>ML685777.1:6853765-7038301 GCA_007922175.1 Pelusios castaneus
GCCCAGAGTGTTTCCTTTTGATGGCAGCATGCTGCAGAAGGGAGCTGCTCTGAGCAGCTTCTTTACGTGGCGTGCCAGGGGCATGGGCATGGCAGGGACCCCCTGTGCCCCAGCTGCCCCTGAAAGAAGTCGCCCAGAGTGGCTTTCAGTGGCAGGAGCAGCAATTTCTGTGATGCCGCAGGGAACGCTGCATGCTGCTCTGAATAGGCTCACATGCCACTGTCAGCACACATGCCAGGGTTACTACCTACCCCTGTGTTAATGTTTTATTGGCCTTTTTGACTGTTGCTGGGAATCCTATTGTTTGGGGCCATGGAGGCCCAGAGAAAAAAGCTTTCTGGCTCTGGGAATTGGCCGACCCCCTTCTACCAGTCAGTCCATCTGTAAACCCCTCACCAAAACAGCTCCGTGAAGGGATGAGCCTTGTCTTGTTCTGAAAGATCATAGACTAATAGGGTTGGAAGGGACCTCACAAAGTCATCTAGTCCAACCCCCTGCTAAAAGCAGGACCACTCCCACTAAATCACCCCAGCCAGAGTTTTGTCTAATCGGGCCTTAAAAATCTCCAAAGATGGAGATTCTACCACCTCCCTAGAAAGCCCATTCCAATGCTTCACCACCCTCCTAGTGAGAAAGTTTTTCCTAATATCCAACCTTGACCTCCCCAGCTGTAATTTGGAACCATTGCTCCTTGTTCTGTCCTCTGTTACCCTCGAGAACAGCCTAGCTCCCTCCTCTTTGGAGCAACCCTTCAAGTAGTTGAAGGTTGCTATCAAATCTCCCCTCAGTCTTTTCTTCTGTAGATCCGGTGTCTTCAGAGAGCTTCAGCTGAACCCATTTCCTGGCAAACACCTTGCAGAAATGGTTCATTGGCTGCCTTTCCCCTGCAGTCCTGGAGTAGTAAGCTAAACCTTTGAACACCATCGGGCTTCATACTGGGGCTCAAGGGGGTTTTTTTTTGTTGCAAAATGGAAACAGATGGGAATTTGTCAAACAGTTTGTCAAAATGGGAATGCATCTGCTTCAGTGACATTTTTATTGGGAAGGTTTCTCAGGACCAGAATTTAATTTCTGGGCAAAATGAGAGAGTTTGCCCTCCCCAGTGGTTAGGTGGCTCATGTGGGCTGCGGGAGACCCAGGTTCGAATTCTGATCCACCTCCAGCAGAACCAGGTGAGTGCGCTAACCAATGGGCTATAGATTCGGTCTCTGTGTGTCCTGTGGGAGCTGTCCCACTTTGCAGAGACTGGCTTTATAACCTGACATGCAGGTCGTGACATGCTTGGCAGCGCAGCGCGACCCTACTGGACACACTAGCCTGCACCCCAGGCTGAATCCAGCCATCTCCCTGGCTCTCTGCGACACAGTTACTGCTGTGTGTGACACATTAACGTGTCCCGACACAGTGGTTGAGAATCACTGGGTTTAGTGCACTCACTGAGGAAGTAGGAGATGAGTGTTCAAGGCCTTACTCCGGCAGAGCAGGGATCTGAACCCATATCTCCCACCTCAGAGGCAGGGCTGGATTAACTGGCTCGGGGGCCCCCCCCCATTGCTGGGCAGGCCTGGGGCCAGAGGGCACTCCTGGCCTTTCCCAGCTCCTCTCTGGCCAGTTTGCGGGTTGGGGGGAGCGGCTGGTGTGCGGCGCGGAGCAGCGGAGGCCCTGCCATGATCCACCGGGCTCCCCACAGGCAGAGTGAACAGGGGCTGTCCCGCCCCGCTTCACCCCCAGGGGCAAACCAGCTGGTCCAGGGGCAGGGCAGGCACTCAGAGCCCAGCCTCTGTCTCTAGGGCCCGACCCCCAGCCCCGGCAGGGAAGGAGCACTCTCAGTGCTCCTGCCCTGCTGGTGCTGAGCCAGGAAGGGCTGGATTATCTGCAGGGTTTTAGGGGCTTAAGCCCAGGGCCCCATTTTGGCCAGGGCCCGGGGCTTAAGCCCCTAAAGCCCTGCAGATAATCCAGCCCTGCTCAGAGGTTAGTGCCCCAACACTGTGGGCACAGTGGGGACTGAGTCTTTTACTCTTTTTCTGAAAAATGTCAAAAGGTCTAGTTTTTCCCTAAATGGAATTCTTGTTTCCCAGCTAGCTCTACTTTTGATCCCTAGTTAATTCAAGTAATAAAGTATGATCATGGGTATCTGGACTTAGCACTCTGTAATGTATGGTTCAGTAAAGATATGATTGCCATTTCATTAAAGTTTTCCCCAGAGTTCAGGGAATAGGAAATTGTTATCTTGTAATTGGTACCTCTCTTGGGCATTGTATTTGTTAAACATTATATGTGATAGGACAACATAGTTGCACTGAACTGATCTGCTAATCTACTGATTAGGACTTCTGGGATTTACTGATAGTTGCATATGATGAATGTCAAAATCTTTCTGAACTGACAGTGCAGGAATTAATTCCAAATGCATTTTATTCATTTACTCTTTAACGACAGCTAGAATATTGATAAGGTTTTCACTGAGAATTACCAGGTATAGATACTTGGAAATCTCTCTAGTATTGCAGTCTGGACTTCTGGGCATTTCCACCTGTTGCTTCAGTTGGACAGGGAATTATTCCCTTCCTGTCCTAATATCATGGGTTTGCTGTGCACTTTTACTGAAGCCGCCACATTCCTCCATCAGAGGTGGCTGCATTTCAGATGTAAGACAAATGAACCTCAGCTGCTTTGTTCAGAGCCAGATCCAAACTTTTCCAGTGTCCCAGGGTGTTTTAATCGAGACTGTCTCCATTTATTTATATGGACTGAAAATAAGTGATGTAGAAACTAAAGGTCAAATTCAACCCTGGTGCAAGCAGGCACAATGCCACTATTTTCAGCAGTGTAGCACGAGAACCCACTGACCCAAAGTCTCTGGCACACAAAAAACCCAAAAGTACTGTACTTGAAAGAGCTCATTTGCTCTACATAGGAAAGCTACTTATAGTAACAGTATTTCCTTAGTAAACCTCAACTGGATCAGATGAATGGGGATGGGAAGGAAAGGCGAGCTGATAATATATTTCTGTCACTGAAAAGAAAACCGGAACCGCTAGCTTGTTATAATTACATAACAGATGATGTATTGTACAGCTTGTACCCTCGCTCCCAGAGTAGAGGTGGGCAAGCCAAGGCGGCTTGAGCCTGGCTCGGCTGAGTGGCTGACTCTGGCCTGGCTCCATGTCCATGAATAAAGACAAGTTAAAGGAAGAGCCAAGCCAGAGAGAATATGCTGGCATCATCATACTCCCTTTTCACAGTAACTAGATTGTTATGCGTAAAACACCACCTCCCTGAAGACTGTATTCTGGCTTCTCTTGTATGAGTATATAAGTGTGGAGGGGCGGTAGGGCGAAGTCTTGGGAGACATTTTTGCTCACCTTATTCTTATGCTCAGAGGGCAGCTAGAGCCCTGCATTGCCTGAGTGAGGGGGGTGGGGTCTCCTTACACTGTCAGTAGCAATAAGACATAAGCCACTTTCACTCTGATCAGCACTCCAGGCTGCAGCACTTGCTAACCCTTCCTGAACTTGCTTAGCACCCAAGCAGGCTTTCTGCCTCCAGTACCTCAGTCCTCTAGAGTTACATTCTCTCCATGAATTTCTGCTGGTTCAGCTATCACTAAGAAATGGTACAGAGAACTCAGACCAAGGGCCCCTATTTACTTTCTTTTATAATGCAAGAACAAAGGGGCATTGACTGAAACTGAAAAGCAACATGTATAAAACTGGTACAAAAATATTTTTCTACACAATGCATTAAATTTGATCTGTGGAACTCATTGAGACAAGTTTATTTCTAGCCACTATTTTTATCCTGGCATTTTTTGGGAAGATATTTTTTGCAGGTCAGAGTGGCTGTGACCTAGGTGAGAGCTTTTTCCTTCTTTTGCAGTGTGGGGCATGGGTCTCTTGCTAGGAGCCTCTAGTTATATCTCACTTTACCAATTCCCTGCCATTGCAGGGGCCTCAGGCATTGGTTCACCTTGATTCTCCTTGGTGCACAGTAGTTTAGTCTCCTTAGGTCTTTGATGTCATTCCAGTTGTTGGGTTTAGTGTGGGTGTGTGTGGGGGAGTGTTTAATATACTGTGAGATACAGACTAGATGATCTGGTGGAGTCTTCTGGCCTTAAACTCTGTGAGTCGATGGCTTAATTTTCCCTCCCTCCTTCTCATGGGCAGATAAAGCTGTCTCTCTCTCTCCTTTCTATGTGCAACTGGTGCCGTGAGAAAGCCAAGCTCCAGAAGTGAGTTTTGTGAAGGCTGGAAGTTTAACAGCCATTTTGATTTCCCTAGCCCTAGGTACTGAGCTAAACACCTCTGCAACAAAGCCATCTTCTGCTTTCACAAGCTTCTCCCTTGAGATTGGCTGCTTCATTGTTCCTGAAGAATGTAGCTGCTGAGGGAGATTAGGGTCATGTAAAAAGAAATATTCTCTTTAATATTTTGGGCCAAATCTGTGAGGATCCTTGAAAATGAGGACCAAGATTTTGAATTTGATCTGGTGTTCTATGAGACTTTATTGTAGTGAATGGAACAACAGGGTGATGTGTTTTGGGGTACAACATGAGATCAAAAGATCAGTAAAAACTAAAGGATTAAACTTCTATGGATAATGAGAACAACTAAGTTACTATAGATATAATAAAAATGTATAAAGGACATAAACCCTCATGCTTCAAGGGATAAATCTGCTATTAAATAACTGTGGACCTACAAATAACAGCTACTTCTATCTATAGAAATGTAATCAACACCCAGAATACTACATAAAAGAATTATACACAGCGTAGCTAATAATTAGAGGATATGGAAATGCATGACAAAGAAGTTTTACATTAATGATGTTTACAGTGATGACACTTCAGGAAGGAACAAAAAAGCTTTTGTATAGTAACAGTTTGTTATCAAAGCTACGAATTCCTTAGCCATGAGACAGCATCTCGCTACTTCAATCCCAGGAGCAGCGACTGTACTGGCCACTTCTGGTGGTATGTTAATTTAGTTTAGTCCTTTGGCCAAACCTACAAAAAGTCGGCGCCTTTTAGTGTAACAAAAACTCAAAGGAAATGAAGTCCAAATGAAAACTCTTTCCTTGGGTTATAGTATTCCTACAGGATCTATCAGTCTTTGTCTCCCCTGGGATTTAACCAGAGGATGATAGAACAAAAGCGTAACTAAAGTCTAAAACCCTTCACTGCTTAGTCCATCCCTATAATAGAGATGGGGCAGATAACACTGCCTCCTATTAAGGTTGCCCAACACTTCCTATAAGAGGACTCTGCTTTCAGCTCCCTAAACTGTACCAAATTCTAACTTTCTGGACTGAAATTTTTCATGTCAGGGGCTTGCCTTGGGGTGATTTTTTCCTGGAATTTGTCACACAGAATGGTTCAGTAATTTGTGAAAATTAGGTTAGGGGAAAGTACATTGTTTTGTCCATGTTAAAAAGCTCTAGTGACTCTTTTTGAGACATTCCAGTACCCCTGTGCTTTGGAACAGGAACCTGAAATTTGGCAGAGCTTTGTGTCAGGAATGTACCTTTTGCTCCTTAAGTGAAAACTGGCTCAAATTGGGCCAAGTAATAATCCTTGGATAAATTGCAATTCACACATGTTTAGTAGAGAATTTCTAGCATGTCACAGCTAAAAACCCTAGAAATTCTGTCCACACAGTTCATGTGGAAGTCAGAGCTGAGTGGGACTTGGTAGCCCAAACAGCGTGGAGGAGGAAGCTGCCCAATTCAAATGCAGTGAGGACAAGAGCCACCTTCAGAGGGATGAGGGAAGTAGATTGGGATATGCTGGTGACTGGATGCTGGCAGAGGGTAAACGGCATGAGAGAAATTGGGTTTGGGAGCTGGGCTGTAGGGGAAGCTGGAATGGGAGCCAAGATTAGTACACAGATTGGAACAGGGTCCTGGGTGGGCAGAGGATTCATAGATTTTTAAAACAAACAAAGAGTTCTGTGGCACTTTTAAAGATTAACAAATTTTATAGATTTTTAAGGCAAAAAAGCATAAGATCATATAGTCTGACTGCAGGGGAGACTGGGACTAGCTGGGCAAGGAGGTGTGAATGGGGAACAAGTGTAGAGTGTGGGATGGTGGTAGAGGTGAGGGGCGGTACATCTGATGAGGAACCAGGTTGTTGAAGGGGAAATGGGACGGGTTGTTGGGCTCAGAGAATGTGTCAATGAGCTTGGTGAGGGACTGGGAACTGGTGGGTACGAGGAATGTAGGCAAGGGGGTGTCAACTTTGAACAGTGGGAGATAGATTGGATGAAGAGCCAGAAGGAAGGGAAAAGAGAATGGGTGGTCAGAGACAGGGGTTGTGGGCTAGGCATATTAATGGGGAGAAGGGCAAACTTGGGGATCATATGGAAAAAAAGTTGGTACATACCAGGGTGCAGCCTAATCCAGAGTCTGGAGTGGAACAGTGACTTCTGAGAGTCACCATTCTTCTACGTCAGTAAATTTCTGTGAAAACCATTGGCAAAGGGTCCCATGCGCTTTTTTTAGGAAGTGGTTGTGGTGGGGAGTTTGGCTAAGCACAATCTATTCCTTGCTTGGTGGGGAGGGGGAAGATTAGGGGGTTCCTGTTCCATACGGTGGCCTCCAAAAGGAGGGTGAGCTGGTGCTATGTGCTGTGTCCAGGAAGAGGTATGGTCGGGGGGCAGGGGAGTCTGATGTGTTACCAGTACAGTGACAGCGCAGTTCCTGCCTTAGATTGTTCCTGTCTAGTTATTAGTCTGGCATATTGTTGTCTGCCATAATTTTCCTGAGAAGTGTAAGCTAGATGGTGATTTTTAATGTAAATTTCTCATGCAGACCTAAATGGAATTTCATGGAAGAAGCAAAAGGCGCACACAGAATCACTGGGCTTTGGGCTGACTACAGTCAATGGAGGAGTTGCAGCTTCTGAAAGCAAAGGCCTCCAGAACTGTTTTATAGTGGAAAATGTTAAGGAAATCTAAATATCACTATGAGAATGACTTCTATTACAGATATCCCACCTAAGATTAGGCCCTCATTGTACTAGATCCTGTACAAATAGAGTGAGAGATGAGCATATAATCTAAATAGACAAGACAGGCAAAAGGTGGTGGGGAGGCAGGGGGGAGATTTGCCCAAGTTCACACAGCTCGTTAGTGGCATAGCCAAAAATAGAATCCGGGGCTCCTGAGATTCAGTCCAGTGCCATTTTTACTGCAAATTGCTGCTTTAGTCCACTTCCTGCATGCCTGCGCTTGAGCTCACCTTTGTCCATATACTCACACGCCCTCACACATGTGGGTACACACACGCGTGCACACCCACATCACATGCATGCATGAACATGTAGAATTCCTACCAAAAGAAAACAACGACAGGCTCTTACTGTGTCTCTTTCCTTTCGTTCTAGGGCTTCTGAGCAGTTTTTTATTAAATGAACCCTGGCAGAGAAATATAGACAGACCTGAACAAAAATCCTTAATTCAAACATCCTTGAACCTTGAGGAGGGTTCAGATCTGGTTCAGCTTTACACAAAACCCAAACAAAACAATCCAAGAAAACGGTCATCAAAGCTTTTGCCTTAATGACTGTCCTAAAATTGCTTATTTTGTTCATCTCTGTGCAGGTGCCTGCAAACTGCTCAACGAGAGTTAGGTAGCCTGTCTGCTATGGTCATTGGGGTAATTTTGCTAATCATAACCTTTTCGCTGTTACCTTTTGCTTCCCTCATCTATTTAAGAATAAAACATAAAAATGGCCAAACTGTTTCAGACCAATGGTCCATCTAGCCCAGGACCCTGTCTTCCAACAGTGGCTGGTGCCACAGATGCTTTGGAAGAATTGAACAGAACAAGGCAACTTGTCAAGTTAAACATCTCCTGTTATCCGGTCCCAGCTTCTAGCAGTCCAAGATTTAGGGACTCCCAGAGCATGGGGTGGTGTCTCTGACCATCTGGGCTAATTGCCATGAATGGAAATATCTGCTTCTTTTTTAATCCAGTTATACTTTTGGCCTTCACAACATCTCTTAGCAATGAGTTCCTATGGCCTTTTAATTTAATTGAGTGACCCCTGGTTCTTGTGTTATGTGAAGGGGCAAATAATGTTTTCTTGTTCACTTTCTCCACACCACTGATAAATTTATAGACTGCTCTCATATCCATTCTCATCTCTTTTCCAAGTTGAACACTCCTAATCTTTTTAATCTCTCCTCAAATGGAAGTTGTCCGTACCCCAATCATTTTGGTTGCTCTTCTCTGTATTTTCCCAGTTCTAATATACCTATTCTAATATACTTTCCCCAGTTCTAATGTATCTATTTCTGGGGGACCAGAACCATACCCTGTATTCAAAATGTGAGCATATCATAGATTTATGTAGTGGTATTATGATATTTTCTGTCTTTTTAATTAACTGTGACCTAATGGTTCCTAAATAACTCAGTCATAGGTTGGTGGCCTATTGCTGGAGTGGGTGGGTGAGGTCTTGAGGCCTGCATTTTGCAGGAGGTCAGGCTAGATGATCTTACTGGTCCCTTCTGACCTTAAAGTCTATGAGTCTAACATTCTGTTAATTTTTTTGACTGCCACTGCACATAGAGCAAATTTTTTTCAGAGACCTATCTTTTTCTTGAATGGCAACAGCTAATTTAGACCCATCATTTTGTATGTGTAATTAGGATTTTGTTTTTCAGTGTGCATTACTTTATATTTATCAACATTGACTTTCATCTGTCACTTTCTTACCCAGCGGTGGGAATTTGTCTTTCATCCGCTTCAGTAAAGACTGAGGCAAAAAATGGATTTAGCTTCTATGTAACAGCCTTGACTTCCTTAGCACCTCAATTGTCCAGAGAATCATAGAAGATTAGGGTTGGAGGGAACCTCAGGAGGTCATCTAGTTCAGCCTCCTGCTCAAAGCAGGACCAACCCCAACTAAATCATCCCAGCCAGGGTTTTGTCAAGTCAGGCCTTAAAAACTTCTAAGGATGGAGATTCCACCGCCCTCCTAGATAACCCATTCCAATGTTTCACCACCTTCCTAGTAAAAAAAAACAAACATTTTCCTCATATCCAACCCAAACCTTCCCCATGGCAACTTGAGATCCTTACTCCTTGTTCTGTCATCTGCCACCACTGAGAACAGCCTAGCACCATCCTCCTTGGAACCCCCTTCCAGGTAGTTGAAAGCTGCTATTAAATCCCTCCTCATTCCTCTCTTCTGTAGACTAAACAAGCCTCTTTCCCTCAGCCTCCCTTCATAAGTCATGTGCTCCAGCCCCCTAAACATTTTTGTTGTGCTCCATTGAACTCTCTCCAATTTGTCCACATCTTTTCTTTAGTGGGGGTAAAACAGGATACAATATTCCAAATGTGGCCTCACCAATGCCGACTAGTGGGAAATAATCACTTCCCTTGATCTGCTGGCAATGCTCCTACTAATGCATCCCAATATGCCACTAGCCTTCTTGACTATAAGAGGACACTTGTCTCATATCCCGTTTCTTGTTCTTTGTAATCCCCAGGTCCTTTTCTGCAGCACTGCTGCTTAGCCAGTCTGTCCCAAGTCTATAGCTGTGCATGGGATTCTTCCATCCTAGATGCAGGACTCTGCACTTGTCCTTGTTAAACCTCGTCAGATTTCTTTTGGCCCAATTGTCCAATTTATCTAGGTCACTGTATCCTATGCTTACCTCCCACTCCTCCAAGCTTTGTGTGATCTGAAAACTTGCTGAGGGTGCAATCTATTCCATCCTCCAAATCATTAATGAAGATGTTGAACAATACTGGCCCCGGGACTGACGCCTGGGGTACTCCACTTGATACCAGCTACCAATTAGACATTGAGCTGTTGATCACTATTCACGGAATCTGATGATCTAGCCAACTTTCCATCCACCTTGTAGTCCATTCATCCAACCAATACTTCTTTAATTTGCTGGCAAAAATACCGGGAGACCATATAAAAGTTTTGTTAGTCAAGATATATCACACCCTCTACTTTCCCCACATCCACAGAGTCAGTCATCCTCATCATAGAAGGCAATTAAGTTGGTTAGGCATGATTTGCTCTTGATGAATCCATGCTGTCTGCTCCTGATCACCTTCTTCTCCTCCAAGTGCTTCTAAATTGATTCCTTGAGGACCTGCTCAATGATTTTTCTGGGGATTAAGGTGAGACTGACTGGTTTATAGTTCAGTGGCTCCACTGATTATTTGATAGGCTTCCTGCTTCTGATGTACTTTAAAAAATTGATCCTTTTTAATTTCCTCAGTAAGCTTTGACTTCCAATTTTAAAGGATGTCTTTTTATCTCTAAATTCTTGTACTGTATATAGGCATAGTGGAATTTTTTGTTTCTCTTACCTTTTTTTTTTTTTTTTTTTTAATACTCGAGATATGCAGACAATTTGCCCCAGTATTGTCGTTTTTTAAAAAAGTTTCCAAGTAGCTTTCAGACATTTCACTCTTGTGACTGTTCCTTTTAATTTCTGTTTGACTATCCTCTTCATTTTTGTGTAGTTCCCCTTTTTGGAATTAAATGCTGCTTAGGTATGTTTCTTTGGTATTTTTTCCCCTTAAGATATTTCAGTTTAATTATATTATGGTCACTATTACTCATCAGTTCAGCTATCTTCATGCCTTGGACCAAGAACCTGTGCACCCATTAGGACTAACTCAGGACCTTTTAGAGTTCCAGGACTAGCTATCCCAAGAAGCAGTCATGAATGGTGTCTAGAAAATTGAGCTGTGCATTCAAACCTGAGGTGACATGTCCCCAATTGTTACTAAATTTTCTGTTATTGTTTCTGCAGCTTTTCTAATTTAATCTGAGCATTTCACAGTCACTGTCACCATCCTGGTCAAGTAGTTAATTGTATATTCCTATGGTTCTACTCTTATTCTGCAAGCATGGAATTTCTATCCATAGAGAATTTACGTTGCAGTTTGATTCATTTAAAATGTTTACTCTATCTGAGTCTGCTTTCTTTCACACATACTGACACTCCCCCACCATCACCACCTACTCAGTAATACCAGGGTGCAAAATATATAGCAGTGGCAGCATCCACTGATTATCAATCTTCCACCAAGTTTCTGGGATGTCTGTTATCAATATCCTCATTTAAAACCAGGCACTCAAGTTCACCCCTCTTAGTATTTCACCTTCTTCCATTTGTATACAAGCACTCATAAAACTTAATGTTTAGATCTCTGCCTTCTTATGATGTAATTGAATGGGACTTGTTCATGTTGGATTGTTTCTCTTTAGTTCCTAACTCTACTTTATCGACCCCTATCCTCTCTTCTTTACTAAGATATAGAGTTTCCCTTAATAAAAACTCCTCAAAGGAATGTGTGCTGAACCATAAGCTCCTCTGCACTTGCTGGCTTGTCCTCAGTCATTAGTCTTTTCTAATTTTAGATGTCAGCAATCTGGTTCTCTTTTGGTTCAGGTAGAGCCTATTGTTCCTGTATAGGCTTTTCTTTTCCCCAAAATTTCCCAATTCCTAATAAGCCACCCGTTGTATTCACCAGTGTCTTTTGTCATATACTTACTATTATTTATATCACAATAGTAGTATCCCAACCAAAATCATGACCTCATTGTGCTAGGTGCTTTATAAACATATAGTAAAAGAACAGCCTGTGCCCCAAAAATCTTACCATCTATGACAGCCAGAGGACAGTAGAAAGGAAGTAGTATCTTTTTAGTTTGGTTTAGTAGTTTAGTTTAGTTTTTAAAGAGGGGGAACTGGGTTATGAAGTGATTAAATAACTGGCCTGTGGTCATACAGAAAGACTGTGGCAGAGATGTGAAATGACCCCCAGATCTCCTAAGTTTCATAGCTTCATAGAACTGGAAGCGTCCAGTCCCCTGCACTCATGGCAGAATCAACTATGATCTTAAACCATCCCTGAGAGGTGTTTGTCTAATCTGATCTTAAAAATTTCCAATGATGGAGATTCCAGTTCACTGTCTTAACCCCAAGACTAATCTTTCTCTCTGGTGTTTTAGTCTACTTATATTGTAAGCTGGCTGCGGGCAAGACCCATGTACATAGCAGGTTGAAGCTTCAGTCTGAATTGGGACCTCTGGATGCTGTTATGACAACATAATAGTAATTAATAAATTATTCAAATGAAGTTTGATAATCAGTGTTAGACTCTAAAAGGAGACAGCACTCATTCGTAGATCTTCTTCATCAACTGCCATTCAAGACTGGACCACCATGTTTTGTTAGAAGATTCATTGTCAGAAAGAGTACTTGACAACGAAATCTCTCTGGGCTCAATATAACATTCAGGAAATAAGTGTTCAGTGATGCTTCTCTGTGCTGGATCAAGCTCAGTGTTCTATTTCTGATTAATATAACCCACAGTGGGATTCCAGATTCTAAGGAAATAAATTATTTCCCAGCTGTTGTCAAAATTGTTGAGACACATGAAATATATAGAGATAGATGCAAGTTTAAAGTCAAGCTGAGGTAAATTAATCCTAGAGGGAAGAGTTATTTATTAACAGACTTGCACACACTCATAATGATTCCAGTGAGAACAATGAATGTTGTGATTGAATCAGCGAGAAGTGTTGCCTTTTAATTTAAAGGTGGATTATCATGAATGCTCAGCACTGATCTAACTCTGCTGCTGTTAAAGTCAAGTGGAGTTTTACCACTGACTCCAATAAAAGGAGACTTAGTTTGGCAGTGAACACTTTTAAAAATTCTATCTAAATATATATGAAAGAACACAGAGACACAGACACATGCACAGAGATAATATGATATTATCTTATGTGTGGTATATTTCTGTTGAACTGTTATTATCTTTATTGGGAACAGATGATTTTTATTTTAGATGAGATGGATGCTTCCTTTTCATTTTGCTTTCCCCCTAGTATTAATAACAAAATGTATCTTGAACTACTCAAGAGAGGGATTATTCTTCTTGATTGTTACCCAGCAAAACGTCACTATTTAACATCTAATAATAATGGGCCAAATTTTCAAACATTTGCCTTTTGTTGGGTATCTAAATATACATTTAGGCAGCTGAATGCTGTTTCAGTTCTTAAAACATTACCTAGGCACCTAAAACAGATATTAAAATACTTAAACAGGGGTTTAGATGTTTAACTATAGGTACCCACATGGAAAATATGGCCTTATAATAAATTCCAAAAGTGAAGGCTCCTTATCTATCTTGGCCATTTTGCAGGAGTTGGGGCAGGTCCTCATCTGATATAAATCAATGTGGCTTCATTAAGAGCTATACTGGCTATAATCAGCTGATGTTCTAGTCTATTATCTGTTTCTGTCCTTCTGGTTAAATGTGATCTTCCAAAGATTGCTGTTTTCTATTAGTGCAGACCATAACCAAGATGACAGAGTGGGAGAAATGTTGGGTGAAATCCTGACCCCACTGTAGTCAATGAGAGTTTTGCCCATTGACACTTGTGCCAGGATTTCATGCTTTAACTTTTGGAGTTTCCATACCTCTGATGATTTGATTTCTCAGCCCCGACATTTCATTAATGCTAGTTCTTGCAGTTTAAAGATACAGTAGCCAGTAAACCAGATAATTCAATCCGAATAGAAATATGCAGTGTGTTTCTGCCTCTGTCTTCTTCAAGCACCAAAGGATACATCTCTCTGGCTCCAGCACTGCCAGCACTTGAAACTGTCTCCAAATGCACAGCTAAGCAGTTCAGTTGTATTCCATCAAATGGCCACAGAACTCTAATCATTGCAATGGGAGTTGCATGAAGAAATGTAATCCTCAAATTCAAGTCACTCAGGAGGCAGTAAATAAATAGCATATATCCAATACCGTTCAGGAAACAATATCTCTTAAAAAAAAAAAAAAGAAAAATGAATCAAGTTCTTCAGGCCGTGGCATTTCTCAGCGAATATAATTTTCTAGTGAATTTACCAGAAATGATTATTATTTTAGCCTTTATATTGCAGAAGCAATTTGATGCTCTGGTCATGGTCACGGCTCTTTCTAGTTAGATGCTATGCAAACTTAAAGAAAAAAATCTCTGACCCAAAGAATTTACAGTTTGAGAAGGCAAGTGACCAGAAAGATCTGAAGGGAGGGAAAGGGGGAGGAGGGAATACAGTTCAATAGGTACATAGTTTATCTGTACATTTGTACATGTTTTTTTGTTAATAAATAAAGCAAGAATCAGCTATTTCCATCTGCCCTTCTACCTCGCCATTATTAATTGGCTTCTTTCTCACAGGCATCACAGAAGAAATAAGTTTTGAGAAAGGATTTGAGATGTTTTAAAGAGGGATTTGAAATATCTATTGTTCTGCATGTTATACATTGCTTTAGGCAATTTATGTTTGCCTGTAGTGAACTGAGTATATTGATTTGGATGCAGGTGGCTTTAAGTCATACATCACTTTGGATTACAATAAATGATAAAGTATTTCTATTTGCACTTATATCTATGGAGGGCCAACTGAGGATCTAGCCCACATTTGTTTTGCTTTAGCAAAAAGTTGGAATTCTCTGCAAAGCAAAATGATAAAATATAAATCTTTGTCCTTCTCATAACTCTCAACAAGAAGTACTTTCTTGGACAGACATAAATAGTATCTCTGGTTGCTGCATTTCAGCTTACACTCATAGCGCCTTTTAACATGGCAGGCTACATTGCTTTATTTCATGTTTATAACTTTTGCTAGACGGTAAGAGAGGAAAGGAAAAAAAGTTGTTTTGAAAGCCGTGCAAATAGTTGTTTTGAAAGAATTGCAAATAGTTTAGCCATCATGCGGTATAATTTTCTTATGCACTTTTTCCGTGTTTACTTCTTATGCAATTTATGTGGTTTCTTGACAGCAGTTATATTCTTTGATGGCATTTAAAAGTTCACACGCTTCCAGTGAAAAAGGTGATTTTTAGAGTAAACACCCAGACATCACCAGTGCATATTTCTAGGGGCATTCTTTGGGCAATTTAAACAATTTTAAGCACCAATATTTTAAGATTTCTGGGCACATGAGAATATTTCCAAGTTTTAGATCCTTTGAAAATCAAGATCATTGATAGGTACAAGTGAACATCATGTAAACTATAAATATACCTAATCACCTCCACAGGTGCTGAGCATTAGGAAACGATACACCTGCAGTTTTAAGGTTGAAGACATTAAATCAGTCACATCCCCATCACCCACAGGATCAGTTTTCAAAAGGTTATTGCCAAAGCGTAACCAGTTGAAAGTCTATCATTCAGTCAGGTTTCTATGTCATGCCATATTTTCTTCCTCTTTTCCATAACGACTGGAGTAATTTGATCATCCATTTCTTGAGGTAAGTTTGGAGATACTGCAGCAAAGCCATTCACTAACAGTTGATTCATTAATACGTATTTTCCTTCCTACTCCTGAATACTTATATCTGAGAATGTGCCACAACCTTAATCAAAGGACAACTTGTCATTATGAACAGAAAACAAATCAATAGTCTCAAATATGGACCGTTTCTTCCACTTTGTGTTTTTAGTTGCTTTTATGTTTAACTATAGTAGGCAAATTCCAAAGGGGTAGCCGTGTTAGTCTATTGTAGAAAGACAATAGAGTCTTGTGGCACTTTTAAAGACTAACAGATTTATTAATCGCATGAGCTTTCGTGGGAGAAAATCCCACTTCGTCAGACGCTTTGAAGAGGCAAATTTGTAAACTGAGTGCACATTGTTTTTCCTGGAAAATCTTATCGTTTGCCAATTTGCTATTTTAATAAAAAAATAATTGGAGCTCTTCCAGTCAGACCTGGTCAAGGCCTTTAACTGTATGCAGAATTTTTCCTCCTGACATAAATATACCATCCAGGATCTTCCATTTATTGGGAAATAGTCTATCAACTGGTAAAATAATTAGCATGGATTGTACAATTGCCATTAACATTCTAATATATAACCAGAGAGACAAGGTGAGTGAGGTAATATCTTCTATTGGAGTAACTTCTACTGGTGAGAGAGACAAGCTTTTGAGCTACACAGAACAAAAAAAAAAAGGAGTCTTCTGGCACTTCAAAGATTAACACATTTATTTTTTTGTATGAGCTTTTGTGGGCAAAGTCCCACAGAGTTCTTCTTCAGGTCTGGGAAAGGGGTTGGAGCCCACGAAAGCTTATGCCTGAAGAAAGTTGTTAGTCTTTAAGGTGCCAGAGGACTCTCTTGTTTCTGCTGTACACAGACTAACACAGCTACACCCCTGTAAATTGTTACAGGGCTGAAGTTACTGAATTTAATTCCAGATCAATTGAGCAGGTCTTGAGTAACCGCTCAATCAAGCCCGGAAGATCTAATTGATGGTGGCGAATTTACCGCCATCAGCACAGACTTATCCTATGGTCATTAAGTTGTGAGTGTCTTTCCCAGACCTGAAGAAGAGCTCTCTGTAGTTCCTTGCATGGTGACAATATCCAGAGGGGTAGCTGTGTTAGTCTGTGAACAGCAAAAACAGTGAGAGTCCTGTGGCACCTTAGACTAACAAATTTCTTCAGGCATAAACTTTCATGCATCTGACGAAGAGGGTTGGAGCCCACGAAAGCTTATGCCCGAAGAAATTTGTTAGTCTTTAAGGTGCCATAAGACTCTTGTTGTTTTTGCTGTGTAGTTCAAAAGCTTGTCTCTCTTACCAAGAGGAGTTGGCCCAATGAAAGACATTACCTCGTTCACCTTTTCTAATATCGTGGGACTGACCCAGCTACAATAACACTGCATACAATAATTAGGTAATTGTCATTGGCACTGCAATATCTATTAGGAACATGCAATTTGTGGAAGGGGTTGTGATAGAACAGACTGCAGATGCAGATGGTCTAACAGCAGGACTTCTACCCCACCTAAAGTAAGATATTTTAATTAGCCATATGACCCTGATCATTTTTAAAAGCTAAGAACATGCACTCATCTTCCCGCCATGCACTTCCTTGTTATTTTTTAGAACAATATTTAAATAGCCAAACTGATTTTAAATTGCAATAAAGTGTGATTGAAATGGAATCAAAATCTGGTTGTCATTTCAATTGATGTTGAGCTCATTATCACTTTATTAGACTTGGCTGAGAAATCCTTCCCAGCCTTCAGTTTGCAGTTTTTAAAAGTTACAATGCTGGCTACTTCCTGAAAGTTATATGGGGTAGCATAATGCAAATCTCAGCCAAGATAAATTTAAATGAAGAAAAGAGGATCAAAACTATAAGAAATGCTAAAGCTAGTTGTTATGAGTAACATTAGAAATTAGAACTGGAAATGATCTGTTAGGTCATCTGTCCCATTTGCATCAGACACTGTAGAACTGCTCTGTACATTATATGGTCTAAAACAGATATTCCATTAGGCAATCAGATGTAATCACAAAATTGTATTTCACCTCTGTTTACCTTGTGGGAAATGAAAAACAAACACCAAATAAATGCTGTGTGGGAAAAACCCAGACATTTTTATAACTCTGTTCAGTAAATTTATGGAGCCATGTAATCTTTTTTTAAAAAAATACATTATTAAACTGCCATTCTACTCTGCAAAGCAACCCACTAAAAATTTCTTTTTATTGAACAAATCTGCTCCAAATCATATCTACTTAGTTGGGTACCACTCCTGCAAACACTTATGCATGTGCTTAACTATAAGAACATGGTTAGTCCTATTGCAATAGATAGGAAAACCATTTGAGTAAAGATTAACACATGTGCAAGTGTTTCCAGCATCAGGGCCTTAAATTATATATTCTTTAGTACAGTGACTGGTTTTTTGCTAAAAGTTTTTATAGCGCCTAATGCAAAGGGGTCTTGATCCACGATTGGTGATCTCTAGGTGTTACTATTATATAAATAATAATTATGCTATCTCTACTTTTTACTGCTGTTAGCACTGCAGAGCCAACAGAGATTTAGGAGTAAGATTCAAGCTGCCACTGTAAGGCCTGCTCTTACATTAAAGTTAAGCATGTGAATAGCTCCATTTATTTCAAAGGGACAACTAAAACATTTAATGTTCAGCACATGTATAGGTGTTTGTAGGATCAGGGCCTAAATTCTAATTAGATGTCCAAACCGCACAGACATAAACAGGGACAGAATTTGGTTTGGGGCTCCCTAATTACTAATAATGTATGAGCCAGGAAGACAGACTTCTGCTTTCAGATTCCAGGTTGGGTTTGCAGAACTGGAAATTATCAGGCACAAGTTTTTACCTGTAATGTGAGCAAACTTGTTTTGAAGTCACCGAGAGAAAAGATGCATAGAATTTTATAAAGCCTTTTATAATGCCATTTTTAGAGTCAACTTTGAGAACTTTCTAAGTGTCCTTAACCATTACTGATGGTTAGAGGTGTTCACATTCCACAGTCATGGATGTAGTATAAAATACCAAATATAATGGATCTCTTTAAGAATGATGTATTGATTTAAATTTGCCATTCTCGATCTCCACGTATGATTGTTAAAATTTAGTGTGAGGAATCTAATTAAATTATGAATGAGTCTGGTGGCCCTTTTAAAGACTAACAAATTTATTTATCGCATGAGCTTTCGTGGAAGAAAATCCTGTTTCGTCAGATGCTTGAAGATGCTTGTAAGTTCCCCTTCTTCAAGCATGTGATGAAATGGGATTATCTCCCACAAAAGCTCATGCGATAAATAAATTTGTTAACCTTTAAAAGTCCACCATACTCCTTGTTTTGCTGGACTAGATTAACACAGATACTCCTTTAGTAGTTAAATTATGTGTCTGCACTTAATTGATTTCCAGCCATTTCTAAAACACAAAAACCTTGTGACCTATAAAGTGTTGCAGCTATGAAATGAACAAATGATAGTCCCAATGTGGTTGGCATTCAAATGTGTATGTTGTTTTTTCTTTGAAAACTCGTGAACTAAGGACATGAATACTTATCTAATCAATGGAAACAAATACATTTCTTTTGTTTTCATAATAAGTAATTTTGACAATACTCTCTCATCTCAAGTATTAGCTTATGTCACTTTCTGATGAGTGTGAATGTTTTTCCTCTTCTGCCAGGCAAGTGCTATAAAGACCTTATTGTTTGAGTGCAAAATAATGTATGCTCATTTGTTAATGAGTTCAACCACCATGAGATAATCCTCAGGTGACATTATGTCTGTCTGTGTTTGAAAATAAATAAATAAATCTAAAATGAATACAAATGATAAACATGCGTATATCTCTCTTGCTAATGTGAGGTTTAATTATGGATGCCAATTACCTACCATAGTCAGTGGATTCACACATTAATAACATTATAGGAGGGTTATTTCTTTCTAAGCTGCTATAGCATTAAAAAGCTGGTACTTATGCTGCAATCCAGATTCAGTCTATCAGTCAGTCCTGTCTGGATTATTACTACATTATGTAATGTGGTGGTCCCTAGTGTTTTCTCACTGTGTAATTAACATCGGGGTGAAATTTATCTAGTCCACTCTAATAAATCAAGTTAAATGAGTAAAATAAAAGTAATAATCCTCAATGAATTCTGAACTCCCGTGTTATTCTTGCTGTGAAATTCTATGCATGCAATGTTAAGCATATGAAAAAATGTACTTAATTCATACACTTTAGCTATAGAAGATATGACCCTAATTCATACACAGCAGAAATTCATCACAAGGTAATATATGGAATGGAATGCAATGGAAAACAAACTTCTCAACTCTGTGTTTTCTATTTCAATGATGTCTGTGTTTTCATTTTAGAGGAGAGCTGTGTTAAAGGCATCAGTGCTAAAACTACCTCTTACATTGCCCAGTTTATCTTCACTATTAAACTTGCAACTAGGTTGTTTTAAATAATGAGTGAGGGATATACAACAATATTACTATAATGTAGGCAATCAACAGCTCATCATATTACCACTAGTTCTAGCTTGCACCAGAAAATTCAATGTGGATTTGTTGTGTTTCACTCCTTAGCTTTAGGTTAGTTACTCTATATGTAGTATATTGCACCAGTTTGGTCTGGAGGGGAGCCAATGGCTTGATTTAATGGGAATTGTAGAAGCACAGTATCTTGAAAAACCAGCCCTAACTGCATGAGAAAGTTAAACATTATTAACTTCCTATCGTTTTATTTTTCATTGATTGTTTCAGTGTTGGGAGAATATTCATAAGAATTGAATAGTTGGAACTTTCCTTGTTAAGGCTATGTCCAGTTCACATCCCAAACAATTCCATTTCCAGTGAAATTTGGGATTCTGCTGTGTATCTAATTGTGTTATTTGTTTAGATTCTCATACCTCACTCATTACCTTGGGGCCTGATTTCCATGGTGGTGCCGTAGAATAACCAGGCAGTTTTCTGTCCTTTGGAAAAAAGGAACCTTTAGAAGCTCTGAGCTGTGGGTAACACTCTTGTTAGCCCATCACAGGAAGGGGCAAAATCTACTGGTTTATAGCTAGCAACAGATTTTGGCATAAGTGGGTGCAATTCATATTGCTTTAACGGGGATTGCTAATTTATGCCCAGGCTGACTTTGATCCTAGGATTCAGGATTTATGGGTTCTATTCCCACCCATTATGGGTTCCGTTCCTTCATTGTGTCTTTAAAAAGTAGCCACTCTGAAAGACGTTTTGTCATTTTCTGGTCAGAAATTCACACAGAAAAAATGTTTTGAATGCATCACTTGCATATTTCTAGACTATCATGTAAATAGTTAAATGGCATCTTATTCCCTCAATCATAGAAGACCCATCCTATTAGTCCCCTGTGCACAGTGATTGATATGTATGGGCTGTGCAAATTGGTGATTATTTACCTGATTTTGGTCTTGCATCAGTTTCACATCCATGTAACTCTCCTTTGACTTTAACTGAATTACTCTTGATATACACCACCAGTGTAGTTGTAATCAGAGTCGGGCCTTATGCAGAATTGTATATTTCAAAGACTATTTCAGCTATGAAAAGTTCTCTCTGATTAATGTTTTTCATGAGGCTACATAAAGTGATTGCACAGTAGCACATTTCTAATATGGCTACACTTAGATTTAAATTGTGACATTTTATCTGATTGCCTCTTCATTTAACTAGTTTAACATAAATAATGTTTTCTGTAGTTGTCTTTAACTTTACTCAGGATGAATTTTTCCCTAAACCTTCTCCAGGCTTCACAGATACACTGTTAAAATATTTATCACTCAATTAAATATTTTCATTTAAAAAGGAAATGAAATGTGAACTTTTTATCCAATTTCTTTGGAAAGTTTAAGCATGTGTTAGTTCTGAATGGCCCTGTTTTTATCCATATTGCTGTAATGGTAGGTAAATGGCCAGTAGCAATTCTTGATAGCTTTGTATTTGTTCATAGCTTGTAATTAATCCTTCCCACAAATTTAAATAACTAGAACTCGATTAGTTATTAGTCATGTTTGTTACAGTATTACCAAACCACTGCCTAAGACCAGAGCGCCATTATGCTAGGCACCATACAAACACAGGGTAGTAGACAGTCCATGCCCCAAAGATCTTAGGTTTCCATCACTTATCTTTCCTCAGTTCCCTCTGATTTCGGAATAGTCCTTGCTTGAATGTTGTCCTAACTTAGATAGTAAATGTGTCAGGACTTGGACTGTCTTTTCCTGTGTGTACGTAGAGTGTCTCATACAGTGAGGGTGGTGATCCTCAGTAGGATCCTGGAGCTCTCCTGTGATATAAATGATAACACAGATTAATTTAAAGATAGCTTTTATCTATTTAATATTCATGTAGTTTATTGAGAGATGTATTGTAATGTATTCACTTGTCACATTTTGTGTGGAAATGCTTTCTCTAAGACTCCTGTAGATTTGACAACAGAATAAATCTGTTAGTCTTTAAAAGTGCCACAAGACTCTGTTGTCTTTCTACAATAGACTAACACAGCTACCCCTTTGGAACCTGTAGATTTAGTTAGTGACTTGTGAGCTTTTCTGGTTTCGGATATGTAAATTTGATTAGGAATACAGCATACATACTACTGAAAAAGAAAAATATGTCAGACTCTATCAGAACATTATTAACATGGAGATCTTGGTGCTCCAGGACCAGTGTCAGCTGTCACAGCCCATTCTTTCCCTTCTCTCACTCCTAATTCTATGTGCTTTTTCAAGCTCACCCCTAACGATGGATTGACCTCCCTGTTATGTTTCACAAAGTCTTTACTCAATAAATCCCCACTTTAAAAGAAAAAAAACAACCCAAACATTCCTTTCATGATGGCCACAGGAAAAGAGTTTTGTACTTATAAAATAGAATAAAACATTATCCAACCTCTCGATTCCCTATGGTCCTTTCTTCTGCATGTCTCTTGCTTATGTTCTGATCCTGAAAACACTTGACCCAAGTGAGCTACCTAACCTATGTGACTAACAATCTCAATGGGGCTACCTGTCTGTGACGTTATATAGGGAAGTGTCTTCTGGATCAAGTCACTAGATTTTAAGCGCTGGGGAGGAGGGTGCGTGATTGCTTCTATTTCCCTGTATTTTAGAGTATCAAGTACATAGAGCTAAACAAGCAGTAATTATATCAAGTAGTCTTTACACAGACTAAATAGAAGGCTCAAACCTATGCAAATACAACAGTAGGAATCCCGTCAATTACCAATTTTGGCACTGAGATCATTGTAAAGATGTCAATTATTGGGCTTGAAGTCCTGCAGTTTCTCCTATACTTTATTACCTGTTGTTGCCGCAATGTGCTATTTCAAGATTTCACATATCAGCTGTGATAATCTAGTATAATAATATCAATAAACTCTGACTATTATGTATGTCATTTTACCTACAATATGATTATGACCACTGGGATTAAGTTCATTATTTGGTAGGATTAGATTTTAGATGAGGAAAGCGTTAATGTCACTGTGTATTTCAAAGAAACATGAACTGACTGAATGTAAAAATAACATATCGCAAAAACAATTTCAAGAGTGACTCAATTAAGTGTATGCTTCCCAATAATAACATTTAAAAATATACAGAATGTAAATTAAATATAACTCTAGAATTCACTATTGTCTCCCAACAACAACAATTTATTGGGACTTTTCCCAGCATTTGGTCAGCTGTAGAGATTATTGTCATCTTTGGGAAAAGCTGGTATAATTTCCAGATGCTCTAACTTTATTTCTTGTGAACAGAAGTGTGTGGAGCAAATACTGCGACAATGAATCTTTTTATCATTCTGTAATCCCATTTATGATAAAAAGAATTCCTTAGGGATTACTTTAAATTCTGTACATTAGCAGCAGTTCCGTGGGTTAAATCAGATGAAACAGGCTCTTATCAGATTATTAGTCACATTAGGCAATTACATTCTTATCTCTTAGAAATAATTCTTGAGGGCTTGGTACTTATTTCTCCCTATTAGAAGAGGCTAATTCCTGATTAAGATCTTTTGCCTTCCGTACAATAAACCTTCATATTGGATTTGCCACATAAATTGAAAAATACCTTGCGGCAAAGACGGACAGCTGCAGTTCCTCTTTAAAAATGTATTGCCCTTAAAATATATACCTCTTCCTTATAATTTAAAAAATGAACAATGCAGCCTTGCAACCTGTAGTTTGGGCTTTAAGATGACAATGTTGACTTTAAATGTTTGCATCCAACATATGTAAAATACTCTTTATTCAACAACATTATAGAGCAGGGAAACTAAGATTCCTTTTTCTTTTTCTTTTTGCAGAAGGTAGTTCAGATTTTCATATAATTTAAAAAAAGAGGAATGTTTCACAGATCATTCACATAAACTCAGCAAATGACCTGCCCACAAACAAATGTACAACTGGAGTGCCTTTATAGGCTTGATTCTAGAGTGGGAGGAACTAAGGCCGGAACAGGTTCTAATCTCCATTCCATAGTACATCTCTTGAAACTTTTTCAGCAAAAACACTGTCACCTGTTATGCATCTGTGATGAGAATCTAGCCATATTTACTTATTTTGGTCTCTTGGGTAACTAACACACCCTGTAAGAAACACCTATTCAGAAGGTTTACTCAAGGAGCATGTGAAGTCTAAACACTTCATTGGAAATAAATTAAATAAATGAAAAATCTGTATTTGAATTATTATATCTCTGCTGTCTCATATAGTTTGTCCAAATAGATACATTAAGCTTCCCCATCTCTCTGCAAGTGTTCTGTATTGTGCTTACCATTGTTCCCCTTATTCTGTGTATAAATCGATATTCTCGATATGTAAGTTTCAATGGCTATGTCTAACTTACTAAAATTAGTTTGAATTAGTTAGTTCAAACTAACTAATTTGAACTAATTTTAGTTAGTTCGAATTAACTTAATTTAACTTAATTAATTTAATTAACTTACTTAATTAACTTAACTTAAGTGCCATTCGTGGCACTTGCTTAGTTCGAATTAGCGATTTGCATTGAATTCAATGGGCCGGTTAGTTCAAACTAAGCAATTAGTTTGAATTAACATGGCCACATTGGTTAATTCGAACTAACTAGTTCAAATTAACCCATACTTTGAATAGCCTATTCAAATTTATTAGTTCCAATTAAGGAAGCCCTTAATTCGAACTAATGAAAGCCTAGTGTAGCCATGGCTTTAGTTAATTTGAATTAAGTGTCCTTAATTCGAACTAACTTGCCACTGTAGACATAGCCAATGTGTTCATTTAACATATGTGTGTATATAGCTAGCTTAAGTATCCTCAGAAGGGATTGACAAAGATCAGCCACTTATTAGAAGTGTGCTGTGGTGAAGGAGGTGATTGTCAAAGGGAAAAATGTCAAACATCTAACTCCTTTTAAATGTGAGTGGGAATTAGGTGCCTGTTCTGTCAACTGTACCTATTACCCACAAAGTTGTGAGACTTCCACATCAACATCCTCCATGCTTTGGCCAACATAGCCATCTCTAACACCCAGGAAAGGATGTAAACTGAGGAAATGCTCAGTGACTGTGGGACTTATTTCTATTCCTCTGTCCGATTATGTGTCCGGGAACAGTTTCTGTGAGCCGCATTTGCTGATTCCTCAGCTACTTTTGAGGAGCAGTGGGCGCTGCCAGGGATTCTCTGCTCATTGTTCCACTCAGGTTCCCACTGTTTAGCCCTTTGACCTTCACGCCTGTTGTTGATTTTTTATTTGTTGTTCTCCATAACGAGTTGAGTCCTGGGCTCAGTAGCTTCTCCCGTTAGGTTGAAGGAGGGGTTTTTAGTCATGGATGGTCTTGTGTCCTCCCATATCCTAGAACCCAAATAGAAGCTGTGCCTGTGAAAGTGTCCTTGTAGTCTTCACAGATTGAACCATATTGTCCTGGACACCACATAATACATTACTTTTACACACTAAATTTGAAATAGTTGCTTAAGACGAGTGTGACTATTCAAGGTGATCCTTAGTGAAGGGGTGTGCGTGTGCGTGTGCGTGTGCGTGTGCGTGTGCGTGTGCGTGTGCGTGTGCGTGTGCGTGCACGCATGATGTATCTGAATATTACATTGCATTATATTTACATAGCAGTCTTGACTCAAAGGCTATGTCTACACTAGGAAAAGTTAGGTCAACTTTGTTAAGTTGACTTAATAAGGTCGACTTTAAGTCGAATTAAAATCGACCTTATTAAGTTGACATAACAAAGTGGACTAAGTTGACTTAAGTCAACTTAGTCCACTTTGTTAAATTGACGTAACCACCCTTAAGTCGACTTAACAACGTGGACTTAAACGTCCACACTGGGCTTAGGTCGACCTAAAGAAGTGTTGAGTTGACCTAAGCAGGCTTAAGTTGACCTAATAGGTGGTTCTTATTAAATTGACTTAAGCGTCCATTAAGTCGACTTAAGGAATTTCTTAAGTTGACTTAATGAAAGCCTAGTGTGGACGCCATTTAATTTAAGTCGACTTAAGCCTCCTTAAGTCTACTTAAATCACCAGTGTAGACATAGCCCAAGATTGTTTCACTGGCTCTGAAAATATTACTGTGTGTACTATATGTGATGAATTTTAATACTGATTTCCAGTTTGGAAGGTGTGGTTTTCTGTGGGCATAATATTCTAGCATTTAGACTTTTATTAGATTGCATCAGTGACTAAGAAGAATAATTACTTACTTTATTATTTCAAGAGCTGTTTGGAATATGACAGTTCCAATTGTGGAAACTTTTGAAATCTGTGTTCCTTCTGCACTGGAATGAATACAAAATACTCAGAGATGTGTAGTAAAATATTTGTGCTGGGGGAGAGAGATGAGACACAGGCCAAGTCCATCCTAATGATTGCAAGTTTGCCACCATCCGTTCAAACTCTCTGATTTGATTGAGTGGTTAGTCAAGACCTGCTCAATTGATCCAGAGTTGGACTCAGTAACTCCACCCCCATAAGAACAGAAGCGCTGAGTCGAAGAGACAGCATTTCCCTTCAACTCAGCGCAGTGGAGCCATGGAGGTAAGTGGGAGTTAGAGAGTCAAAGGCAGAAACACAAGTTATTGTACATAGCTTGCATATCTCCCTTCAACTGACGCTGAATTCCATGGTAAGTATAGAGCAGCCCACATTCTGTTGCCTTGGGGCAAAGGCCTGGTTTGTTGGAGACCCAGGTTCAAGTCACTGCTCTGCCAGATGAAGAGCAGAAATGTGAACCTGGACACCCTAACCACTAGCCTTGCTATCTCATCAGAAGTGACCAGAGATCCCTGGACCTGCAAAACTTTCCCAACAAAGACTTCATTGAAACTAATGTATCTCTATGACAGTGTTTCAGCTTCAATGACATTTTATTTAGTCCAAAATGTTATCAGTCCTAATTATTTGTATTCTTGTAGCACCTAGAGGGTCCAGTCAAGGTAGGGACTCCATTTTGCAAAGCACTGTCTATCTATATAGCATAAGGGATAGTTCATGTCTTAAAGAGGTTATAGTCTAAAAAGGCAAGATAGGAAGAGCTATTATCCCTGTTTTACATAGGGGCTCAGCAGCACAGAGATTATTTGCCCCAATCTGTGGCAGAGGTGAAAATCCTGAAAGGAAATCTCCTAATCCCAATCTAGTGTCACAAAACTGCTTCCTTCTTTTTCAATTAGGCTCCTAATCACTAGGATTTCCATCCATGTAATTAGAGATTGCTCATTGCTGGAACATCTTTTTGAAGAGTTTTGCCCTGATACTATATGATATCGACAGCATTTGTAGTCTTGTTGCAGTTGTATTTCTCCATTCACTTGGGACAAGTCTACATTACATCTTAACTTGAGCTAATTTACATCCCTGAGGGGTGTGAACCCTCTCTCCCCCCGAGTGACACAAGTTACAATGACTTTAGCACACAGGCTCTACGTCTGTTCTACTTATGCTAGGAATCAATGGGCCAGTGGTCTGAGAATTGACAATGTACGGGTGGCTAAGTGTAGTCCAGGATCGGAGCTGTGTGTAAATTCAATGTTCAATGGAATTCTACTAAGGGCTCAACAAATGTAGGGGTGTGCTAAGCACCTGCCCGAAAATAAAGGTGCCCCCTACCGCTGAAATCCCCCCACACCGCTACCTAAGGCACTTTCAGAAGTTGGAGCAGCACCCCGAAACAGTCAGCACAAGCGACCTTTTTTTTTTTTGGTGCTTGGGGGCGTTCTGCCCCTGAAGTACCGCAGTGCAGCTAGATGCCACAGTACAATTCTTGGTTGCCATACAACCTGGCACCCAAGGTTTGTTGAGCTCTGGTCCAAAATAGAAGCTATAGTTCCTCTGGGCTAGATGCTCTATGCTGACAGGAGAGCATTCTCCCATTGGCATAATTACTACACCATTGCAAGCTGTAGAAACTATGCCACCAGAGAATTTCCCGTGGCTAGGGGACTCATCCACTTGCCAGTTAAGGTGCCAGAGAGCTTATTATTACTATTTTGTGCCACTAGAGAGGCAAAAAGTGACCTTAATGGGATCTGGTACACTGATTAATCATGGACATATGCAAAGTGGCAACATGGGCCTCAGGCCATACTTCACAAAGTGTTATGCAATCAATCAGGCATCTGTGAGGGATGCCTCAATAGGTCTATCTGTACTCTCACTGGTACAAGGTAATGAACACCGAAGTCCCTCCACCTTGCAAAAGCTGAATAAAGCTAAGTAAAATATGACTAACCTAACTGATTTGTTTTCACTATTATTTTAGGTTGGATGAGAAAACCTCACTGCCGTTGGCTTTCTGTCTAAGAATGGGGATGGTTGAGAAGGAACTGAGGGGGGTTGGGTTGTATGTGCACCAGAAAATGCACCAACAGTGCCACAAGAAGGGAGCTGCACACGTGACCCAGATGAGTACTGCTAAAAGATCTCCCATCGAAGACATGGGATGTGATTGCACCTGAAGGTGGAGCACCGACAAGGCACATATCTAGAAGATCTTCAGACACTGCACCAGGTGAGTTAACCATTTCTTTTCATCCAGAAACTGAAAAGCCCCAATATAAGAATGTTCAGCAAAAAAGTGCTTTTTAAAAAGTTTGGGGCCAAAAATACTTTGGTTTTTGTTAGCTGAAAATGGAAAAAAAAAATCTCAGTTTGAGTCTTTTCAACAAAAATTTGAAATTTTCTGCTGGGAATAAACCCCATTTTCTGATCAGTTCTAATTCAGCTCTCATCTGCTCCGGTGTTATATTGATATGACTCCATTGGCTTTAATACAGCCACTACTGACTCACTTGTTTAAGTGAGACCAGAATGGGACAGTCCCGGGTTGCCTGAACCAGTGAAGTGTCTTGCAGGTTGACCTAATTTTAATTTTACTGAAATCAAATTGATGTCCAAACTCAAGATGGCCATCTGGTTGTAAACAAAACTATTTTGCTGACTCAATCAAAAGAGGTAGGGTCCTGACTAGGTTGGTCTTTTTGGGATAAGCAAATGGAGATCTTTGCTCCCATGTCCCAGCTTGACACAGAATTGTCCCTTGGAGGAAGCAGCCAGCACTTTATTACTTTTTTTTTTTAACCTTACCTGCTGGGCCTTGATTGGCTCCTGCCCTATTCCTTGTGGTTGCTGGAAGACCTCTTCTTATTGGATCTGCCCTCACCTGATCTGGGGTGGCCTCCCTAGTAGCTCTTGGAGGTCTAAATTCGCAGTTCCTTTTCCCCAAAAGGGCACCTTTTTCAGATGGGTTATACCAAAGGGGCAAGATCTCCAGGAAGGGGAAACAAATGTCTGGAACACCCCATCACAGGGACATAGACAATTCAGGTTATCAGTCCAATGTGAAAATTAGTATTGTGTTCTTTCACACTTCGGTCTATCATGGATTTTGGATTGTTCTAGTCTAATTTTTACATAAATAATCATTCCTCTCTAAAAGGCAGCAGTGAGCACACACACAACTTCCCTATAAACACCAGCAGTTAGGATCTCTTTCTCTTTTTCCCTTCATCAAAAAATGTAACTTCTTCCTGGTCAGGATAAATATAAAATATTTATAAATGTGTGTGATAAAGACCAATTTTCTATTTTGGGACTGTCTGTAGGTTTGGTATTCTATAAGGGTACATCCACACTGGAGCCTTAGGTCTACTTCAGGACGGTTAAGTTGACTACAGACTTCTGCGTCCATACTAGGTGCTTATTAGGTTGACTTAAGCGCTTCCTTAAGTCCACTTAATAACACCACCTTTTAAGATCGACCTAAGGATTAAGTCGACATTATTAAGTCGTCTTAAGCCAGGGTAGACTGGGGATAGCCCTTAAGTCGACTTAATTGGCCTCCAGGCCCCCTTGCAGAGTTCCTGGCCACTCCTCCATCAACCTAACATCTGCCAGTGTGGACACATGGCTGTGGAGTCTATAAGTCAACTTAACAAGGTCAACTTTAAGTCGACTTAAAGTTGACCTTGGTTAAGTTGACTTAACAGAGCCTCCAGTGTAGATGTACCCTAAAATAATAGGAAGTTCCTTAGGCTCAGAGAAACAGATACATTATGTTCTTTGTTTTGGAACTGAGAAATACATAGATTTTTTTTTTTACATTTTTAAATTTTTGCTCTAAAGAGATGCAATAAAGAAAATGTCCACATTTCATTTTAAAACCAGCATTGTAACAACTAGAAGTCTGGGTACAATACAAATCTGCTGTTATGACTGCAGGCGGATCATAATGGACATAAATTTCACAAGTTTAATTTGTTCTTGGGATAAAGACAGTGTCAAAAGCATAAATTAATAGCCAGTTATCTTTCTTGAAATAGCCTTCCAGGTAATAATGTTATGTCTTGCCTCAAATGCCACGATGAGTTTCAATAAGTTAGAAATGGGACCAACAAAAATCTTTGGATCCACCCAGCTGTGGGTTTCTAGGCAGTCATATCTTCCATGTGTCACACACAACAGTCATATATTTCCTTTTAATGTTATGCTCTCCTGAATTCTAGCTGTACTCTAACACATAGCTTAGACCTCAAAGATGGATGTACTTGCCTTTTAAATGAGACGGGAGGAAGAAGATAGGTGGTTGCTCCTCCCCACATTGTCTGTCCCATGCAGTCCAAGATCAAATGTTGCTTGTAGTAGTCCCACACTACTGCAACCAGCTGAGATTCAGCTGGAGCATTATGCACTCTGGCCTTACCCCTAGTCACCAGCCGTTCCTCCTTCCTGCTTCTCTCTGCCTTTAGTCACACACCTTCTATTGACAGTTTTCTAGCTGCTGAACGGCGTAAAGGAGTCAGAACAGCTTAATCTCTAGTAAATCCTACAGTAATAGCACCATATAGTAGAAATATTCTTCAGTTTGAGCCTTCTCCAATACGACTTTAAGACAATAGAAAGACTTCAGTTTATTTCATTGGGCGTTGCATTGAGGCCTAAAAGGTGCTGCTGTCTGCTGAGCACCTTGGCAGAGTGCCACTGAACAATGCTTCTGAAAGGGCAGCCTGCCTATATTTGGAATAGTGCTGCTACTGCGTATCGCATTTCTTCTAAAGATATAGCGAGCTAATTTACCACGGGGATACACTGAATCCTTAAACTGAACTCGGAAACACTTGTTGATTTTTGTTTTTCTCCTTAGCATGAATTCTCTTTATTTATTAAACATTGGCTTTTAATGACATATTAACCTTTTGGTCCCATGCTGTTAAACACACTAAGAAAGTTACCTATTATGGACTTGAGCACCTATTGAGTCTTGGTACAGTGCATACACTGATTTATGGAAATGATAACCTAAGGGGGCATATAAAGGTCTGCTTAAATCAAATTTTGCTGCATGAGTGATCTAAGGATAATTGTTTTTATAGCCAATGTAACAAAGCTTTTAGTGGCTTTAAACTGCTATTTGTTTAAGCATAACAAAAGGTTCAGTTGTAGTTATAGCTGTTTATTTTACAAGGCAGTTATGGGTGGATTTTGCAGCTGGTTGGGTTTGTAACAACACTTGTTTCTCTAAAGAGGAGGGAAAATCATTCTAATTTCTATTAAAGCCAGAACTATTGTGCTAAATAAAATGGGGTTCTTTTGGTGAATTGCTCTGTCTTTGGTATATTTGCATATTTGTTCCTGTTAGCACAATAATGAAAGAAAAAGGTTTTGTGTGGCCTTTTTACTGATGGGAAATGATTAACAAATCCCACTGAACCTACAGGTTTCTTCAACTCTTAGTGTTCCTGTTGACATAAAGATGATTATTGTGAATACTAGAATCATTTCCATACATAGTTCCATTTACCATCCAAGGAGCTTTCTTCTTAGGAAAATATTGTAGAGAACCGTCTTTCATTGGATTCAGATAAAATGCAACCAAATATGAAATTCACCTATGATTTTAAGGATTGATGCGTGAATCTTCAAAAGCTTGAAATTTAGATTTGGTTCAGTTAATCATCTAAAATCTGTAGTCTGATCTGAAGCTTCTTAACAACTGTTGGATCTGCAACTATTTCTAAAGAGTGCTATCCATTGTAGCGACTGGTTTCATAAGATCAGAGCTCAAAATCACATTTATCTGTATTAGTTTGGTTATGGAGAGTTTCATTTTGCTGGTCTCTTGAAACAAACTCTACATACCAGCCCAAGAAACGACTGCCATATCAGATCGGCCACCTTTCAACTCTCCTTTGCGCCAGTGTTTTCTGTTATTCACTCCCTGAAAAATAGCTCTTTGACAGTTTGCAGGGGATTCCTTCCTTCCAATTTCTTCTGTTTAAAAGAGAGATTCAGACTGGGATTTTAGATACATATCAAAAGAGTCATTAAGTAGGGAAAAATGACAACATTTGTTTACAAGACACTTTACTCCAAAAAGCCTCAACAAACCACAAAGATTGCTATCATATGCTGATGACAATTATTTTCCTTTAGGCTGTGAATGGTCCTTTTTCTGCTTACTTTTGTCCTAAATGTGTTGGCAAAACTTGAGCACTATTAATAAAGTTCATCATTTCCAAGATTCAACACCTCTTAAATATAAAATAAAGCATCCATCATTCAGTCTACGGGATTATGCAACTTCTCAATTTTTTTTCCATGAGCCCTTTTTACAACACACAAAATTTAAGGACTCCCTTCCATTTAGCCATAAAGAAAGGTGATTATGACCTCATATTCAGGACCCTTGACATAGCACCTTTATTTTTTTTATCCTTTCAAAAAGAGCAATCATACAAATATTTTGCTCTCTGTATGAACTAAGTGGGAGTTCTACCACCTGTACAAGTCCCACTTTGCAAGCTGAGCAAAAGAGGGCAGGCCTGGGGCAAGATCCCTAACATACCTTTTCCTTCCTCTGGTTGCACTGTTACTTGCCCACAGCTTGATGACAGGGAGTACAGAACTGGAGGTGGCTTTTGGGGTAGGCGAAGCAGGTGCATGCCTAGGGCCCCAAGCCATGACCGTCCTTAGGGGGCGGCGAACAGGGCGATTGCCCCAGGCCCCGTTTAATGTGGGCCCCGCGCTGTCCCACTCCCAGCGGGGCAGTGTGGGGCCCATGCCGCGGCCCCCCCATGGCTGTGCTTCCCGCTGCTTCCTGCTGCCTTTGGGAAGCTGAAGGCAGCAGGGCGGGCCGGGAGCACTTCCCCCGGTCCCTAGGCTGGCCCTGCTCCCCACCCCCAGAGGTGGGGCAGGTGCCTGGGCTCCGGCCTCTGGGCCGGCTTTGGCCACCTGGGGTCCAGGCTGCGGCTGGGGCAGCGGCAGCCTCTGCTGGGGATGGCTCGCCGCCGCCCGGGGCCGTGGCCTCGACTCCCCACCTGGTGGGTGGCTGCAGCTTCCGGGGCTGGCTCCCCAGGGGGGCGACTGGGGTCCCTAGGGGGCGGAGCAGGCCACCCCCCTGCACTCCCCACCAGTATGGGGGTGTGGGGGTCCTGCCTAAGCCGATTGGCCCTGGACCCCGCTCTGCCCTAGGGACAGTCCTGCCCCAAGCTATTAAGGGCTCCCCTCACCTGCCCCAATAGCTGTGTCTGCCTCGGTTGGCAGCAGGAGGAGGAGCTGGCTCCTGGGTCCAGGGCTGGTGGTGGTAAACTGGGACTGCGGAGGGGGGACAGGGCCGGGGCCGGCAGTGGGGAACTGGGGCTGGCAGCAGAGGGCCTCTGTGGGCCTGTAGGGGGCCCCCCAGTGGGGCTTCACCTAGGGCCCCCAATAGGCAAAGGCCGCCTCTGTACAGATCTAGGCTTTTATTGGCATACAGAGTCCTCTTCCCACTGATTCATTGCATACCTGTGTGTGGGCAGCCAAAATCCGGTCCTATGTTTTCAATAAATTGAGTTTGCTGCTAAAATAATACTGCTAGGCGTTGTGCTCTCTCTTCACTGCTGCTGACCAAAACCTGTGCGCAGTGAGCCATGATAATCAACAGCTGCTAGTGTACCTTGCCTATGTGTTGGACTAGGCTCTTAGGAATTTGTAGTCTTATATGATGAGGGATGATATTCATATGATACCTTCCTTTAACTTTGCAACCATGTAACAAACGGCATTTAGATCACAGCTGTGACACACTGCCAGGCACTCTGCCTTCATCTGATGGGACCACCTCCATCTAACATAAGGTAACATTACATCATCTGAAATCTACGAGTAGCTTTCAAACTCTTGGTTAATTTTTTTAAATAAAAAAAAATGCCACAAAAATATCTCCCCTCTCAATAAGTGGCATCTAAAAGCACCAACATGCAGGATAGGAAATAGTGCTCCTATTTTTAAGAGGCAATATCTCACAAACCTACAAAGATCGTTTCTTTCACCTGAGAGTTGGAATATTCCTACATCCTAGAGGTGGCTGGAGAGCAAGTTACACTTAAAACAGCAGCATCCTGGTGTACAGAGAAGCTTTTCAGATTATTTTAGAGGTTTTAAAACATGTATTAGTACTATTTTTCTCTCTTCTTGGGCCTCTGTGGTTGGAATAATTCATATACAATAACATCCCTACACATTTCTAACATTTTTCTATAAAATGTACCATCTACAGAATCAAGCAGCATATGTATTATAATCTTATAATCTTATAATTAAGGTTATAATTATAATCTTGGTAATTAAGGTGTGACTAAGGGATCACCTTCATTTATGGCTTTATCATTAACAAATAACCTGCCCATCCCTAGCTCATGCCAATAAAACTTTATACCACTGCTCATATAATATTTAATTACATCTACGGCCAATCCCAGTGCCATGGTATCTGGGTGCTTCCTTCTATTTACAAATGGTCACTGAGGCAGATGACTCAGTAAAATTATACAACCTGCAATTTGCTTTAACGGTAATTGGAAAACCTGAGTGAACATTGCACAAGGCTATGAAAGCATATTCTGTAGCATTAGCCTGTATCTACTCTACACAGTTATTCAGTATAACTTGTGTTGCTTGGGGGATGTAAATAATTCACCACCCCCTTTCCCCCCAGTAATTTAAGATGTACTGACCTGGTGAAGACAGTGTTATGTCAGTGCGAGAGCTACTGTCAGTTTTTAAGCTGATGGATGAGCTCTCTCCCATTGGTTTAGAGTGCTACCGTGGTGCAGCTGCTGTATTGTAGACATAGCCTTGGTTAACGTGCCTGTATGATACTAGATGTTCTAAAAAGATTATTTAATTATAAATAAAAGTAATGGAATCTCTGATTCATGGGAAGTATAGCATCCTTAATTCATATATGTTTGGATATTTCATGGAAATCATTGCAATTTCTGCCACTTTCCTCTTTCCTATAAATCTGTCTCAATTCTGGATAGCAGTGTAACCAATACAGTCATCAAATATCTCTATAAAGTCATTTCGACTTTCTGTGTTCTGTATTTGATTGTTCTCCACAGTGAGTTCTCCGGTACTTTGGCAGTGTATATTTTTAAATGACTCATATAATGGATATTTTTCAACTTTCCTGAGAGACTATTCCGCAGACCAATAGATCTCATACAATGTTCATAATTCCTACAGATAAAATGACCCAATTTTATTCCTGCGGATGGTGGTGAAGATGAAACTGACGTATTTCCAGATCTGTGGAAGCTGATTAGCACTGAGACCCCTGGCACTCAAACTGCAGACTTCAGTTATTAACAGAGTTCAAGATGTTGCCAGTGGGAGTTATTTTAACTTACACAGGTTCATAACTGGAGGAAGGGTAGATTTAAGCTGACAAGGAGAGAAAATTAACCTCCCCACACCTTCTACTTCATATTCCCTCTCTAGCCCAGCCAATATGAATACAGTGAATTCCTACATATCTGTCAGTTCACTATGGAATCACAAATTGTTTCTTTCAGCTGTAGGGAGGCTCTGGGTCATAGAAAGCACTTCCATAAGGAATTGACAAAATATTTCAGACAGAGGACATCATTTTTTAATTCTTCAAAAGACAGCAGTAAATGTATTCATTGCATAAGAAATCTATAATTTAGTAGCAGCTGTGCAGCAGCCTCTGTGTTCTAATGCATTCTACTCTATCAATGATTTTAAATATTTATGCTGTCATCCCACAATCATGAAAAATATTTAAATTAAACATGTTTAAGGAGCAGATGCCGTTTGCACACTGACAAGAAAACCCAGTCATAAGCTTCTTTTAATGAAATATTACTTCAATCAACCCCTATCATTTTAGGAAGTAATGAAATCTAAGGTAGGAACAGACTTCTTCCACTGGAACTTTTCCAGAGAACTGGGTACGTGAACATAAGAGACTTTGGTTAATAGGAAAATGTAGGTTGCAATGATAAGCTAGAGATCTATGCATTCATTGCCAGCTTAAGAGAGTCACTTGAGGGTAAATTAAAATTTGCTGGGCGTGTGTGAAGGGCTGAGTTGAATGGTTCTTAAGACACTAAAATCAGAGTCATCTATTTTTAAGACAGAATCTTTTGTTAGATTTTTGTTAAAGTAATTGGAAAATATATACCAAAATGTACAAGTTAACATACAGTATCAGAAAAAAATGCCAATTATTCCTTAATAAGCAGATCATTCTTTTATAATGAAAAAGGAAAAATTAAAGAAAATATCTGAGGAAGGTTAAAATGTTGGGCCTTATGCCACCCCTCCTCACTCACCTTTCTCTGGGCAGGCCTACTCCGCAGCATGATTTTGGTAGCAATAGAAGGGAGATACACGAAGTACTTAAAATATCTTGCATATCTCCCTTTGACTGTCTACCACCTACTTACCACCGTCTCTTCAGAGCAATGAGTCAAAGGGAAATGCCCTCCCTTCAACTCAGCACTACACCAGTTGCCGTGGAGGTCTTCAGTGATTGACTTCCTGATCAGCTGAGTGGGTTTTCACAGACCCGATCCGTCAATTTGGAAGATCGATCTGACGGCAGCAAATTTGCTGCCATCAGTGAAGACTAGCCCTCTGTAAGTAGTCCCCATGGGACAGTAACTTTATGCATTGGTAAAATCTTTGCATCAGAGATAGAATGAGCTGGTGTTTACAATCTCTGTGTCTAATTTATTGAGTTATTTAGACAATGTGTAGAATCCTGTTATGTGATAAAAATTGGAAAAGTACAGGGGTAAGCTCCTGCTTGTCTCCCCTTCCAATAAAACATCATTGAGATTTTAAGCTTAGTTGCTTTCTTCCTCACTTTACTCTTTCCACCTTCTTCATACTCTTAAATTTGGAAAGCTAGAGTTGAAAACTTTCTTATGATACCCCCAGCCCTGTTAACACTTTTTACCCTCTTCTCCTCTTCCCTTTCAGTTCAGACACCAGAATAATTAAGGATTTCTTGAACTTTTAGCAACTGTAAATATTTTGTAGTTGTTGAAAATTCAGTCACTTGTCAAAATTCTTGGTGTACATCATAATGTCTCTGGAGAACGAACAGAGTATTAGGTTTAATCTTTAGCTGTAATTTTACACACGACTGTTCAGAGGTTCAGGTCTGAGTTGATAAAAAAACATTTGAATCTCAATGGCAAATATGGGATAAACTTTGGTCAAAAAGTAATCTCTTTTTGATCAGTTGTAATTCACAGCATGCAAATGAACTCTTCTCAGCCAAAATGATTCCAGGATGGTGGACAATGACAATGTGCATGGATTAAGGAATTTTAGAAACTGCTATGATCCCAATTCAGAGCAGACAATAGTCTATCATCACTACAAAAACATCCAGGTCATAAAAGTTCCCTCTTTCAGCTTAGAAGGTTTATGAAGGTTGTCCTCCATTGTGTGTGTTTCAGAAGACCGTTTGTGGATAGGAACCTGAGATGTGCAGCACTATTGTCTTAGGTCACTGACAAAAAAAAAAAAAAAATTCGGTCATCATCATCTTTTTACCATTGGGAAAAGTCATGACATGTTCGGCAGCCTGACAGTTGCAAATGTGCAGGACTGCCTTCTTGGCATAACTGCAAAGAAAATATGGTCTTTGACATCCTCTCCTCTTCCCTACAATCAAAACAGTGAACCCCGAAGAGTGAAAGAGTCGACATGCCTTGTGGAAATCTTGGAAACAATTTGGCTTATTCTCTGAATGATTGGTTCCCAACCTGTGGCCTGAGGGCCAAAAGTGGGGGCTTTTAAAATGGCTCACAGCTCCTCTCCTGCTGGCTGCAGAAGGGAGTCACTGCCTAAGGACCCAGGCCGAGTGCATTTCTGTGGAACTAAAAAAAACAGTGCAGTCTCTTTGCTGCAGCCAAGGGGATGGAGATCAGCACTCCCCTGCCCTGGTTGTAGCAGGGAGCAAAGGAAAGTGCTCCACCTAGATCCTTAGGTGCTGGGGTCCTTGCTGGAGCCAAAAGGAGGGGAGCACTGATCTTCCATTCCCTTGGCTGCAGAAGGGAGCCACTGCCTAGGGACCCAGGTGAAGTGAACAGGGCTACAGGACGCATGCCGTTCTCCTGCTGCAGCGAGGTAGACAGGAGATCAACAAGGAGACAGACTTCTTCAGGAAAAGCCTGCTGGCAGAGACTGGTGGCCTTCCAGAGCTGTAAAGTGATATTTGTGGCCCTCGAGCTAAAAAGGTTGAGAACCACTGATCTAAATCATATGATATTTTCTGTGCATTTCTCTCCCTCCTCGTCCGCCTCGATTTTTAATTAATATTATATATAGTATAATAAATGCCTATTATATATAGTATAATAAATGCCAGTAGCCCTGTGTAGTAGATGGTCTGTGTTCAAAAGATAACAGATTCCTTCTTCAAATCGTTTACAGTCTAATGGCAAGCAGTAAAAGATTTGACTGATCTGTGGTGAGGATGCCCTCGGAATACTCTATCACTTTTCACCTTCAGAGCCGTTTACAAACATTACTGAACTATCCATGTCAGCCCCTCTTTGAGTAAGAAAGAATTATCCTCTCTTTTTACAGATTGGGAGACTATGGCATAGTTTAAGTGATTTGCTGAATGTATTAAAAAGTGGGGTGGGGGGAGGGAGGGAGGATCAGTGTCAGAACATGGGATTAGAAGCAAGGATCTTTTGGCTTCCAATCCTTTGCTCAGGCCATTAGACTATAGTTGAGGCAGGTTAATGAAAGCAGCAAAAAAGAGCTATGCAATACAAAACAATTTATATGATCTACCAGTAGCTGAAGGTCTATGAAGCTGCATATATGTTTAAAAAAAAATTGTGTTTCAAAAGAAATCCAAAAAAGGCTGAGAACTTGAAATTGGACGGTGACAGATTGCAAATACCACGTGGATGATGCTGATTGTGTTGTTGTGCGGGCAGTTGCATCTAGATGTGTGTGTGTTTGGAGAGAGATTTGCAGTGATTTTTTGGCATGGAAAATAAGGGGACTGCAGTGGCAAATGGCTATAGGTATTTGGTGTTGTTGTGTATGCTAATTATATTGTTTTGTGAATAATTGTGTAGCTCTGGGAAAGTTTTTGGATTTGTGTGGGTGGCAGTTGGGCCTCATAATCCACCATCTCTGCAGTTTCATTCATACAACCAATTAAATTGTTGAATGCACGTTAGCTGTAGTGTAAGCATAATGATTGGTTGAGTTACCTCTGATATTTCAGTGGTCTAGGACTCAGCATGATATAATTAGGTGCCTTAGTGTAGCTATTCACTGCAATCCGTCAAGACAGAATTGCTGAGAACCTAAAGATTAGATGGTAACATACCACAAAACTCAGTGATGATTCAACCTGGTGATATTCTGAACAAAAGAGAACCTCAAACCATACTTACAGCTTTTTTCTGTCACTTCACACTGACTCTCCAGTCATTATAAAGTTACAGAATGACAAGTGAACTAGCATTGCTGAAATTTTATTATATAGTTTCTCTGTGCATAAACATTCCCCTAGAATAAACTTCCTATCTATTGTTGCCTCTCCTCTACCAGCAACTGATTTAATTTCTGTGGAGCTTTTGGTCTACTTTAGCTTGTCAGGTTGAGAGTGGAAACATAGCCAAGTGGATAGAAAACTGGATTGGGACTAGACCTGCATTCAATTCCCACCTCATCCGCAGACTTGTTATATGACTTCGGGCAAATCACTTAATCAGCCTTACATGTTGACAAGTTCCAAAGGGGGAGCCGTGTTAGTCTAGTTCAGCAAAACAAACAAGTCCTGTGGCACTTTTAAAGACTAACAAATTTATTTATCGCAAGAGCTTTTGTGGGAGAAAATCCCACTTCGTCAGATGCTTTGAAGATGGGGAACTTACCATGAATCTGGAATCACTCCATTGATTTCAGCAAAGTGGCTACAGATTTAAAGCAACATAACAGAGAAAAAAAAAGCCTTTGGCCTCATAACTGGTCTTACTAAATGATTACATAATACTAACACATGACTAAATAATACATTCCTGCACGTCACTAGAGCTTTTTATTCCTTCCTATTAACTTGCATGATGGTGCGGGGGTTGCTAAAACGTAAATGAAAGGCTACAGCACTTGTAGTTTAACAGCTGCTGTGTAGATTGACAGCCTTTGTGAACCCAGCTGGCAATGTCAGGTTAGTGGGTCTCTAGTCACAACATTAATCAGCTTTATTAGTGCCACTAATACCAATTTGTAAGCAGACTGCAAGGATCAGACGGGCCAGCTGTCAGCACTACGGGTAGATTATTACAGGATTTCATTTTATTGTTTAAGATTAGAATGATAATTTAATTAGCGAATTTAACTATTTTGCACATCCACTACAAAATACCAAAGATTTAATAAAAAAAGTCACCTTTTTCACCAGGCAGGAGAGAAAATGAATTTCCCTTCACAAAAGCTGTATTGTAGAAGATGATTGGCTGAGGTAAAGAACTTCCTAAATTGCATTTAATGGTTTATATGTGTGATTCAGAATTTCTCATTGATATCAGCAGGAGATTCTGTATAATACTTTGATGATATTATATGGCCTAAAATATTGTTAGCACAAAGGAGTAAAAGAATTTTATTCCTAATTTGTCCCTCAAATACTGCATATTGATTATACCACTTCTATTCAATACTAATTTCTTCATAGTAGTGTAAAAAACAAAGGAACATTCAATCAACATGTTTAAAATGTACCTGTAAACTGCACACATTTATGCTGATAAAACCAGTGGTGAATATAAATACTCACTACTAAGTAGGATCGTGTTATAGTAAGTTAATCATGCTATACAACAAAAATAGAGTAAGATCTATTTAAGTGATATGCCTTAAGAAATCTTTTTTTTCCATATTTTTGGGATGGGACACTTTATCCTTAGTACATTACACATCATTTTCAACTCATTTTAGTTAATGATTTTAAATTAGGCTAAGAGGATATTAGTATGCAAAGCTTACTAATAATGCAGGATGCTGTGGCTCAGACACAACCCTCCAAAACCTGTGCAGCTCACATCTCATGACACTTTCCTGTCGGCAATACAGATTACATTTCTGCACTCTTAAAGCAGCTTTTCTACTGGGTCAGAAACATTATAAGTTTACCACTCTTTTTCAAAAGTGGCCCGAAGATGTGACTTAGCAGGGGAATAAAAGCCTGTATCTATCAAATAATGGAAACGAAAAGATGATGATGATATGTGCTTATATGAAATAAACCACAGAACTTCTAACTTAGGCTACGTACACTCAATAGAGTTGTTGCAGTAAAAGAAAAGTGTTATATCTATAACGCTTGCCCCTGTCAACACAGCACTCCTTGTAATGCAAAGGAGCATTCAAACGCTCCTTTGAATTTTCGTTACAAAGAGCAGTGCATGGTGGGCACCTATCCTACCATGCCGGGTAGCAGGGCAGGCAGCCGCTGGGGTTCCTGGGTCCCTGGGGCTGCCGGGGAGCCGGGAACCCTGGCGGCTGCAGCCATGCTGCTGGGAAGCTGGAAACCCCAGCGGCTGTAGCCTACTCCACTGCCAGGGATCCAGGAACCCCAGCAGCTGCAGCCCACCGCCACTAGGGATGAGAAGCCCCAATGGCGGGAGGACAGAGGATCTCCCTCTTCACTGGGGCTTCCCATTCCTGCAGCAGCCCCCATGTCTATTTCACTGCTGGAACAGAGCAGTGAAATTGATATATTCCATTACTTGTCACTTTCCCTGCTCTGTTAGATCAGGGAAATTGACAAGTATGACATCTCCGGTGTCCCAGAGTGGCCTTGATTGGCACTCTGGGACATTTCCGGAGGCTAGTTAAAATGAAATGAAACCGACTCACCATACACACAGCCTGTTTTGTGGAGAAGCTTTCCACAAAAGGGCTTATTCCTTCTCATTCAGGTGGTTTTATTATTGTGTTACAACAGGGCAACTGTAACCCAATAAGGAGCTTTTTAGTGTGTACGGTGGCGTTCTTATTGCACGTTCCGCAATAAAACCTTACTCAATGTCTACACTTACTAAAGTTAGTTTGAATTAGTTAATTCGAACTAACTAATTCAAACTAATTTTAGTTAGTTCGAATTAAGTTAATTCGAACTAGAAAATTTTAGTTTGAACTAAGCAAGTGCCATTCATGACACTTGCTTAGTTCGAATTAGCGGATTGCATTGAGTTCAATGGGCTGGTTAGTTCGAAATAAGCAATTAGTTCGAACTAACATGGCCACATTGGTTAATTCGAACTAACTAGTTCAAATTAACCCTTAGTTCGAATAGCATATTTGAATGTATTAGTTCGAATTAATGAAGCCGTTAATTCAAACTAATGAAAGCCTAGTGTAGCCATGGCTTTAGTTAGTTCGAATTAAGCCTCCTTAATTCGAACTAACTTGCCAGTGTAGACATAGCCTTAGTGTGTAGAAGGCTTTAGGTAGTGTCATGTAGTCTTGCTTATATTCCACGAAAGGTAGTGAATTCAGGCTGAATGGACAGCATGGCACTCAGCTCCTTTCCTGATCCTATTGTGTCTATCAGTAAGTATGCTACCATCCCTCAACCTCCAAAGATACCAATGATCCTAAATACATCAGAAATGCCATGTTTATACTGTGTAGGGATTGGAGGGCTCTGGAAAGGGTTTCCTACATTAAGGAATAAGGTTGTACAGAAATTGTCTATGTGGCAGTGTGGATGCATTTTGGGGAGCAGCTAGAAGCGGGAAGAGTATTAGTATAATTCCATCTCCTGAAACAGAACCCCCAATTTGTGGCGAATGTGGCAGTAGTAGCCAAAGAGAGTGGCTATGTTGTTTCTCCAGAGCTTGAGGAGGCAGAATTCCTGCCCCACGACCGATCCCTACCCAGGCTAGAGAATCTATTTGTTACTCCGGATTTGCCTAGATATTGAGGATTTGGCCCATCAGGCAATTCCTGCTGATAGTAATGATGATGGAGGAGAGACATGGGTCCAGTTTTAATCAAGTATTTTTCTGTGAGAGTTTCATACTAAAGGATACATTTAAAATTTATATCTTCCACCTGAATGTTGCAAGTTATGATATTTGGGGAGAAAAATAGGGATAAGCCTTTAAATTCCATTGACTTATGTTGGGGTAGGCTTTTGACTGATGAAGAAGCCATCACTATGGCAAGGTATTGAGTTTTCTTTTACTGAGTCTTGTATAGCAATTCTGTACATTTTTTTTTCAGTTAGTAGGAAGGCCCATTGCATTACACAGAGTTAACAATTTTGCTAGTACATAGGACACATTCCTCCTAAATAAGAACTGGGGAGTGGGCATCCTTTGCCAACAGTTACTACATAGGTGTCTCTGAGAAGCAGTTAAAATGTAAACAAAGAAAGAATGTACAATAAAGCAGATCCTTTTTCTTTAACATACATGCAAACTTCCAGTGATATAGGAAAAATCCAGAAAAATTGCCAGGCTTCACACTGAAAATATGTTTTAATTAAATAAAGTGAAAGTGGCACTTTTTATACTAAAATATGTGATCTATAAAAATGAGTTATATTCCCAGCCTTAAATGTGTATTTCAAAGATTATAGATGAGTATTATAAATGGTTATGTATAGGAGAGAGAAATTATGGATTGATAAAATTTAATACTTTTATCTTTGCTTTTATTTTACATAAATATCTCATTAATAATTTGATTGTATTCTATACCTGCATCTCTCTCTTTCATCAGTCTTACAGATATTACGTAGATATTATGTCGTAGATCAACCTCAGCTACCATAAGGTTACTCAAGTACTTGGATAATAGTTTTCAGAGAAGGTGGGGATTGAAAGGCTTCAAGGAGCAGGGCAATTTGCCAAAGCAGGGAGGAAGCTGAAGACCTGGGTAGGTGTGCAGAGCTAGGATAGAAGAAAGCATAGCAAACTAAAGCCCTTATACCCTAAAAAATGCCAGCAAGTAAACTTAATTCAACAAGGAAGAGGGAAAGAGGGCAGAGCTTATTGCAACATTATTTCAATATCTTTTTAACTATACAAATGTATTTCTCCAGTAGGGGTGATTTTAGGATTCCTGAGTTATCCATATGATCCCCCATCATGATTCTTCTATTGCTTTGTCAGAGGTTTTATGGGTCATCTCAATAAGCCTCTTTCCTGTTTACCTCAGCAAGCTGTGTAGTATAGTTTTCCACAAATGCCATTCACCATGTTCTGCTCTCATTCCACCTACTGTGCCCTGGATTTATGGCTGACTTGTATTACACATTCTGCACCATGGAATCCCATCTTTTGTTTACAGCCTTAAAATTATCTAAATTTACCATCTAGTTTACAAGCTCAATCTTAATTTACCCCCATTTTCAACCTCCACTGCAATCTTTGGTGCTAAATTAAGCTGAGGAGCTCAGTGATGTAAAGAGTCATTATGAACTTGGAGCGGTATATGACCCTAACCTTAGGTAGCATCATATAACATGTTTCAAGGAAATGATTATGGCAGGGCAAAATATTTATTTCTGTTACAGGATCATGGCGAGGTCCAAAACCAGATCATGTATTCTGCTGCCCTCAGTGGCAAGTGTTTCTTGGTGCAAGATTGGCCATCCCTGAAGAGCACCTTCATGCCCCCAGCTGACACTAATAGCACACCACAATTCCTAGTGCAGTAACTAGCAAACACTTACAGGGTCCTTAACAAATTTGCACTAGAAATAACAGAGCTTGCCCTCCTAATCTGTTGCTTGGGAAACTGAGTTCAGCAAAAAACAGCTTGCAATCGGAGAGGAAAGGTTCCTCTTCTTGCACTCTGTGAAGGTAGGAGCATTCAGCACCTTCCAGAATACTGTTGGGATTGATAGTGATGTGGTTTTCTTTAGTAATCCATCTTCTGAAAATAGCAAATGTAGAAGAACAATAATTTTGCCAGCTCTCATAATTTCATTGTGACTCTCACAATATTATTTTTAAGACATAGCCCCTGGAGACATGTGAATTTCAGTTTTCACTGGAAACAAAAAAAAGTACGTTTCCAGCCCTCATGGTTGAGGATAAAATCTTGAAAATGTAACCCAAGTGCACCTTAAAGGCTCTGCTCCTTTCCCCCTCCCCCACCAATAAAAAGAACCTATATGTATTATTTATTAGTCTTATTGTATTTAATTCAATCTCATGATTCGGCAGGTTCTTGATTCTTACTCATGATTCTTACTTGTGGTTTTTGATTGCTTAGAGCATAGTGGTCAGTTGAAGCCCCTAAAGATGAAGGTCTTTGGGCCCATCTGAAGGCAGAAGAGATAAATAGTAGCTCCTGCTGCTTGTGTGGGATGGGAGAAGATAGGCTGTTCTCTTGGAAGTCCAAGAGTGTGTCTCCACTTATGGCAGGAAATTTGGCGCTGCCAGATCAATTTGCCAGGATCGATTGAGCAGAACTGGAGACATGCTCAATCCAGAGGCTGACTGAATAAATCCACCCTGGGAAAAAGAGTAATGCTGCATTCATAGGAGGGCATTTCCCATTTGGCACAACGTCGTGGGGATGCTGCCCTATTTAGAATTTAGGAAATTGATGGGAGATATGCAAGCTGCTCTACATAGTTTGAATATCTCCCTTCGACTGCCGCTGAATTTCACGGTAAGTGTCAACCCAGGACTGAGTTGACTCTCCAAGTGACCATTTAAAGTGGGTGCAGCTAAGCCTTTCAACAACTGAACTAGATTTTGAAGTTCATAAAAGCCTTCATAATCCAAACCCCAAGGATTTGCACAGCAGTACTGAAAAAACATCAAGGCCAATTAATGTACATTAGACGTTTTAAAAAAAAGATTGCTTCTAAGTAAAGTCTTTATCTGCCACGTTTCCATCTAAGATCAGATGTTTATGGATAAGTTTCTAAAACTCAAAAGCTGAGTTGAAAATGGAATCAGATCCCTAGATTGTGCGTGTTTTACAAGTATACTCAAGTCTATTATTCCAGTGGCTAATCACCCTGACAGTTAGGAATTTTTCTTAATGTCCAACCTAAACCTCACTTGCCATAATTTAAGCCCACTGATTCTTGTCCTATCATCGGTGGTTAAGGAGAATAATTTTTCTCCCTCTCTTCCTCCTCCTCCTCCTTTTAACAATCTTTTAGGTACTTGGAAACTGTTATCATGTCCCCTCTCAGTCTCCTCTTTTCCAGACTAAACAAACCCAGCTCTTTCAATCTTGCCTTGTAAGTCAAGTGTTCCAGACCTTTAATCATTCATGTTGCTCTTCTCTGGACTTTCTCTAATTTCTCCACATCTTTCCTGAAATGAGGCACCCAGAACTGGACACAATAGGCATGCCATTGTACCCTTAGAAATGCCAATGGGCCTTGACTGTAAACTGCTGGGAATGGGTTGTTGTACCTTTTGAGAGTGATGTGACTGTAAACGTATTTGAGGAGAGATGGGGTATTTTGAGGGTACTCATGAGTGAGATGGTGTGATTACTAACCAATTTTTTAAAAATAATTGTTCAAATTTTACCAATTTGCAGCTTTTGTGTAAGGGGTACTAAAAATGTAATCCAAAATTTGGTTAATTTTTTGTCAGTCCTGATTTCAGTAAATTTGAACAGAACCGAGCTATTTGGTTAATCTATAACTGCTGGGTTTATTGGTTACTGAGTCTTGACTCTCCACTACACTGGTTCTGAGCCTGAGTTTCAAATTTCTTGTTGTATCCACACATTTTAGAAAAGTTATGAATGCACAGTTTGCCATATTCTGGAGCTAGGCGGAGCTGCACTGTAGAACCAGCGATAGAGATGAGGGTTAGAAATTATTTAGCCCTATTCTGAAATATCAGCAAGAGGCCATTCAACATGATTTCTGTTATAGTAGCTGAGGATGGGATATTATGGAACTGTGACCTGGGATGAAGGCTCGAGGTCTGTCTGTTTATGGACATACATATCATGATGTGTCAATAGCTTTGATGCATAACATGCTGCACAGATTTTATGAGAGGTTATTGCATGTAGTTGATTTGATAGGAGGTACTGTGACTCTTTTATGGAGGCATTACATTTATTCTTTCTTGAAACTTACCAGAATTTGACTTGCTGCTCAACTAAAAATGTTCTGCCCTCCTTCCTTTGATTTGCTTCCTTTGTGTCAATCATGATGATATTAAACAGCACAGCTAACAGCAACTAAGAAATGTGGCAGGCCTTTGTGACAGAAAATGAGTCATGGAACAGCTATTTAAACTATGTGTAAACCATGTAATGGTAACTTATTTCATAGAAGTATCTTAGAATTAAATGGGTCAAGTTGCTTGAAATAGGAGGGGAGTTCTCAATGCATCAGCCCAAGAGGAGGGGGAGTTGCCTGAGTTGTGGGGACTACTGTTTATTGAAACCAGGCAGAAGAGGAGTGTTTCCCTTTTGTTTTTAGCTGAGGAGGGAGAGCTGACAGCTGATTTTGACACTATCAGTGGGTACTGTCATTTTATTCTGCTCCCAAGGAAGGAATAGAGCCCAGTAGGGCATCTGAGTCCCCTCAAGGGGGAACAAGTTCAAAAAGCCCAGTATATTATACAAGACAGCTCAAGGAATCTGACAGAGCCTATTGAGGGGTAGCCTAATCCAGAGAGCATGCATGCTCTTATTTTGAATATCTGCACAATTTATTGTAAGCAGAGTCACACGTATGTGGAGTTTATTTTCACAGATTGATAGATTATATGGCCACATGGAACCACTATGATAATCTAGTCTAACCTCTACAATATAGCCATAATTTCCTGAAGTAATTTCTGTTTGAACAAGAACATATATTTTAGAAAATTCTTCAGTCTTGATTTTAAAATTGACAGTGATGGAGACTCTACCATACCTCTGTAAATTGTTCCAATGGGTAATTAACCTGACTGTTAAAAACTTGTGCTTTATTTCTAGCATGAATTTCTCTAACATCAGCTTCTAGCCAATTGATCTTACACCTTTCTCTGTTAGGTTAAAGAACTTATCGTCAAATTTTTGTTTGCTATGTAGATAGTTATACGCTAGTCAAGTCACCTTTAACCTTCTCTTTGTTAAACTGAATAGACTCCGTGGCTATCTCTACACTTGTACAGTTAAGTCGATTCTGTTAAGTGGACTTAACAAGGTCGATTTAAAGTCAGCTTTGCTAAATCGACTTAACAGAGTGGCTATACTTTAAGTTGACTTACCAGTAGACATAGCCATCCACACTGGCTTTAAGTAAACTTAATAAGGTCGACTTAGCGCTATTCCCCATCCACACTGGCTTTAAATCGACTTAAGAAGTTGACTTAAGGCTTAAGTTGACCTCTAGAGGTGGTGTTATTAAGTCAACCTAAGATGTTATTAAGTCAACTTAAGGAAGTGCTTAAGTTGACTTAATAAAAGCCCAGTGTGGACGCAGCTTTGTGTTGCCAGTGTAGATGCACCTCTTGAGTCTATTATTATAAGGTATGTTTTTCATCATTTAATCATTCTTGTCACTCTTCTTTGAACCCTTCTAATTTATCAACATCATTCTTGTATTGTGGACACCAGAATTGGTTACCGTGTTCCAGTAGTGGTTCCATCAATGCCTGACATAGGGATCATAGAATCATAGAATAATAGGGATGGAAGAGACCTCCCAAGGTCATCTAGTCCAACCCCCTGCTAAAAAGCAGGACCACTCCCACTAAATCACCCCAGCCAGGGTTTTGTCTAACCGGGCCTTAAAAATCTCCAAAGATGAAGATTCTACCACCTCCCTAAGTAGCCCATTCCAATGCTTCACCACCCTCCTAGTGACAAAGATTTTCCTAATATCCAACCTTGACCTCCCTAGCTATAATTTGAAACCATTGCTCCTTGTTCTGTCCTCTGTTACCATCGAGAACAGCCTAGCTCCCTCCTCTTTGGAGCACCCCTTCAAGTAGTTGAAGGTTGCTATCAAATCTCCCCTCAGTCTTCTCTTCTGTAGACTAAATAAGCCTTGTTCCTTCAGTCTCTCCTTGTAAGTCATGTGCCCCAGCCCCCTAATCATTTTTGTTGCCCTCCTCTGAACTCTTTCTAATTTGTCCACATCCTTTCTGTAGTGGGGAGCCCAAAACTGGAAACAGTATTCCAGATGCGTCCTGACCAGTGTCGAATAGAGGGGAATTATCACATCCCTCGATCTGCTGGCAATACTCCTACCGATGCAGCCTAATATGCCATTGGCCTTTTTGTCAACAAGGGCACACTGTTGGCTCATATTCATCTTTCTGTCCACCATAACCCCCAGGTCCTTTTCTACAGCGCTGCTACTTAGCCGATTGGTCCCCAGCCTGTAGCAGTGCATGGGATTTTTCCATCCTAAGTGCAGGACTTTGCACTTATCTTTGTTGAACCTCATGAGGTTTCTTTCGGCCCAGTGTTCCAATTTGTCCAAGTCTCCCTGGATCCTGTCCCTGCCTTCCAGAGAATCTACCATTCCCCCCCACTTGGTGTCATCTGCGAACTTACTAAGCACGCAGTCTATCCCATCATCAAGATCATTAATGAAGATGTTGAACAGAACTGGCCCCAGGACCGACCCCTGTGGCAATCCACTCGTTACCGGTTGCCAACTAGACATTGAGCCATTGATTCCTACCCGCTGAGCCCGTTGATCTAGCCAGTTTTCTATCCACCCACTCGTCCAACCCATACTTCCTTAACTTGCCGACAAGAATGCTGTGGGAAACCATATCAAAAGCCTTGCTAAAGTCAAGGTATACCACGTCAACAGCTTTTCCTGCATCCACAAATCCAGCAATCTCATCACAGAAGGAAATCAGGTTGGTCAGGCATGATTTGCCCTTGGTGAATCCATGCTGACTGTTTCTGATCACTCTATTTTCCTCCAAGTGTTTCAGGATGGATTCTTCGAGGACCTGCTCCATGATTTTCCCAGGGATTGAGGTGAGGCTGACTGGTCTGTAGTTCCAGAACCTCCTTTTTCCCTTTCTTGAAGATAGGTACTATATTTGCCTTTTTCCAATCCTCCGGGACCTCCCCCATTCGCCATGAGTTCTCAAAGATAATGGCCAGCGGCTCTGCAATCACTTCCCCCAACTCCCTCAGCACCCTCGGATGCAGTTCATCCGGTCCCATGGACTTGTGCACATCCAATTTCTTTAAGTAATCCCTAACCTGATTTTCCATCAGTGAGGGCCGCTCTTCTCTCCATTCCGCGTTATCCTGTGTAGTAGCCCGGGACCTGACCCTCCCTGTGAAGACTGAAGTAAAAAAAGGATAGAGTACTTCAGCCTTTTCCGCATCATCCACCATGAGGATGCCTGTCCCATTCAATAAGGGACCTACACCACCCCTGATTCTTTTCTTGTTGCTGACATACTTATAGAACCCCTTTCTGTTATCCTTCACATCTCTTGCTAGCTGCAACTCCAATTGTCCTCCGGCCTTTCTGATTTTATTCCTGCAGTCCCAAGCAATATCTTTATATGCCTCCTTTGTCATCTGTCCAAGCTTCCACTTCTTGTAAGCTTCCCTTTTATGTTTGAGCTCCCCGCAGAGTTCTCTACTAAGCCACGCTGGGCGCCGTCCACATTTGCTGTTCTTTCTGCACATTAGAATGTTATCTTTCTGTGCCTTTAACAGGGTTTCTTTAAAATAAAGCCAGCTGTCTTGGACGCCTTTCCCCTTCAGATCAGCCTCCTAAGGGATCCTGCCCATCAGCTCCCTAAGGGAGCCAAAATCTACTTTTCTGAAGTTCAGAGTGTGTGTTCTGCTTCTTTCCTTCCTTCCATTGATCAGGATCCTGAACTCTACCATCTCATGGTCGCTGCTGCCCAGGTTGCCATTTACTTCTACTTCCCCGATCAATTCTTCTCGGTTTGTGAGCAATAGGTCAGGAGGTGCAAGGCCCCTAGTTGGTTCCTCCAGCATTTGTACTAGGAAGTTGTCCTCAATATTCTCCAAAAACTTCCTGGATTGCTTGTGCACTGCTGTATTGCCTTCCCAGCAGATGTCAGGATAATTGAAGTCTCCCATAAGAACCAGGGCCTGCAATCTTGAAACTTCTGTTAGTTGTCCATAGAATGCCTCATCCACCTCCTCCTTCTGCTCTGGCAGTCTGTAGCAGACATCCACCATGACATCCCCCTTGTTGCATTCTCCTCTAAACCTAACCCACAGACTTTCAACCAGCTTGTTTCCACTTTCATAGTGGAGCTCCGAGCAGTCATACAGCTCTTTTACACATAGCGCTACTCCTCCCCCCCTTCTTCCCTGCCTGTCCTTCCTGAACAATTTATATCCATCCATGGCAGTGCTCCAGTCATGCAAGTTATCCCACCACGTTTCTGTTATTCCAAGTATATCATAGTTCCTTGTCTGTGCCAGTACTACCAATTCTTCCTGCTTGTTTCCCAGGCTCCTCGCATTTGTGTACAGACACTTAAAATACCGGGCCAATTGCCCTACTTTGCCCTATCGATTCTCTCTCCTGTCGCATCTTCCTCCTTGCAATTTCTCCTGGTGTCCTCCTTCCCCACTCACCTGAGGTATTATGACTTCATTAGGAAATAAAAAACAATTATTTGATTCCCTCCCCCAGTTCCAACTACCCTCTCTTTTATTCCTGCTGTTACAGCCCCAGCACCCCCCAAGTTCCATCCCTTCCCCCAGGTCTCCCTCAGTTTTACTTACCTGTTTGCTTTGGTGACTTCCTTGATATTTAATATTTCATGGGTGGAACTTGGAAGAATACCTTTTCCCCCCAATCTGACTCCTGCATGAAATAGTAGATCCATCTGCTTCACTTTCTCCCTCCTCCTCCTCTTCCAACCCCCTCACTGATCTTCCCTGCATGGTGGCCTATAGTTGGGCTTTGCAGCATATGGGGAAGGTCATTCCCTTTGCAGACGCACCAAATCCTGCCCAACCTCCCAGTAAGAGAACAACGCCTGTTTCACTGTGGACAAAGTCTTCTGCATCTGTGGAAAAGTGACAAGATTTGCCACTTAACAGAGAAGCTAGGCTGATCTGGCTACACACTGTTCCTTTTCTGGAGTGAAAATCTGACTCTCCAGAGTCTCTTATATCTGCAGCTGTTCATATTTTCTACCCAAGGTAAAGAATATCCCTGTTATACCCCTGATTCAGGAAAGCACATGCATTCCTGCAGTGATCTCCAGAATCAGAGCCCAAACTCCTCAAATAAGGGAGGAGGTATGCTTTCCCAGGGAGACCCACTCCTCTGTAAACTCTTTTTAGAGTGAGATCATTTTATATAAGAAAAGCAAAACTTCCTTCTGGAGGTTATTTTCTAGCACTTCATCCAGTTCAGGCTAAGTTTTAAATATTTAATACACTAGTATAATTATCTCAGCTAACAAAGCCTTGTTATATTCAGCTCCATCTTAACTGCCATTTATCGAAGCAATCTGCTTGTATTCTTAACATCTCATCTATGATATTCCCAAGTTTCTTTTACACTGAACGGTGTGGAAAATCCTCTTATCAGCTAGTATATGGTTCCAGAAATTGGCCCATTTAAAAAACAAAACAAAACCCCCAAAAGCTTAAGAACGAGAATTCTAAATTGTTAATCTCGTCTACTATGGAAATATCAAGCAGCTTTTCTTTGAGAGGGGAAAGGACTCTTTTTGCACTACATACAAAAAGGTTTTCTTTGTTACACCTGCCAGCATGAAAAAGGATTAATTTTAACAGAGCTTAACCCAGCCATCTTAGCGAAAACATTTAAATGACTCTGTCCCCTGCTTACTTTTAAGGGCATTGATTTGGTGACTTCATTTAGTTTTACAATATATCAAAAGTTTTTAAGCTTCGCGATTCAGTGGGGTTTTTTTCTCCTTTCACTCCAGCTATAATGCCATGCTAGACAGGTTCTTCTACACTATGCTGTGGGTACATTTTTATGTTTTGTTATGGTCTCCATCCGGAAAATAAGGAAACAAGAAACTTGTTTTTGTTTTCGATGACATGATTTTAAAAAGCAATGAATTCAAATCTTTTGGCTAGTGTAGGTGGATATAATTGTTTTAATTTTAAAATAAGAAGTACAGAAGATGCTGTTGAGTCTAATTTCTAGTTGACGCAGCTAGGTATTTCTTCTAGTATACACTATTTTACAAATGACAATCTTTTTTATGGGAGATGTGGACTCTGAATTTTTGCCCAAAGGGACAGAATGTTAGAATAAAAAATGTTATAACTGAAGGCAATAGGTATCTTGTAGCAGAATTATCACTCCACATTTTACCATCTTGACATTTTGAATAATCATAAACTGAAGCAAGGCAATGTAATAAATTAAATTTAAATAAAAAACACTCATTAGTGGGGCTGGATTGTTACGTACAAATAGAAACCCTTTGGCCCAAGGTTTTTCCAATTTATATGTTCTTTGAGCTTTATGAGTAGCGAAGATTGGCATGAAGCCAGACAACCACACATGGTCCTCACTATACCCAATACACTGTGTATTTCTTACACTCAGCTGAATCAGTAGCTTTAGTACAAATCTATCCACCAATGAAAAGGTATAGGATACTTTTACCCAGCTTTTGATCTTGTGGTTTTAATGATAGGTTTGCAAACATTTTAAAGCTACTAAAAGCCGTGTTATTGCATAAATAGTTTTAATTGTCTGAAATAAATCTTTGGAAAGACCCTGTAAATAGACATTACTGAATTATCCACTTAAGAGGTGACAAAACACGTCAGGTTAAAAGAAACAAATTTGCCCCATTAGAAACCATTCTAGGAAGGAAATTTGTTTCTCTTTGTTTCCTTTATTCCATTTGATCATATAGGACTGTATGAAAGAAATTACTCTTGTTTAGTAACTTCTCATAAATATTGATGTAATCAAAAATACTTAAATTTCACTTGCCTATTGTAGGGGTGGGAGAAGAACGTGAAGGGAGGAGAGAAAACAAGCTGGACAATTTTTTCCTGGCTTTCTACTGTTCATTTGTTTTCTTTATTCTTGTCATTTTGCCCATGACAGCAAAGGCTTCTTTATTTGCTTAAAATTATTTATTGTGAATAAACCTCCCTAAGCTGAAAAGTAAATTTGAACAAAGGCCAGGATGGCATCAAGTTCCATAAATACAGTGGAAAACAGCAGCAAACAAGAAATAATTAGGTAATTTAAGAAATCAATCCTTGCATCTTTTTAGAACAAAGAAACACATCAAGCTCAGTATTTTTATCAAACTTGTATGTAAGAATAATTGTACGGTGGAATGTACGTATTGAACTCCTTCGCTGGCTTTAGGTTTAATCGCATTTATTATATAGTATTTGGCTCCAGCTTGTAAGTGCAAAATGTATTTTATCAAAATTAAATGAAACACTTATTATTTCCAATGAACTACCTTCAGATATATTGTAATTTAAATTAAGTTTAAAAAAAATAAAATGTTTAAAACCCTAGTAGCCTACTGTTCTCACTAGCAAACTCTTTAAAAAAATAAAATAAAAAAACCTCTTTATTTTCCTGTGGCATAGATATAAACAAGCTAGCACCTGCAAATACTTGTAATACTGGTTTTAATCATTTTCAAGGGAAATAAAAAATTGAATCTTACCGTTTCGAAGCAACAGCATTTCAAGTATGTGCCAAGAGTCAAATATTCCTTTTCTTTAAAAGTAAAAATCAATTACTCACATGCTTTTTGAAGTTCCATTAATTCCAATGGCAAATACAAAATCAAGTACGGTTTCCCCTTTTTATCTCTACCTAAGTTCAAGCAGAGCAACTGCTTTAACAAGCCTAATCCTCCAGTCACAGCTATAATGACTTAGGTGGTATCTGAAAGACATCCAGGACAACTTTTGTGAAGTTGCTGAGTATCAATGATTATATTTATTGCTGACATCAGTTGATTGACACTTGCTCGCCAAATACATTTGGCAGACATCGGTTGGGTCGTTGGAGGATTGGTCATTTTGGTTTGTTTTGAAACCTCAGGACTCTGTCAAATCCTTTTTTGTTTTAGATTGTGTGACCTTAAGGGCCTTTTACTATTGGGTCTAGCTGCTGAAGTGTACTTAGAATATAGTTATTAGGAGACCTGCCCAAATCAGATTATTTTAAAACTTGGATACCCTTGTAGCTGAATGATTTTAGAAATGGATTTATTTAGATTATGATGACACAAAAATGTGAAAAAGAAATCATGACCTTGGATATGATATAGAGTTGGGTTTGATTAAGAATAAGCATATGTTCTACAACTGGGTTACATCAACAGACTATTATGGAGTGAGTCCGATTCACACTTAAAAAAGATCATCATGGAATGGTTAAGTGAGTGTGAGCATGAATTATTTAGAGCTGTATTCGGTAGCATTGTTGTAAATTACAATTACTTCCTCTGAAGTTATTGTACCATGTAATTGTCAATTACACTGAAATGATTTCTGCCAGTGCTGTACAGTTATTTCTATAGTGGCTCTCAGTGACGGTCCAGCGTGCAAATCCTTGCACTGTGATTAATTTCTGCCTTGAGAACTTGCCAGCCTTATGCCCACAACAAACATGAACTCCTTAGCCTCCTCATATTTTTCTAGTTTAAAGTTTTGAACCAAATTATATCTCAAAATATTAGACATTTTGGAGGGGGTGGCCCTAGGTTTTGTGAGATTGTATACGAAGTAGCTTTTGATGAGTTCCATACAGCTCCCTTTCTTGTCTAATCACAATTGAATAGCCCTGATTACAATTGTACTTACCCTTGCTACATCCTAGTGAGGTAGGTAGTGAATTGGATTATTATCCCCCTTATAGATAGGGAACTGAGGCCCAAGCTCACACAGGAAGTCTGTGGTATACGAGGACATTTGAGGTCAGGTCTCCAAGATTCAGGCTAGCCTCCACAAGTCACTGGCTCATCTTTCTTTTCATTGGAGTGCTGGTTGGTATGTCTGTCTCTCCCTCACACTCACATTTTTCATTTCCTGCCTGCCTATATCATCTTCGCCTGTGACGATCCCCTCTCTCCAACCATATCCACACCTGTGTTAAATTCCATGGCTTCTGATGACTTTCATACATAGAGCGCCAGCTTATCTCTTTATTCTAACACAATTTCAATGCATTATTTCACTTGGGACTGAGCCAAATTTCAGAATAACGTTTTTTATGTTACTTAAAAGCATGAATTAAAAAAAATAATGGAAACACATCATTGACATTATGGGCTTCTATGCTAGCCATATCAGGGACCTCCAAGATACTCTCCTGTCTGTCAGTCAGCAGCATAATGTCTCAGAGGAAGTGTGGCATTGTCAAACTTGCAATTGTTTCAACTATTTATATGACACGTTATCTTTCTAAATTCCCTGGCCAAATCCAGTTGGCTATTAGGATGTTTCAGATAAGGTGATCTAACAAATTCATGGTTCATTCAGATAAAGTAATCGAACAAATTCAAGCTTTCATATCATTATCCCTTTCTGACCTGAGCAGTTAACCAAAATTTGAAATCTAGTAAATTGTTTCAATTAGAAATTGATGTGGGAACCACATATTTCTTTGGTGCAATCCTGGTTATTTACAAAGAATATAGAAAGTTCTTTTTCCCTGAACACAGCAGGAGATAACATTGTCCCACAAATTTCCAAGCTCTTTTTCAGTCAGCACTTAGCTAAAAGCTTTCACTCATTCCTTGTTTTGACTGTTCTTGGCTTTCTGCTGCTTCATGCTCAGCTTCTCTGGTGTTTCTACTGCTTTTCTCCCCAAAACAGACAATCCAATAATCTCCTGCCTCTGAGTTTATCATCACAGTGGAATCCCACCCACGGTTACATGGCTCAGCTGCTATACCATCCTTGCAGGAGGTTTTGTTTTGGACCGAGGCCCCTATTGTTTTATCTATCTGGTTTCATAAGGAAGCTCAATTTTTTCTTTCACTAAATGAGGGGTGGCTACTAAATCTGTCAGTTACAATGAGGTTTCACCCAACACGTACCAGTATTATTAACTTGATTTTGGTTCCTCAAAGCAGAGACCATAAAGGTAATAGGTAATAAGAGGCCTGGCTCATTCACTCCATCACTATGGTTGTAGTGCTCTCAGTCCTCCTTTTTAGAGCTTCTGTGAAGACACTCTGCCATTTAGTCTCTAGGGTGCATCTACACTGGCAAGTTAGGTTGACTTAAGGAGGCTTAAGTTGACCTAAACAAAGCCGCATCCACACTGGGCTTTTACTAAGTCAACTTAAGTCCTCCTTTAAGTCGACTTAATAAGAGTGTAAGTCGATTTAATAACACCCCCTCTGAGGTCAACTTAAGCCTTAAGTCAACTTAAAGCCAGTGTGGATGGGGAACAGCGCCAAGTTGACCGTATTAAGTCGACTTAAAGTATTGCCACTCTGTTAGGTTGACTTAATAAAGTCGACTTAACTTTGCCAGCGTAGACATAGCCTATGTACTTCTATTCCCCATCTGTGAAATTGGGATAATGATATTACCTTACCTCATCAGGGGTGTTTAAGGACAAATATAATTGTGGGGTGCTCCCATACTACGGTAATGGGGGTCATATATATAGTAAATGCATCTTGGGCTTCTCAGGCAACAGTCCTTATGCTGTCAGTTATCTTCTGGTGGAAGTCATTCATTTAATTCGGACGCAGTTGTTCCTGAACTTGTCTGAGAGTTGTGCAATCAGCATCCACTTTTAACATCAGTAAGACTTCTGTTTTTACTGAGACGCTGTTGTGAAATATTTCCAATCTCAAACATATTCTGGAAGGTAATTTTAAGCAGTAGGATCTACCAGGTTGTGTGTTGAAGCTTGGCATTTTCCGTGTAGAGGTGGATCTGACAAAAAACTGCCAGTATAGTGAACATTTGAAGAATTTGTTTTCTTCCATTTTGGCAAGGATCTTCCTTTTGTGGGCAAGAGAAAATGTTGAGAATTATTTTTAATCTCCTTGCTCAATGCCTTGGGGGGGTCTATAAAAACCAAAATCTCAGTCCTTTTTCATTACAGATCTTAAGGAATGTGCTCAGTGTGTAGGCTTTTTTGTTCTATAAATGATGACACTTGCTTTCATGTGTCACAACTATTCCAGCCTCTCATGTAAGGATCCTGATGCTTTTCAGATGGTGTATATATTGGTGGGGTTTGTGTCCTCCCTTAATCTCATTTTATGTATGAACAGGAGACATCTCTTTCCTGTGATCATATCTTCATGTGTCTAGTTCAGGTTGTTATCATGGTTTTTTCCTTGGCTCTTTTTGGGGTTGTAAATGCTCTTAGTTTAAGCCAAGCACCTAAACAGAGATTCTTCTTTGCTGTAGTATTTTTCTTTGGTATCCCAGGGAGAGTTCACACTATCCAAAGACTGGCTAATAGGCTTTTAATGACAAATTTGACTTCTCAGGTTTTAAAGAGTATATGCTTTTCAATCCCTCTACTTCATTTCTGTGCTTGCCTACAGAACTGGATCTATCTTGTCTGCCATGTAGGCCATTTGAATACATTTATATCAGTCATTCTTTTGGATTTGTAGCTTCATTCATCATTATGCATATGAACATCTTCCCTTTCTCCATTTAACTCGTACATTTGCTCTGCTTTCTTTGCATACATATGTATGGTATTGGGCCTATTAGGATTCCTACAAGCTTGCCTGAATGCTGGACATTTCCCACATTTACGCTAGCTTCCATGTTGCTGGCTTTGTTCCTTATCTGGCATGTTTTCCCTTCCTTATCGCTCTATTTTGTGTAAACTTTTTTTCTTATTTATTTAATGATAATGTGCACAATCCTGCAGTCTGTGCTTCTAAGGTTTTAAATGAAATTTCTTTTGTTTTCCTGCTGCCTAATACATACACTTTTTTCTGTATCCCTCTAACCAGTGTGAAAGATACTGATGCATCTTTTAATAGATGACATTTTTTTAGTGACACACTGATCCTTAAATTAGGAATAATTTCTTCAGAGTTGTCTTTCTGCTTGTTCTTATGATGAATGATTGGGAGGTTTTATATATATATCCTGTTTTAATACGTCAGGTCCGTTGGGCCCCCCTTGGGACTCTCAGGTCTTCCTTCCCCAGTCTAGGACCCCACAGAGGACTCTCAAACTCATGATTGCAGTTACCCATGCATTTTATTTATAATGCTGCCATCACCCATTGCCCCAGCAGTTCCCAAACAGTTCAACTCTGGCCCATCAGTTTTGGGCTCATTCAGGACCCTCTAAGGCTCAGGGGCCTGCTTCTCCGGCTACTGCAAGCAATCTGTTTGCTGGTCAGTCTGCCTATACCATGCTTCTCCAGTGGTTTCCTGCTCAGATCACTATATATCTAACTGGGCCAGGTCCCAGCTGTTCTCTTGACTCGTTAGGGTCTGACCCAGCCCTAATTAGCCTGTGCACCTGCTCCAGTCCTCTGAGCCATGGCTTGCAGGGGGTCTGAGTGGTTTATCCCCTCTGCCCTCCTACACCTGCATTTCTGTTATTGCTGCTGTAAAAACAGCTCATGTTTTTGGTTATCATCCATTTTACTAGATGCTGTGGACTCTCATGTACCATTCAGATTACTTTTTTAACCTTTGATATCTCTCCTCATTGTTGCACATTAGGATTAAAAGACAAGTTTTCAGCCTCAGGGTTCATCTAACAAAAATATCAGCCTTGGGTATGGGGATTGATTTAGCAAGGTTACAATTATTACCTTGAAGGTGTTTCCTGTTCACAAAGGATCATCTCACAATATTTTATGAGAGTCAACATATAATTTATAGTATCTCTTTTCCTGTATTTGTGTACATTTCGAGCATCTATAAACTGAGATTCACAGTATTTGCCTGGCAAATGTTTGCTCCTTTCTATATTATGACACTGGTAACAGGGCCATTTTTTTTATCCCTACCTGTCATCTGTGAGAGATAAGGCATTTTAAAGGGGGCCATATCTTCATTCCCAATGGGGAGCAGTGATAGCAAGATCTGGCTGGCTTCTCTTCACTCCCAGTTGAAAACAGCTGCAGCAAGAGGGGGATTTAGAGATTCCCTCTTAATTCTCTTCCCATGGGACAGAAGCAGCTTCTTTTCTCCTTAACCCCCAGCTCTATTCAAGGAAAATTGATTAGTCTATTTGGTTCTGTATCCTTCTGAAGAAGTCATAATCCCACCTTTACGCACCTGTAAACTGTAATTGTGTGGGAATAAATTATGGAGGACAGGTGAGCCTAGAGAGTGATCGGTTTGTACCCCAAAGTCCGGGGTCCCTATTCAATTTTTATCCTAAGTGCTGCGGTTTAATTGCATAGGGTACCTTTATTTTCCCTTGCCTTCAGGTTGCTTCCCTACTGAGTGTTATCTAAAGAATATCTCCAAGATTAGACACTCGGCCTCTGCAATGTACACCAAGATGCTTATCCATGCTTTTGTGATTAGCACACTGGATTACTGTGTAACTCTGTATCATCTGGTCTCTCCGCTTCTACTCTTCACTCTCTTTCTGTCTCTTTCACACCACAACAGCTAGGCTGTTGGTGAAATCTCAACTTTAATAACCTTAAGTTGATTTAAGAAAAGCTTTACGTGGCCTTGGTTTTTCTTACAGATTTGACTTCATCCTGCTTTCTAGGGACAGACTTGTATTCTACTAAAGCTGCCATGGATTAGAAGTGCACTGCCCTAGGACTAAATGCTGGTGACTCAACATTTTCCAGCCATCATACTGAATTCCTATTCTAGGAAAAATGGATGTTTTCATTGATTTTTATCCACTGATCCGGTGCCCCTCCCACTGAAGTCAATGGCAAAACTCACTTTCACTGACTCTAATCTAAGGGAGACCCAGATCTGTTACATACAAAAATATAGTCTGTATAAATCAAAAATCTTTGCTCCCTTATAGTTTCTTTCACCTGATTTCTTTGAGTAGATTTGAACCACCTAGATTCTCAAGGATGATTTTAGACCATTGCTTATTAAAAGCCTGATCCAAAGCCCATGAAAATCAATGGGCATTCTTGGATGGGCGTTAGATCAGGCACTAAAATTTCACACGTAGCGTATTTATTCTCCTCTAACCTTTTACATACTCCTGAGCATTACAAATATGTCATCCTTGTTTGGTCGTCTTACCTCTTGGGGTTTTCATTGCCAAATGCTCTTCAAACTGTCTGTCTTGGCTCAACATACCTTGTTTTTAATCATCCAGCAGAAACACGACACGCCCTGTTCTGCATGCACCAACAGGCATTCGTTGCCCTCATCATGTCCTGTCAACACAAAAACATTGATATGGTCCAAATTATCTTCAAGCAACATAGTACACAGCCTGTTCTTATACAAAATGTCAAGAAGGTGACAGACCTTACTAATATCAGTAGGCTGATAAAGAAGGAGAACATCACCCCACTTACATTATCAGGTGTTAATAATGGATGTTAGGGATGGGGTGGGTGAAAAGGCCCCCTGTTGAAAGCACTTTTTCTACCACAGCCACCCATTATCTAGGTAGCTTGTGGTCCCAAACAGGGTGGATGGAAACTGATACATTCCATGAAGCGTAACAAACTGTACTCAAGAATTCCTTTTGGTAGAAATCTCCAGTAAGGTGCCACTGTCCTGTCCCAAGAAGTGGCCATCTTGGGTATCAGTTTCTCTGTAAGGTTTCACACTAATCCAACTCTTTAAACACACTCTTTGCCCATTCATCTCCTTCAGACGCTGCATTTTACTCTAGGGAAACACCTAGTCTGAAGTTCCCTCAGATGATATGGTCTGGTCACCTGGCAATTTACCCTTCTGCTTTGCAACACGAAGCACAATAAGGGGATTGTTCACCCCTTACTGAGACTTAGTGAGTCTTTTTGGTTGACTTCTCTTCACTGACCTTGGGGTCTATCCATTTCAGGGTCCTGAATCCTCATCAACCCTTCCCTTTTCCTTTGGTGCTGACATGGTCAACCAAAAAGCACCACTAAGCTTCAGTAACGGGCGAATAGTCCCCTTACACTCAGAAAGATATAAAGGCCCACCCAAAGAAGGAGTGCTATTCCCATCAGTTACTCTCTGCATGTCTTTATTGGGCTCTTACTCATGTGCTTGTTAAATATGGGTGTGAGTGTTTGCAGGATTTGAGCTTTAGCAAACAGTCAGAGACATTTAAGATGATCATAGAATCATAGAAGATGAGGGTTGGAAGGGACCTCAGGAGGTCAGCTAGTCCAGCCCCCCTGCTCAAAGCAGGGCCCACTCCAACAATATCGTCCCAGCCAGAGCTTTGTCAAGCCAGACTTAAAAATCTCTAAGGATGGTGATTCCACCACCTCCCTAGGTAACCCATTCCAGTGCTTCATCACCCTCCTGGTGAAAAAGTTTTTTCTAATATCCAACCTATACATCCCCCACTGCAACTTGAGACCATTGTTCCTAGTTCTGTGATCTGCTACCACTGAGAACAGCCTAGCTCCATTCTCCCCAGAACCCTCTTTCAGGTAGTTTAGACTCCTATCGTATCCCCCCTCTTTCTTCTCTTCTGCAAGAGTCTAAACAAGTGTAGTTCCCTCAGCCTCTCCTTGTAAATCATGTGCTCCAGTCCCCTAATCATTTTTGTTGTCCTCCTCTGGACTCTCTCCAATTTGTCCACAGCCTTTCTGTAATGGGTGGCCCCAAACTAGACACAATACTCCAAATGTGGCCTCACCAGTGCCGAATAGAGGGTAATAATCACTTTCCTCAATCTACTGGCAATGCTCCTCCTAAAGCAGCCTAATACGCTGTCAGCTTTCTTGGCAATAAGAGCAAACTGTTGACCTGATATCCAGCATCTTGTCCACTGTAACCCGCAGGTCCTTTTCTACAGAGCTGCTGCCTAGGCAGTCGGTCTCCAGTCTGTAGCAGTAGATGAGATTCTTCCATCCCAAGTGCAGGACTCTGTACTTGTCTTTGTTGAACCTCATCAGATTTTTTTTCCTCCAATTCATCTAGGTCAAATCTGGAACCAATATACGAGATCAATCAACCTACCCTACCTTTTGATCTCAGTGGTTTGACTTACATGCTCTGAAGTATATTTAAACAAATCATCTACATTTAACTATTGTTTTATAGTTCTACATTTGGTATATTACATATTTGGAGCCTGGTAAGGAAAATTAAATATTTTTTTTTTAGAAAGATTTTGGTGGTGAAGAGAATTCCCTAAGGTTTCTATGAAATTTGTTAATTAAAAGTGGATGTGGAACCCTCATAACAAAAAAAAAAAAAAAAGAAGCAGCTTGGCTCCCCTTCAAGAGGATTGCATAATTAGGAGAGGTCTAGTTGGATCTGGATCTGGGAGTTTGAATGCTCTGAAGTTAATGAATGTTTGGATCCAGGATTTTTGTTTGGGTCCATCTCAACTTCAAATAATCATCTGAATGTCCAGATGCTTATCTGTAGCCAACCTATTGAGATGTACTTAGGAGATCAGCAGAAGAAATGAGGAAGAGAAATAAGTAACTGCCCTAAATTCCTGAAGATCAGGCACTTGGTAGGTCAAGATAAAAAATCGGTATACACTGTAATAAGAAAGGAAAAACTTGAGTTTTGGTACTTGTCTTGCCTTGAAGGTGGGTATGACATATGCCTGATGCATCAGGAATAAAGGAACAAAGGCAGAATTTTGGTTATAGTTTGTGGTAGGATGGCTAAGCCAATAGCTAGAAAGCTGCATACAACAATTATTACATTTGGAAACCCTTTTTCATATGGATATGGAAAAAAGAGAATTTTTCCTAACACTGAGATAATGAGAATTTGGAGATAGGGAGAAAACTTGAAGTAGATTTGGAATATCTGCCTAAAAAAAAAAAAAGGAAAAGCGGTATCTTAGGTTTTGCTGTGTAGGCATTCTGAGTCTTTTCTTTGTCTCAGTGGCTTTTGGGAATTATGGTATGGAATGTTCATTCCAGTGAAGCTGGATGGAAGAGGATGGGGGTTTGGCACTGAGATTAGTTTTAGTCAGAGAAAGACTTCTAAAGACACACGTACATTTATATTTCTTCCATTGAACTAAAGTGTAGAATTTAGGGATCAAATTTGTTCCCAGTGAAATCAATGGGACCTGTGTGTAGAACTTAGTCTGCCTCTGAGAAGGAAAACAATGACTTTCCTCACTTTGTTCTTTTACAATCAGTCTCATGGAGGATAAAATCAATCTGTGGTGCCTTGAGAACTAAGTGTTTCGAATCACTTTTCCAGGGAATGTGGCAATGAGCTGAAAACTAGTTGCTCTCACTGAAACAAACAAACAAAAAACCTATCTGCAAAGGTTGTACATTAATTCCAGATAGAACTAAGTACTCTAATGACAGATAGATTAGTTTTTTGAATGTTCATCACAATAATCTCGCAGCAAGTGATACTTAAAATGTATCAATAAATCTGCCCTGTAAACACTTGATTTGAACATTCCAATTCTGCTAATTCTGGTACATTCGTGTTGAATTCTTCATCTCTTTACTGTTTCACCCTTGGTTTCTCTAACAGTGTATAGTTCTCTTCCATGGGAAATACAAATTACTCTTTTATTTACCCTATTGCCCCCCCGCCCCTTCCAAAACTCTACTACTAGATCTAGATTTCACTTGAACAGCATCCCTTTCTCATTGTTAAAGATAAAAGATCTCAGGCAGCTGCTAAAGAAATGCAATTTATAAATGCTGCATGATTTTCTCATTTATCTCTGTATTCTAGTATGGCAAGTGTAGGATACAAGAGACTTGAGCTATATGATCTGCTGAGCAATCAAGTTCCTGTCATATCAAGAATAAATATGGATATTTAGAAAATCACTAATGTCTAGAGTTATAATGTTTCATAGTTCATTGGGCCATGAACCATAGCCTTCTATGTTTTATGGGGTAATGGAGGCAATGCAGGTTACCCTTGTGATAATATCCAGTAATTCATTTGACCTCTTCAGTGAGCCTGGCTAAAATTCATGAGTGAGGTGCTATCTAAATGCATAAATTCTCAGACACTCCAGGATGTGATGAAAGGCCTCCTGGAAACATCTCCTGTCATTATTAATATTAACTGTTTAGTTATTACATTTCTAGGCTAAGTTGAAATCTTGTCTTTAGCTAAGGATAACAGTGCAACGTGGACTGCTGCACCAACTGAGTGACTGACATCAGGGAACTTGGTTCTTCTGAGACCAAATGAAAATATAACTAGGAAAACTGTATTGAACTGTCAACTGTGAGAATCCTTCTGTTGACCCAGCTACCACTTCCTGGGGAGGTAGATTACTTACACAGAAGGTACTGATGGAAGTTTTTAACAGCAGCTTAGACAAGCACCTGTCAGGGACGGTTTAAGAGAATACTTGGTCCTGCCATGAGTGCAGGGGACTGGACTCGATGACCTCTCATGGTCTCTTCCAGTTTCCATGAGTCTATGTGTAGGTAGTGTCTACACTAAGTCCTACAATGGTGTGGCTGTAGCAGTTTAAACATAGACATAACCTAAATGTAGCTTTCCCATAGCAAAGATACTGCAGTTCAATATTTAAAAGTTTTTCTGCTGATGAAGTTGTTTATCCTTTTTATTTGAAGAAACTAGCAGAATTTCAGAGCTCCACTGAATGAAATTGTAACCACTTTCTGTCTGCCTGAAACCTTCATTGCCCTAAGTGTACTGTTTAGATCAGGGAAGGAGAGCATTGTTGTTTCTTCAGCTGGTCTCTTTGAAATCCTTGCTTCTATGAAGTGCAAACTGCAGTCAAAAATTCAAAAGCAAGCAGAGCTTTCAGAGTCAGGAATAAAAGTCTGTTTAATATTGACTTCTTTCTATATAACCTGTCTAGATATACAGGTATGACAAATAGACATGCCCCTTTGAAGTCAAAGAATAGCCCCAGAGTTTGGATCATTGTCTTATGTGGTCTGAGTGTACCCTAAAACTTATGTGATTCAGTGTATCCTCAATATGCAATTAGAACATATGGGGAAGGTGTGCATTAATCACATTGCTATATAGCTGCAAAATGGATGAACTAATTCAGCTCCAATTTTTTTAAAAAAATCACTTTTGGATTGAAGGAACATTTCAACCCAAATGAATTTATTTGAGACAGTTACAGGTGAGGGAGGTGAGAAACTGAACTGAATCTTAAAACTATAATTTTTGTTACCTAAACACTATAAGAATCATGACATCTAGTCTTATGTCAATATATGACATAAATGGTAAAGTTCTAGTTCAATGGAGTTACTTCTTGGAGTCACATAGGTCTCATAGAGATGACAATCCTATATGTATTATTTATTTATGAGCATGGTTTTCTTGATTGATCTGAGTGATGATCTGAAATATCAATGAGAATTCGATACAAAATTGATTTCCCACCCCCATTTTTAATCAGCTCTGAAAAAATAGAACTTGAAATGCCTTACCATAATAGATATTCTTTCACTATACTACATTGTATTATGCATATGTTCCAAAAGGATAAGTGCCTTCTTTATGTGTTGAAATCTGCTCCCAACTGCCTGTCTGTTGTCTTGCTAGCAAGTAGAAGAAATGTTAAATATCTTAGCAGTAAAAACTGTCAAAACAGAGCCATAACTAATCCCACGTGTGATTTTGAATAAATCGAGGCTAAAACATTCACTTAAACACTTGACATGTAATAATATGTATGGTATCTCAGCAGAAGTCTTGATAAGCTCAGAAATTAGGAAGTTGCTTCTGATAGAAAATGCAAAATAAGCAGACTGTTAATTGTTTAAGCCTGCAGATTCTAAGGCAAGTCTATTTGGTTAAGACAATTTTAAAATTACTCTTATTAAACATTTATATTATGGTTACAATATAGCATGTTTGGGTTGTAGCATACAGCCGAAATAGTTAATATCATCTTCATCTTGTCGTGGATCACTGAAAATAAAGTGAGGTATGATTAGTTTTTTCAGTGTGCAACATTTACAGTATTGTTGCTTTCATTTTAGTCATGCAGCCTCAATGAGAAGGATGAAAATCTGCCCCCATTTACACTCCTTCAACCCTACTGACTGCAATGGAGTTCCAAGTGTGACATTCAGGGCAGTAACTTTATGGAGGAAATCTGATTTGTATGTTCCTTCTTTCTGTAGCGATCAAAGACAGTTTATTCAACAGAATGGCAATGGGTGGTGCAGATTTATGGAACCAATTTAGAGAATTAATAAACCCTGCCATAAATCTTGTAACGGTCAAACTACATGTGATTGTGCCTATATGCAGACATGGAAATTTGGTATCCTTCCAAACCAGGAAACAGATCTTCTTTAGTTTAGTTATAACAAGTAATTAAATTCATGCCCTTTTTAATAAGGCATCATTGAAGGTCTGCAGGAATTTTTGCAGAGATTTTTAACTTAGGTGCTCAGCTCTTCTAAGTTCAGACAACCTTTGATTACAATTGACTTCACTGGGAGCTGAGCATGGTGCATTTTGCTGAATCAGGTCCTTGAGATGGGTCTGACCCAAAGCACCTCTGAACTCTGGAAAAGTTTGAATCCAGATGCAAAGGCAAAATGCTGTGACTCAGGCCCATCGTCATTACAAGCTTGTATGTGCGGTTTGTGCGGTCTTGAAATGTAAGAGCTCAGCAAGTATGGTCTTTAGAAAAGATTGAAGTAACATGAACAAAAGAATCATCCTCTCATGAATAAAGAGGTTTAAAATAGATGGTATAAAAATAGCTTGTTACTTAGGAAATTTTCCCATCTATAAATGCTTAAAGAGATTCATGATTTGTTCTTCAATTTGTGGTTTTAGCTTCTATAAGGCCAAATTCTACGCTGACTCCTGGTTTACCCCTTTTGATTTATTGGGTGTGCAGGGGTGTAAATTTGATTCAGCGCAGCATTTGATCCACTGTTTTACAGTTAACTCCTCGAAACTTCTTTCTAACTGTGGCCTTTCCATTTGGAAACTCTTTTTGTTCTCCACCCGTGATCCATCCCTAGAAGTTCTGATTTGCTTATTTCTTTGAGAGCATAGCAATATTGACAATGACGTATGTCACAGAATAATAGGGATGGAAGGGACCTCATGAAGTCATCTAGTCCAACCCCCAGCTAAAAAGCAGGATCACTCCCACTATGTCACCATAGATCTGCAAATAAGATTGTGTGGCGAGTTGTTCCTTTTGCTGATTGCGAAGCAGCTTAACCCAACAGACAGTTGATATCACATTAACGGTGATTACATCAGATCTCTTCTGAAGCTCCATTTTATCTCCTGGCCTGAGAGAACAAACTTCCTAAAATCAGCCTTTTCTGTCAGAGTTTAATTCTAATAATTGGTCTGCAATTCAAATTCTGGTGTGAATGCAGAAGTTAAAGTGGGGTGAACGAAAGGGGAGAGAGAGAAGGAAATGTGGCATGAGGAGGCAGATGACAATGGAAAGGCCAGGAGCAGAGTGAGGTATTCTGATGGAAGTGGTGATTATAAAAGTCCAACAACAGATGTCTGTTTGGATGTCATGAGTCTGAAGGTGAATCCTGGTCCTGGTGTAAGGAAGGTTTCAAGGGCAAGGGTCTTCCATAGGCTGTCTCCAACCTTCATTCTGGTCCAGACAATGTGGGTGATGAGTAGAGCCTCGCAGATTTGCGGATATCTGCTTTAGATCCACAGGTATCTGCATCCATGGATACGGATATCTGCAGATCCATTGTTGTGGACTGGAGCGTGGATGCAGATTCTATTTTTATCTGCCCAGGAAGAGCTGTGGTGTGTAGTGAGCAATGTTAAACAGCACAGCAGGAAACAAAGGAAGCGCTCCAGCCAATCCCAGCTCAGCTCTGCTTGCGGTCTGCCAGCTAATAAGAGACAGTCCATCTTACCGGCTAGTCCCACCTCTGACTAGGAGCCCCAGCGGCCAGTCCCCACACTCCACCAATTACCTGGTGATGGGCAGCTAGCCCCCACCCCTTTCCCCACTGCTGGCCATCCAGTCAGATGACTGGCAACTGCCACTGAACAGCTAAGAGATTTCATCAGCTCCGGCTTCCCTAGTCCAGGCGGAATAAAAGTTGTTGAGATCAGGGCCAGGAGAGGCTCTGAACTGATGGAGCTGCTGGAAACTCCCTCTTCCCCCTCTCCCTAGTCTCAGCACAGCAAAGCTGTAGCAATCCGACAGACGCTCTGCTCCTATAGTCAGAGCATGAGCTGCTGCGAGGCGGGGCAGTGTGAAGGCAGATGGACATAAAACCTGGCCTGCGGATCCTGGATAGGATGCAGGCTGACACTGAGCGGATGCAGCAGATTGGATGTGGATCCACATTTTTGTATCTCTGCAGGGCTCTAGTGATGAGTCCTATTTGGGCTTAGTGCCCCTGCAGTGACTCTTATCAAACTCCTAGAGCTATTCAGGCATCTTTGTGGCTGAGTGATCCCCCAACCCCCTTTCCCTACAGCTGCATTAGTTGCATGATACCCTAGTTCCTTCCCCAAGAACTGCTAGATTATGGGCTAGGTGGTGAGGGCATTTCATTTGGCTGTCCAGCCACATGTTAGAGAGCACATTGAGAATAAGGCCTTGTGACGAGAGGCAGACCCAGCTTATTTTACTTCTTTTCGATTGCTGTGAATTTAATGACATCTAAGAAATGAACAGCAGGTGAGCAATACACACTAAAAACGTAACAATGTGTAGATTTATTTCCTGGTTTTTGTGTGAATACATGGTAGGGGCTGTTCTGGAAAGGGGAAGCATACAAAAATATGGGCACAGTGGTATGGGGGTTCAGGTCAGGGGTAAAAAAGAATGATGAGCCAGCCTTTTAAAATATAACTTATGTAATGTTTTGCCTCTCACTCCCAAGGTTTGTCATTTGTATGGCTATTATACCAACCACTGGCCATACTCTGGGAGCTCACATCTGGTTTTCTGTGCCACAACTGCTCACTGCACCACAACAGCTCAGAAATTCCTGCTCACAGTGGTAGGTCGATGATCTTTCTGCTCTTAGGGATATAGACTAGAGTTAGTGATGCACACAGGTCTGACTCTGATTGCACCCTCTAATGGGCAATGGCGAACATGAACACTAGCTCATTTATGACACTGTAATTGTAATGACATCAGTGGGGCCAAAGACCAAGAGTTCTTTATTTTTGTGAGGATATTATTTTATGTAGGATCATTTACAATAATCAGTGTCAGCCAGCGTTTCTGCAGCATATTCAAAATATACACATAACCCAGAAAAAAAGATGGACTCTGAAGAAACAGAGCAATATGAAAACCCTACGCTTTTCTAATGCTATGTACATACTCACCAGCCAGGGATAATTGAGCATGTTGAAGCTAGTGAATACTGAAAAGGGTTTATTTGTTGCACTGAAATGGTGCAGTAACAGATTGGACTTCTCTAACTGTTTGCCTGTCAATCATACATTTAATTAACTAATTGTAGATCTGTTACCAGAAAATGCTGGTTGGCAACTGTGTGGTAGAGGGCCTAATAATTTTCCTGTCAACAGCGGTCAAGATTTTTCACTACAAGGAAAGAAAACAAATGCAGCATTTAATACAAACAAATGAAAAGATCTGCTCCAAAGCAGCACGAAGCAAGAACGAGCTGGCTTAATGCACTCAAATCATCCAAATATTGTAAGTGGATAGTTATGTGGTGTGTAAATCTAATCCAATCCGCAGCTCTTGTTAGCATGAAAGGAAGGGTGAACTGGTCTGGTTAATGGAACTGACCCAAACTTGAATTGAACCCAAACTTTTTAAAGATGTACAAAAAGTTTGGATAGTTTGTTTTTAATTCAAGATTGAAGCCTTTCTCCTAGCAGATTCTGTCCATCTATCCAGTTTATCTGTTGATATTAGTCTTTCTTAAAACATTTCCAATGCTTTTGGTAGCATAAAAGACCAAATCTCTATAGAGGCACAAAAAGTATGGGCAACTGTCTGCACTAAGTGTACAATGCAGTGCACTTTCAGAAAAAAATGATCTAATCTCAGCATTTGAGTAATTTCTTCAGAAATCCCAATGTAGGAATTTGGAGCTTTGTAGATCATTTGCAAAAAGAGCAATCTGACTGTGAATTGTAAATGGAATTTATTATGGACAAAGAACCTTGTCCCAAGAAAGACAGACACAATTATTTTCTTCTTTCACACTCAAAATAGATTATTGTGACTAATGTATTTTTGTCAACATAGCAATTAATCATGTTGCTGCTGCTGTTATATTGATGTTAGCTATTTGTGTATAGACATTAGACCTACAGCTCAATATGCTATTATTTAGTATTTAGTATTTATATTGTGGTGGTGCCCAGTACTCCCAAATAGAATTTGTGCCCCACAGTGCTAGGAGCTGTACAAATGCTTATAAAAATACAGGCCCTTGACCAAAGAATTTACAAGTTGATTTATGTTTGTATTTTGAACTTTATTTCTGTTTGCATTTTGTACCTCTTTGTGAGGAGGTCTAGAACTGAGACAGGTACCTTATTCATGAAAAACAAATGTCAAAACCATTATGGGAAATTTAACATTGCCAAAAGGATAATCAGATCTCAGTAGTTACTAGATACCATGTCCTGTCATTAGGTTATTGCCTAGGAAGGAGTACTGCAGAAAGGGATCTGGGTGTCGTAGTGGAATAGAAGCTAAATATGAGTCAAAAAAAGCAAACACCATTCTGGGGTGTATTAACAGGAATATTGTAAGTAAGACTCTGCGCTGATTAGGCCTCAACTGGAGTATTCCAGTTCTGAGTGCCTCATTTCAGGAAAGATGTGGACAAATTGGAGAAAGTCCAGAGAAGAGCAACAAGAATGATTAAAGGTCTGGAACACTTCACTTATGAGGGAAGATTGAAAGAGCTGTGTTTGTTTAGTCTGGAAAAGAGGAGACTGAGAAGTGACATGATAACAGTTTTCAAGTACCTAAAAGGTTATTACAAGGAGGAAGGAGAAAAATTATTCTATTTAACTTCTGATGATAGGACAAGAAGCAATGGGCTTTAATTACAGCAAGGGAGATGTAGGTTGGACATTAGGAAAAAATTCCTCACTGCCAGGGTGATTAACCACTGGAATAAATTGCCAAGGCAGGTTGTGAAATCTCCATCATTGAAAGTTTTTAAGAGCAGGTTAGACAAACACCTGTCAGGGATGGTTTAAGAGGGTACTTGGTCCTGCCATGAGTGTAGTGGACTGGACATGATGACATCTCATTGCCCCTTCCAGTTTCTGTGATCAAACCATGAGAGTTTGTTTTGATTTAATGTTTCAGTTTTGTATTTCATTTGTGATGTGTTTTTTCACTCAATGTCCTGGCAGGGTGCAATGACTTGGAAAGCTTAGTAGACTCCATCTTGAATTGTGTAGTTACATTAACCTCAGTAAACATAGTTACTTTCACTAATTTACCTGAACACTCATATACTGTTACTCGAAACACAACAGCACTAAACATTCTGTTTAATCAGTGCAGCCCAACCTGTAACCAGGGATTGTTCTGCAGTCCACAAATACTAACACAGGCAAATAACATCAGCCCATCTTAATTTTCATTTCAAACATGATTTCAAACTGCTGTAGATTATAATCACACAAACCAAATAAATTATTATAGGACAATGAAGTCCAAGAAACCAGGTTATTTCCTGGTTCGGATTTGTTTTTAAAAAAAATTATTTGTTTTTTTTAATGCTGCACAGAATTCAGTTACACTGCTGTTTTCAATTTAAGGGCTTCACCCAAAGGCCATGGAAGTTGATAGAAAACCTCCCATTGACTGTAATGGGCTTTGGATCAGGCGCTAACTGGGCAATCTCTGAGAAGTTCTGCATCAGGGATTCCTGCACATACAAACATTTTTCTTTTAAAAAGAAAGGGAAAGCACTTAAATGTTACTGTTGTTTTGTTTTTCTCATGGATGTCCCCACTGGCAATCCCAATTGCAGAATTTCAATATTTTCAGCTGGTAACTAGGCCCTAGTCTACACTGCAGGGCTAAGTCGATGGGAGATATGCAGTCTGTGTGTTACAGAATGTGTATCTCCCATCGACTTAGTTACTCTCACTTACCTCGCTGTCTTCACTCAGCTTTGTTGACCGGCAATGCACTCCCGTTGACACAGAGTTACTCCACTTAGAGGGGTGGAGTTATTGCATCAACATGAGAGCACTTCCGGGATCGGTTGTGCGGGTCTATTCTGGCCACTCAATCTATCACACTGCGTCAATCCGTGAGGATCGATGTAGCATTTCTAACGTAGACATGGCCTAGGTTTTGGACCAGAGCTATGGGCCCACTGATCAAGTAGCTCCTGAAGCTCCTGGTGTTACAATAGATATTAACAGGGACCAACAGATATCAACACAGGCAGAAGCGAAAAAAGACTAATTAAAGGGTTCTGTTAGAATCTGCTGGAAAGTACAGTAGGGGAACATAAGATATTGAAGGTTTTATAGGATTGATCTTTACATATCGAGATAGATACATCATCAGGGATTCTGTTAAGTGACCAAAAACCTGGTAATATAATATTTATTCCTAACATTTCCCTTCTGTATTTCCTTCTTCCTGAAGATCTCAAAGCATATTACATACATGAAGGAATTAAGCCTCACCGCATGCTTGTAGTTTTGGTAAGTAGAAGTTTTCCCATTGCAAGGAAGCACCAACTGACTAGCACACTGGGACTCTGCAGCACTTGATTCCCTGCTCTGCGCTGTTAGCCTCAAGCCCCTCCTTCTGCTGCAACTTCAACAGCAAAGTGTAAATACACACTGGTGGGAACTTCAGTCATAGCTTCCTGCAAGGACATTTCCTAAGGACAGTTTTCAGATTTCAAAAGCCTTTACCACCACTTTGACACTAAGTAGGTCAAGGATTGTATGTGCAATGGAGACAGATCTATCATTTATCTATTTGTGCTATAGTAGCACCTAGAGATCCCAAATGAATTCAGAGCCCTATTGTGTTAGACACTAAACAAACACCTAGTAAGAGACAGTCCCTTCCCAAAGAGCTTGCAATTTAAACAGACAAAATATGGAAGGGGAAATAGGTAAAGTGAAGTAATACATCCAAATGCAGGGTCATACATCTAAGGACAATGAATGTCAGTGTCAGATGAGTCCAGCAAAGGGCAATGAAAATTATTAGAGGGCTGAGGCACATGACTTATGCGGAGAGACTGAAGGAATTAGGCTTATTTAGTCTACAGAAGAGAAGACTGAGGGGGGATTTGATAGCAACCTTCAACTACTTGAAGGGGTGCTCCAAAGAGGAGGGAGCTAGGCTGTTCTCAGTAGTACCAGAGGACAGAACAAGGAGCAATGGTTTCAAATTACAGCTGGGGAGGTCGAGATTGGATATTAGAAAAAGCTTTCTCACTAGGAGGGTGGTGAAGCATTGGAATGGGTTACCTAGGAAGGTGGTGGAATCTCTGTCTTTGGAGATATTTAAGGTTTGGTTAGACAAAACCCTGGCTGGGGTGATTTAGTAGGAGTGGTCCTGCTTTTAGCAGGGGTTGGACTAGATGACCTCATGAGGTCCCTTCCAGCCCTATGATTCTGTGATAGGAAACAGTATTATGAAATGTGGTAACAGAAGAGAACTTAGGCAGAATGGTAGAGAACCAACTGAATGTGAGCTCCCAATGCAATCTATAGCTAAGAGGGTGAATATAAGAGTGAATATGTATAGACAGGGGACATCTAGGAGTAGGGAGATATTTCCTTTGCGTATGATGAGTACTGGGCAATTACTGGACAGCTATATCCAGTTATGGTGTCTATACTTCAAAAAAGATGTTGAAAAATAAGAAAGGATTCAAAAGTGAGCAACAAGAATGATTCAAGGTCTGGAAAACATGCTTTATAATGAAACACTTCAGAAGTTCAATCCACTTGTTTATTTCAGACAAGGTTAAGAGTTGATTTTGTAACAGCTTACTAGGAACTACACAGGAAAGATATTTCTGCTCTATAGGGAAAAAAAGGCATAACAATATCCAATGGCTGGAAACTGAACCTAAACATGCTGCCTCTGACACATCATAGGTCAGGGCTGATGTACATTGGTGGGTATGGTGTAGCTTTCCCTGCTATTCAGGGGTGGATTAACACATCGACCTATGGGGTCTGCAGCCTCTCCAGAGCTGCCCTCAGCAGCGCCGGCTGGTAGACCCTCTCCCAGCCCACTGCAGCAGCACTGGCTGCAGCCCCCCTTCCTGTCCCTACAGCAGCATGTGTCCACGGCCACCCTCTGCAGCAATGCCGGCTTGCAGGCCCCACCCCAGGCTCCCTGCAGCAGTACCAGCCGGGGCCCTGAAGCCCCTGGCCCTGCCCCCCAGGCAGGGTGCCACCACAATGGGGGTGGGGAGAGGGGCACACGGGTGGGCAGCCCTGAGCCCTCCCAGGCCTTGATCCAGTCCTGCTGCTATTTATTACTTGTGCTCTACTTGGTAGCTGGATCATATAGGAACTTAATCTGCAGTTCCTTAAAAGAGGTGGTTAACCCTCCTCTCCCTCCACTCCCCATTTCTGAAAACTCAGAGCTTTATATTACGTCCTGATAGAACTAGGAAGATATGACCCCTACCTCCTGCAATCAGCTTCTAAGCCTATGGAGAAGAGAAAAGGTTTGGCAGAGGGAAGGAAAACTATTTTACAAAAAGCAAGAGAGAAAGAAATGGCAGGTCTTGGCAGACAACCAACATTTGCTAACCTGTTGAAGGGTTTGATTGTAGAAGAACTGAAATGGAGCAGAAATTATTTACCACTTGATGTTTGAAAGTAAACGGCCAAATAAAATGCTGAAAGGTTTCGCTTTGCAGATCACTTGATCTTATCATGGCAGAGTACAGCAGGCAAACCTGTGCTCTCGCCTGAGCACCTTAGTAATGTGTCTGAGAAGACAATAAGCCAAATTCTGGGCTGTTATAGAATCATAGAATATCAGGGCTGGAAGGGACCTCACGAGGTCATCTAGTCCAACCCCTGCTAAAAGCAGGACCACTCCCACTAAATCATCCCAGCCAGGGTTTTGTCTAACCGGGCCTTAAATATCTCCAAAGATGGAGATTCCACCACCTCTCTAGGTAACCCATTCCAATGCTTCACCACCCTCCTAGTTAGAAAGTTTTTCCTAATATCCAACCTCGACCTCCCCAGCTGCAACTTGAAACCATTGCTCCTTGTTCTGTCCTCTGTTACTACTGAGAACAGCCTCGCTCCCTCCTCTATGGAGCAACCCTTCAAGTAGTTGAAGGTTGCTATCAAGTCTCCCCTCAGTCTTCTCTTCTGTAGACTAAATAAGCCTAGTTCCTTCAGTCTTTCCTCATACGTCATGTGCTCCAGCCCCCGACTCATTTTCGTTGCTCTCCGTTGGACTCTTTCTAATTTGTCCAAATCCTTTCTGTAGTGGGGAGCCCCAAATTGGACACAGTTTTCCAGATGCAGCCTGACCAGTGTCGAATAGAGGGAAATAATCACATCCCTTGATCTACTGATGCAGCCCAATATGCCATTGGCCTTTTTGTCAACAAGGGCACACTGTTGACTCATATCCATCTTCCTGTCCCCCATAACCAGGTCCTTTTCTACAGTGCTGCTATTTAGCTGATCGGTCCCCAGCCTGTAGCAGTGCATGGGATTTTTCCGTCCTAAGTGCAGGGAAAATTTGGCAAAACTCAGATGCATGTTTGCGTTTCAGCCCACACCAGTGTTTGTACTCTTCAGATCCAGACTTTGGATTTGGCCTCGTTTCTGTTTAATTTATATATAGCACCTCTAATGCAAACATGCTGCACCCCGTTACGTAAAACCAGACCAAAACAGAACCTTGAATGCAGCGGTGACCACAGGAAAAACAATGCCAAGAGACACCACATGAAACAATTCCAGAAGCAGCACAAAGGCAGCGTGCGGGGAGGTGGCGACTGAGTGCTGCTTTGGGAAGATGTGGCTTTCAGTGTGGCAGCTGGAGCTGGCAATCTCGCGCATGAGCTCCCCCCTGTGAGACAGTCGAGGAGTGGCACTATCTTCTGCAGCAATGGCAGACTTTCTCCCCAATCTCTCCCAACTCTAGCAAGGCTGTCTAGCAGTTTGGGGTTGTTGTTTTTTTAAAATCATTATTTAGACTGAGTTTTTACTAATCAAGCAGAAACTTTATGCACCCAGACAGAAGCCCTCTTACCTCCTACTAGACAACACAGTTTGAGCTGTTCTTTACTCATCCAATTGAAAGCAGAGGGAGGCACTTTAGATGTGTGTTGTTTTAAAAAAAAATGCATGTATTTTTTGGTACAGCAGTAAAGATGCCTGTGTTTGTACTAGGCAATTAACTTTGTTGACATCTATTGGCAATAATGTGTTCATCTTAACTGCTAGCTTTGCAAAGTTTCTGAAGCAAAGCTCTGCTGTGTGAGAGGCAAGAGTGCTATATGTGGTGAGCCTGCGTCCTTATGCATTTTTTTAAAAGACACACATTTTCCGTGTAACATCTCTGGTACAAAGAGGAGAAAAGAGGGGTTAATCTTAGCCAATCTTTCCCCAGATCTCACTCCACATAAAATCTTTAAATCGCCCTATTTAACTTGAACTCCAGAAATTACAGAGACAAATACACATCCTCTACGACTGGACAGTGCGATAGTATTCTCAACAAGATGCTGAAGGCACTTGATTTTCTTTTATGCCTCCCTCTTCCCCAGTTTAACCTACTTTTAAGGCATGAACAGCCCCAAAGAAAGTCAGGGAGAAAAGAGATGAAGCCCAGAGAGCAGGGAGGACCAATGAAAGCGGCAGTAACCATTCTGTCATTCCTTTGGAGAGCGGCTCTAGACACCTTTAAATGCAGAGAGTGTCCTCTGCCTTTTTGCCAAAGCTCTTTTATCTGTGTGAATAAAAAGGGAGGCAGGTCAGCCTAGTTTCTGTTGCCAAATAAAAGCATGAATAAATTAGGCTATTCTTAGTAGGCAAGTGAAAAGGAGGAAAAAAGTCAGTATCTATTTCTAAAGCAATTTCATATTCTGCCCCAACTGTTTGCACATGATAGCTGGCGCTGCCTATTGTTACGATTGGTACTATTATTATCAGTGAAGATGTTAGGTTTGCATGATTCACAATCTGGCTCTATTCATCCAGGAAAGGTTAGAAGAGAAGATCTAATATTCTGCAAAGATTTCCCTCCCTCTCACCCTCCCCCTTTCCTTTTCCTGCCGGCTTCTTTACTGGGCTACAGCAGAAAGCAGGCAGAAGGTCTCCTATTAACCAGAATTAGGAAACGGGGATCTAGGTGCCTGGGAACAGCCGTGCCGTAGCTCTAATCCCAGTGAGGACCTTAATTGTATCTGGTTTAACAATTATTCATGCAGTTTTACTGCAGGCAGGCATGGTGATTAGGGACATTGATTGGAAAAATCTGTTCATTAGCCTAATAAAGGCTGCCTAAGCCTGCTTGTTCAGCCACTAATAATCCAACCATTAGTGCCATGCTGGATGCTGTGGTATTAATATATGTAGCTTACTAGTACCACAACAGCAATATGGGTCAGTTTTAGTTGTCCCTTGGTTTAGAAATCGGCTCTATTTTAAGTTCCGTGTGCCTGTATAGAAGGGGAAAGGAAAAGAGAATGAGTCTGACAAAGCAGTCATAATATACTGTGAAACCCCAACTGCTTGTTTCTGTTACTCCATTTTGAATGCAGCCCAGGAGCCTTAGGAGCAGGGTTGTTTGAGGACAGTTCCTTACAGTGATGGATGTTCTTGAAAAGCAATTGATTTTTTCATGGGTAGTTCTCTCAGCTTCTGCACAGAAAAGCTTTGGCTGTATATCATATATTAACAGAAGCTGATTTTTTTTACATTCTCTTTCTGCACGGTGCAGTACATGGTCAAACATACCTCTGTAAATATGATTAAAACAACCTGAAACTTGAGCGCATCCGGATCCTCTCTGCAGGGGGAGAGAAGGAAGCATAGGCTGTGGGATTAGACCCACGAAAGCTTATGAGATAAATAAATGTGTTAGTCTTTAGAAGTGTTTTGGTTTGGTTTTGCTGGAATAGACTAACACGGCTACCCCTCTGGAATTTTATTTCCTTGCTTTCCCATAAAGCTCCATCACTGACCTAAACTTTTCCTTTCCTGAAAGAAGTGGGAGAAAAATAGTTCCCACACTTTAAGGGATTCATGTGCGCTCAGCATAATCCTTTTGTCTCTAATTAAAGTGTTAGTCGTTCCTCCAGTAATAAAATCCGATCGAGTATCTTCATAAAATGCTGAGAAATTCTCTTCTTTTTGTTAGTGGAAGTAATTTGCTGCATTTTTTCAATGGTGGAGGGAAATGACACTGAATTTACCTTTCAAGACTATTGTAAATCTGGTCTCAACAAGTCCATACTTCTTATTCAACTCAATTGATTTTACATAGAAAAATTCAGGGAGGCACTCTATTGTTTTTGGTTTTTTTCATTTCCATCTTTAGTTTTCTTTTAAATAACATTATCAGTTCTTTTTTTCCATAGGATTTATGCATAATCAGTTTTAACATTTAATCAAGGTGGATTGACTACCATCAATAGACAGAATTGCACATGCATGTCTGCTATGTATACGTATAGACTGCAGAATCATCTATCACCAGGCAGCAAGGTTCCTTATATCTAGCCATCCAAACCACAAGGGTGAGCATAGAATTAGTCCCTTGGAATGCATCCCCTTGGCAAAATCCAAGGTCACTGAACAGGGCATATAAATGGATGCTAACCAAAAACAAACAAAACCCTTCTATCACCATGCCCCAGCAATCTCACACAGAGACAGCAAAAGAATAGTGAATGGGCCATATTCTGTCCTTACTTACAGTTTACACTTGAATGAAGTTCCACGTGTATAAATAAAGTCAGATTTTGGTCCAATATCTGGAACTTGCAGCTTTCTGCCATTTGCCTTAGATTATTCCTCCCTGCTTGCCAAATTAACACCGACGTTTTTCCTGGAGTGTGTTTTGATCTCAGTCACTGACAGGCCCTCTGTCGGACCATCACTTCTTTAATATGTCATCTTGTTTCTTTGACTTTTTAATGTATTATTAATCCAATTTCATAATATTATAAGTAGGCACGTGAGCTTGCATATTGAAGTCTCTGTGTGTATTGTTTAGCTAATACCCCAAGTAGAGTGGTGGTATCCATATGACAAGCTGCAAGAGCTACGTGAAAAAACATCATTTTTATGCCCCTTTGACCATCTAACCTACGCTCTGCATGCTATAATACTTCTCCTAGGACAACTTCTAATCACGGATGTTAAAAAGAGTGTGTGTGTGAGATGTATCCTTCTATTCCTTCAAATTACACTAAGCTGAGGCATATGGTGGGCAATATTCAGTTCCAAACTACTGGGAGGTTTAAGGTCTGATATCGCTCAATCCCACAGGGCTAGAATTCATCGTTTTATATCATGGAACAGGAATATTCCCAGGCCCCAGTGAGAAACACAGTACTTGCTTTCAGTCCTGAAATAAGTGACCTTAAAATTGCAGTATTATAATGTACAGAAAAAGCTTCTTTGAATGATGTGTAGAGGTTTAAGAAATAGTATCTTCCCCTCCCCTTGCACAGTTGTCTGCATGACAGGCAGAGTGGTATGGCAAATAGAGCCAAGACAGTGTTTAAACACTCAAAAGCATTCTAAACTAAATGGGTGTAAAATATGGACATATACAGATTATAAAATGGCATAGTGATGCATAATGGATTTACTGGCACTAGCCTGGCGTGACCTCTAAAACCCATGTGCAGCTTCCCCACAAATTAGAATTTGGCTGGACATCTGGTATAGAGGAGAAACCAGGTATAAACCTGATATAAAGAAAAAAACAGGTGCAGGATCTTTAATGATCATGAAGTGATTAGATTTTGAGTTTAACATTGCGTCTAAAAGCCAGCCGCACAATGCTCCTGGCAACATGCTGGGACTTGGGCCCAGTTCTGACTCAGGAAAGAGTGCCATCTACTGATCCTCATCCACACAATTTCTTCCTGAACCTTTCATGGGGAGGTTGGCAGCCTGTTGAGCTAGTGAGATCTCGGGATTGCATCACAAGGTGATGCTGTTATAAGCGCAGAGTTAATTCCCCATAACTGCATGTAGTGTGTAGAGGCAGTTGATGGGAACCTACTTAGAAGGAATACGGTAATGAGATCCCGACTTCAATTCTATTGGAAAGTTCTTTTGGTGAGGAAGTAAGGTTAGGAAAAAGTGGTCAGAATGCAAGCAGGGAGACTTGGTTCAAATCATGTTCCAGAGTTGGGATTCAACCTTTAATCTCCCAGTGTTCCAAGTGAATGTTCTAACCACTGAGCTAAAAATGATAAGGTAGGCATCTCTTCACCCCTTCTTTTCTGCTTGTTTAGTGAATGTAGCTTAAATATGGCCAAAACAATTAGTCGAATTTGTGAATCCTTCTGGATCTCCTAAAATTGCAATTTCAGCAAATAAACTATTCATTTAAAAAAAAAAATTGGTCCAGCACTGTTTATAATGTGTTGTCTTTCTCCAAGTGATGAGGGCCAGTGGATTGAAGAGTCTAGATGTGTTCTATTAAAAGAACGACATCATAAATACACACTATGAATCATTAGGGAAAAGAAACCAGGTAAAAGCCTGTCAGTAAGTAAGATGATAATTTAAATTCAGAGTCTAAAATCTGAGTAGCCTGAAAATTTTTCAATTCCATTAAATGAGTACATATTAGATAACTAGCAGAATTTAGCACACTAACCTGCAATAGATGTTTTTAACTACTCTACTCTTAAAACTGCTAATTCATGGTAGGAGCTGTATCCAGAAAGATGATGCAGTATAGACTTGGCTATAGCTTTAATTGGATTCGAGGGACTTTAGATAAGCCTGTGGCCCAAAGCTTAATTCCAAAAACCCTTCAGAAGCAAGAAAGGTTGCCTCTTTGTATATACCTGTCTAACAAAGTAGTAGTCAAGCCACACAAAGAATAACTTTTGCTCTCCACATGTTCCAGCTCTCTTTGAAAAGCGAATTCAGATTCCACTACAGCTTTATGATGTGATGTTCTTCTGAACACTAGAATATGTACATTAGAGTGACCACCCGATGGCTTTCCAAGGGAGCTCCTGACTGTTTCCTTTATTCACTTTGCCCAAATGTCAATTTTAAATTCAGACTCTGAGATGAAAAGACAAAGATTAAAGTGAAGAATGATTACTTCTGTTTGACCTTATTCTCCTTTTAATAGACAAGAGGAGGATGGGCATTTATTTTTTGCTTGCTAGTTGCTTAAGAACAAACAAGGAGTCTAGTGGCACTTTTAAAGATTAACAAATGTATTTTTTGCATGGGCTTTCATGGGTGAAAATCCCACTTTGTCAGATGCTTGAAGAGGGGAGTTTATAGAATGAGAGGAAAATAAATGCAAGGAAGTGTAAGTCATAGGATCAGGTCAGACTGTTAAAACAAATCAAGGAAGTTAGGATTCAAACAGTCGAGTAAAGCAATTAGCAGGGGGATGGAGGTGATGGGGACAAGGAAAGCAAAATTACCTACTGTAATGGGAAAAGAACTCAGTTTCTATTCAACTGTGAGTTTACAGAGTCAAATCTGCATATGAAATGATCCAGTCAATTTTTAGCCACTTTCATTAGGGTTGTGATAATTTTAGGTTTTCCACATTCTGCCAATATATCTCCTCTATTATTTAAGTTCTTAGAATGAGAAATATGGATATGATATATATCAGACACTTGAAAGACTAGTCAATCAGCGAAATACTGTTAAATAGTTGATTGCATCCATTTGTGTTCATTGCTTATAACTTCCTAGTTGGATATATAGCCATTGAATAGCAAAGGGCTGTTCGATTGATAGACATAAGTCTGGGATAAGGTAATTCTGGGTTAAAGTAATTACTGTCTCTTCTCTCCGTCATCTCATTCTCTATTCCCCAAAATGCATCAATACATTTTCCAGTGGATGACACTCTTTTGTCAATATCTGTCCTAAACTGATGGAGAGACTGAAATTGAGAGGGTAGCATTAAGTAAGTGTTTCAAATCCTTACGTTTGGTTTTCACTTTTTGTTTATAGGTTCTTGGGGAGGGGGAAATGCCTCAAGTTGCTTGTTCTCCATCAACTAATTCAGGACTAGATGGGAGAGGGATGGAGGTACACCAGGAAAGACACTGGAAATATTGTGCTGAAAGCAGGCATAGTTTCTACTGCTGCTGTTTCTTAGGCACAGGGTGGGGGTGACGCATAACTTGCTCCATCCAGGAACCAAATTGCTACTTTGTTGCACAAAGCCCATTACATGGGCCAGTGTAGAAAAGGATCAAAACACTTCCCCTGCCTGCCCTCTTTTCAGCACCTTGATGGAATCAGGAGCAACAAAGAGGGAAATGTGGGAGGCTGCAGCACAGCCACATAAAGTAGCATGGTGTGAAGCTGCCTGTGTACTCTTTCATCCATGGGTGGCCATGCAAGGGCAGGGCCTACTACAGTCTGGGGTAAGTAAGAACAATGTTCTCCGTAAGCTTCCCTGTAAACTTATGTTGAAGTGATGTAGTTATTGGGAATACCCCAGGAGAATTTTATTGGGATACTTTTGGACAAAATGTTATAAGAGCACAATCAATTCCATGATATGACATACAAATAACTAATCTAGCCATGAATGCAATAACTGTACGCTGAGAAAAGGCCCAACCATTTTTGAACTTTTAAGATCATAAGCCTGCCAAAGGGAGATGTTCAAAGGCACAGATGGTAGCTGGTGTCTGAAGCCCATCAATTTTCAGTGGGAGTTGGGTGCCTAATTGATATTTGTGCCTTTGGAAAATCTCCATGTTATTTTTTTTTTAGTTACAGTACCTCAATCTGTAGAACAATCTTTGGATTTTAATGTTGGCATTCTCACTCCTATTGGTAAAATGGACTCAGTTCTGCAGTTGCTGAGTTAGTTGGAGAGTTATAGAAATGGCAATTGAATCAACAAAAAACAAAAGGGGGAGATCACACATAAGTTTACTTCAGTGCTTAGAAAATTCCATTAAATATAATACATTTTATTAATTTCCTGTTTGTCAGTCCTGGGATGCCTTGTTCTACATGCCTTTGTGATTTAAAAACTAATTTTAAAAAAGCTTTTGGCTCTGGTGAGTCATTAATTCCTTGATCCGAAATCCTTACCCAGTTTCCTCTGTTTATAAAGAATAAGCAGTTTCCTTAGTGACACTGAGATACTGAGACTCAGAAGATGAGATATATCATAAGAGGTTATTTATATGGTCTCAAGAAGTCTAAAACCATAGAGTTCCTTTCCTAAGATATGCCTCAAGCCATCTTACAAAGAAGAAAAAGGTTTCTCTGCATAGACTAGGACTTTCAAGGAGAATTAGCCTTTCAGGGTGCATCTACACTTGTAAATTAAGTCGACTTAAGCTTGCTTAAGTTGACTTAATTTACCCTGCATCTACACTACAGTTTCCTTAAGTCGACTTAAGCAAATTGCTTAAGTCGACTTAAGGAAAATAAAGTCGACTTAAGGAAAATAAAGTTGACTTAATGAAAATTAAGTCAACTTTATTAAACCTTATTTTACTTCGACTTAAGCCTAAAGTTGACTTTTTAAAGTTGACTTAGCCAGTGTAGAGCTGGAGTAGCCCTAAATCAACTTAGGGCTATTCCAGGACTTCCCCACTGCCCTCCCTGCCGGGGGGTGGGTGGGCGGGGCACAGTGGGAGCCTGGCATGCCCTGCCCACCCTGCCCCTATGCCCTGCCAGGGTCCCTGTCCCCCTTTGCCCCATTGTACCCATGTACAATGGGGCAAAGGCTGAGCCCCCTGGCACTGGGCAAGGGGTGCCTCCTACCCCTGTGGACCTACCCTAGGTCCCCCTAGCCCTTAGAAGTCGACTTAGGCATCCAGTGTGGATGCTCTAGGTCGACTTTGTAAGTTCCCCCCAAAGTCGACTTTAAATTTAGGTGTAGACATGCTAAGTCGACTTAACTAAGTCGACTTTAAGTTGACTTAGCTAAAGTTGACCTAAATTTACAAGTGTAGACATAGCCTCAATCCCTACTATCATTCAGGTTCATGCTCAAAATGTGGTCATCCTTAACAGCCTTTTGAAAGTCATTGGGCGTTGGGTGCCTAATTCTCTTGGGACCCTTTGAAAAATCCTAGACACATTTCCTAGTTTTAAATGTATTCATACAGATTTCGAACTCCTCTCCCCCTGTCCTTCCCAATAAAATTTCTTATTGGTTTTATGATCCAGACCAGCTGGCAAACTTCATACAGAGTAAGAACAAGAATACTGATAAAATACTGAGTGATTCATCCTCCGCAGAGCTAGGATGGAATTTGAGATCTACATATTTGGTTTTAACTAGTATTATTATTTGTATTACCATAGTAGCCAAAAACTCTGTTCATGATTAGGGCCCGATTGTGTTAGGCTTTGTATAAATACTTAGTAAGACATGGTCCCTGCCCCAAAGATGTTGCAATTGAACTAAAGGCTTGTCAGCATGAATGGTTACTGTTCTTCAAATCAGGGTGTAAATCTACAATGCCCCAGCTTTCTTTGCAATAATTTGCTGTGTGGCCATTGCTAGAGTGCTGCCAAAGTCCTGGAGTTCAGCTAAGCATACGATGCTTTCAAGCTGCAGTGACTGTGTGTAATCTTATGGTGAGATCAGTGGAAGGAAGAATTATCTGTAATGCTGCATGGCAATTTATTATACATTTTTCTTGGTTTCTAGCTTGTTAGCTAACTTGGTGTGCTTTGTCTTTGTGATACATGTATGTACCCGCTGCTTCCTACCACACCGAGCTGTGGTCATATTTTTAAAGATTGTGTCTACTTTTTAGGAAGGAGGGAAAAAAAGAAAAACAAAGACTTGGGGGCTTTACAGGCTGTTTGAGTCTCTTAGCATTGATCCGTTCACAATCTTTGTGCCAGTATAACTCTGTTGGTTACGGTGTGATTCTTTTTTTTTTTCATGACAGGTATCATCATGCCTAGTGTGGATGCATTATATGTTAAAGTTGTACACCTTCTGTGTAGAGATAAAGCCTCCTTGAGATCATTGCTATTATTGTTTCTATATAGCCAGACAGTACACTATCACTGAGATCCGGATTCCAGTAGGCAGTAAGATGCTATTCAACGTCAGAAAAGATGGCAGAGCATGAAACTCATTTTAGACTCAGCTACAACCAAAATGGCTGAATCAAGTTATTATAATTTATAGTACAGCAGTGCCCGGAGACTACAGTCGTGGATAAAAACCTTGTTGTGCAAATGACGTGTAAAGAGTAAAACAGAGTCCCTACTGCAGAGTGCTCACAATCTAGACTGAGGGTGAGGCACTAAGGCTATGCCTACACTTGTAAAGTTAAGTCGACTCTGTTAAGTTGACTTAACAAGGTCAACTTTAAGTCGAATTAATAAGGTCAACTTAGCGCTGTTCCCTGTCCACACTGGCTTTAAGTCGACTTAAGGCTTAAGTCAACTTTCAGAGGTGGTGTTATTAAGTTGATTTAAGGAACCGCTTAAGTTGACTTAATAAAAGCCCAGTGTGGATGCGGCTTTGTGTAGGTCAACCTAAGTTGCCAGTGTAGACGCACCCTATGAGGCTAAGTAGACAATTGGGAGTGCTATGGGTGAGGAAAAGATAACAATAAAGACAGATATAAGGCTTCACAAATATTTTTCAGGAGTTCTACCCATTTATAGAGGGCAGTATGAGAGTAAATTTGAGATTGGATGGGGGATAGTGGGTCAGTAGAGAGTTAGTTGATGAGTCATCAGCATAAAGATGGTAATTAAAGCTATCTGGATAAGATAGGGTGTAGAAAAGGAGAGAGCAAAGAACAAGATGTACCCAAAAAGACACTGAAGAAGTGTTCAGAAAGGTAAAAAGAGAGCCATGAATGGATGGAGCCTTGAAAGCCAGTGGAGGACATGGTTTCGAGAAGTAGGAAATGGTTGACCGTGCCAAAATTTATCAAGGATATGAGAACTAATGTCTTTACTTGGCTTATTTTGATTTAGTGGGGCTCAGGTTATAAACTGTGTACCGAGATCATTTCCTTACATCTATAGAAAGCATTTCAGCAAAGATAAATTGCCTTAGACTTATTTTATAGCAGTTTACACTGGCTCAGCTCTGTTGCTTTCAGTGGAACTGCTGCTGATTTACATAACATGAGAGCAGAATCCAAACCCTCTAATTACCTCTGATATTCTCTTTTTTTTCTTCAAACAAAATTTTACAAAACTAGATGACAAGAGGTGTAGCTATAGGGTGCATTGGAATTAAATGAATAAAAAGCTTAAAGGAATAAGCAAGAGTTAAAAAGAGGCCTTGTAGAACTCTGCTAATGTTCATTGAAGAAGGTAATAGGAAATAAACAATTATGTGAAAAGAACAGAAAACAATGCTGGCTGAAACAGAACATAAAGGAGAGAGTCTACAACATCTGCAAAATCAGCAATTACTGTTGCAATTGCACCTCTCTCTCTTTCCTTCTAACATTCTCACTCACCTTTGGCTGTGAAGCAAATCTCTCTCCTGTAGGTGAAAACATGTATATTCTAGATTTTAAATGGGAATGCCTTATATAAGCAGGAATGCCAAAACATGGACCAGTACTGAAAAGAGGACGTTCAGAATGGTAGCAGAAACATAGCTTTATATGTAGTTTTTCTTTCCAAAAATGTTTTTAAACTTAAAAAATGAGTTTTCTGTAATGATCATTTCATTCTCCACTGAAATGCAAACATGTCTGGGGTGAAATATAGCAAAATAATACAAAGCTCTGTACTAGTGGTGATGCTTTTCCACAACATCCCCAATATTTCAGCTGATTGGAGTACCTGACAACCAAGGGAGGAGTTCACAGCAGTCCAAAGCTACTCTTCAAAATCAGAGGTTGGTTAAGGTAATGATTTTTTTAATGCGCCTTTGAGCATGTTATTTCCCAATGTGTAGCTCACATCCCACCAGGACAGCATGTATATGTTAGATGTCTTGTTTCCTTAGTCATCCTTATCTCAAATGTTCTGCTCTCCTTCTTTTTCAGGCATCCTCTGACTGTGGACCTGGGTCACTACGAATCAAAGGTTTGTTCTCTTGAATCTGACATACCATTCCCTGCCTCTTCTAAGAAAGAAAGACCATTTTGGATGGCAGTATTGTGCAATCTACTGCATACCAGGAATATTTTACATACAGTTCTTCATAAGGACAAACTAGTACTATATCCCACTAGAACATATTTTAACAATAATAAATGTTCTTTTAAGTGATGCTTCAGGTGAGTTATAGATCTTCATTATCTCTGAGTTATTTTGAGGACACAAAACTGGAGTCATAAACCATTTTTTAAAAGTCTAAATTGGATCTTGAAGTATTGAAATGCATAGTCCTTTGTTCATGTGATACAGTAGTTGACATTAAAAAGCAATTATCAATACCTATCACATGGTACAACAGTTAATTCCTTTTTTAACAATAGGGGGAAATGTTGGTATCTCAAGAACATTTGCAATGCCATATAATTTTAATTTTATATGGATTAGTTTGAATTTTGCTTCATTGTTTTACCCTAGAGCTAACTTCCACCAACCACAGCATTTTAAGACAGATTTTTCTGAACCCTATTTTCTAATGCAAGAATGATCATAACTTGATATTTGACAATATTACATTGTGATGATGTGGGGTTCTTTGTCACCACATCTGTGATACAGGAGATAGCATGAAGAATCACTTGAATATTCATAGAAGAGTGGAATTTTTGGTTTTGAGAAGTCATGTGTATAGAATATGATTTGAGAGGTCCTGTTGCACAGAATGACATTTGTGTGTCATCGATGCTGGAATGAGGAGGAAAAACACCAGCAAGAGAAAGCACTCATGATTTTTGATAGGTTATGTATTTTTTGGGGAAAGGTAATATATTGTCTAGATCTTCTGAGAGCAACATAAATAACTGAGCTCTTCAGTTGGATGTACACACTTGTCTAATGCATGTTTTCAGTAGTGGACTGGAAGACCTTGTAGCCAGGAATCTTAAAACGGCTCTTTCTTTGATGGCCATGACAATGCATTTGACTACCCAGGCCATCCTTAACTCTAACTAGATTTTCTAATTCCAAAGGGGTAGCCGTGTTAGTCTATTGTAGAAAAACAACAGAGTCTTGTGGCACTTTTAAAGACTAACAGATTTATTTATTTTCTAAGATTTTCTAAGATCACTCAGCCCAGTCACAGTTTCTCACAGAGTTTTAAGGAAAGCTGGTTTGATAAACCAATACCTCGGAAACACATTTTCCTCTGAGGCTATGTCTACACTGGCAAGTTGGTTCGAATTAAGGAGGCTTAATTCGAATTAACTAAAGCCCTGGCTACACTAGGCTTTAGTTAGTTCAATTTAAGGGCTTCCTTAATTCGAACAAATGAGTTCGAATAGGGTATTCGAACTAAGGAGTTAATTCGAACTAGCTAGTTCGAATTAACCAATGTGGCCATGCTAATTTGAACTAATTTCTTAGTTCGAATTAACCGGCCATTGAAATGAATGGGGATCGCTAATTCGAACTAAGCAAGTGCTTGCTTAGTTCTAACTAACATTCCAGTGTGGCCATGCTAGTTTGAATTAAGCTAATTTGAACTAACTAAAATTAGTTCGAATTAGTTAGTTCGAACTAACTAATTCGAACTAATTTTAGCAAGTGTAGACATAGCCTGTGAGTGTCAGGAAGCTGACAATTTGGCTGTAAGTGGAGTTCGCTGTTAGATTCTCCATCAGTTTTAGGGTTCATTATTGTCTCCTTTGCTGCATGTGTCTAAGTGGTTTGCAGGTAAACGGATTAGCATTGGGAAGTCCCTAGTAGATTTCAAGGTTCTCTGTGGCCATCAGATGGATCTGTTGCTTAATATATTTTTAAAATTAACATAATTCCAATTATAGCAGGAATGTGTTATGTTAGAGTTCTTGCAGCATGTCTTAAAGATGGCCAGATTCTGGATTAATCTAACATCCTCTAGAGTTTTTATGAATAAATAAATTCACTCCATGAACAAGTCAGGCAGATGGAAGAGCTGCTCTCGGTTGATAATTCTAATGATCTTATCTAACTGGGGAACCCTGCCTCTGGAACGCCTCAAGCATCGTTCACAAGTTCTAGGCACATGCGGATTTAGCCTCATCTCATCCACACAATGCTGGGATTAGCATGTTCAGCACCCATGCTGCATTTTTGAAACTCTAGTTTAAAAAGCTGGCAGCTCTGGCTGTGTTTGCATAATAGAACTGTCAAGCCAGTTATAGGCAGCGTCTTACTAATATGTTTGAGAGATAATTCCATTGTGTGATTGTAACATTTTGTCTCTCGTTCAATCTTACTCAAGGTAAAAAGTTCTCTGAGCCATAGTTGTCAAATAACATTTATTCCTCTGACAGATGTTTCCAGGCACTTGCAGGTCAGCGCTAATTTTTTTAGGTCCTTGATGGTATTTTGCTGCAATATGGGCAGTAATGAATGGAATTTATATAGCCAGCCTGCACCTGAGAGTTGTAGATTATTCTTCTCCTATAATGTAAAATAATACATATGCCCACCACTGCAAAACTGTTTGCAGGGGCTCCTTTAATTGCTATTTCTTATGCAGAATGCACTTCTCGTAAACGTGTTGTCATACCATAGCGACAGTTACAGTATAAGAAGCTGCAGTGAACACCCCATGGTAGACTGATCTTTACTGTTTGGGGAGCAATAAATACACATTCCCTATTATTAAAAAAACTGGATATTTGATGCACATATGTACCTTTACGCTGCAATATCTATAATATGTATTTAGAATTGGAGATGATATAGTAAATGTGATTTCCAGGGTAGTTAATAAAAAACAATCTAAAAAAGAAATGTCTTTATTGAATTCTATAGGGTCTTAAAGTCATCTAGAGTCATTTCTGTACAACCCCTACCCCACCCTTTTCTATCCTGGTTGGGGGTTTTCGGAAGTGTCAGTGTTATAAAATATGTTCTGATAATGGCACATTGGGAGCTCAGACGGAGACTGAGAAAATCTTATTTCATCAACTACAGGGAGATGGCAAACACTGTCAATATGATGGCAGCGACTAGCTGTTCCAGCCACTTTTCTTGCTTTATTGTGCTAAGCACTGCATATACACGAGTCCATCTCTGCCCTGAAGAGCTTGCCATCTAAATAGGTAAAGGGTGGGAGAAAGGAAGTGTTATTTCCTTCAAACTACAGGTGGGAACTGAGGCATGGAGAAGTTAACAGTAACATTTTCAAATGCCTTACAGCCATTTTCAGAAGCACCTTCAGTTACTTAAGCATTTTGAATATGTTCAGGGCCGGATTAAGACAGGGCTTTACGGGTGGCCCTGGCCTAAAGGGAGTCTCCATGGTTCCTCCAAAATTTAGCTGAGCCTGCCTGTCCAGCCCCCAGGCTGGCTGGTCTGCTCACTAGCCAGCCTGGGTTCAGGGCAGGAGTACCACGGCCTTTGGTCTGTCTCTCCAGCCTCCAGCACCATCGCTGGCTTGTGGCTCTCCCCCTTAGCAGTGTGACCTGTGGCTCCCCTCACCCCCCCACAGCTCTCCACCGCAGCTGTGCTGGCCCGGCTCCCACAAATCCCTCCACAACACCAGCCGGCCTCCAGAGCCCCTGACTCTGCCCCTCTGCCCAGGAGATAATGGGGGGCCCATAAGTGTTGGCAGCTCCCCTTCCCGCCTTGATCTGGCCCTGAATGTTTCTCTAAGTCTGTGGCAGAACTGCAAATCTGCATTTAGTTCTCCTGTCCTGTGTCAACTACAAGACGATCATTCTTCCTCGCTCAGGTGCATTAGCCACATCACTGTAATGAAGATACTAATAAAAAGGGTAGTTATTAATTTTCCTGCATTACTGGCTCTATAGCAGTGACTAGAACGTTCTTAGTACTGCAGTGTCATTTTTCCTTTCAACAGTCCAATATGTCAGGTAGGGTGGCGGATGGCTCTCACACCTGTCATTAACATTTACAAAAAACACCACCACAGCAAGCTGCCCACTCCAGCTGCTGTAGTCCTGCAGCAATCTATCAAAAGCTTTCTGAGCGTTGTGCATGATGAAAGCTGGTAAAAGAACCTGTTCTGCTACTCTGGCTCAACAGGCACCATAATGAAATTATTCAGAAAAACAAACTTACAGCAATCAATTGCACAGGTCTCCCAACAGGTCAGCACTAGCCTGCTAAGGCTGGATTTGATTGCTGACCTTGCTAATGGGAGAGGGAGGTGGCAGAATCTAAAGAGGACACTAAAATGGTATGTAGGAGGTTAAGAAGGTCAATGTTCTCAGGTTGCTATTGTCAGTAGAGATACAAAAGTCACAAGTTACGATTGGGTTACAGCTCCTGACTATTTAGTCTTGGACATGGTCTTGAAGCCACTTCATGTCAGTACAAAGGAAGGAATGTAACACATTATATCTCTAATACAAGGGGAGGGAGAGATTTGTAGGTTGGTATGTGACCTTCACTGCTGGCCTATGCAGGTGCCACTCAGGGGCCCTCCTCATTCAGCCCTTGATACTGATACTAGATTAAAATGAAAGAATGAAAAAAGTCATTGTTTAGAAGGTTCCTCTTTGTTTTTTTCTTTTATCTCCATGAACAATTTGTCTTTTGATTTGCTTGGGTTTGTGGGTTGGGAGGCTATTTTCTTTTCAAGGACTTACTCTTGTACTATATATTATGTTTTTCCTTTGCTGAATAACATTTAAATCAGTGAAAGAGGAATTGTTTTGAGCTATTCTGGGGTCATTTTTAAAATTTATTTTGTTAACATGCCAACTTTTCACATCACATTTTTGGCATTGTAAAAACTGGGGCAGTTTTATTTATATTGTGCCTACAGTGTGGGTGCTAAGCAATTTTAATGAATGAAAACAGAAGCACACAAGTCACTGATGACATAGGTTAATTGTAGGACATGGCTGTGACTTGACGCCAGATCTTAAGGGGGATATGAAACTGTGAAGCGCCTTCTCCATTCGGTATCTGGTACTGTTTTCCAGTATCATTTTAATATGTATCTATAGTTTCTGGTTGTTCTTGATTGATCAGCAAATCCAGGCTGATTCTGAATATGGTACATAATTTACGGGCTTCAGAGTTTTGTAAAGTTGACATGGTTAAAAACTAATACACATGCTCCACTGCCCTCTACTGGATGAAATCAGAATTACTCAACTGTGTGTCATAGACCATATCCTCCAAGAACTACTGGAGATTCTCCTTAGCACCCTCCCTGTCCCTCCTAGGTGTTAAGGACTTTTATTGTTGAAGCACAGGGATCTGAGTACTATCCCTGCTGTTTCAAAGACTATGACTACCCTTGGAGCTGGAGATGTGATTCTCAGCTTGAATAGACATATTTGTGTTAGCTCTGGTTGAGCTAACAGCTACAAATAGTGGCATAGGCAAGGTGACACAGACAGCAGTGAGTGGCAGCACAGGTGAGCTGCCCTTAGAGCTATTTTTAGCAGGGTAGCTCATTGAGAGCTAGTGTGAGTTTGTCTTCTCAAATCAAACTCCAAGGTAATCGTAACCGAGGAAGTTTGGAGTGGTTGAGGTGTACAACATAATGATGACCTTAACATCCTTGGTAAGCATGGAATTTGGGTCAGATCTCTTCTAAAGATTTATTGAGGCAATTCCAGGGACATCCTTTTGGAAGATTTCAGACAACTGGCATTTTCCATACTTAAAGCTAATTTTCAAGTGTCCTCCGAAATGTTTGCCAAAGTTGTTGTATACAGTAGAAAAGGGATTGGTGCCAGAAATCCAGAAATATCCTGGAATTCTCCACTGTACAGCAGGATGCGTCAGCCTCTGATGTTCCCCACCCTCATACACATATCTTACTGTACCCAGATATTTAAGACCCAAATAAATTACAGTCAGTGTTGCTTTAGAGCAAGTGAATTAAATCACTGAGCCTGCTGAGCTCTGAGTTTTACATTCATGATCTCATTATAGTCCAGGTCAGTCCTGCATTTATGCTTGTTTACTATATATATGTTGTGTGTTCAGAATCCAATTTTGATTCTAATATTCATCATCTTTCTCTCTTGGAAGTTTGCTTATTGCTTTGGACTATTTACAGTGCCCTGTGTTTTTAAATTCATAATTTATTACATAGGTATTTGAAATCCATTTCAGTGATGATACAGAGCATATTATTTTATTGCTTCCTCATTTTAACCATATTTTCTCATTTAATAGGTTTCTAGAACATCAAATTATCATTAGATTAGAAAAGCTTTACAATGACGATGTGTTAAAAACTTTTGAATGCTCTAGTAAAATCATAAACTCCTAATTCTACGTGATGACCCATGGGGGCCATAAATGAGCAGAGGCTGTAGATACTTGAGAAGATATTGTTGAGGACGTGAATATTGAAAGGTTCAACCACAGTGGACTTAAAGAAAAGCTCTAATTCACTTTAATGTTCTCCTGCAGCAAACTGGATGAAAAAATGAACAACTGAGAGAGAGTAGTTATTTTATGGTTGTGTTTGGTAAGCAGATAGCAAGTTTAGAGTTGAGAAGGTCCTGCCTTTACCAACAATCATAAACTGGCAAGGTGCAGTTTGTACAAAAATGTAGAGTTCAAACTGTCCCAAATTTTGAGTTGTTTGGTTCAGCTCATCTCTTGCTTGCACAAAACTGTTGTTGTTTTTATTGCATGAATAAAGTGTGGCTTTATGTAGCACCTTTCATACTGAAGGTATCTCAGATACTTTAGTAACTGTCCTCAGAGGTCCCAGTTAGCCACCACCCCAGTGGAGCACTAAGATTATGAAAATACAAACAAGGAATCCTGCGGCACTTTTAACACCGCTTACGTCAACTCCCTAAGCACGTGTCTCCACTGGCAAGTTAGTCACACCGACCTAAATCAAACTGAAATTCAATAAAACAAAACCACCCTTGCAAATGGCATACTGCTGAAGTCAAATTTTAAAGGTCAAATTATCATCAGTGTAGGCAGGGAGCAAGGTAAGTCTATGTGCTTGGCCTCTGGGAGCTTGCCCATAAGTCTCTGTTATGACCGCTACACACATTCGCACTGTGCTGCATTGTGACCCTGTAAGCAGGACAAAGCTCCTCCCCTCAAGCCCAGGGAAATTTTGAACTCCCATTTCCTCTTTGGTCAGTATGGAGAGAGCTTGGCAGCTGAACAGCTCATGGTGACTGCACACCCCAAGCACGTCCCAGCATCGAGTCAACCTGAGGTCTTGGATCTCATCGGCCTGTGGGATGAGGAGTCTGGTTTTGCTCAGCTGTGAGCTACCAAGAGAAATCGCAATATCTATGAGAAGATATGGTTGGGAAGGGCCACAACAGGGACACACAGCAGTGCCACGTTAAAATCAAAGAACTGAGGCTGGCATATCGGTGGACTAGGGAGGCGAACAGTCGTTCTGGCTCCTTGCTGAAGATGCACCACTTTTACAAGGAGCTGCATGTGATTCTTGACTGTGACCCCACCACTGAGACACCCTGCGGCACTGATACCTCCAAGGAATTCAGGATGAATGAGGAGGACTCTGCAGGGGCAGATTACCACATGGGCCAATGGGGCCTGTGCCAGGGATCCACCACAATGTGGGGGCCCTCTGCCCTGCCAGCACTGGAGAGGGAACGGGGCGGGCTGGTCTAGAGACTGGGCTCCGCATTTCTGCCCTGCCCCTGAGCTGGCCACTCCAACCCCGAGGGCGGGGCGAGTTGGCTACAGTCTGGTTGGTTGGCCCCTGGGGCGTGCCAGGGCCGACTGAAGTGTGTGGTACGGCCTCCGGTGCAGCCTTCTCCCAGCAACAGCCTCCCTGCGCCAGGGCCCTAAGCGGGGGAAGCGGCCCTGCGGCCCTTGATCTGGGACTCCGTGGACATAGAGGAGGAACATAAGGAGAATAGGGGGCAGAAGAGGTAGGAGGGTAAGACCAGACAGCCAGGACCTGTTTCTCACTCTGGAGCAGTCCAGCCAGTCACAGGATGGTGTCAGTGATTGAGATGCCAGGGAAGGCACATCTAGTGAGATGTGTCTATCAAATCTCGTGGCTGTGGTTTTGTCCCCAGTCCTGGTTCTCCTGTCTGTGAAGAAAGGAAATTGTGTTTGGAGCGGATGGTTTTCCTGGCTGTAGGTAAACTTCTGCATAGGTTCACTATAGGAACAGATTACTGCTGTGCATAGGAATGCTATGAGAATCCTCCATGTATATCTCCAGGAAACTTTCGTGAAGGTACTCAGCAATCCTTTGCAGAAGGTTTCTGGGGATGGTCGTCTTATTTCTTCCACCATGATAGGAGACCTTGCCATGCCATGCTGCTATTAAAGGAACAGGCATAATAATGGAACAGAGCGTAGCAGCCTACGGGTCAGGTCTGTACCCTGATGCACAGCAAATCTTTCCTTTCCATCTCTGTTATCATCAGGAGACTGACGTCACACATGGTCACCTTGGGAAGATAGCATAATTTTACAGTAACCAACCAATGCCACCTTCTTCCACCTGCCATGGACAGTGTCCCTTGGACACAAGACATCATGGCACTCTTTGCATGAGTGGTAAGGGTCCCAATAATGGTCGCCCTATGTTTTCTGCAGTCTTAATTTGCTCATAGCTTCCTGTAATCTGTTTTGCCCACTTCTTCCCACAGTACACTTTGGGATGTTAAGTGGGGGTCCAATAGTCCCTCTCTTTGGTTAGCAGTGTATTGGGGAGCACTGTGGTGTTCTGGAAATCTCTGTGGTGGATGCAAGGGCCCCTTGATGATCGTGTCTGCAATGGCAGTCCAACCCTTGCAGTATGTGCAAATTGGAATGTGGTGATGGCCTCATGTTCTGTATAGTCAAGGGAGTTCTTGTGACAATATTTCATATTTTAGAGTACATGGGCTCATCTAACAATGGGAACTGTGTGCTTTGCTTGCCTTACAATTGCCTTTGACCTTCAGCCACCCAACTCCTGCGGAGTGCCTGTCCCAGATTAGGAGAAGGAAAAGAAAATCCAGGAATGACATGTTCAGTGAGCTGATGAATGCCTTTGCGGCAGCTGAGACAGAGCTCAGAGCTTGGAGGATGTCTTTGTCTAAGAAACAGAACAAGGACATGGAGAACAGAAAATCTGCATGGGAACAGGACATGAAGAAGAGAAGAACTGCGAGGGAGCAGGAGTGTAAAACATAACAGGAGGTGCAGCATATTATGAGGGATCATTCCAACATGCTGAGGTGCCTGGTAGAGTTGCAGGAACAGCAGCAGCTGTAGAGTCCCTCTGCAGCCCTTCCAGGATACACAGCAAGCCATGATACCAACCCCAGCCCCAAGAGCATGAGTGGGGGATGGGAATTAATCACACGACCCTGAGAGGCACATACACTACTGCTACTCATTGCGAGAACTGGTTTTCAGTGCCTTCTCTTATATGCAGACAACAGAGTCCTGTGGCACTTTTAAAGACTAGCAGATGCGATAAATAAATCTGTTAGTCTTTAAAAGTGCCACAGGACTCTGTTGTCTTTCTACAATAGACTAACACGGCTCCCCCTTCGGAATTTCCCTTATATGCAGCACTCTTCAGTTCATTCAGATTGTAACACTGGCAACTGGCCGCTCAAAATTTGTGGCCAGCCTATCAGCCTGTGTGACCCAGCATTGGGGAAACATTTTAGCATGTGCTTCACGCAAATTGTGGCGCACGCAGCAAGCACGGATAACTATTGGTGGGGTTTTTTGGTTTTTTGGTTGAGGCCAAGCCTAGTCAGTAGGCTCCTCCTCCTCCCTTTTAAATGCCCAAGTGCACTTTCCACCAGTATTCTGCATGGCTGAGCCTATTATTGAAATGCTCCTTACACAGTCCAGGTGTAAGGCTACATTAGCCAGGGATCAAGGGGTAGGTACAGGGCCGTCCTTGGGTGGGGCGAACAGGGTGATTGCCCTGGGCCCCGCATTACGTGGGCCCCGCGCTGCCCCGCTCCCAGTGGGGCAATACTCGGCCAGAGCCACGGCCCCCCAACAGCTGCGCTTCCCTCTGCTCCCCACTGCCTTGTGAGCCAAAGGCAGCGGGGCAGGCCAGGAGCGCTTCCCCTGGCCCCTGGTCCAGCCCTCTTCCCTGCCCCCAGGGCGGCGCATGCAGGCCCAGGGGAGGGGCAGTCTGCCCAACACCCCTGGCCAGGGCCACATGCAGCCGGGAAGGATCCTTGGCTGTGGCTGTCTCCTGGCGGGGGCCTCGGTTCCCCAGTTGAGGCACCAGCCTCAGCAGCCTGGGGTCCCGGCTACGGCTGGGGTGGTAGAAGCCGGGGCAGGGAGCAGCCTCGGCTTCCTGGCCTGAGGCTGCGGCCTCGGCTCCCAGCTGCCCGGGCCGCAGCTCTGCGCCACCACGTGGGCGGCCTCAGCTTCCTGGCCCAGGCCGCGGCTCCCAGCCTTGGCTTCTGGGGCTGGCTCCCCAGGGGGCAACCGCGGTCCATGGGGGGTGGAGCGGGCCAGCCTGCTGCACTCCCCACCAACATGGGGGGGCCCCACTTTGGCTGATTGGCCCTGGGCCCCGCTCCCCCCAAGGGACGGCCCTGGGTAGGTAGGATACCTTAGGATCACTATTGGCATTTCAACATCCCTGGTGTTTATTTTTTGCTCAGGGGAAAGAGAGCCTCCATGTATCTTTCTGAACAGACTGAAGTTCCTTAAGAAGTGCACATCATGCATCTTTCCAGACCACCCTACCTTGATGTTGGTGAAATGTTCCTTGTGATCGACAAGGGTCTGCAAGACCCTTGAGAAGTACACTTTGTGATTTATGTACTCTGTGGCAAGATAGTCTGGAGCTAAAATAGAGATATGGGTCCCATCTATGGCCCCGCCACAGATTGGGAACCCCAGTGCAGCCAATCCATCCAATATTTCCTACACATTTCTCAAAGTCACCACCCTTCGCAGCAGATCTATTAGTGGCCCTGCACATTTTCATCACCACAGCTCTCCCGGTGGATTTCCACACTCCGATTGATTTCCAGCTGACCTGTAACAGTCTGGAATTGCTAGCTTCCACAGAATGATGGCCACTTGCTTCTCCACTGTCAGAGCTGGTCTCAACTGAGTATTCACACACTTCAGTGCCGAGGACAGCTCTTGGTAGAGTTCAAGGAAAATGGCCTTCTGCAAACGAAAGTTCTGTAGCCACTGATCATCACCACACATGGTCATCATGATGTGGTCTCACCAGTCTGTGCTTGTTTCCTGGGCCCAGAACCGGCACTCCACAGATTGAAGATGATGTGTGACAGCCTGCAGCAAGCAGGAATCGACTCACTCTATGGCTTGCAGCAGAGCAGCCTCAGTAACATCTCAATTTTCTGTGTGGTGGCTCTTGTTTCACTGTTGAAAATACTGAAGGATAAGGCATGAGATGTTTGTTAAAGCTCACAATGATAGCACAGAGCTGAATGGGCTCCATGCATATTTGGCAATGGTGTATACGTAGTAGGAAAAAAAGGCATGAAAAACCATTCCTTGTTTGTTTGTGACAAGAAGGGAGGGGGAAGGGAGCATATTGCGTCATGGGAGGGTGAAAACCTTCCCATAAGCCTCTGCATCTATTGCATTGTGGCATAGTTATCCATGGTGCATTGCTTTGAACGTCAATCCAACAGGCTATATTTACACTTGAAAATTTAGGTCAACTTTAGCTAAGTTGACTTAGTGAGTCTACACCTAAATTTTAAGTCGACTTTGGGGGGAACTTACAAAGTCGACCTAGAGCATCCACACTGGATGCCTAGATCAACTTCTAGGGGCTAGGGGGACCTAGGTAGGTCCACGGGGGCAGGGGGGGCACCCCTTGCCCAGTGCCAGGGGGCTCAGCCTTTGCCCCATTGTACATAAGTACAATGGGGCGAAGGGGGACAGGGACCCTGGCAGGGCATAGGGGCAGGGTGGGCAGAGCTTAGGGCTACCCCATGTCTACACTGGCTTTAGTCGACTTAAGTAGACACAGGGTAAATTAAGTCGACTTAAGCAAGCTTAAGTCGACTTAATTTACAAGTATAGACGCACCCACAGTGACTAGTGGGAATGCAAGAGCCTAACACAAGGAGCGTGATGTGGTCTCGCTCCTGCAACTTCCATAATTCAGCATGTGAAAGTTGATTTAAAATAGATCGACTTCCCTCTGCGGTGCAGACATGCCCTTTACATGAAATGACAGAAATAAAAATCTTAAATGGCTTTCACCTCAGTCAACCTTTAAGGTCTAGCTCATAAGAAAATGAGTCCAGTGACCCCACTAAGTCTTTAGTGGACATGAGGACAACATCACTAGTGCACTGAAAATTTCAGCTTGATCATTAGGTGATGCTCAGAGTCAGGACTCTACTACGTGAAGCTTAATCTAAAACTGTTTTCAGGGGTATGTGCAGGAAAAAGAAAACTGATGGCTTTTGGACAGGCAGGTTCTGTGCTCCCACCACAGCCCTGGGGCCAGAGGAACTGGCTCCCCCAACCCCTATAGTATCACAGATGGGTCTTCCCACGATCCTATTTATGGTACAAATTCATCTATGTTGGCGGATCCAGTGCAGTAAGTCCCTTGATATAGCTGAATTTATAGTGTCTATGGGACATATTAAATCTTTTAGACAACTGTGTTGCTGTATCAATGCAACCCCTCTGCAAATCAATAACTTGTGCTTCGCAATGGGATCTGACTGGGGTCATACACAAGATTCTTTGCACGCTTTCATTTCTGTGCAACTAGCTGAAAAGTCCAGTGCTTTAGTTCACTTTTTATGAACTTTTCAGACATGACTTTTCTCCAAAAATGTACATACTGAATCTCCTTGTTTTACATCCTTTCTTGAAAGCATACACACTGTGTTTGCTAAACTTACAAGTTTTGTGCTGTGAATGACTGGGTAGGTTCCAAAGAAACAATGTCTTCACTGCAACTAAACGAGGGGTGTCAAACTCACTTGCTCTGGTGGACCAGATTTGATTTTAATGTACTTCACGTGGGCCGTATGTACCATAAATCAAAATACTAAGGCACTCTTGTGGTATCGTGGAGTGCTGTGTATGCAAGATTGTGCTCCGTGATACCACTCTTTCTCTCTCTCTGGGTGCATCTAAACTAGTAAATTAAGTCAACTTAAGCGTGGGGCTCCCTTCTGCCCATGACCTGAGCAGTCCCGGCCAGAAGGGAGCAGAGCAATCCGGGCGAGAAGGGAGCTCCATGCTCACTTCTCCCCTGGACCACTCTGGGGCTGGCTTTCCCCAGGACGAGCCCCCGTACACTGGGGAGCCAAGGCTCCAAAGGAGCCTCCCTCCCCCTGGACCTAACTAGTTGACTTAGAGAGTCTAGTGTAGACTCTCTAAGTTGACTTAGTAAGGCCAGGTTTAAGTCGACTTAAGAGTCCTATGTGGACTCTCTAAGTTGACTTAATAAGGTCAACTTAAAGTCGACTTAGTAAAGTTGACTTGGTAAAGTCGACCTAAATTTCTCAGTGTAGACATAGCCTCTGTTAGGATGAGAATGTGGTCCCACAGAATACAGACACGGGCTGGATAGAAGATGTTCATGGGCCACATGTTTGACACCATCTAAACCATTTATAGGGAAATTCAGCATTGAGTTAATTATGGAAAGATGTGCTGAATGCTTCTGCAATCCTGCTTGTGGAAGGTCTTCAGCACAGCAACATATGTCAACTCACACAATGTTTCTGGTTTCAGGAGGCTCACTCCAGAATGCATTATTCTGTGGCACCAGAGTTACTGGGAAGCATCAGTTACCCCAGGCAGCCCATTGGATCCCAGGTGAGTCATATATACATCTGCTATTCATGTTGCAAAATCATTTTTAAATATAATTACTTAAAATATCACAAGGCAGGGGTTTCCCTATGATTTCCCACTTGACTGAGAGGCTTCAAATGAGTTTAATTAAACATCTGGACCTGGAGAGAGTCTCCCTACACACTTACTACAAAACGGGAGGTGGGGGGAGGGCATATTTTCTTTATTTTCTATTGCAAACAGATCTGCTCTCCAGAAATTGGTAAACTAAACAGAGAACAAGGTTAGAGAAGGTTCAAACCTAAACACTTGGATAGACATTGAAAAACATTAGGAAAATTTGGATCAAGATCAGAACTGTGAAGGTCCAGCCCGTCTGTATTATTATATCTGTGCATATGGATACTGTCCGCCATATTGATATTAATTTCTGGTGTGGTCGTTGAAACAGAGCAAATCCCAATCCCAATTCCAAGGCGTTTCATGATATTTTCTTTTTAAAAAACAGTGCAATCAGGTCTGATCTTTACTTCTGCTACCTTCGAAGAATCTGTTTTGCATTCCAGTGAACATTGTACTTGGGGTCTAGGGTAAAAGGGCACTGAAGCCCGTTCTTGATGTGATAAGGTAGAAATCTGTGAAAAGGAGCAAGATGTCCTGGTTTGGTTTATAAAAAACAGCAGCATCATGAACCTTTCTTCACTCATGTGTCTACTTTTTTGGGAATTTAAAGCATCCTCTCAGAGTTCTGGCTTGCAACATCAAAAGGGCTTTAGAACAGGCTTCTTTGATGTTAATTTTTTCTGCTGATGCTGTCTGTGGTCAGGTAATACCACATGACTAATGTGAAATGGCTTGACCCCTGCTTATTTTATCATGTTCATTGGCAAGGCATCAAGAGCTGTGTATCAGTGGGATCTGAGATCGAGTCAGCTAAGAATTTCCACTGTGTTATAAAAGTAGATTTTAGCTTCCCAGAATCAAAACAGTTGCAGCTCTCTTGTGGTTAAAATACTTTAATCTATTAGCATTACTTTTTCTTCGTTTCAAAACAGTTTTCTGTTTAATATTAAAGAAAAGTAATGCAGCTTAATTATTACATTAGCAAAACTGGGCAGCAGGACTCTCCTGGGTAATGAATAGTGCTCTCACGTGGGACTTTGGGGTCTGTTCCCAGCTCTGCTGCTGGCATGTTATAAGAGCCCTCATGCAAGTCCCTTTGACTGGGTAGGTTTCTTTACAAAATGTGAATAATGATACTGGTGATCTTTTTAAAGGTCCTTGAGATCAGCGGCAGAAAAATGTTAAGGTGGGAGGATTCTTCTTCACTTTTTTCCTTGTCTATTTCATTTTTCACAAGGCTCTATATTCTAGCTTTTGGCTGGGAATGGGGGCAGAAATGACAAGACAGCACAAGAGTGGCTATTGTTGCTTTATTTCCAGTCCATCCAGAAGCTGAAAGTTCTGAAAATCTCATAAAAGAGCTTTTTTTGTGTGATTTTGTTCCAATGTTGCCAAATCATGAATCTGAGATTTATGGCTAAAGATGCACACACAGCCAAAGCCAGCCTACATGCTTCATCATTTGAGATTCACCCATAACTAGCATCCAAAATGGTATGTGAACTGCTACAAAAGCTATGAGGGCTGTTCAGAATGGATATCCATCACTGTCTTTCAATATTTATCTCAGTACTTTTGTTCTGTGTAAAACTATATTCCATCCGCGCGCTCTATGAAAATATTATTACTTATTATTTATACTACAGTAGTGCCCTATGGGCCTGATCAGGATGTGCTAGGTGCTGTAAAAAATCATAGAGGTTGACCCTAGTTGTTATTTTAAAATGCTGTGGGTGGATAATGTTGGCTTAACTCTGTTCCCATTGAAATCAATATCCAGACTGCAAGGGCAGCCCCATTAACTTGGATGGGAGCAGAGTTAGGCCAATGGTATGCTTTTGAAAAGCTCACTCTTATACTATAGAATATGTTATAAGTCAAAAAACCCAATACACTATAATTGTCATGACTCTTTTACTCAATGTGTACACAAGAGAATCGGTGTGGAGTACAAAAACTGAACTGAAACTTGGGAAAGTGGTTGGTTGGTATTGCCGGTTCCCTATATGAGAAAAAAGAGAAAGTGCTTTCCTGTCCCCTTGTGGTGAAATCCTCAAAATGTCTTTCAAAATGTTATGGGCAGAAAAATGACTGTAAAAATGGCACCTTCGTGAATCTCAACAGATGTGCAGTATGTGTATTACATATTTCATCCGCTTTAATAACAAAAGGGTAATTTTACATCTGAGCACCGTAGCATGAATTCAGCTGAGAGAGCATGAACTAGATGCTGGTTTGTGTATTATGAGCAGCATGGTTAACAATTCTAACTGCAGAATCTTTCTTACATGGGTCATAGAATAGTCAGGTTAACTCTCTGATCACAGGTTGATTTTGCAGGACTGTTAGGGAGCTGCACATATTTGAAAACCTTTTCTCTAGAAAATTGAGCAAAAGGCACCTGGAGACATTGAGGGATAATGCGGTGCCATTTCATAGGGTTGCTCTCTCCATACGACAAGAATGGCTTCAATCTGAATCAGAGATAAATGACTAAACACTGGTTATAACACGACTGAATTCTAGAAATTTGATCTAGTGTACTTTATGATGGCAATAAATCATCTTAGCAAATATTTTTTAAAATGCCGATCTCATATGCTGCCAGCTAAAAGTGAGGTAATGCAAATCAGTTAAACAGAACAAGGTAGAATAAACATTACCTACTAACCCTGACTAGCAAACATACGTTTGGGGCCTTATCTTTCCATTGGCTTTACGTCAGTTATCTCTAGGGCTCACCTGATTAAAATGAGAGAAATATATGATTTTTTAGGAAATATTCAGAAGGGAGCAGCTTCTGGGCTTCTTTCGTGATCATTATTTGCATCCTCCTATGGTTGCTGGTGGAGGACTGGGGAGGGGGCTACATAGAATCACAGGACTGGAAGGGACCTCAAGAGACCATCTAGTCTAGTTTCCTGCACTTATGGCAGGACTAAGTACTTACCTAGACCATTCCTGGAAGGTGTTTGTCTAGCCTGCCCTTAAAAATCTCCAGTGATAGAAATTCTACAACCTCCCTAGGGAATTTATTCCAGTGGTTAATTACCCTTCCAGGAAGTTTTTCCTAATGGGCAGCCTAAACCACCCTTTCTGCAATTTAATCCCACTGTTTATGAACATAAGAATGTCCATATTGGGTCAGATGACTCGTCCATCTTGTCCTATCCTTAAACGTTAAGGAGAGCATTTTTCCCCCCTTTGTTCTTGTAACAACCTTTTTATATACTTGAAAACTGTTATCATCTCAGTCATATCTTCTCCAGGCTAAACAAACTCATTTTTTTCCCATCTTTCCTTACAGGTTATGTTTTCTAGACCTTAAATCATTTTTGTTGCTTTTCTCTGGACTTTCTACTGTTTGTCCACATCTTTCCTGAAATGTGGTATCCCAGACTTGACACAATACTCCAACTGAGGCCTAATCAGCTTGAAGTAGAGTAGAGAAATTATGTGTGTCTTGCTTATAAACACTCCTGCTAAAATTACATCCTAGGATGATGTTTGCTTTTTTTTTTTATAACAGAGTTGACTGATACATAATTTATGATCCACTATGACTCACAGATCCCTTTCTGTAGTACCATTTCCTAGGAAAATGAGTGTGCATTTTATGTGTGTGCAACTAATTATTCTTTCTTAAGTGGAATATTTTGCATTTGACCTTATTAAATTTCTTCCTATTTACTTCAGACCTTTTCTCCAGTTTGTTGAGATGATTTTGAATTTTAATCCTATCTATCTTCCAAAGCACTTGTGACCCCTCCCAGCTTGGTATCATCTACAAACTTTATAAGTGTACTCTCTATGTGCCATATCTAAATCATTGCAAAGATACTGAACAGAACCAGACCCAGAATCGATCCCTGCAGAACCCCACTAAATATGTCCTTCCAATTTGACTGTGAACCACTTATAACTACTCTCTGGGAATGATTTTCCAACCAGTAATGCACTGACATTATAGTAGCTGCATCTAGGCTGTGTTTCCCTAGTTTGTATATAACACAGTCCAGTGAGACAGTATTAAGTTTTAAAAAACATAAAAGTCAAGCTATTCTTCATCTACCGCTTCCTGCCTCTCCACAAGGCTTGGTTCAGAATCATCTTCAACGTGACCTTTCTCTGCTGTTGTGGACACATTAACCTGTGACACAGTTATGTGATCATTTTGGCTTCCTAGTTTTCAACTTCATCAGTATCCATTTGAGCCTTAAGATGCCCCTTTTCACTTGCATTTAAATGTTACAGTGATCAAGGCCATATAAATACATAGACATGGTTGATTAGATAAAACATAAATACATAGACATGGTTGATTAGATAGAACACCCATTTCTAATCCTGACCAACACCTAGAAGATTCATGGGGTTGGTGGGGGGGGGGGCCCCCCCCAATTGTTAAGCAAACTTACTCAGACTTAAAATAGAGATGGCTTATGTTGAAATTTCATGGATTTTAATTCTAGAAAGGACCATTTAGTTCAATAGGCTGCATAACATAAGCCATAGAACTTGGCTCTGTAATTTCTGCATCAAGCCTATAACTTTTGTCTGAGCTATAGCATATCTTTCTGAAAGTTATCCAGTCTTGATTTAAAGACTTCAAGGGATGGAGGATTCATCACCTCCCTAGGTAAGTTCCAAAGCTCAATTATCTTCGCTTATAACCTTGTATCTTTTTTTTCATCCAGATTCATTTTTAACCAGGGGATTTTGTTATGCCTATTTCTACTTGATTATAAGGGCTATTTGCTATCAGTAATCTTTCTTCATGTAGATTGATAGATTTTAAGATAGAAGGGACTATTATTTCATTGAGTCTGACTTGCATATCACAGACCAGTTATCCCTTTTTTGCGCACAATAACTTGTGTTTGACTGAAGCATATTTTCCAGAAAGGCATCCAGTCTTGATCTGAAGATGTCAAGAGATGGAGAATTCACCACTTCTCTTAATAATTCATTCCAATAGTTCAGTTCCTTCTCTGTTAGAAATGTATGCCTTGTTTATCATTTGATTTTGTCTGTCTTCAGCTTGCAGACATTTCTTCTTGTTATGCCTTTCTCCAGTAGATCCATTAGTACCTGGTATTCTCTACCGGTCTGTGGCTATGTCTACACTTACCAAAGTTAGTTAGAATTAGTTAATTCGAACTAACTAATTCAAACTAATTTTAGTTAGTTCAAATTAACTTAATTCGAACTAGCACGGCCCCACTAGAATGCTCTTTTTTGCCTCTGTCTTCACAGACAAGGTCAGCTCCCAGACTACTGCACTGGGCAGCACTGTATGGGGAAGATGGACATCCACAAGTCCATGGGACTGTATGTAATGCATGTGAGGATACTGAGAGAGTTCCTGGTATGATTACGGAGCCATTGCCATTGGCCATTATCTTTGAAAATTCGTGGCCATTGGGAGAGGTCCCAGAAAAAAGGAAATATGGTGCCCATCTTCAAAAAAGGGAAGGAGGAAGATCTGATGGACTACAATCAGCCTCACCTCAGACCTCAGAAAAATCATGGAGCCAGCTCCTCAGGGAATCCATTTTGAAGCGCTTGGAAGAGAAGAAGGTGATCAGGAACAGTCAGCATGGATTATTCTGTGTTAAGTCCTGCCTGACCTGATTCCCTTCTCTGGTGAGATGCCTGGCTTTGTGGATGTGGGGAAAGTGGCAGATGTGATATATCTTGACTTCAGCAAAGCTTTTGATATGGGACCCCGGAGTATTCTTCGATGAATGGTCTGTAAGGTGGATAGAAAGTTGGCTAAATCATTGGGCTCAATGGGTAGCAATCAACGGCTCAGTATCTAGTGGGTCACGAGTATTAAGTAGAGTGCCCCAAGTTCTGTAGTTCTGTCTTGGGGCCAGTTTTGTTCAATATTGTCATTAATGATCTAGAATGAGGTGGATTACACCAGTGGTTCCCACCCTGTGCTCCAGGGGCCAAAAGCCCCTTGCTGCAGGGCTAAAAGACCAGAGCAAGCTCCTTGCTGTGGCCACAGGGACAAGAGATCAGCACTTCCTTGCCCCTAGCTGTAGGAGGGACCACAGCAAGGTGTTCCACCTGGACCTATAGATGCTGGGGTCCCTGCTGGAGCCAGAGGGAGGGGAGCACTGATCCCCCCCCCCCCCCCGCTGCAGAAGGGAGCCTCTGCTTAGGGACCCAGATGAAGCACATAGGGTTACAGGATGCATGCAGTTTCCCTGCTGCAGCCAGGGGGATGGGAGAGCTTCCTCGCTTAACTCCTTCCACCTGGCTGCCATGGGGGAAGGCTATCAGTAGCCCGTCAGGGTAGTAAAAATTATATCTGTGATCCTCAAGCCAAAAATATTGGGAACCGCTGGAATACACTCTCAGCAAGTTTTCAGACGACACTGAGCTGGAGGGAGTGGCCCATACGCTGGAGGGTAGGGATAAGACACAAAGTGACTTAGACAATAGGAGGTCATCCTCTAACAGGGAAAAGAGGTATGATATGAGATGGGTATTTTCAGTGTATTTTCCTCTTTTTCTTTGTCTTTTTTTCCCCTCACAGAAACATATGTAACAATAGCAATAGCCACTGGAGTAAGTGAATGCTGCCATTTACTGTGTTACTTGATCCATATTACATGACAGGATCAATATCCACTGACTCCTAGTTTTACTCTTTCCTGACCCAAAGAAAATTAATCCTGAAGTCATTACAAAATAGCTATGTGGCAGGAAGAAATACCACAGCAACACAGCCAAGCGGTGACCTCCAATGCAAGGGAAGAATATTAGACGTAGAATCATAGAATATTAGGGTTGAAATGGACCCCATGAGTCACCTAGTCCAAACAGAATGTGGCTGGAAACCTGCCCAGGTAACAGTTGTATCATCTATGTACATAAGAAGCCACAAGGGTCAGTCTTACAGGAGGAACACCGGACCCCTCAAAAAATCCAGGGAGGTCAATAATTTGTTTCCTGAGGATACCTCAAAGCTATTGGTAGAGATAACGCACTCCCCTACAGTCATGGACAGTGAAAATCACCAGGAGCAGCAAATACGGTCTTGTGGTCACAGGTCCATATCGGCAGCTGAACAGCACAATTGAAAGAACTGTTCTGAGAACGTGATCTGAAAGCCCCTGAGGCTCAGAGAGAGTTATAGATAGATGACGATAAAGAGACAACATAATCCAAAGGGGATCAGTGGCATAACATGAGGTCCATCACAGACAAGTGTGAGTATGTTTTCACTGGCTGTTCCTTTGGGTTTTGTTTTTACTTTGGTTTGATTTTTTTTTTTTTAAATAAAGCTGTGGGAGTCGGCTGCCATGTGACACAATTATGTTGTTTCATAACCCAGATCAATGTCACATAAATGGGACCAGGAAATGAATCTGAGTCTGTTACCAGCAATCATGTGTACCACGCCTTTTTTTTTTAATAGTAGGATTTTATTCTGAAGTCTAATATATTCTTGCAAAATGGAATCCCTGTGAGTCTATTTGAAGTTCTTGATCTTTTCTGCACCTGCCTAAATCTGTGCTCGTGTAAATATCATACCAGGCCAAGCCTTTTGTTTGTTGTTTTTATGGAGTTTAAATACCTGCATAATGAAGCCATGTGACAGTTGCAAGATATACAGATTCAAACAAAGAGTCATATGATTAACTGTTTCAGGAGGAAACAGAGCTTTGCATAGAATGGTACTTATTGCAGCTCTGTTATTTGTCCACTATTAATAAGGGTTTAGAATTCAGCAAACTGTTTGATAAAAGAAAAACAACACATTATAAAAGATCGATTGATACCTCCCTGTAGAGCCAAATGTATGACAAGTTTATTAACAGCTAATGCCTATAGGCACGAAGCATAGCCACTTCTTTGCCCTTACCACTGAGGGTTTGATCTGTTCCTGTCTCATGAGCAAAGCAAGTTCAGATTTGAAGCGCATCCTAGAACAGGAGGTCTGAAAGATCCTCTCACACAGGGGCTGCAGAAACTTGTGTGGGCAGTTCTGTTTGTGGCACTTGTCCTTATAAGTTGATCTGAATAATCCGTGCCCTGCTGGGTGTTAGGGAACAGTGTGCTGCTGGAGGACAGTCATTCATATGAAATGTAAAATGGGGGCATAGTAAATAATGTGGAGCTCGCTTCTCTACTTGTGAAACTCAACCCTGAAAAGATACTGAGTTTTAGAGTGGCTGTTGTTAGTCCTGTATTTATTATTATTACCTTAACTTGCCATCTTTATTCCTTCTGCTTTTTGAACCAGAATCATTAAGTATTTATGACATTGTGTTCATGCTACTGTATGTGCATTATTAAAAAAAAAACCCATGGAACTTGTTTGCAGCAGTGTGTTACTTCCAGATTCATGGCTGATTTCATTCTTCCTACCTAAATTCTCCATCCAATTTTAATAGGATTTGATTTTTTTTTCAGTTTCTTTCTTAAATTGTAGTATGTAGTGCCCAGCCAGGTCCTATCCAAAAGTATTGAGTAGTGTTGCTATGCACTGTTAGGTAGCAGATACGGCGCCTGACAGGAGGCGGTGGTAGCATTTCTGTGAGGCATTTCATGTGTGTGTCCTTTGGGATAAACGACACTGTAGAAATATAAATGGGATATAAAGACTGAATTCTTCAAATATAGGAAATTAATGACAAATTACATCTCAGTAAAAGCTGGATGTGAACTTCTTACTTTGTTCTGGAGCCCAGCTATTGTCACGTATGCACTGTACAGTTTGGAACCAAGGTCCCTTAGATAGCTTACCCATTATGAATAGTACATACCACAGGGATTATTTTTATCTTTCTTATTTTTATGCACCAGCCATGTCAAATAAACTACTCAGTCCCTCTAGTGAAGGGCTTACAACCTAAAAGAGAAAGGTGAAGACAGATTTATTTTTCTTTTCTTTAGTTTCCTTATTTTGCTCAATGATGCAGTGCCTCAGGTGCACCACTAGCAGAATTGCTCCAGCCCAAATGCCTCTTCCTTTTGAGGTTCCCTCATCTCTTGTATTTTCTTCTTTTTCCTTAAGGAGCTATTTCCTGTAAATAAAAACCCAGGCTCAGAAGTAAATAAAGCTTCTGGACTCCCAACTTCCCAGAGCACAGTACCCGTAAAGGCAATGGGATTTGATGAATCCTTGTCTCCCCCTAAGATGGCATTTTCCAATATATGTACAGTATATTTTACTACAAATTTGGGGGGGTTATGTGTCTTTCAGTTTCTGGCTTATTGAACCAAAGGTTCTTCATTGGTATCTTCCAAATCACTGAGAACACAGATATTTTCTCCATCTGTTTCTTGCAATTTCCCAGCTGAGTGATCAGAATGCTTCACTATTCCTTCCAGATGACCCTCTTTTGCTGCTCCCACTGGGTGTCATAAACTCCATGACTACTTCCAAAAAATGGAAAGGTGAACTGTATTTTATTTAATGTGGCGAGTAATGCCATATAACACATTCCAAATTGATCCATCAAAGGAGTCAGCCTGGAGAGCCTGCTCATTGGCAGCTCTAGGTCAAATATTTGGGTGGGACACTGGAATTCAACTCCATGTAAAGCTCTTATTAAAGCACAATTATTATTGTCCCTCTGCCTCTGCTGCACTTGATGGGCTGTTCTACGAAGTCCACCAGCTGCAGCTTTTAGAGCCCTGTACTGTAATGTGAACAAAAGATAGTGGAACTGCTATCCCACATGGAGTATTCATCTGGAAGTGCCATAAATGACAAACAGCTAAAGAGTTCGTATGTAATTGGGAGGAAGGTATATTTATATTGCCCCAGTTTTATTTTCTCAGTTATCACTGGGTGTTGGTGTCCCAGGAGCAGAGCCTTGCAGAGCCTGCAGCTTGCTTTGATGAGGAGTTTGAGCAAGATGTTCCAGAGAAACTCACATTAAAGACATTTCCATTAGCTGTGATGAATGTTGACTCAAATAATTACTTCACATAACAACTGTGTTCCTCTGACCACTATTACTTAAGAGCAATATATGTAGCAGACTTCATAAAATAGCTTATTGACAACAGCAGAGCTGTGCAAGACCCTATAATAATATGTTTACCTAACAATTTAGTGTAATTCCTTGTGATGTGTTAAGGCAAGAAATAGCTGTATGTAGCACTGATAAAAAATGGAAATTTTCCACAGAAATGTTTTATTTTTGGCTGAAATTTAAATACAGAAAAATGTCAGCCATAATCCAAAATATTTCTGTTTGGAAATAGTGCCACTATGCCTCATGGGAGCTGTAGTTCAAGTGCCTCACAGACTCATTCTCCTCAATAAACTGGTCTCCCTGATCAGACCATATCTCCCATGATGTACTGTAGTCTCCCTCTTTAAAGAGGACCATGGTGTATCACGGGAGATGTAGTGCAGCTGGGAAGCACAGCCCATAGAGAAGAATAGATGCATAAGGCAATGAAATTACATCTTCCATGAGGTACCACAGCAACATTTCCAAATTGTCAGCCAAAATATTTCAGTTTTTGGATATGTGATTTTTCATTAAAAACATTGTCTTTCAAAGAAAGCAGAAATTTTTGGTGAAAAACCCAATTTTTGTTTTGAAAAACAGCTTCAAAGGGCAATTTTATTGAGTACCCATAGTGCTATACACCACTGGGAAGGAGAGCACTTCCAGTGAGATAAAATATTTCTTCTTCATTCACATGAGTAGCCCCACTGATGCACATGCTTAAAAGATTCATTGCAGAAGTAGAGCCTAAATTGAAGGGTTTTCTTCTCTCTCTTTTTTTTAATCATTGGATCTCATATTTACAAAAATCAAACAGATTGCTCAGTACAGCACAGTTCTATGGAATTAGTTAAATAAATGTAGGCTGTTTAAAAGTATAATCTAACACCAGCTCTTTGACAGGATGTGATTCATCACCAGCACCATCCTGTTGAAAGTTATCCTCAGTCTACTGAATGAATGACACAGAACATAAGTAGTCTACAATCACATGGCTTGCTCATAGAAAATATGCCACTTCTGTAGCTTTCATATCTGTCATTTCTGTGGCACTTCGTTAGCTCTGTGGTATCCCTTGTCATCACACTTAACAAAGCCGTGAAATCCAGTTATCCCTACGCAGAAATAGTCATACACATCACAGTGTCCCTAATGTGCCTCAGTTTAAAACAGCATGTCAACATGAAAACCTTTTTCGGGCTCCTAGGCTATTACAGAATAATGTGGTTCTTAATTTTTCACAAGATCTTTTAGTTTGTTGGCTGTGGGCCAGGAAAACGAGGACTCCTGCAGGGAATTTTATTGGCACATTGGGGTTGTATGACTCTTCCTCTTTGGCGTGCTAATTAAGCTAAGACAAGGACAGATTTTTTTATTGAATGCTTTTATTTTTCACTTGTGATCTCATGGTTTACACCCAGCATGAGCTATTTATTTCGTAGATGGTGATCTGAAATGGTGCAAGAACACATACCCATAGCCCAATACCACCACACACAGCACAGCAGATTCTACCCATATAGCAAAATTAGCTCTAAATTCACTAGTCAGAATACAAACTGAGTCAATCTCTGCCTGTAAATAAAGAAGAGATGGAGGGGAGGGAAAACAGAGGGGTGAAATGATTCTGTCATGGTCATCTCGCAAGTTGGTGGTGGAGGTAAGAATAGAAGTCCTGTCTAGTATCCTATCCATTGGATCATGCTGATCCACATAGGAACATGGGGTGGGATTTTAAAAAATGTGTATGTGATTTAGGAATACAAATCTCATGGAGCTCCTAAATCACTTAGGATAGGATTTTCAGACCCTCCTATGAGCATTAAGGCTATGTAACAGAAGATTATTCTGACCTGGAAGCAATTTGTTGGAATGAGGAAGTGAACCCAACTGGGTGAGGGGTCGACAGAGGGAAATTGATTTAGTTTGAAATAGTAATATCATAGGTGAATAAAGATAGTGTTTATATTGAACCTTCTGCCAAGTCCTCAGAGCTCTGTATAACAATATAAACCAGATTATAATGAAAATCAAACTCAAATAAGTAAAACCAGTTCAGGGGAATCTAATAGAAAAACTGCTGGAAGGGATGGGAATTATAAGGAATGAGTATTGATTGTATCAAAAAAAGAGCTGACTGAGGAATGGTGGGGGACTGGGGAAAGGAATCCTGAAAATTTTGTCAGTTTTTCTCAGGTCTTTTTTTTTTTTTTTTTAAATGATTTGAAATGTGAAAATTTAAAAAAAAAATTATAATTCATTATTGAGTTGCTTCTTTTAAAGTACAGTGGTGGTAATAATAATAATAATAATTAATAATAATGCCATATAGCTCTTATATAGCACCTTTCATCAGTAGATTTCAAAGTGCTCTAGAAAGGAAGTCAGTGTCATTTACCCCATTTTATAGATGGAGAAATTCCAGGACAGATAGGTGAAATGAGTTGCCTAAAGTCACATGATGAGTCTAAAGCAGTATCAGAAAGAGAAGCAAGAAGTCCTGTCTTTCTCCTTGTTCTAATTCTTTACATGTATATATGGGGGGGGGGAGACGGGGAGCAGAGGCTTAGGGGGAGAGAGAGAGAGAGAGCGAGAGAGAGAGAGAGAGAGAGAGAGAGAGGAGTCTTGCTTTTATTTGGTATTGCTAGGGTCTGATTTCTACTGTGGGAAATTGATCTTTAGCAAAGACATTTTTAGGTGAGATGACGTTGGTGAAGAGTTGGTAAGAGCGAAGACTGAGACAACAGTAGGTTTTTGTTTCTGTACTCTCAACTGTTTTTATTTCTTTAATTGAATTGCTGTACTGTGATGCCATCTACTGGATATCTCATGATTCGATAGTAACAACTACTGATATTGAAGATTTCTGTTGTAAATATAAGACTAATGCTACATCGATGAGGTGAAATTTTTAACAGAACATTCATTAATTCGTAAGATTGTTGGAGGTATTTCAAAGAACTGCAAACTGGAATCACTTCCTACCCAGCAGAGCTGACTAAGCTTAGAGGCACAGTGGAAATCGTGGCTGTAAAGCACTGGAAAAAAGAGTGTGAGCATTCCACACTCTTCAAAGAGGATGTGAAAGCATTGAAAAACACTTCATTGACACTAAATAAGCATTACTAGAACAATAGAATAGCTAACTTGGAGAGAGAATAAAAAAGTGGATTAGGACCTGGTAAAAGGGGAGGCCACAACAGATCATGCTGAATGGTGGCCCTTCAGGCTGGAGGAAGGTTACTAGTGGAGTTCCTCAAGAATTGGCCTTATGACCATTATCACTTAATGTTTTCATTGATGACTTTGGCACAAAAAGGGGAGTGTGCTAATAAAATTTGTGGATGACATAATGTTGGAAGGTATTGCCAATATGAAAGACCAGAATATCATAGAAGAAGATTTGGATGACCTTGAAAACTGGAGTAATAGAAACGGGATTACATTTAATGCTGCAGTACACCAGGTCTTACACTTAGAGACTAACAACAGGAATTTTTGCTACAGATTGGGAATTTATTATTGGAAGTGACAAAAAGAGAAAGAACTGTGTATATTAGTCAATACAGGATGACTATGGCTATGTCTACACTAGAAAAGTTAAGTCGACTTCGTTAAATCGACTTAATAAGGTCGACTTTAAGCCTTAACAAAGTCGACTTAACTTTTCTAGTGTAGACATAGCCCCTTGTCGACCTTATTAAGTCGACTTAACACTTTAAGTCAACTTAATAAGGTCGATTTAGGCGCTAATCCCCATCCACACTGGCTTTGTCTACTTAAGGTGTCGACTTAAGGCCAAGTCAACCTAAAACTAGGTGTTATTAAGTCAATTTACGCTTTCCTTAAGTTGACTTAAGGAAATGCTTAAGTCGACTTAATAAAAGCCCAGTGTGGACGTGGCTTTGTTTAGGTCGACTTAAGCCTCCTTAAGTCGACCCAAGTTGCCAGTGTAGACGCACCCTATGAGCCACTAATGTGAAGTGGCCGTCAAAAAGACTAATGTGATCCTAGGATACATCAGTTGTCATGTTTCCAGTAGAGATGGGGAAATGTTAGGACTGTTATAGAAGGCATTGATGAGGCCTCATCTGGAATACTGTGTCCAGTTCTGGTCTCTTATGTTTAAGAAAGATGAATTCAAACTGAAACAGATACAAAGGAAGGCTGCTAGGATGATCAGAAGAATGGAGAACCTACCTTACAATGGGAAACTTTAAGAAGCTTGGCCTACCCAAATGAAGGCAGAAGAGAGATATGATCGCTCTCTTCAAACACTTCAGATGGATAATTGGCAGAGACCCTGGTGGTTTTTTCATTTTCCTCTACAACATAGGGCACAGGTCACTTGCTGGCTTAGAAATGAGTAAATGGTAACTTGAAGTCTTTAAATCAAGATTTGAGGACTTCAAAAACACAACCAGGGGTTATGTGCCTACTGCAGGAGAGGGAAGGTGAGGTTCTGTGACTTCAAATGTGCAGAAGATCAGACTAGATCACTATGATAGTTCCTTCTGTCCTCAAAGTCTTTGAAATTTATCCAATATCACACAACTTATCAATGGCATAGTCAAGAATAGAACAAACGTGGGTCTCTTGATTCCCAGTCAAGTGCCCTATGCATTAGACCATGCTGCCTATGTGTGAGCACCATTCCCATTGATTTTTACAGGATGTGGTGGTACTCTTGTCTTGAAAATCAAACTACTTATTTATGTGCCTAAATATTGTTTTAGTTGCCTAATTTAGAGCTTCCAAATTCGAAATTGTTTGCCTTACTCACTCCGTGCCTCAGTTTCCCATGTGACAAAAGGAGCTAAAATGCTTAATAATGTCTGTAAAGCACATAGAGGTCTGCTGATGGTCAACAGACTAGCTAAGTGCTTAGTTCATTAGTAAAGAACACAAGCGAACATTTAGCTATGGCAGCAGTATTGGGATTTTACTCTTCTTTCCAAAAAATAAGTTGTATAGTATAAAGTAAGTATCTTTCTTTTAATAACACAGATTTGTACAAGGACCCATTGAACATAAATCTTTCCCAGAAATATATTAGGGAGGAAGTATTAGTTCTTGGAGAATGCAAAGTTTTCCACTGGGACCTGATTCCACAGTAGACTCTCAAGTAAGGCCAACTGTGGCCACCAGCAGATTCACCACCAGAGCCAAACTCAGGGCCATGGGGGAAGGTGAACTGACAAACAGCTGCAGCGGCTGAGAACTTTCTTTGCAGACTTTAACATCTGGCTTCTTCAGCTGCCAAGTGGTTTGTCTGTTTACTCTACCCCCAAGTGGTAACAGGAGACAGAAGTCAGTGCCGAAGAGGTAAGAGACTAGGAGGACAAAGCAGACGATAATTTGATGCAGCCAGAAGATGGGGGATGTGCTTGACTGGCTGCAGTCCAATGATTTGCATGCACAGATGAACCTTTCTTTTTAGAACTTTCTTTTAAAACTTCTCAACTCTGGGAGGAGAAACTGAGGAGCAGATGTCATGGGAAGGACCAAAGGCTAGTTCCCAAGCAACTTTTAGCTCAATTTTGTAGCACCAAGAGCTTGGATAGTTTGGTTAAGCATCCTCTGTAGAGCTTTGTGCCTCAGCTTGAAAGTGACTTGAAAGCAACATACCAGAGCATCTGTTCAAAAACCCAGGGGTGCTAAAAAGCCATGGACTGAGCTACCCATTCAGTCACAGAATAATTGATCATGAATGCACTTCTCAGTTCTCCACTAGGACTCAAGAGAATATTCATCAAGGGAACGTCTCCAGAATGGCACCAAACACGGAGGACCAACTGGTAATAGGCTCTGAAGGTCTTTCACTTTCAGTTCAAACAAAGCTCAGTTGGTAGTGATTAACAAGATCTATATCTGGGTCCAAACTTTCCTACAGTTCAGGTGTGGTTCAGATATGGAGGTTTGATTCATAATAAGATCAGCTGCAAAACTTCTCACCCATTCCAAACTTTCCAAAGATTGTGAGTGTTCAGATTCAGAGTTTTGATTCAGAGCTTTGGTTGAAATTGATAATTGATGGCTATTCAATGGCTTAATGAGCTAACAATCTCAAGTCCACATCTGAGCAGAACAGAAATCGACATCATAAAAACTAGTATCACAAAGGGTACTTATGACACATGTTGCGATACTCTTTATTTGAAAAAGAGCAGCATTCAGATGGCGCTGGAAACCATCCCTTCTGAAATGAGAGACCAGTGAAAATTAGTTCTGATAATGTCTGGCTTGGAACTTTCCTTGGTCTAGCATGTGGTCATTTGATAGCCTGCTGGAAAGCTTTGGGGGTGGAGGTCTCTGGACACCATAAACTTTTCTTCACTTATACAATGCAGATAAACCATTATCAGACACATTAATTTACTTAACTCATCTCTGACCTGTTATTCTTGCTCCAAATTCAACATCATTCATTGGCACCCTTACTGAGTCTAGCAGAGGCCAAACAATGAATGGACTGGAGAGTAAACAATGTTCTCGTTTCTGAAAAGGGTCCCTCCAGGAGAGAGCTAAAATATATTGGTGGGACAGTGTGGAGAGAAACTTGCATTATTCTTCAGTGGTTCTGCTGCTCTCTAGATAAATCAAAGATTTCATCCTCCAGGGTTGCCAATCTCTTACTGTTGGGGGTCAGAAGGAAACTTTCCCTGGTGGGGCAGGTTATTCCATAATGGCCAACTGCATAGTTTCTTGCCTCTTCCTCTGAAGTACCTGGTCCTTGGGTACTTGGTCCTGCCGTGAGTGCAGGGGACTAACGCGGTAACCTTTCAGGCTTCCTCCTCGTTTCTATGATTCTATGATTCTACTGGTCACTGCTGGTGATAGGTTACTGGGTGAGGTGGATGTAATAGGATGTAATTGGCCTTTAAAAAGCTCAACTGGAAGGGGAGGTGCAGGAGGGAGGTATTGGTGTCTGTGCTGGGCCTTGAAGCAGAGATACAAAAGGGAAAGTCCTATGTAGCCTGTGTTGTTTAGGGGAGTAGCTTTTGTGTTGAATTTATTTGTGGATTTTTTATGTGAATTAGTTAATCATGTCCTGAGGGAAGGGCCTGAAAGGTACTTTGGAATGGCTTTAATCTATGGAGGCTGGGGAGATAGGCCAGCAGCCGACAATGGACACCCACCTGGTTTCTGCTAGGACGTCAATTTCTGTGTTCCAGTTTCGTATCTTTCAACAGTTCACTTCAAATTAAAATTAAAATACAAAGGGGATTCCATGTGTGTTTTCTAGAAGATGCGCTTTAAAGACAACTTGTTCAGAATCTTTATTGCATGTAAATAACTCAATGCTTTTTTTTCTTTTTTCTTTTTTTTAAAAAAAACTCAACAACTTGGCATATATCTAGAACTCAGTGACAAAAACCTAAACATTTTCTTCATTTTTAAAAATTGCAATAGAATTTTTTGCCTGAAATTACATATTCCCTGAAATATTTGTAATTCAAGCACTGCAATATTGAATGTTTGTGTGAGAACTAGGAAGTCAAACTGACTAGAAACCAACCCTAACCAATGTGAAATTAATCTGCAAAATGTGGTCATGATACATACTTACCTTGTTTTGAAGATTTACTGATGAAAAGTGCTTAGTTGTTGTCGTCTTCTATTAATCATCCAAGCTGAGACATAATCAAAAAGTGGGCAAGCTAATTCCATTTTTTTAAAACAGTCTCAGTTAATGATTATCAGTAGTATTAGCAATGCAGGAGAAGAGTTTTTTGAACTGTAGATTTTTTTTTTTTTAACCTGACAGTGTTCCTTTAACAGAGATCTTTTGCCCTGGACATACATGATTAGTGTCAGAGCTGTTGGGTAAACTAGTACTTTTTAAAATCCGCCACTAGGTGGCAGAATGAAATTAGTAATTCTTATGACAATATTTAAAATTTTGCAAAACCAATCTGAATCTGGAACTTTAAATTACAAAAATTTTACTGTCTCTAAAACTACTACCACTCCATGAAGAAATATATTCTAATGTTATGGGATTTTTCTTAGCATTTCAAATGACTAGAATTAGAAGATTGATAAATCATATTGTGTGTTTTGGGAGACTGAATCAGTCTTTGGGGGGTATTACACATACAGAACCAAGCACTCTTTGTCTGTGTATTTCAAGGTCTTGTACGGCTGCTCATTACCACAGTATCTGTGCACCTTCCATGTAAAACCAATAGCAAGAGTAAAGTCCCTAATGTGCTTCATGGGGCCCTGGTCTCTGATAGTGCCTGCTGGAGTTACCATAACCCCAATAAATAATATCTGGCAATTGCTTATGTTTCAGCAAACTTTATCCTCCTGTTGCTTTTATTGTCACCACCCAATTACATACAGTGTAATTAGAGCTAGAATATGGCTACTTAAAAATAGTAAATCACATAAAATAGTTAAATTTGCAAGTAAAAATAGTCTTCAGATGAGGCCTCCCAATATATTGATGCAGAAGATCAGCATTGATGTGGGAGAAAGATGAAGGTTTGGAACGCGATTGAGCTCTGACCCTCAGTTACTTTGTTGCCTTCAAAAAGAAATTCCCCTTTAAATCTCTCCTGTTTTAAAGGTAGAACTGTGGGTGCCTTTTGCTGCTGGTTCAAACCTTCAGGTATGTAACTCTGACCCCTAAGGAACATTTACACTAAAAGCGTGGGAGAACACTGCTGCTGAGCTTTACTTTTATGGAACTGAACCCTTTCATGTGTCGTTAAGAGATATTCAGACTGGACCCAATTATACTCCCACTAAAGTCAACAGGAGCAGAATCTGATCCACTTCTTCTGAAACATTGATCTGGGAGTTCTTTCAGCACCAGACTCACAAAGAGCCAGCTGAGAGTTGCTAGAAATCCTGTATTTGAGACACATCTTTTCAGGAACATTCAAGAAACAGACAAGAAGAATTGTGCCTACTCAGCCCCCACCCACTGATGTTACTGGATTGGGAACACTCCTGAGAGTTGGATGGTTCAGTCCTCAAATTGTCGGTCTGATCCACAAATGCTGACCACCAAAGAGTTAGAAATGAGCCTCCTCTGGCTTCCTCATACCTCTGCCTCTGATACAAGGACTTCCCAGTCAGTCTGAATCCCAAGAAGAGTGATGCTTCATGGCTGGGTGTATATAGCTGGCCTTTGGGAAAAATACACTTTGGCTATGTCTACGCTTGCTAAAATTAGTTTGAATTAGTTAGTTTGAACTAACTAACTAATTCAAACTAATTTTAGTTAGTTCAAATTAGCTGGAATGTTAGTTCAAACTAAGCAAGCACTTGCTTAGTTCCAATTAGCGATCCCCATTCATTTCAATGGCCAGTTAATTTGAACTAAGAAATTTGTTGGAAGTAACATGGCCACATTGGTTAATTCGAACTAGTTAGTTCAAATTAACCCCTTAGTTCGAATACCCTATTCGAACTTATTAGTTCGAATTAAGGAAGCCCTTAATTCGAACTAACTAAAGCCTAGTGTAGCCATGGCTTTAGTTAGTTTGAAATAAGCCTCCTTAATTCGCACTAACTTGCCAGTGTAGACATAGCCATAGAGAGTGTCTGAAATTCAAGATTGGGTTACAATTGCTTGGCTTTGGCCATGGAAGGTCCGTCTTCTCTACACAGTTATCCTGGTTTTAGCCTGGCCTTGTAGAGATGCAGGAGCACATGATGCACCTGGCAATGGGGTGGGGGAGCAGGGCACCAGCACCTGGGCAGCCTCCATGGGTAAGGGGAGCAGCAGGCACCAGCTGCTGAGAAAGGGCAGTAGGAACTGTTAGGATGCCCTTTCACAGCTTGGAGCCAGCTGCTCCCCTACCCCCTGGCTGCCAAGTCTCAGTGGCTCCCCTTGCTTCCCCTCCTGTCTCTCTGCCTACTCCCCCCCATTCTTCTTGAGCTTCCGTCCCACGGGCGATGGGTACTCAGCAAATAAAGCCACAATAAAATACAGGTAGAAATGTTCACACCTTGGCCTTTTGGTTAATATCATGAGCAATATCCGTAACAATCAGCTACAGCCTCTCTGCGAAGATTCTTGCTCGGGTGGGGGAATGGACGTGTCATCAAACGTCTCTTTAACATTGGTCGCTCCACTGATCACAACTTTTGTAATATGTGTCGAGTTTTTTGAGATTTGTTAGTGCAATACTTTCAGTTTTCCACGAGGTGGCAGAGTTTAATTGAGAACTTGGTTTTTTAAGATCGTTTCTAACCATTCAACTAGTTCAGCCTCGTTACCAACTTCTTAATCAAATTGTATCATGTCTAAATGAAAAGTTAAAGTATAATGGATTTGATTGTGCATTTTTATGCAATCCATATATAATCCAGCCAGTATTTTGATTTAATTATTAATAATTATTTGCTTACATTAGAGTAGTCCCTGGACCCCGCAGCTGAGACCAGAGTCCCATTATGGAGTGTATAGGCGCACAGTGAGAGGCAGGGCTTGAAAAGATCACAGTCTAAATAGACAAGAAACAAAGTGTCATTATCTTCATTCTACAGTTGGGGAGCCAAAGTACCAAAGATCAGGTGACTTACCAAAGATGATACAGGAAAGCTGAGACTAGAATCCAGGTTTTCTGAAGTCCCAATCTCGTGCCTTAATCCGAAAACAATCTTTCCTCTCTGAAATCCAAGAGAATCAAACTTGCTTTCTTAGGGCTAAATGGTTGCTTCTGGAATCTAAAAGAGCAGGACTGTTCACAAGCTCTGTTTGTGTATACCTGGCTGCCATCACTGAATTCCACCCTAAGATAAAAATTTCAGGTTTACTCACCCACTAACAAAGGCTATGTCTACATTTGTAAATTTAGGTCAACTTTAGCTAAGTCAACTTAACTCAGTCGACTTTAAGTTGACTTAGTTAAGTCGACTTAGCATGTCTCCACCTAAATTTTAAGTCGACTTAGGGGGGACCCTACAAAGTCGAACTAGAGCATCCACACTGGATGCCTAAGTCAACTTCTAGGGGCTAGGGGGACTTTGGGCAGGTCCACGGTGGCGGGAGGGCACCCCTTGCCCAGTGCCAGGGGGCTCGGCCTTTGCCCCATTGTACCTGGGTACAATGGGGCAAAGGGGGACAAGGACCCTGGCAGGGCATAGGGGCAGGGTGGGCATTGGGGAAGTCCTGGAGTAGCCCTAAGTTGACTTAGGGCTACTCCAGGTCTACACTGGCTTAAGTCAACTTTAGGAAGTCGACTTAAGCCTAAAGTCGAACTAAAAGCAGGTTTAATAAAGTCGACTTAATTTCTAAGTGTAGACACACCCAAAGAGATTCCTTTAGGGCCCTCAGAACATATACTGTCAAATACAAGATCCACTCCATCTTGGGATTCCAGCCTTGTTTTCCACTGTCTCAATGGTCCCCCGTTTGAGCCCGTGGCAATGAGCTCCTACATACACATATCAATGAAAACATTTCTCAGGCATTGCCATCACATCTGCCAGATGGTTAGGAGAAATATGTGCTCTCATGGCATACCTGTCGTACACAAACTTTCACAAAGGCAAGGTGACATTATGACTACATTAGAAATTCTTACTCAAGATGCATCTTATGTCCTCTTTCTATCTAAGCCAACTTATCCACCTTCTCTCCTTCCCAAAGTCTCATGGCAACCAACGTGAGGCTATGCTGCACACCTTATATATGTCAGACGAGTGTTAGCTTTTTACCTTGATAGAACAAAATTTGTCACACTTACAGATCTCTATTGCTGAAAGATCAAAGAGAGCAGCTTATCCAAACAATGCTTTTCCAAATGGATCTCTCAGTGCCTCCAGTTTTGCTACCAGTGACACAAACTTCAAATCCATTCTGGAACTTGAACGCATTCCACTTGCTTCCTATCAACTTTGATTGCCTTCTAAATAACATGCCAATTGCTATTGCTGACATTTGAAAAGCTGGGCATCCAAGGACATTTTTAGCCAATGCTTTTCCATTACCCATGACTCATTGTAGATGCCCTACTATGACACACTGTCCCTAGCATCATTGGTACACATCACTTTGAAGCCTACCTGCCACCTAGGGGCACTGCTCTACAGTTACGCAGAGTGGAGCACCCATAGAGACACTACACGAAGAAGAAAAGAAGGTTACTCATCTTGTGTAGTAACTGAGGTTCCCTGAGATGTGTATCTTCAAGGGTGCTCCACTACTCACCTTCCTCTGCTTTGGAGTTTGAAATGTAGAGAAAGAACTAAGGATGGCTGGCCTGCACAGTACTATATAGATGCTATTCACGGCATGAGATGGGGAGGCGCAATGGGAACTGAAAGATCTCTGATCCTTGGTTTAGGGAGTGCTATTGCATCTACAGTGGAGCACCCATGGGGGGCCATATCTCAAAGAACTGCAGTGGGTGAGAAACCTTCTCTTGCTTAGCAAAGGGTCAGAGATAAAAGGTGTGATTCTGGCTTTATGGCACCAACTCCAGTAATTTCAGTTAAGTTGATACTGCTTTATCTGAACACAAGTGAGAGCAGAATCAGACTCAGGGATTTCTCCCTGATTTTTTTTTTTTTTTTTTTTTTAAATAATGCAGTGAGCTGCTGTCACCATCCCTTCCACATTCACAGCATAATAATTCAGCTGTCTTAGTGTGAGCCACTACTTAGAGGTCTCTTTGTCTGAAACTACAGCACAGCTGATTTCATGTTTCCAAATCAAACAGCAATCTGAATTCAAGATCCAGTAGCTGCAAAGCAGGCATTGGCACCTGAAATTTCATTTCTAACAGAACAGCATGTGTGAACTCTGCAGACAGAGCCAAATAGGAAATGGCACTCTTCTGTCACATCTGTGATGCGCAACTCCATCAGCAAAGGGTGCATTTTGACTGATACATATGGGTGGGATGATGGACTAAAGATTTCTTGCAAGCTGGAGAAATTTTCACTGATCAGTGCTTGGAGTGATCATTTATTTTCCATGTTGTGTCTTGCTTTCCAAAATCTAGTGCCCATGTGCAGAAATGGCTTTGCCTTTTAATTGATGGAGCTTTCAGCAGTGAGGTGCAGATTGCCAGCGATTTCTAATGCCTTTTCATAGGTGGGAAAGACACTTCCACCTTTTTGAGAGCCAGGTAAGGAATTTAACAGCATGCAGAGTGCTAATTAGAGCCAATTACAATTTGAATGACCTGTCTTGCCACTAACTTGCCTCTGTGGAAGGCACACCAAAGTCATTACATGAATCTTAAAAGAAGCCACACCTAGTAGAGCTCATTGGCTATGTCTGCACTTGTTAATTTAAGTCGACTTAGCATGTCCACACTCAAAATTTAAGTCGACTTAGAGGGGACCCTACAAAATTGACCTAGAGCGTCCACATTGGACACCTAGGTCGACAAGTGCCAGGGGGCTCAGCCTTTGCCCCATTGTATCTTGGGGACCCTGGCAGGGCATAGGGGCAGGGCTCTGCCCTGCCCTTTGGGGGGGCATGCCAGGCTGTGGCTGTGCCAGCCACCCTGGCAGGGAGGGCAGCAGGGAAGCCCTGGAGCCCCCTAAGTCGACTTAAAGTCGACTTAGGGCTACTCCACATCTACACTGGGCTAAGTCGACTTTCTAAAGTTGACTTAGCCAGCAAAGTCGACTTAAAAGGAGGTTTAAGAAAGTCGGCTTAATTTTTCCTTATGTCGACTTAAGCAGCTGCTTAAGTTTACTTAAGGAAAGTGTAGCGTAGACGCAGAGTAAATTAAGTCGACTTAAGCAAGTTTAAGTCGACTTAATTTACAAGTGTAGATGCACCCATTGTGTCCTGAAAGATGATGATACCCATTGTGTCCTGAAAGATGATGATTTTTCTTCTGCATGTGTCCGATTTGGACATGTCTTCAAAGATTCACAGGCTGGACCTGGATATATATATCAAGAGAATTCCGTAGTCTGGAATTACTAAGAATTATCTCTCCCCTGCTAAGGGCCATAGCTTAATCTCCCATCATTACTTTGGTATAGGTCAGGTTTTCAAGGCAATTGTCTTTGTTGGTCTCTAGTTGTATTTTTTTTTTTTTCTTCCTTTGGATCCTGCTAGTTTTCTAACAGAAAATGCAGGTTTGCAGATCCACCTATCAAGAGGTTTAGCTGTACACAGCATTTTACAAGTCAAGCAAAACTGGCAATGTGGCAGCATCTACTTTTCGTGTGGCCATTACTTCAGTTCTGGAGCCTGTTTCATGAAGGTTTCCCTGTGCACCCAACCATAATTTGTGGCGTGAATCACTTGTAAAGATCGTGTTTTGACTAGAGATAAGCAGTAGGTCCCGAGAAACTAGCTGCATTTATCCAATGAAAAATCTGAAGGTTTGTGGTATTTTGTTTGAATGTAATCAAAATAAAATAATGCTGGATTATGTAACAATTGCTATCTATACATCCAGTATGGTACTTGGTAAAACAGAGCTCCTATTGAAGATAATGGAATTTTTATCTGAATAAGGACTTCATCTTATCTGTGGGTATACTTATGTATTACTAGTGATAGACTATTTGCACTTTCACGCTCAACAATAGGACTGCAGTAGGCAAATACACAGAGAACAAGAATAGAGAAGAGAAGAGTATGAGAGGGTGGTTTCATCCTTGTCTATAATCTGTTACTTGATTATGAGATATATGTCGGGTCAACCAATGAAAAAGGAGTTGGAGGAGGAGAACCACAGGATGCATGTGGAAAAGAGCGTCAGAGAGAGAGAGAGACAGATCACTTATTAAATGAAATGGTGATCTGTGAAACTTTTGTGGGTAAGGGCTAGTATACCACCTAAATAGGTCACTACAATGCTCACTGGATATTTAAATGGGTACCCAAGCCATCTCCAGTATATAAGAACACAAGAATGACCATACTGAATCAGACCAATGGTTCATCTAGCCCAACATCCTGTCTTCCAACAACGGCCATAGTGCTTCAGAGGGAATGAACAGAACAAGTAATCATCAAGTCAGTCATTCCCAATCTCTGGCAAACAGCAATCACTGACTGTCCTGGCTCATAGCCACTGATGAACCTATCCTTCATGAACTGATCTGGTTCTTTTTTTAAATCCTGTTGTAGTCTTGGCAAGTAGTTCCATAGGATGACTGTGCGTTGGGTAAAGAAATGCTTCCTTTTGTTTGTTTTAAGCCTGCTGCCTTTTAATTTAATTTGGTGACTCCTAGTTCTGGTATTATTAGAAGTAGTAAATAACACTTCCTCATTTACTTTCTCCACACCAGTCATGATTTTATAGACCTTTCATATGCAACTCCTCCGACTCCCTCTCTCCCGCCCAGTTGTCTCTTATTAATCTCTCCTCATATGGAAACTTTTTCATTCCCCATGTCATTTTAGTTACCCATTTCTCTCCTTTTTCAAATTCCAATAGATCTTTTTTGAGGTGAGAAAACTAGACCTCAATGCAATATTCAAGATATGGGCATACCATGGATTTATAAAGAGACAGTACAATATTTTCTTTTATTACCTATCCCTTTCCTAACAATTCCCAACATTGTTAGCTTTTTTGATTGCTGCTGCGCGTTGAGTGGAGATTTTCAGAGAACTATCCACAATGACTCCAAGATGTCTTTCTGCGTGATAACAGCTAATTTGATATGTACAGAAGGTGTCATTTTATACGTATAGTAGGGATCATGTTTTCCAATGTGCATTACTTTCCATTTATCAACACTGAAATTCATCTGCCATTTTGTTGCCCAGTCACCCAGTTTTGTGAGATCTCTTTGTAACTCTTCACAATCTGCTTTGGATTTAACCTGATAAGTTTTGTATCATCTGTAAATTTTGCCACCTCACTGTTTACCCCCTTTTCCAGATCATTTATGAATATGTTCAATAGTACTGGTCCCAGTACAGAGCCCTGGAAAACACCGCTATTACCTCCCTCCATTCTGAAAACTGACCATTTATTCCTACCCTTTTATGTATTTTATCTATTCCTACCCTTTATATTCCTACTCTTTTTACCAGCTACTGATTCAGGAGAGGATCTTCCCTCTTAGCCTCTGACCTCTTACTTTGCTTACTGCCTAAGCATGACCAGTTCAGCAGAGAGAAATACTTTACTTCTGGCAAGACAGTAGCAACAGAGCTTTCTTAACCTCCAGTACCTAGCCAGATGACTTCTTCAGTATCACAGAAGTCTAAGCAGTGTCCTACAACTTCAAAGAGGAGCTACCCTCCGGTGAAGCAGTGGAATGGGCTATCTAGGGAGGTGGTAGAATCTCCATCTTTGGAGGTTTTTAAGGCCCGGTGAGACAAAACCCTGGCTGGGGTGATTTAGTGGGAGTGGTCCTGCTTTTTAGCAGGGGGGTTGACTAGATGACCTCGTGAGGTCCCTTCCAACCCTATTGTTCTATGATTCTTCTATTCTATGTAGATGTTTGCCTATACTGGTTCACTATGTTTTCCAGTGATCAAGAGACAAAGAACTTGTGACATACAAAGACAGATTTAAACAGACTCAGGGTCATCCTTTTGTTTCAGCAAATGTACAGGATCTTTCATCCTTGGAGAATCCCAATGCTTGCGAAAGGGTTGGGGGAGACGTTGGCTACCAGACTCACTGGGTGGAAAATGGGTGATTTCTGGTGTGTATAGTAAGCATGTAGGAACTTGTAGATTTCTTTTTAAAAATGTTTTCTCTGGGTTTTCTCTACCAATAACTTCATTTTGTTTTGGAAGAGCTGTGTGGTAACTTGTGAATGTTGGTACATGCTGGTTACTGTCCTAAGAGAGAAAGCCCAGCTCTCTAGCCTCTAGCCTGGCTTGTTGAGGGGATGGCATGAGATTAGGCAGCCTTTAATCTCCAGTCAGAGGAGACAAAGACAAGGGTCCCCGTCCAGAGACAGGTGATGTCTGGATTCCGGAGACCTTAGAGAGTACTCCTGGAGTGCACGAGAGAGAGAGGGAAACTGAATGGAGGGGGTTACTCTGAAACTGTGCTATCGGGCCCCATCCGATGGCATTGATTGCATTAGTGTCTGTCATAGGACGCCATGACCTGAATTGGCCTGATAGTGCAAGACATTAAGACATTCTGATAACCATTACCGGATGGATAATCATGATAAACAGACTTTGTAGGTTTGACTTCTAGGCTGGGGAGCTACTTGTGTTTCCTATCTTTTATATTCTTTCATTCAGTATGGTGAAACCATGCAGTCTTGTCTGCATGAATAAACTCCTAATAGCCTGCACTGCTTTTCATGTGAGGATCCCATAGGCTTTCACAAGCTAAGCCAGGTCAGGCTAGGTCAGTGCAGTTCTTGAGTAGGAACATGTAGATGCTTCAGGAAGTGCTGGGTGAATCAGGTGACGGCACTCATCCCTCTGAGACAATATTGACCTGCTGTCCCAGCACGTTGTTAAAGGGTACTGATTGGCTGGATGCGCTGTCTTTCAGAGGAAACAGTGTCCTGACCCCTTCGTTTATTGAAGGTCCTTTTTATGAGCCAGTCTGGGTAAATGAATTGTGATTATAAATAAGGTCTCTTGCATTTGATTTGGTTTTTGTATATGATCGCCAGCCTGCTCTATACTGGGCTGCATACAATGCCAATCAATCATCATTGCATTTAGGAACTGAGAACAGTCTTGAGACGCTGGTGAGCATTATTAAACAGATGCTGCATTTTGCCTCAGCAGTGGCTGCATTTCTGTGGTGGGTGAGGTGATCCTTGTATATCTTTTGACCTTACAAAGGGTGATCTGTTGTTGACCTTACAAAGGGTGTTGTAAGGTTTTATTAGTTAATATGGGAGTGTATAATTAAATGAGAAACTGACAAGAACTGATTAAAGCTGCTCTTTGGCTTATGTTTCAGAGTCCATCTCATTTACACTGGAAACTTGTACATCCTCATGGGAATGCAAATATATAATCTGATCATTGTTGCCAGAGATTATTCTTGTGTGGTCAGAGGAAAAAATGTTGTTGTGGCCCAAGAGAATATTTTCCAGTTAGACTTGTTCACATCAAGAATATCACATATTGTTTGACTATATCGTGGAGCTTTATGAAAAGGGGAACCAGCCATTACTGTCAGCATCTGATTGCAAGATTCAGCTGGTCTGCTATTGGTCAATCCTAATGCCTCTAAACCATGCTGGGATTGGTTGGTTGAAGGGCACTGCCCTGAAAAGGTAGTGCTTGGCAGAAGCAGATCTCCTCCTTCTCTGTTTCTGGCTTCTACACAATTGACAAGCTGGTCAGGACTTGAATCGGGAATGGGGAGCAGAAGAATGACCAGCATTGCTGGACAGGTTTTCATTAGGCATTCATTATCTTCTTGAAAAAATGAATTTAGTAATAAAGCTGCACCTGCTTGAGTGTAATTAACATTTGCCTCCATCCTGATTTGTTCTTTACGAGGGTTAATTTGATTAACCGCCAGTTTAAGTGTTAGAAAATATATCCGGAACCATAGAGCAGTAAGTTTCTCAAAACAAGTATGTACTAGTAGCAAGATCTCAATGATCCAAGGTGAGCATGTGGTTAGCTAGGTAATACAATGCCAAGGTTAGCAAAGGGTGAATGCAGCAGAAGCAGTAGAGATTGGTTTTTGGAAAGCCATTTTAGTTCTCTGGTGCCCATGCATCCTTATAAGTGATCACTAAAAAAGAATTCCTCATCAAGCACAGTATTTTGAGGTTAATGATGCTGCTTCTGTCAAATAGTGTCTATCATCCTGAGGGTATCTCAGAACACTTCACAAACATCTCAATATTGTAATTTTGGCCACTTCTAAGGTGGAATGTGGCACACTGGATGATGCACATCAACACTGCCCAATAGGTTAGTACAGGAAATGAAGAACCATCTTGTAGAAACTGCAGGGGAGCAGGGTGGGGCAGGAGTTAAATGTGCAGAAGTTGCCACAGTGACCTCCCTGCCCTTGTGAAAACTGCTGTGGGATTTCTAATCAACCTCTGTGTATAGGACCACAGTTCTGTGTGCTCTCCAAAAGACAGCAATCAATGGTTGTAATTTGCCATCTCAGGTAACAAAGATACTGGAAGAGTGATTAATCTCATTTGCTCCGATCCTTCGGACAGAGACAGACACCTTCGGGATCTCTATCACGCATTCTTAAAACTACAGTACCCACCCACGGAAGTGAACAAACAGATTGACAGAGCCAGATGGGTGCCCAGAAGTCAACTGCTACAGGAGAAGCCCAAGAAAGAAAACAACAGAACGCCACTGGTCATCACCTACAACCCCCAAGTCAGACCTCTACAGCACATCATCAAAGATCTACAGCCTATTCTACATGACTCATAGACTCTAAGGCCAGAAGGAACCAATATGATCATCTAGTCTGACCTCCCGCACAATGCAGGCCACAGAACCTCACCCACCCACTCCTGTAATGAACCTCTAACCTATGACTGAGTTATTAAAGTCTTCAAATCATGATTTAAAGACTTTAAAATACAGAGAATCAACCAGCAAGTGTGCCATGCCCAATGCTACAGAGGAAGGCAAAAAAATCCCAGCAGCCAAGCCAATCTGCCCCAGGGGAAAATTCCTTCCCGATCCCAAATATGGTGATCAGTTAAACCGTGAGCATGTGGGCAAGTCACAACAGCCAGTCAAGAAAAAATTCTCTGTAATAACTCAGAACCACCCCATCTAATGCCCCTTGCCAGGTCATTGGCATATCTATCACTAGTTGTAAAAAATGGACAATTCCAAACTAAGCCGTCCCATCATATCATCCCCTCCATAAATTTATCAAGCTCAGTTTTGAAGGCAACTATGGTTTTTGCCTCCACAGCTCCCCTTGGAAGGCTATTCCAGAACTTTACTCCTCTAATGGTTAGAAACCTGCTTCTAATTTCAAGCCTAAATTTCCTGATGGACAGTTTGTATCCATTTGTTCTTGTGTCGACATTGGCACTGTATTCAAATAATTCCTTTCCCTCCCTGGTATTTATCCCTCTGATGTATTTATAGAGAGCAATCATATCTCCCCTCATCCTTCTTTTGGTTAGGCTAAACAAGCCAAGCTCTTTAAGTCGCCTCTCATAAGGAAGGTTTTCCATTCTGCGAATCATCCTTGTATCCCTTCCTTGCACTATTCCAGTTTGACTTCATCTTTCTTAAACATGGGGGACCAGAACTGCACACAATATTCCAGATGAGGTCTCACCAGCACCTTGTATAACGATACTAACACCTCCCTATCTCTACTTGAAATACCCCTTTTGATGCACCCCAGGACCGCATTAGCTTTTTTCACGGCTGCATCACATTGGCGACTCATTGGGTGCATCTACACTTACAAATTAAGAGTCAACTTAATTTAATCTGCGTCCACACTACATTTTCCTTAAGTCGACTTAAGCAGTTGCTTAAGTTGACTTAAGGAAAATTAAAGTCGACTTTACTAAACCTAGTTTTAAGTCGACTTTTCTGGCTAAGTCGACTTTAGAAAGTCGACTTAGCCAGTGTGGATGAGTAAATCGACTTTAAGTCAACTTAGGGGGCTTCAGGGCTTCCCCACTGCCCTCCCTGCCATGGTGGCTGGCACAGCCACAGCCTGGTGTGCCCCCCCACAGGGCATGACAGAGCCCAGCCCACCCTGCCCCTATGCCCTGCCAGGGTCCCTGTCCCCCTCAGCCCCCATTGTACCAAGGTACAATGGGGCAAAGGCTGAGCCCCCTGGCACTTGGCAAGGGGTGCCCCCCTGCCACCATGGACCTGTCCCAGGTCCACCTAGCCCCTACAAATCGACCTAGGCATCCAGTGTGGATGCTCTAGGTCGATTTGGCAGGGTCCCCTCTAAGTCGACTTAATTTTCGAGTGGGGACATGCTAAGTTGACTAAACAAAGTCTACTTAAAGTTGACTTTGTTAAGTCGACTTATCTAAGTCGACTTAAATTAACAAGTGTAGACATAGCCATTGTCATCCTGTGATCAACCAGTGCGCCCAGGTCCTTCTCCTCCTCTGTCCCTTCCAACTGATGCATCCCCAATTTATAAGAAAAAATCTTATTTGTCCCTTAATGCATGACCGTGCACTTCCTGTTATTAAATTTCATCCTATTCCTAATACTCCAGTTTACAAGGTCATCCAGATCTTTCTGTACGATATCCCGATCCTCCTCTGTATTCGCAATACTTCCCAACGACGATTCCTTACTCTCTTAAGCCTTGGGAGACAAACCGCTCCTCACTTACAGACAAACCCCCAACCTTAAATAGATACTCACCAGCAACTACAGACCAAGCAACAGAAACATTAAAGCAGGCACGTATCCCTGCAACAAATCATATTGCCAACTTTGCCCACATATCTACACAGAAAACACCATCACAGGACCTAATCAAGCCAGCTATTCCATCAAGGACTCATTCACCTGCTCGTCCATCAATGTAATTTATGCCATCATGTGCCAGAAATGCCCCCCGCCTTATATATTGGACAAACAGGGCAGTCTCTACACAAAAGAATAAATGGACCGAAGTCTGATATCAGAAATCACAACATTCAAAAACCAATAGGGGAACCCTTCAATCTCCCTGCTTACTCCCTTGATGACTTGTTAATAGCTGTGCTCAAACAAATGAATAACAAATCACAACTTCAAAGAGAAACCGCAGAACTGGAATTTATATGTAAATTCGACTCCATTGCCTCAGGGTTAAACAAGGACTATGGATTTTTTTCTCATTACAGGCGATTTGACCTCACTTTCCACTATATGCTGTTCCTCAGTGTTTGAATGTTAACATCTACTTTGATTTGCTGTTACAGACTGACTTGATCCTATGTCATACACTTCCCTGCATTTAATTTCCTCCCATTCTGTAAATTTCCCATCTTCAAAGCGTCTGATGAAGTGGGATTTTCTCCCATGAAAGCTTCACAATAAATAAATTTGTTAGTCTTTAAAAGTGCCACAGGACTTCTTGTTTGTAATAGCTGAAGACATTGTTTTCCAATCCAAATAACTCTTATAGCCCACAGGCCATATTTTACACAGCTGCTGACGGTTTACTTTTAGACTTTTCCTCTGTCGTGCAAACAAGAGCTTGTTTCTATGTAAGTCATATGTGCTGTTTGCTTGCTATGGGGAGGTACAATCCTGCAAGATACTGAGGACCTTTTAGCCCCAGTGACTTCTCTGAAAGTGGCGGGATCTTAATAAAGGAGACATTCAAAATCTTTCAGGATCAGGCTGTAGGTACATCTGAGCATATGCAGTAATTCTTTTCTTACCTTTGGGCCTGATCCAAAACTCTTTGGAATCAGTGGGAAGATCCCCCACTGAGTAATATGGGCTTTGTGTTATCCTACTGTCTGATTTTTCCCCCACCATGCTATAAGGTGGAACTAAAGTCATAGGATGCTGTTCCAGCAAATGAGAATTGAGAATTTTATCAAAATGAAAAGATTAATTGGTCTGTAAATTATGTGCATACTGTACCAATCCTAATGATTCTGCACCCTTCTGGCAACATGATTAAACATTTTTTGCTCCAGTAGAGTTTTGTGCTAAACATATTTCTTATAACTGGGCTTGTAGAATTAGGAGCTAGGTATTAGATGAACTTGATGATTTCCCTGTCTCCCTTCACCTACCACCCAGGATAGTTGGCTACATTGTTTTCTTCACTCTAGTTTTGAATGTCTCAGATGACAGGGCTTCTAACTTCTTGCCTTAGTATTATTAGTATAAATACAGTAAGTTTGTATTTATTCTGATACTGGGAAAAATTCTCTTCAAATCCAAATGAAATCTTTAAAAGCACATATCAGACATAATGGACTGAGATCAGTGGGTGATTAGCCTACTATATAAATACATTTCAGGCTTTTCATGGAAATCAGTGTGGTCCCGGCTTGTCATTTCCTGCTTGTGGCATTATTCCATAAACATTCTAAGTGGCTAAACACTTTTGTGGTGTGGTTGTGCACCATTAAATAACTGCCATCGTCTACCCCAGAGATGACTGCATTTCACTGGCACATGAATGACTCTAATAGTATTTATACATCTGTGTATAATCGAGTAAATCTATAATCCCACTGGCCTAATTCATGAGAAGTGAATCCAACATCTTTTATGAGTAAGCGTAGGAGGATTTGGTCTCTATTTTGTAAGCACTTAGGATTTTTCAGGCAGAAACAAATTATGTAAATGTAAGATCACTCTAGTTAGCTATCTCCATTAGCCTAAAAACCCAATATTATAGAAAGGAGAGAGAGAAAGAGGTTAAATAATCTACCTAGGAGAACTTGATGCTGTGTACTTCAATGGAAATAATTTTTGTTTCTGTTGATAGGCCTCTTTTCTGCATCTCAGCTCCCAAAATGTATCTAACATATGCTTGCCAGTAAAATATTTTAAGGGTAATCAGTATTAGAACTGCCAATAACAACATTTTTGGTACACCTACAAATTGAAAAATAAAACATAATTTAAAAAAAATGCATCACTGGAAATGCTTTCTGTTTGTTTTTTCAGAATAATGAAAAACAAAACAAAAATTTAATTTTGGATTGACTGAAATATTTCAACCAAACCAAAATGAAGTGTATTGTTTCATTTTAAGGCTGTAGAACCTTTAAAAAAAACAACTAGATTTAGGCAAATTTCAAAACAAAATATTGCTTTGAAATGAAAGATCAAATTGTTTCATTTTGTCTTTTAAAAAATTATTATTTTTCATCTGAAACTATTTGCTGAATTCAACACAAATTTGCAAATATTTTTGGCTGACCTGAAACAGCATGATTCAGCCAATAAAATATTTGTCAGAAAAATTTTGCTCAGCTTTAGTTGATATGCATATTTATTTCTAATACATATGTATGCCCTTATCTCTCAAATGTTTCATGTGCTATCCAGTTCAAAACAGTACCCAAAGAGTAACTCTTTGCATCATGTCGCAGCCTATTGGTAAAATGTGTCTACTTATCCTCATCAGAAGAGGAAGCACTGATGTTGACTAACGACTCCAGTTCACAAAACCAAAACCTATTTAACATGTTATAAATTCTTCCTATGTTGGTTATTTTGATTTTGTTTCAATCATGAATAGAACATGGTGACAAGTAGGTTCAGTGGAGAAACTTAGAAAAATGGGGTGTTTGAGCATTAATCATTCATGATAGATCTTCATAAAAGAAACATAAGGGAAACCAAGAATAAGAAACCCAAGTTTTCTGAAAGGCTCCAGTAGCTAGATATTTTCACCTTCAGTCAAAATATGATTCAGTTGATAACTGAAATATACATTAAAACTCCAGGCAGTGCAGAAGAACAAGAGACAGCAAAGTAAGATTTAAACATACACCTACAAAAATACTAAAGCCTCCACTTTCTGAAATAATAAAAAAAAAAATGTCATTTGCTGACAGCAAAACAGATTGTTGTAAAAAAAAGTCCTGAAATAGTCTGATATCAGAATCACAATTTCCTGTGTCACAGGTTAGTGAGAAATTGCTTCTTTACAGCCTAACAATTCAAGGAATAATGACCTAACATTGTTCCACTGTGAATTGGGGCCAAGAGATATATTTTTGCAGGTAGCAACAAATAAGAACAAACTCTTGCAAAAACCAAGGATGCATAAATCCTAAAGCACACCAGAGACTTCATGTTTTGACATAAACAATCTAAACAATATAGCCAATTTGAAATATATTAGGCATCATTGCAAACATTATTTGTCTCTTCAGCAAAGCGTGGCTGGACCTTGATGGACAGTAATGTATGAAGGCTGTTACTTGTAGGCACAAACCTGCTCTGTTTCCACATTGTATTATCACTGGATTATTCACTAAATAAGATGGAAATTCATGCCTGGTAAAGTTCCAGATCTCATTTTATATCCAGTATCTCATGCTATCAATGCCATGTTTCATGTGCTGATGGTCACATTTCATGGTCATCATGAGAAGCCAGTCAAGATTTACCAAAGTGTCTAGTGATTTTGAGTGCCCAACCTGGGAAATCCCAAAGGGCCCTGATTTTCAGAAAGTGCAGAGCACCTGCCCTCTGAAAAGCTCAGTATTCAAAATTATCAGGTATTTTTGAAAATCATAGCCATTATTCAGCTTCCATAGGGCATTCCTAATGGTAGGAGATGATATCTCAAAAGAGAAAACAGCATATGAGAACTATGTGATGTGGTGATGGAGTCATGTTCCCACTCTCATCATCCTGTTTTTCATTTACATCTTTCAAAAAAATTGGCTACAGATGCTTTTAGTCCAGTAGTCACTTGCTTTGCAGAACTGGCTCTAAAAAGAACTGCCCTGTTTGTAATTGTGAGAGAAGACTGTCCCCAGAAGCGTTAACTCAGTGAAACCAAGACCGCAACACAGTGAAAAGTTTTCAATACATCTTTAGAGACATTTGAAGTAGACATACTTGTTGAGTCAGCATATAGTCCTGAGTTCAAGTCCCAGTTCTATCAATGTCTCATTATCTGTCCGTGGACAAAGAAAATCATCTCTTTGTACCTCAGTTTCCTCATCTGTATTTACCTACTTCAAAAGATTAACATGTAAAGTGTTTTGAAAATAAATAATAGATATTGATACTGCCACTTGCCACCCTAGATGACGTTTCAATATTTAAGTGGTTTAATTTTAGGTTGTGATACCATAACTTATAAATTGCTCAATTCTAAGGATGGTGAGCTGGAGTTTGGGAATTGGTCAGGGCCTCGATATTCTACAAGATCCAACCAGTTTTCTTGCTGATCTCTGAGGTTAGCACAAAGTATATGCCCTAACAGAATTTAAAAATGGATGCCAAATTCCAATAGATCAAATTAATTTCATATTTGAAAGCAGGGGTTTATTTGCTCCAGCTGCCTTGTCCATCTGCTGATTGCCTGGCGTTACCTTATATACCTGTTTATCATTTACCTCCCACACGTACCATTTGGCATATTTCATCTCCTCTCCCAGCCCTACCCCCGAATGTCTGGAGAACTCCTTTGATCCAGTTCTTTTAAAAACATGTACTTTGAAAGAGGAAAGGGCCCAGGGAACCCTAGCAATCTGAAATATTGGCATGTTGACCCTTTCTTGTTTCCAAAACCTCCGAAGGTAGAGAAGTGATTATCCCAATATGATCACTAACTCAAGTGGGTCCAATTAGGTGGAGGGACTTCAGAACTATGAAATCTGCTGATTGACATAAGAAAAATTGTCCTTAAATGCTTTAACACTGTATGCTCACCAACCTCAATGCAAAGGGCTCGTGCCTTCATTTCTGAAATGGCATGTATTTCTCTAGCTTTGTGTAATGAGGATGTTTCATTTTCATACTTCTCACCTGGAAATATAGCTAGTGTGGTAGAGAGAGATCCAGATCAGAATAGCTGGTCTTAAACCCTTTATATTTTGGGTTATGGGAGCTTTGGGTTCAGATTCCTAGATCAGAACTGGCCTATACAACTTTAGTTCATGGTCAGATCCAAAATGGAAGAGGGCCTATTTCCTAGTTCAGTTCTGGTAAGATCTGTAACGAAGGGCTCCAGCTGTCTGACACTGTCTTACTCTAACTGAATTCAAGCCTTAGTTAAGCAAAGCACATAAGTATCTGTTTAAAGTTGCAAAGGGGTAGCCATATTAGTCTAGGTCAGCCAAAAAACCAAGGAGTCCTGTGGCCCTTTTAAAGGCTAACACATTTTTTTTATCACATGAGCTTTCATGGGAGAAAATCCCACCTCGTCAGATGCTCATGTGATAAATAAATTTGTTAATCTTTAAAAGTGCCACAGGACTCCATGGTTTTTTGGTTTTTTTTCTGCTTAAAGTTAAGCACATATTTAAATGCTTTGCTGAACTGGGAGCTGTGCCTCAAACTCAATTCTAAACTAAATACAAACACTGCTTTCTTAGCCCAGCTAGGGTAGATGCCACAGACCAGTGGGATACTTTTTAGATATTGTCACGTTGGTTCTTGACCTATATATTATAGCTGCAGACAAAGGAAATGGCGAGAATGGATCCTTTGGGTAGAAAACCAAAGGTCTTAAGGAAGATAGTGTTGAAATGATACTTTCTGGTAGCTGAAATGTCTGTACTTGGTAGGGATTAGTGAGGGAACATGTAACGGTTTGAACAAAATGATGGTTCCTGGCCCAGAGAGTGTACAATCTAAGACAAGACACAGCAGGTAGAGACAGATGGGGAGGACAAGAGAACAATGAGACACTGTTGGTCAGCATACTAAGTAGTGGTATTAACTGGGGTTTAGTTATAGTTAGGACTTCCTCTGGTAGCAGCGGTCCGCTTTTTTAAATAAACAACAATGTGCGTATTCAGCACCAAAATTTTACTCCATCCTCCCAATAAACTCCTTTTGGATATGATGGGCTTTATGTTAATTTGTTAAACATCGTAGGTATGTGCGTCACTATATAGGTATGAACCTACATTAGTCCAGTGCAACTTTGCTGACCTTGATAGAGTTGTACCTGTTTACCCCAGAACTGAGTTTGGCTTCTACTTCCTGACCTATGGAGCTAAATCAGACACAGAGACTAGGGCAGAGCCACATGAGAAAATTTCAGGGTCCTATGTACGTCATAGTGATCATTCTACAAGAAAGAATTTTAAGTCTTCATCCCAAAAGAGACCTGGATTTGAATACATGGCTCTGATCCTCCAATTGACTGGGTGCTTGCACACTCCATGGCAAGACAGGGTCCATGGTTTTGGAGCCAGAGCGGAATATTTAACTGTGATTTTGCTGCTAACAGCTACCAAAGTGTATTCACTATTTTCCTTTGGGGATTTTTGAAATGCTCTACTGAATTTATTGTGAGGATGGTCCTTCCATCTTGTGGGAAATCTTTAAAGAAAAGTTTTAAAGAAGCAAATCAAAGATAAATTTCCATAGTTTTTTTTCCAACCATCCTATGGGATTTAATAGAGAATTATCTCCATGCTATACAGTTTACAAAAACACAACTGTTCTCTTTGAAGTCTGGTCCAGCACCTGCTGAAGTAAATTGCAATCATTCCTCTGACGTTAACAGAAATTGGGCTAGGTCCCAAATAACAACTGGTCAGAATTTTCCAAATGGTGATGCTTTTTGCATTGTTGAGATTTTGAATTTCAGTTGAAAATGCTCATGACGTTTTTGGAATACCCTGTCCAAAATGCTTCAACCATGTCTCGCAATTTCACGCTATTAAAAGAAATGATCCATAAGGAATAGGATACACGAGCAAATGGAGAAGCCTTCATATTTTGATTAGTTTCATCTTTATATCTGTAAGAGGGCAGGGATAGTGGAACTCCTCACCTGCCCCTGTTAGCTTGGACGTGAGAGGCTAAGGCAGGGCAGACAGCCACTGGGAAAGGATTAAACAGCAGCAAAACCCTAGCCTAATCAGGGAGATGAGCAGCTTCAGACCTGGCCCAAGGATATGTGTGTGGCCAGGAAGGCCAACAGGGCTTCTGGGAGCAGGACAGAGGGAGCGGAGCCCAAAGCCTCCAAGACCCTAGAGCATTTGGGACACAAACTCAGCGTGAGACTATCACCCTTGTAAATAAATGAGCAAGAGGTTTGCACTGGAAACAGTCTGTGCTGAGTCTCTTTGGGGCTGCTGGGAAGCAGGGGTGGCAGAGAAAGTGGGGCAGAAGAGCCTGCCCTGTGACAAGATCCTTTTAATATGATACCTAGAGAAGGCAAAAGGGGAGTATGCTAGTGAACAGATTAAACAACAAAAGAACCATGTGAATTATGGATGACAAAACAGTTCAGAGAATTTAAAAACTGACCAAAACATTTAGTCCAAAATCCAAACAAGCTTCTTTAAGATCTGAAAAACTTTTCTTGCCATTAAAATATACATACGTTTCACAAAACTTTACAATTGGTGTTGGTCAATCGATGTCAAAATACCATGAAAGAAACTTTTCTTGCAGCCAGACCTGAGGAAAGAAGTGATCAAGGAGTCAGATCATCAGCTGATTTAAATTGAATTCAGTGGAAATGTGTCACTTAATATCATCTGAGCTCCAAGATGTTCAATAAAAATTTAGATAAATATCTAGCATTTTCATTTCCTAGCCATAGATAGATACAAATTTTTAGGGGCACAGCTAGATGAAATTGTTGAATCTTTTGAGATTCAACCATCACCAATAACCTCAAAAATGGGAAAAATTTTCAGCAGTGAGCCACTCTTTTCCAATGGAATTGCACATATACATCTGTGAGCTGAATGTTATTTCATATTGCTAAAATAATGCTCAGGATCAATCCCTCTGTTTTTCTGGCTGTCCTTCTGTCCTCCTTTCTGACTTAAAAATGTGCCCATCCAAAACTCTCAGCACGTGCACAGTTACAAATATACAATAATAATTGAGGACCAATGTCCCACAAAGCGATCCCTTTACAGATCCTACTCAAACCTTCTGTCCAATCAGCCCTCCTTGAATCTCTCCCATCCACACCCCATCGTTCCTTCACACTAGGAAAAACCTAGGAGAGTAAGTGGATCTTGTGATACGATCTGAAGATTAGCACATTTTCTTTTTAGAGCTAAAACTCATGCAGAGAAGAGGCAATCTCTGTTCCTGCCTGAACAGACTCTGCCCCTGCCTGAACAGACTCTGCCCCATGGAAACCAAAACCTCAGTCTGAATTAAGTGATCTTTAGTATAAAGTACAATGAAAACTTCTGTCAATGAAATATGGTATCTCCAGCTGGAGTTAGAGTTGAGGGTTGGCCAAACTGTTTATTGTCTGGAAATGGTCTGCTAACTAGGACTTCATGGATGTGATGATGGAAGAAAAAGACCTCTTTCTCTCTTCCTGCATGGGCATAGCATAAGATTTAAAATACCTGGGCTCAAATGAGTTGACTCAGCCAGCAATCATCACTATTGGCACTCTGTCTCCCCAGCACCTCCATCCTGTTCATCTCTTAGGTCAGCAGTGTGCCAAAGCATCCCTTGAAGACAAAGCTGGAAAAGCGTGCTTAGGAGACACAGTCCTAGTCATGGATGAAAGATTGCTGTAAGAATATCCTACTACTAGGCCATTGATATGCTGGTCAATTGGCTGGGCAGTCCTTCTCAGGATCATCTGAATGAAATAAGTAGCACAAAGAATGCCTTTGAACACTAGTCTTCTACTGCCATCCAAAGGTTAAGGCCAAAACTTTCAAACATGAGTGCTTGCAGTTCAGTCATCCAGATAAGTAGCCTGAGTTGTAAAGGTGCTTCAGATTGTGAAACAGATCTTGTAGCCTGGTTGGAGGAAGGTTTCCCAAGGTGGCATAAAGCTCAATCTTGCTCTCTTCTGCACCTGGAGACACTGTGAGCAGAGATGATCCACTGGTATAAATCAGAGCAGCCCAAGGGAGTGAAACTGCAGCAGGGGATTGGTGTAGCATAGTGGAATGCCAGACATGCCGCCTTTACTCTGCTCATGGCTTCATACTAGTAGTAAGGAAGGAGGGGGAGCCTTTACAGTAATGAATGTAGTCTTTTCAGGGTCAGACAGTTTGGCGCCTAAGTCACCAGATTCTGCGTGAAGCTGCACAGCTTCTGGCTGTAGGGGTTTATAAACTAGCAATAAACCCCCATAGCCAAAGAAATCAAAACAAAGACAAGTTTATTGCAGTAGGAAGCCTAAAACTGGCAATCCTGTATGTTAAAAGATTAATAAAACTGGGACTTTTCAACTTGGAAAAGATGATGGGGGAGAAATAGAGGTCTATAAAATCATAACTGGTGGAGAAACTAAATAGGAAAGTGATATTTACTTCTTTGCATAACACAAGAACTAGTGGTTACCAAATGAAATTAATAGGCAGTAGGTTTAGAACAAACAGAGGAAGTATTTCTTCACACAACACATAGTCATCCTGTGGAACTCTTTGTCATAAGATGTTATGAAGGTCAAGACTATAATAGGGTTCAGAAGAGAACTAAATCCGTTCTTGGAGCATAGGTCCATCAATATCTATTAGCCAGGATGGGCAGAAATGCAAAAATCATACTCTGAAGTATCCCTAGCCTCCGTTTGCCAGAAGCCAGGAATGGGAGACAGGGGGTGGATCACTTGATGATTCCTTTTCTGTTCATTCCCTCTATAGCACCTGGCATTTGATCACTGTTGGAAGACAGCATATTGGGCTAGATGGAGCAATGATCTCACCCAGTATGGCCATTTCTAAGTTCTAAAACGGCTGTGTTTCTCACTGATAGATCTGAAACAGATCAAAACGCACTAAAGATATTTTATGTCCCCCCATTAGGGTTTCACTTACAAAACATATCAGGATTAAAAGAAACAACATGCTTAGAGGAAAGATTAGTTAATAAGATTTAGGGAAAATCTTTAAGGAATACTCATCCTGCTAAAGATCTTTCTGAAATCTACATCTGTTTGTTTGGAGATACTTGGGGCAAATTGTCCACTGTCAGTTTACACTTGCTGAGAATCTGCCTCTCCATCTTGATCTGATTTCCACCGAAGTTGGTGGGTGTTTTTCCATGGACATCAATAGCAATTGGATCAGATCTCTCTACACAATATGAGAACAGAACAGCAGAGAATCCGTTGACTGTGTTTTGCTGTGCAGACTTGAAACTTTTCTATTCCACCACTTCCCTAACGTGTGTGGTTATTGATTGTAAAATTGATTGTAAACAGGCCAGAGTCCTGTGGCCAGTGCTGGATTTAGGCACAAGCTATTTAGGGCCTCAGATTATGAGGGACCTCCCAACACTCCCCCCAGTTGTCAGATGCTACTAACATAGTATTATACCAATTTAGTCATTGGTTGGAACTTGGAAATGACTGATTTGAATTCATTAAGGAGTAAGAGGGTTCAGATGCCATGCCAGATTCTCAGCTGAGAGAGAAGAGAAGGTGGGAGTGGGGAGCGGACGGGTGCCTGAGTTACAAGTACTCTGGGTATGTCTACACTGGAGGCTCTGTTAAATCAACTTAACAAGGTCGACTTTACGTCAACTTAAAGTCGACCTTGTTAAGGTGACTTAGAGAGTCTACATCGAACACTCCTTTCAACTGCCTGCATCCACACTGGTAGGTACCAGGTCGATGGAGGAGTGGTGCATTGTGGGTAGTCCTGGGAGGGGCCTAGAGGCCAATTAGGTGGACTTAAGGGCACTCCCTGTCTACACTGGCTTAAGTCGACTTAATAAGGTCGACTTAAGCATTAAGTTGATCGTAAGAGGTGGTGGTATTAAGTCAACTTAAGGAAGCACTTAAGTTGACTTAATAAAAGCCCAGTATGGACGCAGCAGACTGTAGGTCGACTTAACCTTCCTTAAGTAGACCTAAGGCTCCAGTGTAGATGTACCCTATCTGATTAGTAATCAGCACTATCTTTTAACAAGGATTGGGCTGGTCAAATAGTACTTGTAGCTCTTAGTTAGACTCCATATAGAGTCTTTTGTTATTTTAAAGAAACAAACAGAGTCTTGTGGCACTTTTAAAGACTAACCCAGATTTATTTATTACATGAACTTTTGTGAGATGAAATCCCACTTTGTCAGATGCTTTGAAGATGGGAAACTTACAGAATGGGAGGAAATTAAATGCAGGGGAGTGTATGACATAGGATCAGGTCAGGCAGTAACAGCAAATCAAAATAGATGTTAGGATTTAAATGCTGGGGAACAACGTATAGAGGAAGGTGAGGTCAAATCGCCTGTTGTAATGAGAAAAAAAATCCATAGTCACCTCTGAATTGTGAGTCTCCAGTACTGATCAAGGAGGACAACATGGTGAGTGGGGTGTGGTGGCAGGAGAAGAGAAAGAGGCACATTAAAGGAACATTTGTTTTAGTGACTTTGCTCCAGAATGCTAGATTTATGACTGGGAAACTTACATAAACGTTTCCTAGTAGGCCAAGATTTTAAAAATGCTTTATTTGCCAAGGTCATTATCTTACATTATCACTATTTTGAGAGGACATTATCTTAGATAGTTTCTGTACTAAACATTTTTTGTGTTTTAATTAATTTTTACATAAGAGCATGAAAATGGCCATACTGGATCAGACCAATGTTTATCTAGCCCAGTAACCTGTCTTCTGACAGTGGCTAGTGCCTGATGCTTCAGGGAATGAACAGGACAGGCAGTCATGGAGCTATCCATCATCCCTTGTCAACTGGTCCCACCTTCTGGCAAAAACGACTATGTCTACACTAGAAAAGGTAAGTTGACTTTATTAAGTCGACTTAATAAGATCGACTTTAAGTCGACTTAAAGTCGACTTTATAAGTCGACTTAACAAAAGCGACTTAACTTTCCTAGTGTAGACTTAGCCCCTTTTCGACCTTATTAAGTCGAGTTAACACTTTAAATCGACTTAATAAGGTTGATTTAGGAGCTAATTCCCATCCACACTGGCTTAAATCGACTTAATAAGGTCGACTTAAGTGTTGTTGACCTAAAATGAGGTGTTATTAAATCGATTTAATGTTTCCTTAAGTCAACTTAAGGAAAGCCCAGTGTGGATGCAGAGTAGTTTATGTCAATTTAAGCCTCCTTAAATTGACCGAACTTGTAAGTGTAGGCACCCAAAGAGACTAGGAACATTTCAGAGCATAGTATTGCATACAATCCATCTTGCCAATCCCAGTTAATATCATTGATGGACCTATTCTCCATAAACTTATCTAATTCTTTTTTGAACACTTGGCCTTGGTCTTGGCCTTCACATCATCCTCTGGCAGAGTTAAATAGGTTAACTGTGTGTTATGGGAAGAAATGCTTCCTTTTGATTGTTTTAAACCTACTGCCTATTAATGTCACTGGGGGACATCTAAATTCTTGTGTTATGTGAAGTATTAAATATATGCTAATTAAGATATCATGAGGTATTTACTAATATAAATAAGGTTTTTTGCAAGTTGCAAGTTTTATTTAGATTATTAGTTGTTTGTTGCATCTTTACCTATGAATATATGCAAATATAAAGATTTATCATTTTTTTCATTGCCCTTTCTGTTAGAATGTAATACACTTTTTTTCTTAATTTTATTTATCTTTTGTTATGGTATGGGGCCTCTAAATCTTGACATAGTTTAGAGCCTCAACATGTCTTAACCCAACTCTGCCTGTGACACCTTAAAGACTAACAAATTTCTTCAGACATAAGCCTCTGTGGGCTGCAACCCACTTCATCAGATGCACAAAAGCTTATGCCTGAAGAAATGTTAGTCTTTAAAGTGCCACAAAACTTTCGTTGTTTTTGCTGTATACAGACTAACATGGCTAGCTCCCTGGAATTTGACTGGCTACTACACGGGGTAACGCGGACTGGAGAGAAGAGTGGCCCTCGGTGATGGAAAGTCAGGTTAGGGAACACTTAATGAAATTGGATGTGCACAAGTCCATGGGGCCGGATGAACTGCATCCGAGGGTGCTGAGGGAGTTGGGGGAAGTGATTGCAGAGCCGCTGGCCATTATCTTTGAGAACTCGTGGCGAACGGGGGTGGTCCCGGAGGATTGGAAAAAGGCAAATATAGTACCTATCTTTAAGAAAGGGAAAAAGGAGGATCCGGGGAACTACAGACCGGTCAGCCTCACCTCAATCCCTGGGAAAATCATGGAGCAGGTCCTCAAAGAATCCATCCTGAAACACTTGGAGGAAAATAGAGTGATCAGGAACAGTCAACATGGATTCACCAAGGGCAAATCGTGCCTGACCAACCTGATTTCCTTCTATGATGAGATGACTGGATTTGTGGATGCGGGAAGAGCCGTTGACGTGATATACCTTGACTTTAGCAAGGCTTTTGATACGGTTTCCCACAGCATTCTCGTTGGCAAGTTAAGGAAGTATGGGTTGGACGAGTGGACCGTAAGGTGGATCGAAAACTGGTTAGATCAATGGGCTCAGCGGGTAGGAATCAATGGCTCGATGTCTGGTTGGCAACCGGTAACGAGTGGAGTGCCCCAGGGGTCGGTCCTGGGGCCGGTTCTATTCAACATCTTCATTAATGATCTTGATGATGGAATAGACTGCGTGCTTAGTAAGTTTGCGGATGACACCAAGTTGGGGGGAATGGTAGATACTCTGGAGGGCAGGGACAGGATCCAGAGAGACTTGGACAAATTGGAACACTGGGCCGAAAGAAACCTCATGAGGTTCAACAAAGACAAGTGCAAAGTCCTGCACTTAGGACGGAAAAATCCCATGCACTGCTACAGGCTGGGGACCGATCAGCTAAGTAGCAGCGCTGTAGAAAAGGACCTGGGAGTTATGGTGGACGGGAAGATGAATATGAGCCAACAGTGTGCCCTTGTTGCCAAAAAGGCCAATGGCATATTAGGCTGCATCAGTAGGAGTATTGCCAGCAGATCGAGGGATGTGATAATTCCCCTCTATTCGACACTGGTCAGGCCGCATCTGGAGTACTGTGTCCAGTTTTGGGCTCCCCACTACAGAAAGGATGTGGACAAATTAGAAAGAGTCCAGCGGAGGGCAACAAAAATGATTAGGGGGCTGGAGCACATGACTTATGAGGAGAGACTGAAGGAACTAGGCTTATTTAGTCTACAGAAGAGAAGACTGAGGGGAGATTTGATAGCAACCTTCAACTACTTGAAGGGTTGCTCCAAAGAGGAGGGAGCTAGGCTGTTCTCGAGGGTAACAGAGGACAGAACAAGGAGCAATGGTTTCAAATTACAGCTGGGGAGGTCAAGGTTGGATATTAGGAAAAACTTTCTCACTAGGAGGGTGGTGAAGCATTGGAATGGGCTATCTAGGGAGGTGGTAGAATCTTCATCTTTGGAGATTTTTAAGGCTCGGTTAGACAAAACTCTGGCTGGGATAATTTAGGGGGAGTGGTCCTGCTTTTTAGCAGGGGGTTGGACTAGATGACCTCGTGAGGTCCCTTCCAACCCTATTATTCTATGATTCTATGATTCTATGTTGCCCATCAGAAATGCCCGTATACAAGAAATGGATGTATCTTTGCTTTTTTAAAAAAATAAAGCATTGTAGGGCCTGATCCAAAATCCATTAGTCAGTTAGCATCTTTCTACTGACTTATGTGCTATGGCTCAGGCCCTTAGGGCATGTGGAGATTGCATCTAGATGAGCTTTAATATTGAGTTTACCTGCTATTGCATGTGAACAAAAGCAGCCAGCCTCATAAAAGAATCACACACAGCCTTCAAGAGTTTGGAACATTTCAGAGATAACATTTTATTCCTGTTGCTGCAGTATTTTCCCATGTCCCCTAGACTTAACACCAACTGTATCCCACTTCTCTTCCCACAGAAGATACCAGTGGGTTGTTTTAACAGCCCAAGTTACGAGTCTCAGAAGTCTTGCAAACTTTAAGCTTAGCCTTAACTGAGTTCCAAATACTCCAAGTTAAAAATAAAAGTTACTGGAAAGCCAGAGCCCACTTAACTATCAACCCAGCTGCTGTCTACAACTCAGCAATGAATCCAAGTTGCTTAGAAGCAACTTCACACAAACCCAAACTTTCTTTGCCAGAGAAATGAGGGGTATTCTGTTTGTTTTGTTTCAGATTATTTCCATCTGGTTGAAAAAACTACGGAGCCAGTGTGAGAGAGAACTCCAGCTGGTTACAATGTTCTGGCTAAGATTGCCCAGAAGAGCCAGGAGACTACTGAAAGCAGGTAGGCATGGCACTCATTCCTCCCTAACAAACCCCAGGGGTGGCCCGGTGAGAGGAAATCAACCCGGCCAGAACAAGGGAATCTGACAGGTTTCTTGCAGGGAATTTTAGCTGCTTTGCCTCCGCTGTGCTGCTCTACTCCACTATGTGAGAAGCCCAGCCCATCTGGAGCAGCAAATGGTGCGAGGGGGAGAGGAGGGAGGATTAGAGAGAAAACAGATCCGGCATTGGATTTTGACTGCGGAGATCATCTGACTTGAGTTAACAAACCCCAATTCAATTTAAAAGAGTGGGAGAGAAAAGTTTTCCCCCCGCCCCCTCTGTTTTTAACTTTCCTCTTGTGTCGGTGCTAAAAAGACAAAAGCTCCTCTCTCCTCCCCCTCCGGCCGCCCTAAACTTCAGCCTGGGTGTGTGTCGATGTCCTGGCCCGGGATGATGGATGGCAGGAGAGCAGAAACACGCCAGCAGCGGCAGACGCTCCCGACTCTGTTTTAAACTCTCCTGGATGAGAGACTCCTCGGGGGAAGAAGGGGAAAGAGCCGAGCTGCAGCCCGCCGCCGCGGCTTTTAAAAAAGGCACAAAGGGCCCCCCGGGTTTAGGATGGGGGACTGAAGGAGCAGTGAAAACTTCTCTCTGCGGGTAAAGTTTCTTTTCGATTATTATCCTTCTCTCTGTAGGGCGCCTGTGTGTGGAGAAGGGGCTGGGAGCTGGGGGAGAAACTGCTCCATCTGCACCGGATCAGGCCTCCCAGAGACGCTCCCCCTGTGCCGCCAGCGGGTAAGTGGCGCGCTGGGTCCCGTGTGAACGCAGCGCCGGGCTGGGGAGGGAGGCGGGTCTCAGCGGCAACTTTGTGCGGGTTTTTTGTGCCGGCTGGTTCCGGGCCCCGGACAGCTCAGATCCCGGGCGGCGGGGAGCCTGAAACTGACCAGATCGGGAGGCTGCGCCCCGGCTCTTCTGTCTGCGCCGGTGGCTGCCCCAGCCAGACCCCTTTGCTGCGCGGGGCTTCTTGCTTTCCCCGTACCCCTCCTCCAGAGCTGGCTCTGGGGGTCCCCCTGCCCCGCGGATAGATGGTTGGGGCGTCCCTCCCCTCTTTGGGGTGCGGGGCGCCCTGCGCTGACCGCTCTCGGAGTGGCAGTCCCGTCCCGGCGCTGAGCAGAGTGAGAGCTGCAGGTTTCCACGCCGAAGGCAGCTTTGCTCCCCAAAGTGACCAGCGAGATTACTGCTCGGTGTCGGACCCCCCCCCCCCCCGGAGAAGCAATCTTTCAACAAGTATATTTGCTGAGGAATTTCAAAAATCCACTGCTGCAACTTGATCCCTGTGTGATGAGGAGCGGCTTGGGGAGAGCTGGGCGCCAATCCTATTAAGGATTTAGGGAGCGGAGAGTTTTCTCCTGGACTCAGTGGCTTTAAAACAATCGGGGGATGAGGGGGGGAGGAGATCGGCTCATCTAGATGCCTTTTCCGCCTCAAGTAATTGCTGTCATTTCCTAGGAAACCTGAGTTGTTAGGAAGATTTTTTTCAAAACATAAATGAGAAAGATACTGTACAGGGTTTGCTTGTGAGGCGCTGAGACTCTGACTGTCATCATGCCCTATGTGTCCAGCCAGGGATGCAGTGCCAGCCTGTTACAAGCATTTTTCAAATTGGACACATACCACTTGATGGGGAAGTTGGATTATTCAGAAAGTTTTGTGGGCCAAGATTAGGTCTCTCTCCAGCCACACTTTTGCAGAAGGCAAATCTCTATTTTATCTGTCATGTTTATACCTTCATGTCTGTAAACACACATTCTAAGAGAGTCAATTTGAAGATGTACAGGCAAAAATGTTTACTAGCCCATCTTTTATCATGTTGATGATGGGAGGGGGAGGGGGTTTGAAATTTTAGTGCTCCTTGGCCCCTGAGCAACTAAATTTTTTAAAGGCTATTAAGTGTGTTTCTTTCTTTCTATATATGTGAGTGTGTATATATGTATATGGGCCTGTGTCTGTGGGTATACAATCAGTTATAAATAACTGGACACAGTTTTAACTGTGGAATTACCTATGCCTCTCTCTCTCTTTCTCTCGCTCTCTCTATGCAATGTGTATATATATATCTAATTGGTTTAAATGTCTCTATATTTTATACAATTAAACATACATCCACCTGTATAAGTATTGAAACAAACATTTTTATTGGGTTATGGTGAAGTTTATATCTTGTTATATCTGGACAGCTATAGACAAAAGGAGCAGTTGTAAAACTTTTTTTTTTTTTTCATTTGAGGCTCTTGGGATATACAAGAATTCGAAAGTAAACGTTTCACTAGCACGCTGCATAAAATGGCATTTAAACAAATATTGTATTGGCATGCACTGTGGAGTCAGTGCCAAGAAAGTAAAATAAATAAACCATGAAATCCAAAATATACAGATGTGGAATAGACTGATTTGTCATAAGACTTACCTATTTGATCTGTCTGTTCTAGCTACCTTACATTTTTAAAAAAAGACTTATTGTAAGTTATTAAAATGAATTTGTATAACTTTCCTAGGGGAAAACCAGAGAATACTTTCAGCATTTTACATTTAATTCACTGGGAAAGGAAATCCTGATCAATTATCATTTACATTGCTGGACTGTTTGAAATGCATGGTGATTATTTCATATAACATGCACCCTTGTTTGATTGGTTTGGTTCAATTTTTCTGAGGGGTGGAGATGGGGTTGGTAATTGGCATTTTGGCTGGAATTCCAGGAAACTTGAACACCTGTCAAACTTTAATTTTACTTTAAAAAAGGCCTATTGAATGTAATTAAAAATCTGACATTTTAAAAATGCAAAATTAAATTTAATAGGATTTCTTTTGTGTAATTAGCTTTTTGAAACTTGTCATACTTTGATCAGATGACCTAGGCAAATTACCAGAAAATGCAATATGAAGTCAAGTCGAACTATTAATCTATGGATCCCTATCCATCCAACCTTGTCTTGTGTGTTTGTAAAAGAGCTAATCTTTAAAGAAAGGTGAGGTAAGATTCACTTGATCTTGAATGTTATTATTGCCTTAAGTATGTGACTTTGAAGTGCCCAGAAATGCAACTGCTTTTCTTCAAAGAAAAGCAGATCTTTAGGACTTTTTCCAACTTTCTTTCAGTGTCTTTTCTTCAGTGTGGCAAAGGGGATGTGTACAGATGGACAAATATTGTTTATATTAGGTCATTAATTTAAGAAAAACATTAGAGAATTGGGTCCAAATTCTTCTTTGACATACCTATGCAAATCTGGAATAATTTAATTGAAGTTATTCCAGCTTACACTTGTATAAATTAAAACAGAACTTGATCCTGTGCCTCTAGTACATAACTTACATTTTCATAATATCACTTTACATTTTAAAAAAAATGGATAGTGTTTCTTGCACCAGGAAATTGTATCCATGGCTGAATTTTTGGATGAGATTTGAAAAGCAATTAAAGCTTTTACCATAAAAGACTGGTGTTGGTTTGCTGATTTTCTTATTCTGGTTACCTTACTCCTGGACCAGCTTCCTTTTCTTACAATGCCATGCTAATATTACCCATACAGAAAGGATCACTATATGATGGTCTTGGAATTATATTTGGATACTTTCTCTCAGTAATTTAGGGTTGGTTAATTTTTTCCCTGGTCTTGCTGTCTTACTTGGGTTTTAGAAAGACTGGTGTTTATAAAGCAGCTTTCAGACACTTGATTTATTGTTTTGGGGCGAGGTAGCACATCCAAATAATAACACCAGGTTGATTTCAATTCTTAACTTGAAAGTAAAGTGGAAGCCCAGCTGACCGCCTCCCTCTGTTTTTGGTGGCCTACTGTAAGCCAGATGTTTGCATTGCAGTCTGAAAGATATACAAATACGCCATGCTTTTTGTACTCTGAGAAGTGCTTCACAGATTTCCAAGTGCAGATTAGTGAAGACAGTGGATTCAGTAAACAGTCACCAAAATCTGTATTTATTTGTGCAGCAAACACCTATCCATTGTTTCACCACAAAGAGTCCACTTAATAATCTGCCTGAGGATTCTAAATCAGTGAGTTTTAAAAAGGCTACTTGGGAATCTTAGATGTGGCTGTAGCATCAAACTAATTAATTGCCACTCCAAACCCTAGTACCCAGGGCTCCACTTCCCACTCCTGGTTTAGGCAGCTCATTCAAAACTCTGCATTTCTTCTGGTGGAGAAGACTCCAAAGCATTGTTTGAAAACTGCACAATTGCTCTATAGACCTATGTACATATTTTAAAGAATTGTACATTTGGACAACTCTCGCAAACATTGACTGGTATTCAATATCTTAGAGCTACTTCTGCTATGTTCCCAATACTACCTAAAATAGTGAGCAAGAGATATTTCATAATTATGTGGAATTTGCCATAAAATAACAATAGCATAAATGATTTCCAGTACAAGAGGACACCGTGCTGGAAAGCAAGCAACACACACACACACACACACACACACAAAGTATGTGTGTGTAAAATATAAAATAAGAGACACATAGCATTAGCTCCATTCGTTCATGTAAACAGTAAACAAGGAATAGCTGATTGTTCCTTTCTGAGAGCAATTGAAAAATCATATATCTCATATATCCATAATAAAAAGAAATTGTATCTGGCATATTAAGCTTGATGAGTGGAGGGGGAAATTATTTAGGCTTCTGTTTGTTCGAGTCCACTAGTTTTGGGTGCCCAATTTGAGACATTTAGGGCCTGATTTTCAGAAGTTCTAAGTAACAAGAACTTCAGTAGGATTTATGGTTGCTCCCCATCACTGCAAATCTGGCCCTCCTAGGTTTTCTCAATCTGGACACCCAAAATCAGTGGGCATTTTTGAAAGTATCTTATTCAAAGCCCAGTGTAATCAGGGGGAGCTTTACTATTGATGTCTTTAGTCTTCAGATGACTAAATAAACTGATGATTTTTTTCGTGTCTCAAACCTTTTTGAAACGGTTACATTTAAATAGTTTATAAATATCCAGCAAGAAAGAAATTAGAAATTAGACTTTTAGGTTCCAGAACTACTTATTATTTTATTTCTTCTACCTTCTAGGCGTTCTTTTTCATACAAAAGCCGTTTAGCAGCTTTACCCTGATTCAAGATTTTTCTTTTTGTATCTGTAGAAGAGAAAAACTTTAATGTTGTGCAATGGCAAGAGTAAGCTTTAAGCTGTCTTTGACATTTTGGTTTAACTTGAATAGGTTAATGTGTGTTGTTTTCTTTTTAAAAAAAAGTTGGTGGGAAGTGTGTTTTAACTGTGAGTACCCCATTTCAGCCATTAGCATAAGAAAAAAAGTTTTAGTGCATTTTCTATTGTATTGAATGAAGAGTTCCAACAGTCAGGGAAAAGAAAGTGAAAGGCTGTAAAGAAATGATGGTCTATTCAGATTATTCAGCAGCCCAAAGCTCTGGTCATCTGCCTCTGAAATCTGTGATCGGGATATCACTTTTATCTTCCTGTGCCTTTCTCTTGCCTTTTTCACACGTTCACTTTTGTCAAGGTTTATTGATCACGTTTTCTTCTCCACAAATCTGTGGAAAATTTAATGAACCAAAAACAACAGTGAAATAAAAGGAACTTTTTATTCATTAGCACTAGATTGATTTTTTTCTTTAGCCTGTACCCCTTGCCTCCCATGTAACTATTGTGGTACTTACAGTAGATACAGTTGAAATGACTGTGCTAGTAATTACGTTAGGGGGGAAATTATTTAATGTGTGACTTAGTCCAATTCTGAACACTTCTCTCTGTTGTTACTTTTCTGAGTTTCTTGCCTGGTGTTGCTTGTAGAGTTAACTATGATCAAGTTTGGATTCTGGAAATTATTTACCTTTCTTCGAATGAAACCTGTTTGCTCTCTGGTAATTAAACCCAAATTTAAATGATTGCAGATTACTAGTAGTTATTTACAATCCTAATTGTTTTGGTGCCGTGATCCTTGTTCATTACACATCTGCTTTACTACTGTGCTGCCCTGGAGCGCTTTGTAATGCAAATGTTTTTGTTAACTGACAAATAGTTTCAGTATCTAGACCATCTCAGGTGACATTGTTAAAGCTCTTCTTTTCTCGCAGCTGCACTGAAAAAGCTCTAATTAAATGTGGCTTCCAGTGCGATTAAGTTTTGCTGACATTTTCCAGGCAGCCATTTATTTTTATGCAATCTGTTGAACTATGACTCTTTTTGATTCTGTCACTGGGGGGGGGAGGGGATTTAAACAATGCACTTTTTAACATCCACTTTGTTTCTGCAACTTGAAAGTGTAGGGAAATAAAATGAAAATGGAGGTGCACTTGTCTGGGAGACATTGCTTTGCTATCCATTGATTCCCAAAACAAACAAGAAGTCCTGTGGCATTTTTAAAGACGAACAAATTTATTTATCGCATGAGCTTGCATGGGAGAAAATCCCACTTTGTCAGACATTGATTCCCAGATAATGTCACTGTTACTTATTAGTGTCAATGAAATACTGCTGTGCAAAACCTAAAGGGAGGACAATTATAGTGTTCTGCAGAGTGATCCAAAACGTTCCAGAAACTTTACTGAAAGTGGTATTGCTTTGGATCATTACAGCGGTGCTATGGGTAAGGGAGGGGTTAACAGTTGGGGTAAAGCAAATGTCCCTAGAGAAACCGTAATTGTATTATAAATTACGAGATATCTATGATTGCATAAGTGTGCCTGTGTTTCGTGCACTTCATTGATTGTATTCATTTTGCCCTTGTGATTTTAAACGTTCACCGGTCTATTTAAAGGATTTTCTACCTTGCAGGGTGAATTCCATTGAGTAACACTGGGTTCTTACTTAGAAAACAAAAACAGAACCATCACTTTCCTCCATGAAAGTTGGAATTTTAAGGCTCCCAGACCGTGTGCTACATGCAAATAAAAACGTGAACCAGCACTTGCAGAGTAACATGCTTTCACCTGGCTGCCATGCAACACACTAAAATCTGTTCTATTTCCATTTTAAGAATTCTGTGAACAGCTCAGATGAACAATTGGTTTGACGGGGGGCCAAGTTCCCAGTGTGTTGCTTTGTACCTTTCTCCTTTATAATTATCACCATCACAATTTTGAATGTTCATTTACCAAAAACTAAATGAAATCTTATTTTTTTACCGCCAGTTCATAGAGGTAGGATATTAAATTATATTGAGAGTGGGTGAACTGAAAGTTGTCTAGCAATTCCAATTTTAGTTATTGAATGATTTTAAGTAGTTTGATGCAGTTATTACTATTAACTGAAATACCCTTTAAATATCCAGTCCCTTTTTCCCCAACTTAATGAAAATAAATATCTTTAGTTAAAATTAGTATATTTCTCCCCTTTTTTATTGATCTGTAGTCTCCTATTAGAGCCCCCTTTTATCAGCTCTTCTTAAAAGAAAGATCTGTTGATTACTGTGGTGTTAAAAGAGCATCAGTTCTAAAGACCAAGATAGGTCCTTTTCAGAGTGATCCTTAGCAATGCCTCTTTGTGTGGTGGACAATGCAATAAGTCAGACAGGACTTTTTGAGCCACATCTATAAGGAACTGTAAGGGCCACTGAAGTACACTTGTGTTAAGTTGAATTGATTGAAATTTAATGGCTGTTAGTGGCTATGAATGGTAATGATTTTCTAGTATCTTTATCATGCTTGACATTAATAATTGGAGAGTGTGTATGTGTGAAGCCAGTGTGTTATTCATTTTTAAAGATGTTTTCTTCCACCCCTCTTTCCCATAATTTAGTTGTTTTGATGCTTTAAAAAAAAATTCAAGTCTCAAAGATCACATACATCTTGTCAACATAATTTTGTGCTCATGATTTTTATTTTTTCCAATTCCAACATAAATCAGACTACAATATAACGAGAGTGATGAATTTGTTTTACATGCCATCATGAATTAATGTTATGCAAATGGAAGTTTTACAGGTACTATGATTTACTTAATAATTGCAAGTTCTAATATTTAAGCTCATTCATTATCTTTGCATTTTTAAAAAGTATGTATTTTAAAATGTGAAATGTGAGATTTGTGTGCATTTGCTGCGTAAGCACATCTTGAGGGCTAAGAGAATCAATCAGTGTTTGTACTGGGCATCTTTTTCTTCTATGCTACAGAGACGTTTCAAATAGAATAATCAAATATTTGTGTATATGGAGGATGAAGGTACTGGTGAAGAAATAAGACTTTAATAAGTATGAAGTAGTAGAAAATTGCAAAAAACAAATCAGTTTGGCCTTTTTTCCCCCCCATAAAAAGGTCTGCACAGTGGTTTTTACTGTGCGAAGTAGTCTTTATTTCAGTCCTAAATCTGCATTGAAAACCATTCTGTGGGGAGACTGCTGCCTCTAACTGCACATTAAGGAGAATCTGAAGAATTGGTATGAGCTATAGGTGTTCTTGGTCAAAGGTGAATGTGTTTGCTGGGTTGGCAGCCTTTGATATCATTTTTAGAATGCTTCCCAAAGGCTAAGGACAGGGAGAAGAAGTCTGACACATAAATACATCTTGAATCGCTGAAGTTAAGAATAGATTTTGACTTTATTTCTCAAAAAATTGAGGTCACTCTGGTCTGATGACAGACTGAAAGTCCATCAGTCAAATTTTTTCAAAAAAACAGACAGAAGGAATTTCCGTTTGATACATTGTGTGCGTTCAGTTAGTGACAGTATGTTTAGGTTTTGAAGTTTGTGGTCCAGGTGTCAAGGTTTAGAATAAATGCCTGGTCTTCACTGCCCAGGTAGTTTGAATTCCATTGGGTTAAATTAAAGAGCAAGCTTTTCTGAGCAGTGTTCACTACACTGCGTCTTTGTCTGTGGATCTAGGAGCATTTAGTCATGTGACTAGACCCTGAGTAGGATCTGGTCATTGCTCCCAGGCAAGTTCACAATTGAATGCGGACACTAGGATTTCACCTGATGTGTAGTAGTTCGAAGGACCGGTTGTGAGTCTTTTTAACCACACAAAATAGGATGTAAATGCTACACATACCTTCTAAAGGGCTCTTTGCAGAGAGATGAATTCCCCACGTGTGCACTGTGATGAAGCGAATCATATTGTTTAGGGAACCCTAGCTTTGATATTGTCTTACTAGTGCTGGTTGGAGAAATTTTGGCAGAGCTGTACAATTTTGACGTATGTTTTGGAAATGTAGCTCTATTGCTGACGCTTGTGTGTATTTTTGTAGTTTGACCATTCACATTGCCTAAAGTCGAACATGTGAAGTGCTTAGCTGGATCAGGTCTATAGTCATGGGCATAGTTTGACTTCTGTATTTGGGGGAGCAGCTCCCTCGGGCCTACAGGGCTCTGTGTGTGGGGCAAATTCCATCCTGCCTGAAGCTTGCAGTGTTTTGGGGGGACAATGCCCCCCTTTGCCCAAACTATGCCCATGGCCATAGTGAATATATTAGCCTTTCATTTCTATGTGTCTGCAAGATTCTTTAAGAAAAAGGAGTGTTGTCACCCTTTGTACAGATCTTGATTCCAGAGTCTCCAGGACACCATAAGGCATGTAGGGTACACTACCAATTTGGTTGGTCTAACTTATGTTGCTCAAAGGTGTGAAAACCACATTCCTCTGAGCGCCATAAATTATATCAGCAGAAGCACTGTGTGTACAGTGCTATGATAGTGGGAGTGTTTCCCCCACCGACAGCTACCCCTACCACCTTTTATGGAAGTGGTTTTATTATGCCAACGGGAGATCTCTCTCTTGTCACCATAAAGCAGATACGTGAGTGATCTCACAGCAGCGCACTGCATTGGTATAGCTGTAAGTGCCAAATGTAGATTAGGCCTCAGTGCCTTACACTAAGTTTGGTGGCACTTTTTAAGACTAATACATTTCTTTATCGCATGAGATTTTGTGGCAGAAAATCCCACTTTGTCAGACACTGGAAGATGGGGAACTTACATTTTCCAGCATCTGATGAAATGGGATTTTCTCCCACGAAAGCTCATGTGATAAATAAATGTGTTAGTCTTTAAAAGTGCCACAGGACTCCTTGTTTGTTCTGCTGAACTAGACTAACACGGCTACCCCCTTGGAACTTAGAATATGTTGTTATTCCATCTTCTAGTCATAGGGCATTTTACTCCTAGAGCTGTGATGGTACCAGTTGAGTTTTTTAGACTATGGGGTGACATTCAATTCAATGCCTCTGGGTGTGCCTATACTTACAAATTAAGTCAATTTAAGGAGGTTTAAGTCGACTTAAAATACTCCGCATCTACACTGGGCTTTCTTTAAGTCGATTTAAGCTGCTCCTTAAGTCGAATTAAGGAAAAGTTAGTTCAAATCAATAACACCTGGGTTTAATTCAAGCTAGTGCTTAAGTCCGCTTCATTAAGTCGACTTAAGCCAGGGGAAACAGGCATTAGCGCCTTGGTGGAGCTTATTAAGTTGACTTAAAATGTTAAGGGGCCACGTCTACACTTGAAAAGTTGTCGACTTTTATTAAGTTGACTTAATAAGGTCCACTTTAAGTTGACTTAAAGTTGATCTTATTAAGTCGATTTCATAAAGTCGACCAAACTTTTCAAGTGTAGACATAGCCTGTGATAGTGGGAGCAGAATTCCCACGGTGGGACTAGCAAATATTGTGTGGTGTGGGGGGATGACAGGGGAGACTGATTCCTGGAGGATCTGTCAGCTTGTGGAAGGAGGATAGTAATGAAAAGAGGGAACATCAGCAATCAGGAAGGACTTGCAAGTTATAATAAAATAGGAGCATGCCCCCCAGGTTAGTTACCTGAACCTCCCTCTTTTCAGATCACACATAAGAAGTACAGAAGGTTGGATGGCCTTTCCAACAGGCATGCCTTTCCTCTGAGCTCTCTTAGGCTTGTGTGGTTAGGATGTGAATCTGAAGAGCATGTGAAATATGAATTACATACAGACTGATAATCACATGCTTCAAAAATCACTTTAAGGGAGAGAGAAGTGTGAGGGGACCGGATAAAATGTATCTAATGGCCAAAGCCCAGCTAGCTTCCTCTTTTCCTTGTTCTCATATGTACACCCTTCCATAGTCAATGAACCTGGCAGGGACACACAGGTGTGTCCTCCACCCAATGACAGCAGACTAACGTGCAGTTCTTTGTGCTTCACTCTGTGTGGGTCTCTTGAACAAGATCGTAAGAATATGGTCCAACATGCTTTTTGAGGAAGCGGGGGTTTAGCTTCTTGTCTTAGCCAGTAGTTTCTCTCTCCTGCTTAGTGTGTTGTGTTTGGGTGGCTGCAACCCTAGAGATGGCTGCAGTTTAGTGGCCTCGTAATAAATGCAGGACTATTTTTTCTCTGGCTCTATGTTGTTAGATGCTAAGATACAGGCTGTTTCCTATTAACCAAACAACATAGCTTCTAGGTGTACTAAAACACGCAGCTATAAGAACAGTTATGTAACTTAGTGTAGGCTGGACTGCTAAACCATTGGCACAGAGGTTCCAACAAAGTACATTGCTGCAGGTGCTGTTTTATAGGCAGATTGCTTTACATTTCACACCTTTCCTTAACTTTGCATCTCTACCGTTTCACTATCTTGTATGAGCTAATGGAATTTAGGCATCATATGTTCCTCCTGTTTCCCTGGAGATTACACATTTCTGTGCACCCTTGAGCATGAGTTTTAAGGTCACCAGTGGCGTTTTTAGGTCACAAAACTGCAGAGTGCCCTGTCTTCGAGCCAGGTAATGAAATGACTAATTAACTCTTATATCACAGTGGTTATCTTATCTCTTTCCCTCTACTTGGTTCAGTTCTGGAGCAGTGTGAAGCCTGATGGGGAAAATGTTTGAGAATTATTTCATTTGACTCTAAGAGATGGCTATGGACTGAGGTCTCCACTTGGCACTTACAGTTCATTTCACCTCTGGCACTCCAAGCATCCATCATACACTGTTGTAATGGTTAAAAATAGCATTCACAGCAGTCTCCTTTTAATATCACTATACAAATGGTTCAAATTATTTCAGGTTACAAAAGTAATATAGTTTATCTTGGGTTATTAATCAAGGCTTTTTTTTTTTTTTTAAAAGGACAAAGGTCTCTTTAGTGTACATGTCTGTATAAAGGTAAGCTGTCTCTTTAAATCTACAGAGCTAGACACTCTGGACAATGCAGATCTCCGTGTATCTCAAAGCTACATTAACCTGTTTTTATTTTTCACTTTTCTCAGGTGTTGCCGGCATCTGCTAGTGACAGATGCTATATGATAAAACTGTCAGATCAGCGTGCCTTTGGACCTCCTGTTGGTACTTGCAGAGCGCTGTATCCAAATATTCTTCTTTAATTGTCTTATTAAGTAGGGAATTAAATGCGGCGCTTTGACTGTTTTGGTGCCAGTGGTTCTTACTGCAGGCTTTGACATGGCACCAGTCTTCTCCTTTTTTAAAGATTCAGTGTTTTTTTAATTATGTGGAAATTGAGTTGGATCATAAAATCTGATGAGAACAATGACTAATTTAGCGTACGGTATGTAAACTCAGGTTTTATGTCCGTCCCTTCAGAATGTGATGTGGGGTTTTCAGTTCAAATGCTTGTGATGATTTAAGAAATAAAAAGCAGATATCCTTACTGTTGCCAGACCACAGGCTCCTTAGCGCCAGACTTAGAGATGAGCTTCACATGTGGTTGTACACTTTAAAAGCGTACCATGTGTTATTCTTTAGCTAGCTCAGCCCCTTCCCAAGCGATAGAATCTCTTCCTCAGCCAATTGACCAGATTAGCTTTAATGAAATACACTTTTCTCTTACTCTGCTTCCGTGCTATAGTGGGATAGTGGCAGCAATTTCAGTCTTTTATACCTACTTCCTTATGTGAAGCCATTGGCCCATGTAAGGGTCTAAAACTCACAGAAGAGATTGGAAGCTGCCCTAATGTAATGGTGCTTCCTCTACTTCAATCAGAATTGCTTGATATTGATATTTAATCCTTATGTTGTGCATTAGGATCAAAAGCTCACAAGTGGCTAAAAACATGTTTAGAACTTTTTCTCAGAGGATGTAACATGTTTCAGTTTATAACCACATTAGTTACAATCCATGAGTCTAAAATGGAGACTGTTTCCATTGGAATAGTTTTGTTTCTGGAATTATATTTTTACTCCCTCTTTTCTATGATCTTTGAACATTCTAAAGCTAAAAACAAACTACAGAAGAAACAGGATATGCCAGAGGCAGATGTACTCTATATATCCAAGGTCATTGATGAAAATCCAGGACTCTATTTCTCTTTCGCCAAAGCTTCTGTGCTGTACACCTTACAATTATGTCTGGTACCCCAACAAGCCTTGGAGCTCACTAGCAAAGAGTGACAAGTTATGCCTCAGTTTGCAAGGGTTTGTGATGTGGACAGATGGACATTAAGGACTAGATTGAGGATCCCCATATTTATCTAGTCAAGACCTTAGTCAGATTTTAATCCAAATATGTAGAACTAAAAGGCTATGTCTACACTTGCTAAAATTAGTTCTAATTAGTTAGTTCGAACTAACTAATTCAAACTAATTTTAGTTAGTTCGAATTAGCTTAATTCAAACTAGAAAAAGTTAGTTCGAATTAGCGATCCCCATTCATTTCAATGGCCGGTTAGTTCGAACTAAGAAATTAGTTCGAATTAACATGGCCACATTGGCTAATTCGAACTAGTTAGTTTGAATTAAAGCCTTATTTCTGAAGCCCTATTCAAACTTATTACTTCGAATTAAGGAAGCCCTTAATTCGAACTAACTAAAGCCTACTGTAGCCATGGTTTTAGTTAGTTCGAATTAAGCCTCCTTAATTCGAACTAACTTGCCAGTGTAGACATAGCCGAAGACTGGGACCTACCATGTGTATTGGCCTTCAGTTTTGGAATTTTCTGTCTCGTAGAAATGAAATATTTATTAACTCTTTTAAAAGGTAGATGTGAATAGAGGGCTTACTTTTCCCATCCAAGTATAATCATCATGTAATGTTTATTCACCACTTTTGTGCTCAGTGGAGATGGTTGAACTGGATACCCTTGGTTTTTGAATGAATGTGCTTAGGTATGTTATTTGCCAAGATGGTTCTTTGAATTTACTTTCTCCTGCTCTCTATTGATTTGACAGAACTCAGATTTGTTCACCTTCTGTCCTCTCCAAAGCTCTTTATTTGTTTGGGGGTGTCTTGAGGAACATAGATGTGTCATGGCTTTGATTTGATGATGGTGAATGGTGACCACTATTACTCTGGTATTGTATGGGAAATTCAGTAGGTATTTTTATTCTTTGGTGTGTTTTTTCCTATGAAGTACTAAAAAAGAAAACAAGTAAATGGCAGGGGAAAGGATGTGGTTGATTTGAGAAAGATGAAATCAAGTCGTCTGCCTAGATTAAGTTTATATGCCCAGGGTTACCCTTCAACTTCAGAATGGAGAAAATATCTAGTAGGATTTCATAAAAACTGTTGTAATTACTTATAGCATGTTAGTATTCCAGACCTCCCTTCTATCATAGGAAAGACATGTGCTGATTTTTTTTCTAGAGGTTAATTCTGTAGCTCCATGAGTGAATCAGCATTTATACTGACTGAATAGTGTAGAGGAGAGGCCAAGATTGGTGATTATAGATCCACTGAAATGATCCACGGATTATAGATCCAACTGAAACGATATAAATGCTTAGATAGTTTCATTTTCTCTTTTCCTTAAGAATTTGGAACACTTTTAAAAAATACTTTGTTTTTCAACACATAAAAAGGCAGCCATTGAAGTTCTGAAATTATTTCATGGCTAATTGGAAAGTAGTATTTGTGTTCCTATTTGAACTCAATGACAATAATTTATATTCTGATGCCCATCATCATGATCAGGCCCACTAGATAACCGTCATATTCTTTCTCTCACTGTACTTTAAAAAATCATAAATTTAGAGCTACCTGTGTAAGCCTCAACTTCTGTGAATTTATGTTAAAAATGTGCAATGACTCTGCAGCTGGTGTTCCCCATTCTGCTCCCAGCCTAGTGAGCACAGATGCTAGAAAGGATCCAAACAAACTTTCCTCCTGGGGATTGTCTTGCTGTAAATTTACATGATAGAGAACACAAACTATCTGCCAGAGTTTGCTCATTTCTTGGCTGTTTCTTGAGTTGCACCCTGGGGTTGCCATTCTGTCCCTCTGCCCACGTCATTTTCCGTCACAAACTGGAACTAATGGGACCTGTCTGGTCGGGTCAGCAGAACTTCTCTGTGCAGTACCTTGGGTCCTGTCTGGTCAGGTCAGCAGAACATCTTTGTGCAGTATCTTAGCACCTGAGAGGCTTTGGTAACCACATGTTTTCCATAATTTGCAAGGACCTCTACTTTGTTGTCCTCCATTCAAACATTAGACTCTGTAATAATAATCTTAACATCCATTTAATCTTCTCCATAATACCAGGCTAAACCTTTAATGGCCAATAAGAAATGAACTTACCTAGCTGGTTCCTGCTGGACTGGTGTCTACATCCCCATAACTTGCTGTTGTAAATTGTTTTAATTTGAAAACGTATCATGGAAGTTAATGTTAGAAATAAATAATGTTTTTCACTTTTTTAAAGTGGGTGTGTGGGAAAATAGCTGTTCTCAGAAATTCTGTGGGTGGCAAAGTATAAAAATGAGCATATTGTTAAAGAGATGGTGTCGGTGTGCAGTATGTAGTATCTGAAGATGGACTGGGAGAATAGATGACTTGCATGGGAGTAATGGGATAGTATACTTTTCATCAACCATGACACCTAACACTAATCAGTAAGTCTGTTACTGGCAGTGGATCTTGATAGAGCTTGCTGACAGGGTATGGAGATTGAACCCCCTTCTCATCTATATTTGCTGAGCTGAGTTGGGTGAGCTTGCACAACTACTTCCCAACCATCTGCCTTTCTTCTGTGGCAAAACAGAAGACTCTGAACTCCTTGAGCAATAATTTGGCACATTCCATGAACACTGCATGCACACAGCAAATCAGTGTTAAAATTGTGGTTTTACACAAGATGAACTATTTTAGGGCTATTCTGTTCTGATTTCTTCAGATTGCTTTATTAGAGGAAATGTGAAATAGGACTTCTTTTATATGGATGGAAAAACAGCAATGGCTTTATAAAGAACTAGGTGTTGGAGAAATGTCATCTGTTTATACTGGGCACTGTATTTTTGATGGCCATCTAGGGTACTTTTAACAGTGAAGTAGTTGGCTTAATAGACAGTAGGAACACCAAGTACTGTGAGGATGGAATCCTGGATTCAATCTGTTCTTCTGTAAATCAGGGGAATTCTTAGGTGACAAGGACAGAGCTTAAAAATTCTCAGCAATGGCATCAGCTAGACAGTTAGAAGGCCTGATAAAGAAATTCTAAAGTGAGTTTCCTTCAGTCTTCCTGGATGAGGGATAGAGCCATAGGGACCTGAGGCCTGGGAGCAGTATAACTGGGCAAAACAGGTTTTCCTAACACAAGGGGCTCTACAGAGACTATGAGCATGAGCCAAAAAATTTCAAAATGGGATTCAAATTGGACAAAAATCAATACTTGGATATTTAGAGGAAAACCAACTAGAAACAATAAGGAGGAGAAATGAGGGAAACAGTAACTCTGGAAGGAAGCCATGGTTGAGAAGGGGAAGGATGCCGGCTCAGTGCTCTTTGGTGTTTAAAAAGACCAGTGAAGTCTGAGGCTGTAGCACCAGAGGCATCACCTTGTGTATCGCTGAGCTAAGAGGTCCTCTCTACACAGTTCTAGTTACCAGAGCAGGAATATTGCATTCAGTGCTGCCTCAGCCCTTTACAAGAGCGAGATTGACAAATGGGAAAGAGATCAGGAAAAAAAAAAGTAACAAGAGTGTTGAGGGATTGACTTAGGAGGGAAGACTGAAAGAGCTGAATATGGATAGCTTGGCTAAAAGATGACAAATGGCGTGGTTGGGATATAAATCTACAGATATCTGAAGGGAGTAACATCAAGGTTGGGAAAAATTATTTAGAGTGATACAATGGTGTATAAATAGAAGTAATGGGATGGAATTTGAGAGAGGGCAAATTTCACCTCACTAATGGGAGAAGCTTTGAGACAGCATGACATATGAGGCCATGGAATAATCTCTCACTGGAGGTGCCAGAAGCTCCATTGGTCTTTTTAACTTGGGGCCAGACCCTGTTTGCTGTGAAACAAGCATTTTTCACCATTTTTTGTTGATACATTTATATAGTTCTTTTCACCTTCTATATATGTAACACACTGATATACAAACTTTACACTGAAATTTCTTTACCCATCATTGAATGCAGCCACCTGGGAGGTGAAATGCAGTGACAACTAGCAATACAACACTTGAGGAGAGGAGTGAATAATACCGTGCCCAACTGAGTTGGAATTTAGTCAAGACACCCCTGCTCTTATGAAAAGTTACGTTGGATCTGTACTCACTGCAGTGATCCGCACCTCTCTTTTTACATCTCGTACTTCTGCTCATTGGGGCAATCTACTGTTACCATTCTGGGTTTAGTTCACTTGTGGTCTTTGGAACAAAGAGACATCAAAATTCTGCTTCAGCTCTGTGTTCAAATCAAGGAATCTTTCATTTTGCTTCAAAGAAATTAGGACAAACAAGCCCTCATTGATGCATATGGTCTGTAGTCTTTTTTACATCTACAATACTGTACCTTAACGTTTTATTTATATACTCCCATTTCTTCTGCTGCTTTTCACTTCACTTGAAATGCAAACTAAGGTCAAAGGATCACTTTCCTACAGTGGAACAGACTACATTGTCTGTCATTTTAAAATATTCTTTGCACTGGCTGAGGAAGAGTTGATTTCTTTTCTTTTTAAGCCTTTTCAAGAATGACTCTCCTAGAATGCCATTTGCTTTTCCTTATCCTGAAAGTCTAAATTTGAAAATTAGGCAAAATAGCCATGTAAATCAAGTTATAGCATCTTGGCTAAAATAGCAGTTTATCTTCAGTGCAGGGTGGATGGCAGAGATTCATGTAATTAGAGAAATGAATGTAGTTATAGCACTTAACGTATACGGTAATTCAGTGTTTCATTTAAGAGAGAGAGGACAGCAAACTTCAAAGCATTGGCTTGTTTAGAGCACAAATTAGATCAGAACTAAAACTGTCTTGAATAATAGTTCTTAAATATGTTGTATACATCAGTACAATATACTATGTCTGTACATCCTGGCCAAAGTTGTGAGTTATGTGCCTTTTGAGACTAAGGGGAAGAACTGGTGAAGAACATACAGTAATCTCTTTTAGCTTTTGAGGCCATCGTTGAAAGTCACATCTGTGAGTCACGGATGGAAATGAGCCATTTTCTGTTGTGGAGTTTTGCTCATAATAAAGCACCTTGCAGCTGATGCTGATATACAGATCTTCAGAGACTTGGACTTTAATGAGTACGAAGGCACATTCTAATCAGACATGCCAGACAAAGAAAACGAAGCTAATGAAGATGTGGTAAAACACTTGCACCTACTGGTCAAGTTGCTATCAGCCATTACTGCAAGTATATGCAAATCCCATGAGTCAAAAATGTTTTTGATAAAGCCTAATGGCAAGGAACATGCTGATGTAAGTATGCACATGCATGGATATATGTCTATGGAGAAGGGACTTCTCTCAGATTTCCTCAGGGTGACGGCAAATATGCCTTTTTACATTGACCTAAAACATATCCTATGGGTTAGCCCGGTTTGGCTGCTGATGAGCACTCAAAGCCAGGGGCATGAGAGCCTGCATGAAGAAGACACCTTTCCCCAACCTCTCTCTTTTACATCAGATGGGAAAAATACCATCCTTCTGACATATTTGAAAGGACCCCTGCTGCCATCCTGTGTCATCCTTCTTGGTCTTAGTGTAATGGCTTTATGTGTGATGATGATTTCCTCTAGTGACTGGCCCAAAGGGGTCAAAAGCCCTACTGCTGCTGACTCTCGTGGAAGTTCTTCATTAGTTCAAGTGGCAGAGATCTGTGCTTTTGGAGGTAAAAGAGGTTCGAGTCCCCATCTCTGTGTATGTGATTTAAGACAGTGATTACACCACAGTACTTGTGTTGCTTTGAGTCAAGGGATTAATTGCTCCATCCGTATCTCTTACCATTGCAGCCTGCTCCGTTCTTCCAGTCAGGATAGGATTCATGCTCCTTTTGAGATGGCCTTTTCTGCTGTTCCAATAAACCACACTACAAATAAACCAGTCTGAAAAAACAGGTTAAATGCCACTGTGTCTGGTCTAGTAGATTGCAGATGCTATTGATGATTTTTAAAAGATGTGGTATGGGTGCAGGTTCTAGCAATTGTTAATTTTCCTTAGCAAACTTTTAAGGTTGTAGTGTTGGCAAGGCAAACTTGACCCAAACAATCATACTCAATGACTGTAGGTTTACAATCCTACCTTCTGACCTTAGCACATCAAGGTCTTCATGAATGCTGTTAACTATGTAACCTTTTCCACATATAAGCATCCTCCATCTTCAACATCCTGAGATTCTATCAAGTCACCTGGCCCATGCCCCTGCAATGCAAGGTCATTTCCAACAAATACATTGGGGATAAATAAATGTCTATAACAATGATGGGATGTTCATTGGCTTTTTGTGGGATCTCTTGCATAAGAACATCCATATTGGGTCAGACTAAGGGGCCTCAAGCTGAGTATCCTGTTTTCCAACACAGTTTATTCAGAGGGAATGAATAGAACAGAATGAATAGAATCATCAATTTTGCCTTCTCTCTATTTCTCCTCCTTCTAATATGTTGCTCCACACTATTTGAATCCAAACAACTGCTTTGATTTGCTGTAATCTTACACTTCTCTGTATCTATTTTATCTCCCATTCTGTAAGTTCTCCGTCTTCAAGTGTCTGACAAAGTGGGATTTCTCCCACGAAAGCTCATGTGATAAATAAATTTGTTAGTCTTTAAAAGGGCCACAAGACTTCTTATTTGTTTTGCTGAACTAGACTAACACGGCTACCCCTTTGGAACAGGTAAGCATCAACTGATCCATCACATCGGCCATTCCCAGCCTCTGGCAAACAGCAATCTCTGCCTTGAATCTCACGAAATGGTTGCCTGTTAATGTTCTTTGGTTCTCTCTGCACATCTGCAAACTAATAAGAGGAGGAATACTCTGGATTCTAAAGATCACCTCTACAGTTAAAATACATATTAAAAATGGTAACTTTCTAGTAATACATGTGCCATCTTATGTGACAGAAAATTCATATGAACTTAAAATTCTACTTTATAGAGTCTCTGATTAGAAATGGATCCAAGCTTTTGAACCCTCCAGAAGTTCCTGGGTGTCGGCTAGGGCCTGCCTCTTCTTCTTAACTATAATGATTATTTTTTAAATATGCATATACATTGAGGCACCTCTCCAAAAGATCTGAAAGAAGACAAGTCTGGGCTTTTAAAAACAAAACAAAACAACAAAAAACCACCCCTAGAAGTGGGTTTTTGGCAGCTCTCATTCCATAAGGTGGATTCTGTCTACAAAAGCAGTTTTTATTAATAGTAAGAGCAGGAACAGCTCTCGCTTGCTGCAGCTTATTCCTACTACTATCTGTTTAGTTCAGGTGAGATAAGTTGTTATCCGCATGATAACATCTAGATTCCTAATCACTTTCATGTACTGTTTTCACAGGAAAAACAAAACCATTAATATAAAGTGCTTCGTGTTTTATGGTCCTGTTGCTTGGTGAACATTTAGGGGATGGTTCAAATCTTCTTTACTCAATCTGAAAAGCTGTTTAATAGAGAGCTAACTGGGAAATATCAGGGAAACTGAACCTGGATGTTAAGCTGACCTGTGTCAAGCCGGTATCTATTCACTGTGGGTTGATTTTGTAACTCTTACTCCTGTTGAGTAGCATTTACTTACTGGGGCTACTCATGGGTAAGTGCTGTTTGACATGAGGAAGTGTTACAGAAGCAAGCCACAAAGAAGCAGTTCAGACACCATAGTGTGCTGTGTCCCCAAACTTTCCTGTTTTGAATAACATTTTTCTAGCTGGGGTTTTGCAGCTGTGAAGTCTAAAACCAGTTTAAGAAAACTTTATGATGCGAAAATTAAGTTTTCTCTCATAAGCTGCAGTTTGCCAAAACAACAGTGCACATTCCAATGGGGTTGCAATTTGGCAGGATCTGAGGATTTCATCTCTCTTTGAATATCTGAAGAAAATGGAAAACTGGCCTCTTGAGCGCTATAATGTTTTCTACACATCCCTCTCAACAGCTGGGATAAACTACTCTGCTTTATCACACATTTCCCTTGTTTTATGGATCACCGCCTACTCTCTGGCCTGTTAGCATACAGGATTCTTCACTCTCTTGAAGCTCCCATGTTTGGCTAAGGCTGGGAGAAGGGTTTTAAAGGGACTTGTCCAAGGATAATGTGGATCTCAATTTTGGTTGTTTGATAAGACAGTAGTTAGAGAGTTTCCCTCTCTCTAAATAACATAGCAGTTGACATATAATGTGTTTCTATCTTGTAAGCAATATAGTTCTACCTATGTCAGTTCCAGGATATTAGAGAGACAAAGTGGGTGAGGTGATATCTTTTATGAGGTCAACTTCTGTTGGTGAGAGAGAGAAGCTTGTCAGACAACTATATTTGACATCCACATTATCCTTCTGTTTCTGTGGATTTGAGGTCCACATTAAAACTTATTCCAAAGGGGTAGCCGTGTTAGTCTATTGTAGAAAGACAACAGAGTCTTGTGGCACTTTGACTAACAGATTAATGATTAATAAATTAATAAATAAATTAAATAAATTAATAAATCTGTTAGTCTTTAAAAGTGCCACAAGACTCTGTTGTCATTAAAACTTATGTTGGTGAGAGGGGGGAAGAAGTTCACAGTCCAAGTGGAGGTGCCTGGCAAGTTTGTAGGGGCCATCACCCCTAGATGTTTTCTGTGAGCATGACAAGGGATACTCTTCAACAAATGTGGCTAGTGATCCTGCAGTTGTCCTGGTGTGTGTGGGTAGCAAGTGTCTAGAAACCATACCTCTAGGACCACTATTGTTCCATTTCTAGCCTCTCTTACTGGAAGCCTCATTACACCAGACCATATATGGCAGCACCTAGAGATGGGATAGAAACCTGTCTCCTCTTTTTCAATAGAGCCAGGATAAGGCAGATTTTAGCCCATAGTTAGCAGTGTACACTCTTCCTGACGTGCAGAATGGATATAAATGGCCCTATAGAGCCATTGGAGGAATTCAGCAAAGAAGTAGGCGAGAAAATCATCTAATCTTTCCACCCTTAATTGGAACTTAGAAGAAAGCTGAAGTGACAGACTATACCTTAATGAAAACAGCGAAAGCACCAGAGATGTTTGAGTTGATCTCTTCTTTTTTTGCTGACAATTTTAGATATCTCTTCCCACTACACAGTAGGGCCTCACTAATTCACACCAATACCTAAAATACCAGCTAGAAATGACTTAGTTTTTGTCAGTTAGCAAGTGAGCCCACATGCAGTATTCTCATTTTTTGTTTTATTATGTATCACCTAATATTTATTGTTCCTGTGTTTGACACGTGAAGGATAGTTTGTAATTATTAATTATTTCCTTATGTAATAATAAGTGTTCTGTTGGTATGTCAGAAAACATAATTGTCTTAGTAATAGCAGACATCAGACCTGCATTCTATTAAATCTTTGCTAAAAAGTAGAAAGAAACCACTTTGCTGTACCTGTGTGAATTATGAGCAGTGTGGATCAATGAAGTGCAAATTAGCGAGGTTCTACTGTACCATCATACTCCACTATGGAAAGATTCAGAAATTCACTGCTTGGGTGGAAGGGAGGGCAGGGTAGGGGGTGGGGAAAGATTGCACTGACTTATTTGTGCTGTTATTAAAACTGTTTGGAGCTGAATAACCCCTCGTGAACTTGTGTCCTCCATCCCAGCTGCAGCTCTTCACTCCAACAAAGACTAGTCACTAAATCCAGGAAATAGAATGGAGTGTGGGTGAGTTAATGACTCCAGACTCACACCCTTTTCTTCTGTCCTGAGGGGATGTGACTTCTGGAATATTTTGAAACCTTGCAGTTCACCTGCAAATAAAAACACGTAGATGTCTCTGTCCAAATACATCTACACCTTTTCCATCCAGAGGAAATTGCTTTCTCCATCAAGTTTTTCCAAAGCATAGCCTTTTAGAAACCACACTCTACAAATTTAGCTATTAAGGAATTTTTATTCTTTTGATACTAACTCTACTTCTGTATTCAAAAGGGGCTTTCCTGAAGCCTGTATTTTACAGTCATAAATGATGATGATGATTGCGCACATGGTAACAGGAAGAAATATCACTTTTCAATAACATTTCACTTGAAAACATTGACATTCACTTGAAAACATTGAAATACGACTGATATATTTTCTCCTCTCTGATTATTCTGCTTCAAGTATTTGTCTCTTTACCATCCAAATCCTGGTTTTGGTGCCACTAATTTGTTGTTTATGCTAAAATGGGTGGTGGAGTGGTTTGCAGAGAAAGAAATGGGATTCAATTTTTCATGCTTTTTGTCAAATATAACTTTCAGGACTTTATAATACTATTCCACAAAGTACTCTACAAATATAGATCTTAAATAATGTTACAAAAGGATGTAAGCCTCAAAATCCCATTTTACTGGTGAAGAAACTGAAGTATCAAGAAACTGACTCACCTAAAACCATGTATCAAGTTGGCGGTAGCTCAAGGCCACCTGTGTCCCAGCTCAGTCCACTAGACCACGCCTCATCTGATTACAGTCTATATCCATTCATTTGAGACAAGACACTAGCTTAAAGTGTACAGAAAGCAATTTAGCAATCAAAATTTTGTTTTGTAGTCAGACTGGACTGTTCACATGAGAAAGTATTTTCAGAAATTTACTGTGTTTGGGTTGGAGGGAGGAGTAAATTGCTGTCTGTGAAATTAAGACACTTCTTCAGCCTTTAAGCTCTGTGATGGGCAAAACTCAGAAGTAAAGACCAGTCAAAGGTACAAAATTCTTATCTGGATTTTGAATACCATTTGTTAATGGTTGGGCCTGTTATATAGACAGAGGTATTTGCAAAATTCAGATTAGTGTTCAAAATTTTGAATCTTTCCAAAGTGCACAGTTGTTCAGATCCAGGGATTTGGTTTGGGACCATCTCTGCCCAGCTGGGATTGGTGACTTTTTATTGGTTATCATTCATCTGGTTTTAAGTTCACACAGTATTACTTGTTCTCACAATTTTATCTTAAGTCTCATATGGAGACTTCATCTCCTGGAGTCATGTTATTTTGTATGAACTTCAGCAGTTATTTTAGAAAATTAAGTTGCTCGCCCTTGCGGTTGAAGGGAAAAGCTTGAAAAGTAGTCCAATTGACCCTACAGGCTCCAAAATCAGACAGCAAATACCCAACATGTATTATCTGGGGGAGGGGAGGGGAACCTCGTGATTTTAAGCCAGTCTCATGATTTTGGGGGCCCTAACTCCTATTTTTAGGGGTTGGAGTTGGCCGTATAGTTCAGATACAAACTTGAAACTCAGTTTGGGTCTGTTGATGGGTGTGGTATCAAATGCTGTGTTTCAAGGAAACCATAGCAGTGGCTGTCTCCTGCAAATTCATGCAAAATTCATGGTTCTGCTGAAAGTGTGCGAATTCAACCAATGTTTATTTCCTCAGTGGAGTCATTTAAATGTGGAATTTTCCTCACTGTGCCCCACAGACTACTTAGATCACCACAGTGCTTCAGACTGTCCAAATGTCTTCCTTTCCACACAAATCTTCTGTTCTCTGAATTATTGTCCCATATCTTTTCTTATTAAGGGCCAGATTCTACGACCCTTGTTCAATCTTTTCTGTAAGAAATTAGTGAGACTATTCAGAGTAAGGGACTCCTCAAGGAACAGCTTTACAGCACTGGAAAAAGCAATCTTGCCATCATTGAAAGCTAGATTTGGAGAGGAAGTGGCTTCATTACTGGCACAGAGTGCCCCTAAAATGGGGTGTGATTTTTATTTTAAATTAAGGAATGCGGCGGGATTAGACTCTTAAGTAGGTCATTAGACCATCTACAGTGATATTAGGTTGAATAATATTATTTTTTAAAGACAGAGTGTTTCAGAGCATGTCAGCCACTAAATAATGGAGATTATGAAGAAAGATCCCCAAAGGATAGGTTATTCCATATTTGTGCACCCCAAAACTTTTTCTACTTGCCTCTGAAAAATCAACTACAGTGGTTAGTGACCTGATCCAGCTTCCCGCTGGGGGCAAAAGAAATCTTCCCATTGATTTTAATGGGATCTGAATCAGGGCCTGTAAGTGACAGACTATTAGAGTGGGTGGACCGCTGGCCTGATCCAGCTGGCAATTCCAGTGTCCAGTGCTAACCATGGTGATGCATTTTGAAAAGAAGCTAGAGTTCTTTCCAGAGAATAAAAGCCCCAAACCTGAGGAGCTATGTGTTGGCTGGGTTGTACAGAGAAGACAAATAACAGAACAAAATAGCTTCATGAGAGGTAAACCTTTTGCACTTGTTTTTTGTGATGCACAAAAGGGGTCAAAATGTACCACTGGAAAAGCTGCTCAAGTTCCTTTGAATATATTTTTTTTAAAATGAATTAATAACAATGTTTAAAAAGAAAGAAAAAAGCCCACTGGGTGAAATTTCCCTCCTGTCCTCACACATCAATTTTTTTATAACATTAAAAAAATTAATTTAAATTGTTACTTTCCTGAAAATGAGGTGTAAATCTGTGATGATTACATTATTTAATTTCCCAATTGGATATGAAATTAAAGAAACTGTAATTGTTTGACCTCTCCTCTGACATCAGGGAGTCTAAGTATTATTTTCTACAAGAATGCAACAATATAAGAGTGATGTCTTCCTTATGGGGCTTTATTCCCTTGAATGCACAATTTAATGAACTAAAATATACCTTCTCTTTCCAGTGTTTTTGGATATCCTGATGACCTGCACTGGCTTGAGTCAGGGGTGTTTTCCTAGTTAAATTATGTGATGGATCTCACAACAGCTTTGTCCTGGTGGATTTCACTTACTTACGAAGAGACATTCACTAAGTGGACCCTTTTGGATACCGAAGTAGCTTTCGTTCTCATTTAGTTTATTGCTATGGTGCTCTCTTAGAAATGCATAGCTTCAAAGCATCCTGCTTTTTGAGCCCTGATTCCTTTGATTCAGCAAATTTTCCAAATACAGCAAAAACAACAAGTAGGACCCTTTTTCTGCAAGAGTCCATTGTTACTGAAGAGGGCTGCAAATTTTGGAATTCTAAAATAAAGAAAAACTGTTTGGGTAAATCCTCCAGTTCACCAATTTATTGTGGTAGGATGGAGTGAGAAATTGAGCAGGGCTCCTAGATGCAATGGTAATACAAATAATAATAATAGATGCATCAAGTAGGAAAGTACTCACTATTATGAGTAGGTTTTTGGGCTGATGCTATACAGATTGCCTCTAAATCAGGTTAGAACTTACTAGGAGCCAGTCTCAGGCCTGTGAGATGAGGAGGCAAATGACCCTTTTATATACTGTAAACTGTGAGGACCCTCTTCATGGCTCCAGTAAATCTTTATCAAACATTGTTATGCAAACAAAGGCTTGATAAGTGATGTCCTGGCTATGTATGGCTGTGCATGGCCATGTGGAATATCTTAGATTTTTTTAAACAGCTAGTTAGACACAGTTGTCAAGATAGAATTCAGGTTAAAGGATGAACCAAGTCCAAGGCCTCACATTGAGAAAACAATACTTAGCTAGAGAGTTTAGAGGGGACTTCCTACCTTGAAGTTGCCACTTCCTAATGGCATTTTCAAAAGGTAAGAATGACAATACAACTAGTAAAGTGCTAGTGGTGAAAGATATTGCATTAGAGAGTAGAAAATGTGTCTAAGATCAACCCCAGGAGTTCTACTTGCTTGTGAGCCAATGACTTTTCTGACACGCTTGAGGGTAGCTTTGTTTGCTTGTTCTGCCTTTACTGCCCAAAGTTAAAGGGTTTGTAGTCTGCTGCCATCTAAAAGCAATACTAAATGTATACTTAACTCTTTTCATCTTAACAGAGCTTTTCTAACTTGTTGCGTGTTCAGAGCAGCCTTGGGAAGTAGATAAGTGTTAGTCCCATTTTACAAATGAAAAACTGAGATGCAGAGAAAGATAAGTGATTCCCCTGAAGAATCAGTGTCCGAACCAGAATAGAACTCCAAAGTGGCTCTCAATCTCAAGGTCCATCTGCTAGAAGCTCTCGCCCCTCTTGTCCTTTCAGCATAAAAGCTAAAAGTCTTGAGCACTTTCCTATTTACTACCGACTAAATCGGTTTTTAAAAAGTGATGGTGAATTTATTGTAGAGATTTTGCCAGTAAAGTGAAAGGGACGTTTCTGTTCTGGATGCAACTCTACCCTTCAACGCATCTCCGCCCTTGTTCCACCCTCTTGCTTCTAAAAGGATACATTTCTCAGTCCACTTACATAGCACAAAGTAAACCTAAAGCTGCTGAAGGCTGCCACTGGAGAATTTATGCTACATAGGGATAAGTAATCTCTGTTGGCATAAAACTGGTGAAGGAGGCCCTGCTGCTTTCTGCCTCAACTCTACTGCTGAAAACTGCTTACCTGGCATAAGGAGAGATTGGAAGCATGTCTGAGCAAGGCTCTGCTATGCATGGATTCTCTACTGGGGTAAGATCTTTGCCTATGTCTACACTACAGGCTCTGTTAAGTTGGCCACCTTAGATCAACTTAACGGCGCCTCTACACTTAAAGTTGACTTAAGTCGATCTTGTTAAATTGACTTAACAGATCCTGTAGTGTAGACATCCCCGTCCACACTGGCTTTAAGTCGACTTAATAAGGTCGACTTAAACCTTAAGTTGACCTTCAGATGTAGTGTTAAGTCAATTTAAGGAAGCGCTTAAATCGACTTAATAAGTGCCCACTGTGGACACGGCATTCTGTAGGTCGACATAAGCATCGTTAAGTCACCCTAAGGTGCAAGTGTAGATGTACCCTTTGAATGGTGTAAGCTAAAGCTGATCCTGCTATAGCTAAAGCTTGAGCTAGGCTGGGTAGCTGAGAATCAGGTTGCTGTGTCCAACCAGCCTTAGGCAGCAGAACCGGTGGAGAATCAAGTCCTTTATATTTGACCATCCAGACCTAATGTACTGTCATAATGGTCATCAAATAGGGTTGTAACATGTTTAAATGATATATTTTGCTGCTTTGAAAACAAATGGAAGTGTATTCTTGGTCTGGTTTATTCCTTCTCTGCTTCTGCAGAGTTCCCCAGCATCCATTTTCCCCACATTTACACACAACCTATATATGGAATCCAAGGGTGAAGTGATTGCATGTGTAATCTCTAAAAAACACACCTGTAGCTGTTTTGTATCCCATATAATTCATTACTGAGTGATGCTTCCTGCCCTGTCATCTTCACTCCTAGATGAATGAATTGCCAAGATAAACCAGCTTAGTGCTGAACGAAAGTGATGGCTCATGTTTAGCTTTGAGTCCTGCATAAGTCGTGTAGAAACCTATTTATATTGGGAAGACTGGGTGTACTTGGAGGTTTCAGTTCTTTTGATATTTGATCCCTTCACAGCACGCATGTTCTGCCTCAGCTTTATTTTCCCTTACAGAGGCATAGATCTTGCATGAATCACTATGTCTTTGCAGAGACTGAAATGTGCAGAGGTATTTGTGCTGAAATCTCAACAGGCTGTAATTAATCTGTAGACGAAAGGAAATGTTTTCATGACAGCTAAATGAAGACTGAATAATACAATGTGATGAAAGATATGCTCGGCAGTCTGATTCAGAACCAGAAGTTTATGTGCATTTAGCCTTAAGGTGCGCTGAAAAGCATTTTACACAAAAACTACTTCAAGAATCCAAGTCAGTAATAAACTAAAAATATACAGGTGAAAAATTGCACATAATTGCATATTAAAAGATAGATGTGGTCAGAAAAGTGAGCATATCATTTAAATTGGAGACTTTTTATTTACCTTGTTTGCTCTTGAACATCTTTATGGAACAAAAATACCTGTAAATTGTATATAAATGCTATATACGTATACAGGCATATGTTTTACATATTAGACTTATAAGAACATAGGTTGGTTCAGGCCCTGGACAAGCCACCTGAGCTTCGGGTCTTAGTTTTATTAAATTCAGGTAGGAAAGAGGTAATAACTGCAAAATATATTTGTGGATTCATTTTTTGGAGAGCTGGTTTCTTTAAGTAGTTCATTTTATTTAGAAGTTGATCATTTGGGAAAGGAGCTAAAAATGTAATCTATTTCTAGCTCATGCTTCAGCTTGTTCATCATCAGCTGCCCTTTGATGCAGGTTCTGTCATGTTTCATTCGGAGCTGACACTAAATTGTTAGGAGGGAGACCTGTGTGCAGCCATAGTGGGAGATCGAGTGGCTCTTTTATTGTGCGGCAGCAATGGCCATTCGTGTAGCCACCACCAACTGCAGGTTCCATTTACGTGCAAACGTCCTGATGCCGAACATTTCAATGACGGGCACAAAGCTCTTAGCTAAAAGCCCAGTTAGGGGCCTGATTCTGCAAAGTGCTGGCCAGCTTTAATACCCATTCACTTCATTAGCCCGTTGTGAATTGGGAGGAGATGAATGCTCTTCAGGAGCTAGGCACTGGAAGGTCACATCTTAATTATTCTTGATGTGTCAGAGTCTGAAATGGCACAGCTTGATTTTCAGATCCGAGGCTGGTTTAGAGTGTGGCTCCAGCAATCTGGGGAAGAAGTAATCTTTTGATTTGTAAGATGAAGAAAATGTCACCTGAAAATCATTCCGAGAATAAATATGGAGTCAAACAGTATCATTTTTCAGAACCTCTTTTCTAATTTCTATCACTGCTTTCGAATATGGTATTGTGTTTCTCCTTTATTTACTTGCCATGATCTGGGTGCCTCACTGCCTTTGAAAATTTCTGCCAATAGTCTCCGGTAGACCGAAACAAATAATTATGGCCAGTATTAATAACATCAATTTTGGATCCCCTATTGTGACATCTTAAAAGAGCTTGATTTCATCAAGTGCTGAGAACCAATCCTCTGCCATTTAAGGTGTCTCAGGTTCTCTCTGAAGGTCAGTTGGAGATGAGGAGCAGAGACAAAGTAGGTGTGGCAATATCTTTTATTGGACAAACTTCCGTTGCCGTGAATGTTGGAGTTAGGTGTCCCACTCCCATTTATTCATTTGAAAATCCCTCCCCCTAGTTATTTGGGACTCTAGAAAGACTTTAGACTTTATTTGCAGAATCTTTTCAGTGTCTCTTTTAAGGAAGATCATTCCAAGGTCCATTCAGTTTCAGATGTTTCCTGGGAGTTGACTGAAGTGGATGTACTCAAGAGGAAAAAATGACTATCACAGAACACCGTAACATTGGGACCGGACCACCCTACTGTCCCAAAGGCCACATTGATTAGATGAAAAGGTGCATCTATGACATGAGAGATCTGTGGGAAGCAGTTTACTGTATTGCTGTTTGCAGTTTGGGTGGCTTGAACTGTCTGAGATCGCTCAGTTGTTTTGTGAATGAAACAACTCCCTTTGCAACTGATGAGTTATTTGACTGAATAGCAGCATGCTTCCTTGACTGTGCTCTTTTTCCCTCCCAGCCCCCTCCATTTCTAGTGTATTTTTTCCATTAGGCAGCAATATAAGATCAGGCTGTTTTTTCATTTCCATCAGTTTTACCCTGCTGTGACTGAATTTGTTGCAATTAAATTTTAATTGAGATGCACGCTGCTTAAACAGACACAAGACAGCTACAGCTCTTGCTAATTAATTTTCTTCCAAAATGACAACATTTAATAATTATATTCCATGTCACTTAAATTATTTATACAAGTTTTAACTCTGGGATTTTTTTTTTAAAGGCACGTCAGCTGTGAAAGTGCTTCACTCTGTTAATCTCCTGTAAAGCAATTGTGATTAACTTAAAAAGTGATAGGGTATAGTTCTCTTAGTAAATGATCAGGTATCTCTGTAAATTCCAAGAAGGGCTGAAACAGTTATATGACTAGAGAATAGTATTTCTGGTTATGCAATACAAATTCTGAAGGGGATTTATCATGATACTTTTTCACTTCTGTGGCACCTTCCATCCAAGGATCGCAAAGCATTTACCAATATGAATGAATGAGTTGAGCATTCTGTGAAATAAAAGAGTAGCGTTAGCCCTCATTTCAAGTTTCATGCTGTTTGGCACTAGCTGATCACCAGTGGAGGATCAGAAATTGATGCCCACTCCACTAAGGTTGTTGCCCTTTCTGACTTTAGCCGAATATCGCACAGTTAGATTCACAAAGGAAGCTTTACTCGAAACATCCACTCTTGGCCCCAGGCACACAGGGTACTGAGCCGTTCCAGTGCAGCAATTCCTCCATAGTGTACACAGGGTGAAGCTCTTTTGCTGGGTAAATGGGTTCAATGCGTGACATTGTACCACAACTTTTGTCCATCTTCATTGCAATTCAGGACTGCAGGGTTTCATTATGAGATTTGGCTCTGGTGATAATACATGAATTGTAATAGCTTTTGCCACGGAGATCTATGAAACATGAGCTGGTTGGATGTGCAGCTATTTGTTGGAGGACGGTTAATATGCATGACAAGGTGCTGCGTGGGATAACTGAAACAATTCATTTATGTTGAGAGCTGTAAAATGTTTGGAAAGTCGGCTTTGACATGGGCCTGACAGCTTCAACATGAGAGAAAAATGAGTTTTTTCAATGAAGCCTTGGACCACCGGGTATTTTTCTCTTAGGGGTTGATTGCTCTGAAGAAAAGCTTGATCTGAAGCAAGAAGCATATGTTAACTTCTTTGCGGAGAGTGCTACCAAGTAGAATCCTCCAAAGCCTTCATGGGACTGGCAATCTCAAAAATAATATCAGAAACCTAAGAGCTAGAAAGGAGCTAATGGTTTAACCTTCTTCAAGGCCAGTTTAGAGTCCCTTGTGGTAAAAGGGAGAATTTATAAAAGGCATATCTTATAGCTATATATCCTGGATGCTTGTATGTCTCATACTACCTCACAAACTTTGATTTATTCTCATACCATGTTTTTGAAGTAGGAAATGCTATTATCTGGCTTTTACAGGCATTCTTAACAACTGGGGATGAGAACTCAGATCTATAGAGCCTGAGACAGTGGCTGTTGCCACAGGACCACCTGGAGGTCCTACAGAGGTACAACCAGGGATCACTATGTAGAGCAGGTGCTGCAGGACATGCTTCCCAAGAGATCGAAAGTGATGGTAACTTGCGGCGATCTGATTGGTCAAGTTCCCTATTTAACCCCAGAGGTTGCTCCAGGAAGTTGTTTAGCAGTTACACGGATTTTGGCCTGCTGCAGTGCTAGGATCTGCTTGATCTCCAGCCTGTCACCCCAATTCTTCTCTCTCAGTTCTAACCTGGTGCAATCTCTGGTCTCTGATCTTCAACTCTGGCCTGACTCTGATTCTTGCTTACAGGACCTAGTCTTTATGATGCCTCCAACTCCTGACCAGTGTCCACCTTTTTCCAGTGGACAGGCTTCAGCCTCAGCCCACTAGGGCAGAGCATTTGTTCCTGTGTCCATTACAGTAGGGAGATGATGCCCAGAGAGTCTAAGTGATTTGCATGAGATTATAAAGGAAATCTATGGCAGACTAGGATATTAAACCTAAGTGTCCCAAATCTTAGCTTACTACTTAATCACTGGTCTGTCCTTTAAAAAAAAAGCCAAGAAGAAACCCTGCCACTAAAAATAACAGGAAAAGTCTGACCTAAACTTCCCTAACTAATATTCAGAATTCCTCTGGATGCTCTGGCACTGCATTGTGTCTTCTGCACTTGTCGTGTGATCTTTCAATTGTGGGTGAGTTTACATGTCTTTTTCCACTCCCTAGGCGTAACGAACAGGGCTAATCGCTTTCTATCAAGTTATACATATCTTAATTAAAATCCCATAAAAATCCAGGCTTTTCTGCTTACAAAAGCAGACAAGCAAATTAGCTTATTTTTTAAAAATTGCACTCTGCTGTGTGTTCACTTTACTGCATATTTCTTGGCTGGGACACCAACAAAGTAGACGCATTGGTTTCATTTATTTCTACTTGGTTTCAAGCTTCTCCATTACAGAGTTTAAATGTTGGGTTCCAGTGGAAAATGTTTTTTTGTTTTTCAGTTTAATGGAAACTTTTTGGTCCTTTCTTTTATTGTTTTCCTTGGTGGGTTCAGTCTAACACTCATCCTCCATATAACATAATTTTTCCTTTAACTTTTTATTGGGTATTGGTGTCTATTGACAACACAGGGCATTCATGTTCAAATCTTTTGGACCAGCGTAGAGACAATGTGCCAAGACACTGGGGTGGGATAGGAATGCATACTGCAGCTCTTCAACCCCCTTTCTCCCACACTGGCCTGCCACAGAAGCAGAGTTCACTGCAGTAACTGGTGTGGGAAGCATTCCGGCTAGATCATTCCACTGCTGCTGTATATATTTTCACTGAGATGGCCCATGGGCCTTCTACATAGTGTAAGTTTGCATTGAGCCCAGTTCATGTAGGATCTCCAATAAACAGGTGTTACTAAGGAAATGGCCTTGCCCTTTCACCACTGATCTAGACTGTCCTGAATTGCATCTTAACTTGCCATCGGTTCACTGGAACAATGGCCTTGCAGAAGTGACATACCTGGTTCATGGGATGGTGGTTACATGATGTGACATTTTATGGCCCCTTTTTTATGTCAGTGGAGCTATTAGAATTTCTATCAACTGAGAATTTGTCTCTGGGGGTTCATGTGACAGCAACTAAACCACTAACTGATTGTGAATACAACAGATCCTAAAAGCTCCCTCTGTTATATTGGTAAAATATGCTCATGCTCATTAACTCTCCTTCACAAAACCCTCGTGCGTGGCTCTTGGTTCCTTTTCTCTGAAGCAGCAGAGGGACTGTCTGCTTGCCTGGATATTCTCATTTTAAAGAGAGACAGGTTTCGAATTACAGGAGAACCAAAGCAAGAATCCTAATCTAGAAAATGTCTACTCTGCAATGCTGCTAAAGACTTAGAAATGATTACCAAGGGAATTCAGCCAGATAGAGTTTTTTTTTTAAAGAAAGTACTCTTCATGGCTCTCTTATTTCAGGTTTCCAGCTGAGGTAACGTTTTATGGCATAACAGTAAATTCCGGAACATTTGTGATTGCACTAGAAATATTGACAGACCCTTAACTCCAGAATGGCAGGTGACGGGAGGTGACTCAATTGAAATGCATGAAGGTGCCAACTAAATTCTTGAGACCCAAAATCTGGAACAAAGTGTAAGGAAAAAATTGTAGTTGACTGGAAATAGAGGTTTGTGGGTGGGAAATTTGAAGGCATCCATATTTGCTCACTCAATTCCCCATATTTGTGTACGCATGTGTCCCTCACCACTTTCAAAATTTGGATCAAAAGGAAGGACTTTAGATAGGAAACTACGAATTATGTGTGTTTAAATTATTTAGAAAAGAGAAACTTTCTTTAACCTGTTTTTCACCCAGTCACTCTGATATTACAGCAACAATGGCTATTGAAGGAAGGCCATAGAACCCAATTATACATTTCTGGTGTATAATTCAGGGGAAAACCATGCAATGATACAAAATCGGTGAATGAATAGAATATGGATTTAAGGTGTAGGCCATCCCTTTTAGTGAGGGATGAATGAGCTATTTCATATTGTGGCAAACCAATAGTCTATTGTATGGTGTCTCTTACTCAAGAAAAATACAATGCAATGAGCAAGACTCTCAGATGAATACAACAATTATTGCTATTGGGACAATGGAAGTAAATCTACATGTTCACTTCTACCAGGGTGTAAATGAGAAACTGATGTCAATAGCTTCACTGGTGCAAATGAGCATGAAAGAGATTAGGTTCAGAGCCAAGGCCTGTAGTCAGCATGTCTTCCAGTGAGGAGAACAAAGAATAACAGAGATGATAACATGTATTGCTCCTGATTCAGGAATGCAATTAAGCATGTGCTGAAATCTCACTGAAGCCAATGGGACTTAAGAACTGGTTTAATGTTGTTATTAATATATATATTACCGTAGCATTTAGAAGTCTTGGCATGTTCTCGGCCTCCACTGTGCTAGATGCTGTACAAATGCAGAACAAAGACCCCTGTCCCCCAAAAGCTTACAATCTTAAGTATAAAACAAGAGATGACAGATGGATACAGAGAGACAGATGTGAAAGTACCAGTCTACAATGCGACAACATTAGATGACAAAGGAAAGTTTAAAACGGGGTTGTGAAGGAGTATAATGAGGTAGCTTTGTAAATATTTATGGGGAGCACCGCCAAGTATGAGGGAAAGCATGAGAGAAAGCAAATGCACTTCTTTAAAAATGTAGTGAGTGATGAAGGCTGATGACACAAGTCAATCAGAGGTGAGAGGTGAATACAAGGTCGGATGCGAATAGGCCATGAAGAATCTTCAAGTGTGGTAGCTTTTGTTTGAAGTAGAGGAGTCCATGAAGAAATGCAAAGAGAAGGGTGACAACGTCAAAGGGACAGGCTAAGAACATGACTGTTGTGTCAGGTTTCCGAATAGATATTAGTAAG
>ML685777.1:7038701-7064673 GCA_007922175.1 Pelusios castaneus
CTGGGGAGAGGCGCTGGTGGGGGTCCAGGTGCAGGCCAGGGGAGAGGGGCAGGGGGCTGGTGGCAGGGCCCGAGAGGAGGAGGGGGCCCCGTGAGGCTGGGGGGGCAAAAGTCAAGGGGAGTCCCCCCACACCCCTGACTGTGGTGGTTAATGATGAGAGTTTGGGCAAGAGTTTTAGCTATGTGGATTCATAGGAAAGCCTTATCTTAGTGATGTTATGCAGAAAGAATTGGTGAGATTTAAACATAGACTGGATGTGAGGACCTAGAGTGGTCTGAATTTAAAATGACATCGAGATTACGCACCTGCATGACAGACAGGATGCTGGTGTTGCCCACAGTAATTGAGAAAGGAAGAAGTGGGGAGGGTTTGTAGGATGAGACTGAGTTCTGGTCTAGCCATGCTGAGGTTGAGCTGAGAGCTAGACATCCATGAGAATATGTCAAAGAGAGAGGCTGGGATTTTAGTTTAGACAGAAAGAGACAAGTAGGGACAGCGAGGTAGAATTTTAAGAAATCAGCATAGAGGTAGTAGTTGAATTTCTGTTTGCAAATGAGATTACTCGGTCATAAAACAGAGCGGGAAGAGGACGGGACTAAGGACAGTCTCCTAAGGAAATCCCACAGAAAGTTTCAGGTGGAGCATGGATTGAGGGGGTTCCCCCAAAGGAAATGCTGAAGGACCTGCTAGAGATGTAGGAGGAGAAGCAGGAGGGTATAGAGTCACAGAGGCAAAAGAAGGACAAGATTTCAAGAGGAAGAGTATGCTTCATGTTGAAGGCACCTAACACATCGAGGAGGATGAGGAAGGAGAACTGGTTCTGATCTTTGGCTAGGAAGGGATTGTTAGAGACTTTGGCAAGAGTAGTGTTGGTGGAATGAAGGGAAGTAGCCTGAGATGGGCTAGGTCTAGAATTCAGTAGGAGGGTATGAGCTCCAGATGGAGATCATAAACTGCCCATTCAAAGAGCTGAGAGATGAAAGGGAGGTGGAGTGGTAGCTGGAGAGTCAAGTGAGGTCAAAGGAGGTTTTTAATATGGGAGAGATGAAGGCATGTTTGTGTTATGAGGGAAAGAGCCTGAGGAAACTGAGAGGTTAAGGAGAAAGTAAGGGACAGGATGAGAGTGGGAGAGATTAGGAAATGAGATGTGGTCACTCAGGCACGTAGAAGGGTTAGAGGAGAACTGATGAGAAAGTTCTGTGTCTATGAAGGGGGAAGATAGAGAGAGAGTTGTTGAAGGGGAAGGTGGAAAATGGGGTGAACCAAGAGGAGGGGGAAAGGTCACCTCATATTTTGTCAATTTTCTCTTGGAAGAAACTGGTGAGATCCTGGGCAGAGGAAGAAATTGAGGCAGGAAGAGGGGAGGGTTGGAAAGGTAAGACAAAAGTGATAGAAAGCAGCAGGGAATAAATTGTAGAAGTAGAGTTCTTCAGCAAAGTAGGTGGCAGAACTGAAGGAAGAGAGAACACATTTGTAGTGGAGAAAGTAAGCCATTGACTCCAATGAGACCTTATAAGTACTTTCTTGATTAGGGATATTTTCCTGAATTGGGGTCTTAGACCATAAGTTTCTGAAAGCAGAAAATTTTGTCCTCTCTTTAACTCACATGCACGCCGATGATTTTTTATAAATAAGAAAACAAATTATAGCTGAACTGTCCAGTAGCTGATGCTGTTTATTCTATAATTTATTTGATGAGGGCTAAAATGTTTTTCTTTCACTTATCCAGTATCTGAGGACTAAAATTAACATAACTATTGTACAATAGTAACTCTTTTCTTGTCATTATTATTTATTTTTACTGTAGTTTACCCAAAGCCCCGGTCAGGATCAAGGCCCGCTTAAACTAGGTAGTATATAAAAAACATAAAGACTTGGTCCTTAATCTGAAGAGTTTACACTTCTTATCTTGCCTTAAAGTAGAGAGTAACAAATAATAGAAGGGAATGGAGGAGGGTACTGCTAATAAGAGCGCTGAGTTTCATGGGCCAGTTATAGTCACGACTCAATGGTTTAAAATCCTTTCAAGGGCTGGGTTTTAACTGTACAAGTAAATTGATAAATGTCAGCATTTTGCTATCCCAGTTGTCTACTTTCCTGCTATGCCAAATAGTAACTCTGTGTGGCTGCTATCCATTATAGTGTGTTCCTTAATCCCTCGAAGACCTGGCATGGCTGTGGCTCCTGAATTATAATTGGGTTATAGCAAGAGTGAATCCTCCACTAACTGAATTGCTGAGTTCCTGGCCCAATGACAAAGTGCAGGTCTTCCACTTGAATAATTTAAACTGCCCAGATGCTACATTCTGACATGGTGTAACTGCTCTGCCCAGCCGCAGCAACTTCTCGTCCTTATGCAGAGTTGGTTTTTTGATTTTTTCTTTTTGTTCCAACGAGTTCTGTGCACCTGAAAAGTGCTGGGTTGTCAGCCCTTTTGCATTTCTTTAGGAGAACAGACCCAGCATGGCAGCAGTCGAAGAAGCTTCCCCATAATAACATGTGACTGTCCTTCATGTCTGACCTGGAAAGTTCACCTCGATGGGTGAAGTACTTTTTCCTTGCTCTCTCTCCTGTGAGAATGAATCCGGGATAGTGATTTTTTGTGTGGCTGGCAACTGTCTACTAAACCAAGACACCAAGTCATTTCTGGTATGCGATCAGGCAGCAATCACATTTTCCTTTTTCCTTTCATGGACAGTTTTATGTCTTAGTCAACTAATTGCTTGTAGCTAAATAGACATAACTACATGGTAAAGGAATGTGTACTCAGCAAAAGCACCAAACACCTTGGAGTTTATCAGCGTTCTTGGAGATGTTCATCACTCAAGTCTTACTAAACAGTTATCACTTAAAAAGAAAAAGAGTGAGAGACAAGTTGAAAGGTGGTAGTTAGAGTTGTAGGAGGAGAACCTGGTTATTGGAAGGGAAAAGCAGAGGGCTTTCATTGAAAAACCAGAAAGTTTTCAGTTGCTGAAAATGGAAAGCTTTGTAGGTTTTCAATGAAACCTTGGATATTTTTTTTACACAAACACATTTCTTCAATGAAAATTTCGGTTTTGTCTAAAAGCCCTTTTGTTATTTTAAAAAAAAAATCCTTCCGTTAGAATTTTTTGATGTGTTCTAGTGGCAATGCATCATTTTGGAGCAATGGTACTTGCCAGGCAACATGCTCCCATGTTTTTCCACAGCATATGAACCGATGTAATGGCATCTTGAATCTCATCTCTGCGTGACAGTTCTTTGCTTACTGGAATTTTGCATGTTAAAAATCTCTTGTGATTAGACAAGTAGAATAGGCTTTGAAAGTTCAAGTATGACTCTTTTTCCTTTTCCACTGCTCTCCCCCACCAACTTCATGTCTTATCTTCTCAATTTTTCCAAAGTTAGAAACAAAGTCAACTTCTAAAAGAGAAGAGAAAGTTGTATACACTGTCTGCAGGTCTCAGGGTAGAGCTGGTGCATAATCTGTGTCTGATTCTGGACTTTCATGTCCGTTCATATGTTTTGATGATATATTGTAATAGTTTTAACCCAGCATGTGAAAGATGATTTCTATTCAAGGCTCTAAGTCTATGCTGGCATCCTGCCGCAGCAAGTGGCTGACTCAAAAATGTACATGAAATCAGGAAACAGATTAAAGTTCTTCTGTTCAAAAAGAATTATTTTTCAGCTCGTTTAGTTTCTAGATAAATAAATTATAAAATTAAAGTTAATTCAATGCTCCTGGAAAATACCAAATTGGGATTTTGGTAGTTTGAATCCACTGAATTGGTACAGTACAGGTTCCTTGAATTATGCCTCAAGCATAACCAGGAAATGATCAATTTTAGGAGGACTGAAAGCAATTCACTGTCCATGGCATTTTCAGTTTTCGGCTTCTGCTGAGATTGCCAACAGGTAGTGCTAATTGTGGTGGTGATATATGTAATACAGCCAACTCATTAGTTATGGACCTTCAGTTAGTAATAATTTCTGATCACTGCACCAACTTAATCTGCATTTAAACTGTTGGACTCATCCCATGTTCATTAAATATTGTATCTTTTGGGAGAATGGCAGCACAATTTATTCCCTGTATAACATCAATAAGTCTTCCTTTTCCTTTTTGTGTGCATGGAACCTTATAAAGAATCCAATTGTTTGCATCCACTGCAACACATCAGGGCTCTCTGTGAACCCACCAATATTCTTTCCTACACTTTGGATCCCTGCCTCCACACCAGGATTCCTGCTCTCCCCTTCCCATCTTCCCTTATCAAAACTACCCCAACGTCCCCATTCCCTCCTTGCAGCTATTTACTGAGATGTAGCAACGACAGGAAGCATTCCAGCCATGTGCAGACAGACTGACTTCCTGGTGCTTCCTCCAAACCATTCTCTTCTGCAGTCTGTGTGGTTCCCTCCGAGTTGCTAGTAATACAAATAAGGAATAATAATAATATAATTAATAACGAGAGTCCTGACAAAGTGGGTTACAGCCCATGAAAGCTTATGCCCAAAGACATCTGTTAGTCTATAAGGCTATGTCTACACTTGTTAATTTAAGTCGACTTAGCATGTCCACACTTAAATTTTAAGTCGACTTTGAGGGGACCCTATAAAGTCGACCTAGAGCGTCCACACTGGACACCTAGGTCGACTTCTAGGGGCTAAGTGGAGCTGGGACAGGTCCACGGTGGCAGGGGAGGCACCCCTTGCCAAGTGCCAGGGGGCTTTAGAAAGCAGACTTAAGCAGAAAGTCGACTTAAAATGGGGTATAATAAAGTCGACTTAATTTTTCCTTAAGTCGACTTAAGCAGCTGCTTAAGTCGACTTAAGAAAAGTGTAGTGTAGACGCAGAGTAAATTAAGTCGACTTAAGCAAGCCTAAATCGACTTAATTTACAAGTGTAGATGCAGCCTGAGGTGCCACAGGACTCTTGTTGGTTTTGCTGTACACAAACTAACACGGCTCCCCTTCTGGAAATATTATTAATAATACATTGAGTATCTTCATCGGTGTTTGAAATCAATGGGAGAGGAGGATTCTGAGCATCTTGCTGGTTCTAGCCCTGTTTGAGAATTTTGCTCTGGAATAAAGTAAATATGAATTTCCTGATAATGCACAGAGGTGTAGGAATAGAGCAGGTCACCTTCAGTATAAGGTTCTTTCTTCCTGTAAGGCACGCATAGCGTTAAGTGGTCTAGTATACCCAGGAGTCCTGGGGAGGTCCTTACAAGATGCACATTTTAAGCATTTCCAAGGGCAGAATGGTTCTTGAAAATGGATTGGTTTGATTGGGAACGTGTTGCCAGAAGGACTTCACACATGATTTATCGTGAATTATTATTTATTCTGCTATTACATTTGACTGATATTGTATAAACATTTTTTGATACTTCAGTGATCAAGTGCATGTTTGAGTAGTCTACACATTTTCTCCTGGCGTATGGACAGAAATAACTTTATGAATTTGAGGCTGCTGCTGATGGAAAGAAAAATGTGGGTGGGGCATGGTCAAAATCTGCTGTCCTGTTAAGCTGATGGCTTCACTGGAATAACAGCTATCACAGCCATGTGACTGAGAACAGTGTTTGGCCCAGGACCTGGGAGACTGAAAAGGATCACGGCAACCACCGAATTGAACCAACGTTCAAACACTTGGCTCAAACTGTATTTCCTAAACAAATCGATCGAATGCAAAGGGCTTTTTCTGTCTTACATGGCCCACTGCAAAAGAACAGACCCTGAGAATAATCCTCTCTTCATACAAAATAAGAGCATAGAAGGTGAAATAATTTTTTATTTTTAAGCTAAATAATTTAATTTTGTATTTCAGTATTTTTAATCTTGTATAAATAAGGTAGAAGTAGATTTTAAATGAGAGAATATAGCTCTATACGTTTGTGAAAAAGAAGCAGAGCTGTTTCTGAAGGCCTCTTCAGGAAGCCTTTCTCCTGGTGGTGTGCTGGCAGGTTGGTTCTTGGTCTCTGAGATGCCATTCATTGGCCCAACCATGTTCTTTCGAACTGGCCCATTGCCTAATTTCATTGTTGTCTGCTGCCTTATCACAGTAAGCCTGAAAACCACAGCGGTTTATAACTTTAAGTAGACTGGGTCAAGACTGGTAATTATATTGCACTGAGCATTTTTGGGAAAGAAAGTATTTTTTTCTAGATTCTCTGCATATTTGTTTTTCAATGAAAAGCCGAGAAATGTTCAAACTTAACAAAATCATTTCCAATAAAATAAAATAACGTAGAATCTGATGAGCATCTGTTTATTTGGAATCTAGCTGGCAGTTCGCTTCATCCTTGTGGCCCTAGAAGAAGATGGGTATTGTGGGAGAGCACTTGTGACCATTCCTCATGCATTTAACAGGAGGGATTGTTTTATTAGGAAAGTTTTATGGCTTCTGTTTTTGCTCAAAGGCAAATGTGGCTTTGTTGTTTTTAATTCTGTTGGGGTTTCTTCCTTTTAATATACAATGCAGCTGTTAAAATAGTTGGGGTTGTCTAGGGCAAATCCTATAGCACTTTCCTTCTGGATCTCAATTACCTGCCTTTTTAATGCTACCGCAGAATTATATTACAGGGGATATGAACAGTGCTCAGTATCAGTGTCAAAAATTGATTACCTAACCCTCTGCCTGCCTAAAGAAAGTTTTGTGTCTATTTTGGATTTCTAATTCTGAGTAATGACTGAACGTGCAGGCTGATGTTTGAGTAAATGCACAGGCTTTCTCTGTACAGTCACTCCTATATGCACACTCTTTACTCATACAAAGTCGGCTCCCTGTGAAACGTTTTTTCCTGCCAAATGGCTTGCTGGCAGGGTTAATCTGTTCCTGAATTTATGATTTCTGTGTGGCACAGAGCAGTGGAAAAAGGTATAGCAGAGAGCAAAAGCTGTATTCCTTAATAAATATGAATGTAACATTCCTTAATGGGTTTGACAGCCTTGGAGAATGGCCTTTATATCTCCATATAGTCAAATGATACTTCCTCTGTAGCCTCTTCCATCTGGGGATCTCAGAGCATTTTACAAACATGATGAAATTAGGCCTTTTAGAGCTTTGGTGAGGCAGGTAAGCATGATGTCTCCATTTCGCAGATGTGGAAATTGATGAGTAAAGAGGTGAAGTCGCAGAGGAAATCTGTGGCCGAGCCAAGACACCCTAGCTATCTGGAGTCCTGGTACAGTGTTTTAACACAAGGCCATGCTGCCTCCAGAAAAATGCTGGACGGTAGTGGGAGTGGAAACTTTCCTTACACTGCCTGGCCACCCAATCCCCCTCTAAAGGTCAGAGGGTAATTCAACTGATATGCCTATTTATTCTCCAGCCTCTCTGCTGAGACTGTGAGTTGGTCTTTATGTGATGGGAACACGCAACTATTTGTTAGGAACAGGTCTGAAACTCACCGACAGTGGCTACTGAATGACTATCAGATGGTCATTACCACCCTGGAGGACCAGTGACCTAGAGGTGAAAGACCCCTATCCTATTTCCAGTTCTCTCAGCCACCCAGTGCTCTTAACAAAGAAAAAAATAATTATAGACTTATTTCCATTAAATCCCATAAATCCCATAAGATTAAAGTAGTTGCATTCTATTTTTTTTTCTAATCTTGTATTTGAGAAGGATTTACCTGTTCTAATGCAACCATTTATTATAATCACTTGGTTATTTTTTTCATTCATATTTAACATAAAAAAAACAGAGATTCAGATACACACAGCAATAACAGAGGGCAAGATTTTCAAAAGCAACTAGGGATTTTAGAAGGTCTCCATTTTTGTGGTGCCCACATTTAGATACCTTTTAAAGAGGCCTCATTTGCACAGGGATTGATTGATTTAAATAGGAGTTAGACGCTTAAATACCTTTCCAATTCTGGCCCATAGAACAAGACACAAGAATTGCACTGGAACTGAAGCAAAGAAGCCCTTTAGAAAAGAACTGAGAGCAGAAATATTCTTGACTATTAGCTTTATTGCACTTTAGGGCCCCCAGTATTCTCGTTAGGGACTAATTAACAGATGCCAGCTGAGACTACAAATGCACCAGAGGCATTTGAGGGTGCAATCCCATTGAAAGCCAAGAGAATTTGTGCTTCTATATCTCTTAACTGTTTTTGAAAATCTGCCCTACTAGACAATTTTTAATCCCATGTGCCTAAAATTAGGCCTCTAAATCTATCTTTAGACACCTAGAAAAAAGTTGTTCAAGTCTCCCATGACTCCTGCTGACTTGAGTTGTGGATAAAACACTTTTGAAAAGCAGGCCACTTATTCAGATTCCTGACGTATGGATCTAGATACCTGACATTAGTTACCCAAGTTGGAAAATGTTGGCCATAAGATGAACATCCACTGAAAAAGAGTTCCTTTGCAAGAATTCTTTTTTTTACTAAGTATGATAGGGTGTAGCATCCAAAACACAGAGCAACTGTGCAGCTGTGGGGATGCAGTAGGCCCTGTGGGGAGGGCAGGGCTCTGATTTCAAACAAAACTGGAAAACCTTGAAAGGAGGGGCTAAGAAGAAACAGGTGGCAGACTAATAATTTAGCTTCTGATGTTTATTTGCTTAGTGAACAGAAGCCCAGGATGTCAGACCTCTGTCAAACATTCCGTCCATTGAGTGTCCTTATTTCATACAGCATACGTAAACTAAAGTAATTCCGAAATTAAATTGTTATAAAATCTTGGCCCCAATGAACCCATTCCATGTTTGCCATTGAGCCCAGTGTGTGCTCGGACAGGATTTAAGGGGCCTAGTTCGTGCTACATGGGTACTTGCGCAGTTCAGATGTGATCAGTCACGTTTATAATTGTGTCTCACTTCACTTTAAATGAGCTTTTGTGACGAAGTGGGATTTTCTCCCACGAAAGCTCATGAGATAAATACATTTGTTGGTCTTTAAAAGCGCCACAGGAACTCCTTGTTTGTTTGGCTGACCTAGACTAACATGGCTCCCCCTTTGGAACTTCACTTCAAATGCTGGCTTCCAGTTTTGCATCTCCATTTGAGCCTGCAAATCTGCTACTTGGTTATTCCGCTGACTTTAAGAACGCGTGCGATTTTTTTTTTTTGTCAGCAAAATTATATCACTCTTACGGACAAAGTCCCAACACTTTTGAGTTAAAACAATGCATCTACAAAGTTACACCCCTGATCTTGCAAACACAGTGTGACAGGGACCCTTTAAGAGGGACAATGCCAGTGAACCTCTGGTGGTCAGCTGGTTTCCCCTCCCCATCCTTGCAACTTGAGCTTAACAGAGGGCATTGAGGGAGAGCGATCTGCTGAGTCAAAGCCCCTGAGAGCACAGACTGGAGGAGTGAGGAAAGGGACAGGTAAAGGCTGCCTGGGAGAGACCGAGGCTATGTCTACATGTACAATACTGCAACTGCATGACTTGCAATGCGTGTGGAGAAGCTGATCTATGCTGATGGGAGAGAAGCTCTCCCATCACCATAGAGCTGTGGAATATTCATACCACTGAGTGATGTAAATATTACTGACATGGGCTGTATTATAAACAGAATCAGAGTCTGCAGAGAATGGAGAACTCTGTAGGCCGTCTCTGGGATCAGGGAGGAATTGGCTAGCGCTAGGTAGCCAATGGTGGCTGTAGCTAACTAAAAGCCAGTGCTGGGATGCTGAAAAAAGGGCTGAGTTTTTAGACCGTGTTTGGGTACAAGAGTCATGAAGACTGGTCACTCTCAGGTGGATTGCCTGGGGAGTGGGACTCTGGAACGAGGGAAGAAAAGAACTGGGAACCAAGTCTTGGTGGACTCATAGGTGGGTTACCTGAAAATGACATCTCTGGAGAGGGGAGTGGAAAATCATGGAACTCTTCTAAGTTTTATTTTGGGAATTGGGAGTTTGGATCATGAGGGTTCTGCAGATTATTTCACAGGAGCATGATAAATTATGCCCAAATGTGGGACTGTGTATCAGTGAGAGAAACTGATACAGACAAAACCCTGGCTGGGGTGATTTAGTGGGAGTGGTCCTGCTTTTTAGCAGGGGGTTGGACTAGATGACCTCGTGTGGTCCCTTCCATCCCTATTATTCTATGGTTCTATGAAACTGGACTGTTTTTATAGCTGGGCTAAGGGGAAACTGAGGCAGGCAGGCAGGAATGTTGTGCTATGGCTAGCTGTATCAGGGTTCCCCTATGATACACATGCTTAACTGTAAATCTGAGATTAGTCCGATTGATTTCAAGCACGTGCACAAGTGTTTGCAGAATTAGCACTTTAAACAGCAAGACCAAAATGAAAGGCGGTGCCCCGCCTGGCTACCTAGGACAGGCTGAGTGACCTGGAAATATGCTGGGATGGAGAGGGGACTCTGTCTCGCTTGGCTCCTGTCCCTGGTAGCTGGGCCCAGGCAAGGCCATTCTTCCCGAGGAGGGCTCTCGCAGCCAGCCACCATGAGCAACATGAGAAGTGGCTTATCCCACACTATCTGTTCCCTGCGCAGACTCAGGTGCCGGGGACAGGGGCCTATTCCCCATGCTGGGGAGCTGGAGCAGGGGGAGAAGGACAGAGCCCCTTTCTCTCTCCTTGCAGAAGGCTGAGCAGAAATGCAGGGAGTGGGGGGGGGAGGCGATCGAGCAGGGGCAGGGCCTTGGGGAGAAGTGCAGGTGGAACGATGGAGGGCCAAGGTCCAGGGTCCAGGTGCTGGGGCCCAGGCACCGCTGGCACTGTTGTAAACCTGCACTGATGAAGACAGCGAAGGTTTCACATCTTAGTAGTTTGCACTGAACACCACTGACTTTAAAAACAGGGCCATTGTTATGGCTGCACCAATGTTGCCCGAATTAGCGAGACAGAGTGGGTGGGGTCCTATCGTCTACTGACAAACTTCTGTTGGTGAGAGCCAGAAGCTCTCAAGATAAGATATTACCTCGCCCACTTCGTCTCTTTAGAAACACTGGTCAGACTAAATCAGTTTGTTTAGTTTCCCATAATATTACCAACACCCAGGGGAAAAACTGGCTTATTCCCGCCGCTGACTAGGGCCTGGTCTACATCTCAAACTTGGGTTAACCTAGCTACATTGCTCAGAGCTGTGAAACGTTTCATGTCCTAATCCCACTGTCAATATGGCTGTGTGAATGGAAGAGTTCTTACCTAGTTACCATTTCTCGAGGAGGTGGATTTACTACAGTAGCAAAAAACCCCTTTGTTGCTATAGTGTGTGTCTATATTGCGTTGGCATATCTGCAGCCGCAGTTGCAGTGTAGATATACCTTGGATCTTCGTCAAGATTTTATTTAGATCCGGATTCAGAAAGCATTCCAGCCCTTTTCAGCGCTTAAGTTGGAGGATAAATTTAAACCTGTGCTTATGTCCGAATCAATGGCTTCAATGGTAATTAATGAGCCCATTGCTTAATTGTCTACCACATACTTAAATGCCCTGTCTGAATTAAGAATGCTTCATTGAATCAGGGCCTTAGAAAACAGCTCAGTGAAAAAAGCACTTGCAATATGCATCATCTATCATAATAATTCTGGTCCATGACTGAAGCTTTGAAGTGCTATGTTATTACAGATAAGAAGAATAATTATAATAAACTTATTCTAGAGGAGAAAGAAAGCTTTCCCCCATTTTAAAGGTATAAATACATTAAAATAAACGAAAACCCATCAAGGTAACAAAGGGGGGGGGAAGCTCAAGCAAAGGCTATAAAGTATATGTCATGCAAAACAAATGGGAATTTGATTCTGTATATGAAGAAAAGTTTGTGAGCCATGTTGACTCTTTAATCAAAACTCTTCAGGATTCTGTAAATCTTCAGTCACCATGCAAAGTGAGGAAAATTTGACATAAACTGACTCCAACCCAAATGGTGTCTCATGCTTTCCAGAAGGTTTTTGGCTGATCCAGTTAATCCCTGTAATTGAAGCAGCCAGTGTGTTCCTATAAATCTTTGAAACTGGATAATTTACATGAACCACAATTAAAAATAGAAGATGGAGAGGGATCTTGCTGTGATATCTCCCAGGATCTGAGTGAAGGGAGGTAGTCCATAGCCCCAAATGATTTCAATGTATCCCACCTCCACCCTTCCTAAATGGGGACTATTCAGATATGTTTGAAAGAAAGTGAGTTAAGAAGCCTTCAGCAATATTAATGTGGATGGGGGCCAGAAATAAAAGTGTGTTGGGGCCTGTAAAGGAAACCAGTTTAAGATCATACTGGATTAGCCTTTCCCACCCAGATGGCAAGAAGGGAGTTGGTATCTTACAGATATGAATAAAAACAACTTGTGCTTTGAAATTATGTGTGTTAAGGGGCTGTGTAAGGGGCATAATTCAGCACTCCTTACTCAGACAAAATTCCATTTGATTCTCAGATGTGACTTTGGGTATGAAATAAGAACCTGAATTGAACGGACAAGAATCAATGAAAGTTCTCCCTGAGTTTTGAATATCTATTGTTTATCATCATTCCAGATGGCTGAAAAATGGTGTAGGGGTGGGAAGTAACAGTACAGATTTTCACCTTAAAATTGTTTCTTTGTATGGATAATGCCAACTTCTTGAAAAATTTCTGGCCCCTCCTTAAAGTTTTATTGTGATGGGTTTGATATTGTTGCTCAACATGTATGATCAATGATTCCTTTTTATATGCACTAAACCTCCGTAAATCCCTACCGCTTTACATGCTGCCCATTCATTGAAAATGTCTATCCTTACTCTTTCTCATGGTCCTCCAAAAAATGGTCCAGAGCCTCTTCAACTCCCATGACTTCAATGGGAGTAAAGGGCACTCAGCACTTTCCAGAGCAAGTCCTTTTTGCTTAGAATGATAGTCGCCAAACTGCCAGGGGAAGAAACTTAGCACATCTTTGTTGTTACTTTTAATTTACTTTTGGATTATGATGAAGTATTGGGTTCTCCCTTATGGAGCTAATTTTGTTTCTTTTGTTCAGGAAGTGACAGAAATGTGTTTCTGCTTTGTGTTCCTTAGGGTTCCTGAGTTGGAATATGCACATTTAAGATGGAAACTTCCACTTCAGCCGCTGCTGGGCAAAAAGAAGCAAAAGGTGCAATTCTGGAGGGGAATGGCTTTCCTGAGGCGGGGAAGAAATCTGCTCCGTTAGCATCAGCAGCAGTAGCACAAGGAGGTACTTTGGATTTTCCACACTTTGAAAGCAGCAGGGGTGTTTTTCATTAGATTGTTTATTTAATAAGAATTTAATAAGAATGGTGGCATATATCCTTGTGTGAACATGCTGAGTTCATTGGGGTTCCTGGCCTTACAAGGTCACAGGAACTAAGAACTGACAGCTTGTAGGCTCTCTGTCATGGCATACCATTCAACAGTTATTGTTGACCCAACATGACATGTGACCAAATCAGATGTAGGGGGTCAGAAGGAGGGAGGACTCCATTCTTGTTGAAGTAAATCTGAATTAAAGGTAATCATCAGAAACTTCTGACAAGTAGTCACTGCTGTCCAGTGGTGCCTGGCGTTATATGATATATGCAACATGTTCTCTAACACTTAGCTACATAGAAATTAAAATGTCACCTACTAGGTTTGAGATAGCTGAGTGCATTTTGTGTTAACATAATCGTAGTAAAAGGTCTATATTTCTTGCATCAGCTTGGATTTTGTTTTTTTCTAATGAGCTAAAAAGACTACTATATCATTTCTGATTGTGTCTGCTGATATTCTATTTGAAATTCTGTGCCAGAGGACATATGACTAAAGAAACTTCATCTAGGTTTTCAAGATTTCTGTTACATTAGAGATAATCCAGAACTTGTTTTCCCTCCCCTTAGCATTTTCTCTAAGGGGTTGGTCCTGTTGCTATTGAAGTCAATGATAAAACTCTCATGGACTCCAGTGGAAGCAGGATCTTTCCTTTAAATGTCAATCATGGAAGAAGTGAGTTAAGATTGACATGGACTGTATGCACCTTGCTCCCTTGCCAAACCCTATTCCTCAGCAAGTGGAAAAAATGTTAATCAACTCCCTCCCAAATCAAAAGGGGATGGGGAGAGTCCTACAACGTGAGAAGACTGAGTGCAAGCTGTCAGTCCTTAAGGATGGATGTAAAAGGAGCAGGCCCACTTTCAGTGGGGCCAGCCCAAGGAAAATGTCATAGAATCATAGGGTTGGAAGGGACCTCACGAGGTCATCTAGTCCAACCCCCTGCTAAAAAGCAGGACCACTCCCCCTAAATCATCCCAGCCAGGGTTTTGTCTAACCGAGCCTTAAAGATCTCCAAAGATGGAGAATCTACCACCTCCCTAGATAGCCCATTCCAATGCTTCACCACCCTCCTAGTGAGAAAGTTTTTCCTAATGTCCAACCTTGACCTCCCCAGCTGTAATTTGAAACCATTGCTCCTTGTTCTGTCCTCTGTTACCCTTGAGAACAACCCTAGCTCCCTCCTCTTTGGAGCAACCCTTCAAGTACTTGAAGGTTGCTATCAAATCTCCCCTCAGTCTTCTCTTCTGTAGACTATATAAGCCGAGTTCCTTCAGTCTCTCCTCATAAGTCATGTGCCCCAGTCCCCTAATCATTTTTGTTGCCCTCTGCTGGACTCTTTCTAATTTGTCCACATCCTTTCTGTAGTGGGGAGCCCAAAACTGGACACAGTATTCCAGATGCGGCCTGACCAGTGTCGAATAGAGGGGAATTATCACATCCCTCGATCTGCTGGCAATACTCCTACTGATGCAGCCTAATATGCCATTGGCTTTTTTTGCAACAAGGGCACACTGCTGGCTCATATTCATCTTCCCGTCCACCATAACCCCCAGGTCCTTTTCTACAGCGCTGCTACTTAGCTGATCGGTCCCCAGCCTGTAGCAGTGCATGGGATTTTTCTGTCCTAAGTGCAGGACTTTGCACTTGTCTTTGTTGAACCTCATGAGGTTTCTTTCGGCCCAGTGTTCCAATTTGTCCAAGTCTCCCTGGATCCTGTCCCTGCCCTCTACAGTATCTACCATTCCTCCCTACTTGGTGTCATCTGCAGACTTACTAAGCACGCAGTCTATTCCATCATCAAGATTATTAATGCCTCTAGTCACTTACGGCCTAGTAGGTTATAGCATTTAGACTTATAGAAGATAATATTTTGCTGTGGTGACAATTTTTTGAAGGCTCAATTACTCCAAGAATACTGGTACTTGAGATTTTGAAGGGCAGGATCATGCCAACACTTCTACGGGATGTGTACTTGGCAAATTTGTCTCCTCTTTGGAAGTGTACAAAAATGCTATAGTAGGGCCTCAGGATGTCCAGTTCTATGTTTTCACAGTCAATATTTGGACCCCCGATTAAATGTGGGAACCAACAGTAGGAGTGGTCTTCAGAGTAAAGATCTATTAAGAAAATGATACAGTGCGTGATGGGGGGAAAAGAACCCTTGAAACAAATGCGGTAGTACCGCATCTCCTTTTCACCAGAACTGCATCTGTCTTTGAACACTCTGTGTACCCCAGTACTGAACTTTAGTAAGGGAAACTAGTTCTGAGCTTGGTGGTATTTTCAGGTAGCTGGTAAGGAAGAGGAAGAGTAGGGATGGTACTTAGGTTGGGTGGACATTCCACTGTTCTTTCTGAGGAAAAGGACAGTATGGCCTCTCTCGGTAGGGCACAGAGACAAATTTAGAAGGGACTCTCCCATTTGGAATGTGACAAGTGGCTTCCCCAGCTGTATAAACTTTTTAGGCTTCTTTTTTTCTCTTAAAAATATACCTTATTGCTAGCCAGATTCTACCTCAAAATGAATCCCTCTCTTCCCCTTCTTTAAGTACATAGTAATTTCTCATCTCAAGGAGGCAGTAAAATTAGTCTATGGCTTTCTCTGTTTCCTACAGCACTAGGTAACTTAGTCTTGTTTTTAGTTGGCATAGCCGTGAAGATAGCTCCCCACTCTTTTCCAGCAAAAGCTGTCTATATCTGTGTTTTATCCATCCATGCTTTTCAAAACTCTGGCTAGATCCAAGAAATATACAAGTATTTTTTGTGAAGGCTTCACAAATATAGACAGAAGAAACAGCTGTTGGAATATAAAACATTGGAGCTGTTCACCTGTTCGATAAATCTTGTCTCTTAAAAACCCAAGAAAAGCTATTACCAAGGTATTACTTTGGAGATGGGCCTGAGTTGTGAAGTTAGATTCTGGAGCCAAATCCGAATTTCTAGGAGTTTGGATCTAGTTTTCTTGTTAACTTTAACTTTTTACATTTGCGGAATGGAAAATTTGCAGAACTGATTAAATTAGGGACAGAAATGATATGACTCCTGGAAATCTGCCCCCAAGAAGTGACTTCTGACCTCTGTTAAACTTGCATATAAAGCAAGGATTTAGGAAAGCATTCAAACATTTGGTTATGACCCATCCTTGTTCAGAACGGCTCCTGAACAATTTCTTAAATTCGGCACACACTAATGCACATTAATGTGATGGAAGTTTAAGCAGGTGCTAAAGTTCAGTGCATACTTGGGTTCTATTCTAAATTGGGATGCTTTCCCAAATTGGGGCCTAAATCTGGAGTAATGCAACTGAGAATAGCAGAGTTACTCCGGTTTTACACAGGTATACTGAGGCTAGAATCTGGTGCCAAGACTTGATGATCTTGATCTTTTTGGCCTCATACTGGAGACTTGATTCTTTTTATGCGTATGAATTGTTTCCAATTAGCACTGTGCTCTCTACTCTGGAATGAATGATTTACAGACTCAACATTTCTCATCTTATTAAAATGAAGTAAAAAAGGAGGAAGAAGATTGTTTGAAGATGTCAGGAGAAGTGTGATGAAAGCATTGTGTAATGAGATGTAAAGAACAAAATCCATATCATACTGTGAGAAGTTAATAAATTATCTCACATGTCTAGCAGTAGCGCGTACTCCAGATCTGATACTAGCCAATGAAATATACGAATGATGTAACTGTTTTATTTATTTATTTACTTATTTATTAGGAGGACTTGCTTTGAAATCTGCTTAGAATGAAATTAGTACATCTGAAATGGAAAAGTTCCACAAAAGACTGGGGGGGGGGGGAGGGGGGGGGGGGGGGTGTGGGTGTGTGTGTGTGTGTGTGAAATGAATCCAGATGCTTCAGGTATGTTGTAAAAGTACTTAAATATAAGCTGTGAATTGGGAGTTCATAATTGACTTCCTATGTCTACATAGTAATATTGACAGAGGAATTTTTGTCCTCAAAGCTCTTTATAGACTAATCAATCTCTCAGAGTAATGTGAGGTTGGTGCTTATTCTACACTTCCATTTTACAAAATGGAGGAAACTGAGGCAAGAAGGTGGCATAAAGCCAGAAGGGGGTGGGCAGTGGGGGATCAGTGTTAGAGCCAGGCTAGAATTTGGAAGTTCTTGGCTTCCAGATACGAGTTGAGACCACTACATGTCTCGGTCTCATGCAACAGAAATTCTTGATGGCACTTTGATTACATATTTATTTATTTATTCATTGGCTCCTAGGTGCTATATGGAATATATTCTTCATATTAGCGTGTGATAAAGTAGCAACAAGGTTCCACTAGCACTGCAAGTCAAAAAGTCTTCTTCAGAACCAAACAAGCATATTCTATGTTTCACTTCCTCTTCTTTCTGATTCAACTGAGTAATGATTGCGTTTGACTGAGCGCTACAACGCTATGTGTCTCTGATCAGAGTTTCTTTTTCCTTGTAGAATCTGCATAGGATCACAAAGGTTCACTTTTAGTTAACTCTTGGTAAAGCAAAACAAGAAACCAAATAGTAACAAAGTGATTTAAGATTCCTTGTTACCTTCCTGTATTTTTGTAATTTGTCCAGTCTCCATTTCTACTTCACTTATTTTGAATGCTTGTCTCAAATGTTGTCTAAAGCCTTAAACAGATTGAGTTGTGGCTGTAGGAAGAAAAATTGGCATTGGTGATCCCGTAGATTAGTTCTTTCACACTAATAATTTACATCTCATATTTTTTAGTCTTCTAAAGCTGAAACTTTAGAAATCTTCCTTGACTTTTTTTATAGTAACTCATTGATCAGCTGTTCAGAAATTGACCTTGTAGAAATCACATCAAGGAAGACTCCTAATGTTCAGTTTTCCCCCTATCAATCATTCCGGCAAAGGAATTAACGCCCGGTTTCAGTTTCATGAAGTGTGTGTTTTGTGGGGAGCTGAGGTTATTCACTATAATATCTAAGAGCTATATGCAACCACTTTTTCAAAAGTGGCCTGTGATTTTTTTCAGCTTCTGAGATTTGGGGTGGACAACTGAACACACCCACACTGAGAGGAAACTTCTGCAAAATGTGGTCCATGTTGCATTTCAGGGAAAAAGGCAAACTCTGCACTTGATTTTTGGAGTTTCACTTGTATTCAAGAGCAAATCTGACTCTTCTCCTTCAAGGGCACAGGGATTGCCTCTTTCACTATGCGTATGGCTAACACCTAGCACAGTGGGGCCGTGACCCCAGTTGGTGCCTGCAGGGGCTGTTATAATATAAATAATGTCATTTTAAAAAAAAAGTTGCAATATTAGGGGGAGGGCTTTGCTTCTGATCCTGAACCACAAATTAAATAAAAGTCCCAGAAAGTGCTCACTGCCCATTGTTAGCGAGCCCCAGGATGTAACTTTCCCTTTCCTCCACCCCCCGCCCCCATGATACAAACACCAAGTTCCTAAATGGATGGTGTTTATGTCTGAAACACTTTTCTGATGTCTGCCTCTGTCAAGACTAATTTTAACATTTCTAAAGCTGGGTAAAAATACAGCCTCATTACTTTGATGTCAGAGCAAAGTTTACTATTAGTATATTCTGGGGTTTATCATTTTAGTCATGTTTAACACGGCTGCAGCAGGCATGCACTATTAAATCTGGCTTATTTTACATTCCTGTCCGGGATTATTTATTTGGAACAATTTCCTCTCTATCAAAAGACATGGCTAATGCTGAGTTTTAATGTGTTATTTACACACAAAATAACCTATTTACAACTCGGTATCTGCCGGAGGGAGAATGAATGGGGCAGCGCTCCCTCCATTCTGTTCTATCTGAGTTTAACAATCTGGATTGCTAATAGAACCATTTATCACGGGATGGTAATTTATTTTATGTTAGCTGCCCAGGTCTGACTGCCTCTGATCTATGGAATTACTTTGTATATAATGAAGTCCAACAAGTCATTTGGTGTAAACAGGGGAAACCAAACTGGAGGACCAGTAGATAACACCATGCAGTTTTTCCAGTGGGTAACACTTGATTTAATATTAGTGGCTCAATTTATGAAATGCAGCCCCTCACTTTCATATGTACTGTAAGGGCAGAATATTGGGCTGCTCTGCTTGGGTCAGAGTGGGACCACATTTGGTCACTTCATTTATGGGTTGACAGGAATGCTGAGGCTGCAGAAGTAGCACTTTCAATAGCCAGAAGGAGGTAAGAAGCCCTACTTAGTGCTGTGCAGAAATCTCTAAGCGACACAAGCATAGCTTTGGCCTGGAGTCCATGTTTACTTCATACTGGCGTGTGGGAAGTCGATATAAATGTGGAGGAGGGAATGGAAAAGGGGTGTGTGCGTGTGTGTGAGCGTGTGTGTATTTTTGAGAATTTAAGAGACTAGAAACAAACGCCCAATTAGATCATCCTCTCTATTAATCCTGCCAGCACAGCCATCTCCTCTAACATCATGTCTTTGTCTGGTTTTTCCAGGAAGAGGAATATGAAGCACTCACATGTTCTTGCTTCTCTCGCTCTCTATTGATGTGTGTTGTGAAATGTCTTAAAACTTCGCTATGATGCAATTAGTGTAATCTCCCGGGGTGCCTTTACACTGGCGCCTTAGGTCGACCTAAGGGCACTTAAGTCAACCTACAGAACTCTGCGTCCACCCTGGGCGCTTCCTTAAGTCGACTTAATAACACCACCTCTGAAGGTCAACTTAAGCCTTAAGTCGACCTTATTAAGTCAACTTAAAGCTAGTGTAGATGGGTATGTCTACACTACAGGCTCTGTTAAGTCGACTTAACAAGGTTGACTTAAGTCGACTTTAATTGTAGATGCTCCATTAAAAAAACTTAACAAGGTCGACTTAAAGTCGACCTTGTTAAGTCGACTTAACAGAGCCGACGTAACTTAACAAGTGTAGACATAGCCCTGGTTCTGCTGTTTGGGACAGAAAGAATGAACTACTCAAAGTGAAGGATTGGGAGAATCCCATTGTTTAGATTGTAAAATCTCCATGGCAGGGGCTGTCATCTACAGTTTATATAGACATGGTCTACTACAATGGTATCCCATACCTCGCTTGGGATCTATATGCGTCCCAGTAATACCAAGAGCAGCCATAACTTTACTTGCCTCCTGATATGTCAGTTCTGTAAAGCACTTTAAATAAAAAGATCTGTTTATCACATAATGGCTTAAAATGGACTCTGGTGCTACCAGAGCCCCTTTGACATTGATCTACAGCTGCCTTGTCTCACTTGTGTCCCCATGGAAACTCCACGGGTTTCAGATCTTAGACAAGGCTGTCTTGCTCCTACGATATGATGCTTGTGGTTCATCTGCACATTTTGCTCCATATTGCTCACCTGAAGCCTGCTGTTTGTGAGGGACGGGAAGCGGCCATGGCTAAGACAAATACGGTTAAAACCCCACTATCCAGTAGTATTTTTGCGAGCTGCTGTTTGATCAGCAGTTCGTGAATGGTGTGCAGGGAAGCAGTTGTGAACCATGCCTCCAACTCATGAAGCAGTCCCCCAGGTGCAAAGAGCTTTAGCTGATACACAAACAAGTCAAGGAGACCAGCCACTTCGCCCACAATCCAGCTGTGCATGCTAAGCAGGAATCCCTGTGACCTTGCTAAATGTCTCTTCTCTTAATCACGTCCGCTGTTCTCAGCATCTAAGGGTTTAACTGGAAGGCCAAGCAGCGCCGGTGGCTCTGACAGCCAGCATTAATGTTAGATGCATTGTGCATTTTCCTATGGCGCGTCTCTGGAAAGAAGGGCCTGAAACACCTTTCATTTTGAAACACGATTTAGAATCTCTCCCTATAGCTAGGCTGTGATGTAGACTGGTTTATTTGTTTCCGCTGTGTGACACTACAGGTGGGAGTGGCAGACAGCAGGCTGATGCCCTGCCTTAAATAATATAACACCGAAGCTTTCCGGTCAGCATCAGGCCTGCCAACCCCTTTGTGGGATGGACGTTATGTTTTGTTCTCCAGGGGTAGCCGTGTTAGTCTGTTGTACAGCAAAAAACAACGAGAGTCCTGTGGCACCTTCTAGACTAACAGATTTTCTTCGGCATAAGCTTTCGTGGACAATAACCCACGCTGCATCTGACGAAGTGGGTTATAGTCCACGAAAGCTTATGCCGAAGCAAATCTGTCAGTCTAGAAGGTGCCACAGGACCCTATGTTTTGTTCTGTTTAGGGAGCTACACCCCATTTACACTGAAGGAGAAATTGCTTGTGGGACCCAGAATGATGACCCCACAGACCATGGGGATGGCAGTTGCTCACGGTGAAGAGACTATATTTGTAGTAATAGGAAAACACAGTTCTACAAAATCACATTTTCCCACCTCTTTGTGCGCATGATCTTGTACTAATGCAGGTTTTCAGGAGCCTTCACTCTGCCTGTCATGCCCAGTTCACTCGCCCGGTTCTTTGACAAGCACTCTTCTCTGTTCTATGCTTTGAGTGGGAAAATCTCCCAGTCAAAATCTATAAGCTTCACATTATCCTCCAAGTCCCTCCTCTAACTTGCTTTTCCCATGATGCACGTGAGAAACTGCAGCCCAATGGTAACTGCTGTACAGCTGGCAATTCTGTGACCACTGCTCCCAGCTGACCAAGAATTGACACAGGGTATTTTTCTTACCCGTTTTTCCCTGTCACTCACCCTCACCTGTTTCTTTGTTTCTGTTGTGTTTTGTCTTTTAAACCGTAAGTTCTCTGGGCCAGGAAATGTCTTTACAATAAGTTTGTATAGGAGCTAAAACCCCAAGGCCCCACTTCGCGGGTCTCTAGGCCACCACCGTAATGTAAGTGTTTAAGAATATCCCTGTAACGTGCAGGAGATTTAACTGCTGGCTGAAACAGAAAACTAAAATTCTGACCAATTCTGTTCATTAAAGATGCCACGGCCCATTGGGGTAGTCTTTGTTTTGATCTCCCAGCAAATTCCAGTGTCTCAGGACAACTAAAAATGCTTTGGTGGGTTTCACAGGAAAATCATTCTTCACATTCATGTTTGATATTGTTGCACAGTAAGGCCGGGGCTGTTACTAACGAAGTACTACCGCGGAGGAGTTTGCATTTGGGTGGTGGTCGTATTGTTTCATCAGTTCTAAAGGCCAGTTCCTGGAGAGAATGCAACGATCTTATTTTCCATAGACCCGATTCCGAAATATACTCTGTTTCTTTCAGCAAATTCTACCATCTTAGTATGAGCTGTATCACTAATGGTAAACTTCTCCAATTCTACACCATGCTTTAGTGTTCCAGGATTCTTACAAACATTAATGAATGAAGCCTCGCAATATCATTGTGTGTTAAATAAATAGCGTCGGCCACCTTTTGTAGATGAAAAACTGAGTCACGGAGAGAGAAAATCACTATTGGGACCAGAGTCCAGAATTCCTGACACCTGGAGGAGGAGAGGCTATTGCCAGCATAAATGTACTAGAATAAATAGTGCAGTTCAGTACATGGCAAGTGCATCTTGGTTTTAGACTGGAAACATGAAATAATTTTTTTTTAGTGTTACTTCTCATGGATGCTGTTTGTTCTGTAATTCTTTCTAAGTTTCTGGGCTGTATTTTAGCACTGAGCTAAAGGAAGTTTGGGATGTTTCTCTTCTTTTTCTGCTTTTGCTCTTTTCTTCCCTTGGCTCACACTCTGGGCAGGCTCTTGGCAAAGGAGGAAATAGTGGAGGAAGTGGCAGAGAAGGAACTAGATGTGCGGTGTAAATTTAGAGGGGATGACAGTGAATATGTAGTGAAATAGATTGTTACATCAGTCCAATTAACTGCAGTCTGTTATAGGGTATACAGACCCATAATGGCCAGGAAGGGGCTAATGAGAGCCTGTGAACTTAATCAGCCCCATCCTGTTGCACCTGTGAAAGGTGTAGTCCTGCTGAGAGGGGTTCAAAGAGGAAAAACTCAACTCACAAGTGGCTGCCTGGAAGAAAGAGTGGATTTCTTATATTAGTCCTTTGCAAGAAAGTTGGTTTAAATAACAGGTTTGGTTTGCGGAAAAAGACTGAACTGTTGTCGTGATTTTATTCACCTGCCATGCTGTTAGATAGAGACATGTATGTAGATAAGTTGTAATAGTGTTAAAATGGAGTCCATGTCAGCATGTGTGGTTGGCAGGCAACTCTGGTCAACTTGGCAGACCGCCAGCTTAGGCTGAGGTAACAAATCTGCCCAGAGACACCACTTAGTTGCGAGTGGTGTGCATAAAACCAAGGGCCGGGTGCAAAGAGACTGAAGTGCCGTGTGCACAACATGGACTATGGCGGGAAAATCCCTGCCCCATGATTGGACCTTGGACTCTATATAAGCACTCTGCTCTATGGGACCACTTCTTTTTCTTCTTTTCCTTCACCTTCATCGTGGGAGCTGCTGTTGCTGGACTTTAAGAGACTGAGCTGAAATCACTCTGAGCTGAAATCACTCCCCTGTTCCAGTCGTCGGACCTGGACCAGAAGCAGACGGGCGCGTTCGGAGGACGGCGGACGTGGACCCAGAAGCAGACGGGTAATCCCGGCAGGTGCCGGACCAAACCCAAGAGAGGGACCAAGCTCGGAGGACACCGGACCTGGACCAAGAAGCAGACGACTGCTCCCGGCGGGCGCCGGTCCTGATCCAGGAGAGGGGTCAAGTTCGGAGGACTTCGGACCTGGACCTAGAAGCAGACGACGTCCACGATTGGACTGTGTATTGGTCAACAACCACCTGTCTCTCCGTTCCAGCGGACGATCGGGTAATCAACACCCAGGAGGGAGAAATGCTACCGCTTCCATTTCATGCATCAGATGAACTGGAATTACACCCACGAAAGCTCAGGCAATAAATACATTTGTTAGTCTTTAAAAGTGTCCCAGGACTCCTTGTTTGTTTTGCTGAACTAGACTAACACGGCTCCCCTCTGGAATTGGTCTTGAAGTTTTCTTCGTTTGTTGCCATAAGGTTAACATTGTAATACTCTTTGTTCTTGTTCAGCGATCATAGCCAACCAAAACAAACTGAAAGCGCCACTTGCTGGGTTTGAACAGAAACCCGACCCCCACCCAACACAGATATTAAGGTCAAAGGGCCAAAGTGTTATAAATAAAATCAGTGGCATTGGAATTTAGAATCAGTGGCATTACTGTCATGAACTTTCTCCAGATTTACTCCAGCATTACTGAGATCAGTATCTTAGCAATCATTTCACTGGGCCAACTACTTTAAAGCCACCACTAAATAGAGGGTGAAAAACGGATACATTTGAAATGTTACAAAAGACTCCTATAGTAGCCCAAGTACAATAAAACTATTAATGTAAAAGTGAAAGTACATTAATGCAAGCAACTAGAGAGGCTACTTGTGTAAATCACTTTAAAGAGAACAAGCCTTAGATAAAATCCCTTCTTTTATCACACAGATTAAGTCTTCCTTTTGACACTAAATAATTGATAGGGTTTGGTAGAGCATTCCGCAGCTGCCTTTGCAGAGCAGTGGGACTGCTCCATGGGTCAGGCAAGTGGCAGAGAAAAATGTTCCTAAAAACGCTATTCATCCAATCCCAGCACCAAGAAATGGAACTAGTATTACTGCAGTGCCTTGAAAAGATAGCCATGCACCTAGGAGGGAAGGAAGATTGTGTCACTTCCCTCCTCCTTAAGTTGCAGGCCCAGGAAGGAGACAGATTGTGCTTTCACAATTGTGTGTGGTGATCAGTGCAGTAAGAAAGGCTAGATGATTTGTGGGAATAGAAGATGGTCTATTTCTCCCCATTGCGGTTTACTGATATTTTATTTTTAGAGCCCAAATGACATCATCTGGTGGGTTCTGTGAGTCAAGAGTTTGTGAACTCTCTTCCTACCGCTGCCTTAAGTACTTATCTGGCCCCCATTCCCATAGCATCTGAGCCCCACATAATCTTTAATGTACTTGTCCTTACCCCTCAACACCCCGGTGTGGTAGAGAGGGCTATTGTCCCCATTTTACAGGCAGAGAACTGAGGTGCAAAGAAATTAGAGGGGAGATTTTTCAGTGCCACTCAACGCTGAACTCCTGTTGAAAGTCATTGGGAGTTAGGTGCCCAACTGCCACTTGTGCCTTTGAAAATCTCCCCATACATGGTCTTTACACTACCATTTATGCTGGAAAACTTATGTCGCACAGGAGTGGGGGGAGGGAAAAACAAACCCTGAGCGCTACAAATTTCACTAGCGTAAGTGGCAGTGTGCACAGCGCTACGTTGGTGGGAGAGCGTCTTCTGCCGCTCATTGAGGTGGTTTTATTATGTCAACAGGAGAGTGGTTACATTAGTGATCTTACAGCAGCGCAGCTACGTCAATGCAGCCGTACCGTTGTAAGCTTGACAGTGTAGACATGACTAAAGGGAATTGCCTGAGGCCACACAGGAAGTCTGTGGTGAAGCAGGGAACCCAGCACTCCTGAATCCTACCCACTAGAATCCGTACTCTGTCACTGTGTAGACCTGGTCAAATCACTACTTTTATTATACGGGTCTGTAAAATGGGGGCAATGTTTCCCCACCTCATAGCAGGTTAGAATATGAACTAGCTACATATCTGCAGCACTTCGAAACTACAGAGTGCTATATAAATGCTAAACATTATCCTTGGTCAGTGTTAGAACATTACAGTATTCTACGGTAATAAAAATAATAGTGCTTTTATTTATTTGGACTGTAAGCTCTGCTAGGCAGGGCTGGTCTCTTAGCACTTATTTTACAGCACCTGGCAGAATGGGGAC
>ML685777.1:7065270-7110196 GCA_007922175.1 Pelusios castaneus
CTTTTCTTTTCTTTTCTTTTCTTTTCTTTTCTTTTCTTTTCTTTTCTTTTCTTTTGAAAAAGGGTTCATTTTAACTGAAGACCCAGTTCTATGAAGACAGTAAAGGTTCTTTCTTGAAAGTATATAATTCTTGTCCCACTCCCATCATGACCAAATTAAAAATACAGAACTCAGTGTGGTCCAATGGATAGGGTCCTGGACTCTACGTCAGGACATTGTTTCTAGCATGAGCAGTTGTCTGACCTTGAACAAATGCACAGGGTAATATCAGGGATATAATATTATATATTATAAAAGCAGGGCTGTTGGTTTACCTCTTAGAGTAGAGGGAGAGAGCGCGGGCTCTACATTTAAATTAGAAACTCACTCGGGTTTGGGATTATAAGAAAATCATAAGATTGGAAACTTTCCAAGAGGACCTGAGTTATCTTTCAGGCAAATCCATTAATGGTTTTGAGTGGAAATCAGGGAATACTTGGTGGATGTGACCCGAAACTAAAATTAAAAAATTATAGGCTTTAAACCCACATGAACCAAATCCAAAAAGGTTTGCCACAAACCATGCTGAACTCAACTCTACATTTTTCTCAGGTCTGGGCCAAGTGCCTATTTTTTCCCCTTTTTCATTCTTTTTTTCCTCTCTTCCTCCCAGAATCTAGAACCTAGTGGGTCATACCATGTTGATAATACTGTCAGCTCTGGAGAAATACAAACAGATCTTCCAAATAAGGTATTTATATTTGCTGCCTCTAACATCCACACTTGAAATAAACTAAAATATAGGAGTTGAGTGTTGGGGACCATGGCGTTTCTGCCAGAAAGCCTTGCTGTCATCTCCCATGTGGATTTGCTCCCAATTCTGAAAAAGGTCCAAGAATCACAGCTCCCAGCAGATGCATTCCTAAGTAAACAGTTAAAGTCAATGTTTTGAGAACAACCATTGCATCAACATAAAAGTTCATATGTCTGAGCTTTCCTCAAGACCAGCCAAGAGAGGCTATGTAGACCATAACCCTTATCCTCTGTGTGCTGCTCCGTGGATTAGTCCAACAAATATTTCATGAAACGTTTCAAACCATAGGTACTTTTGCAGCTATTTAGCTATTGTAAGTGTAGAGAGTGTTTAGAAGACCCAAGACCATTCTGACTGAGTTTGAAGTGTCTGGCCTGTTTAGTTTTTCCCCAGCAGAGGCAGTTTCTGAGAGCGGGAGTGCTTGCTGCTTACTTGCTTCATTCGGGACTCACCCGCTGACACGGCTTTGCTGCTGCTGCTTATTTTTGTTTCATGAAATAGGACGATTGGGCCGCTGAATAATTGTGTGTGTTCTTGCTGGTCTGGATTTCACTGCTGCATGTTCAGTAAACCATTTATGCCTGGCACTGAAGGGTAGGGGGCTGTTAATCCTTCCTTCATTTCACATGCAAGCGGGAACGCATCAAAGTGCCTTGTTCTTGGACTTGAAGTTGACACAGAAGTATATTTCTTCAGTGTCAGGGTGTAATGAGCGCTGATGATGCAATTTCTGAAGTGTTAGCAGCAGCAGGTGAATGTAACAGAGAAGCACAAAGGAGATGACTTTATACATTGATTTAAGTGTCTGGTTTTAATGAGAGGCATTATTGTACAATCCAGGAGGTTCAGCTGCTTTTGAAAAGCTGATTTTTGAAGGCAAAAAACTGTTCATGGTTTGTGTTATTTTTTTTTTTTTAATCTCTGTATGATCTCATGGTTAAGGCACTGGACTGCGACTTGAAGGATTGTCTTTCAGTTCCTCTTTCTGCCCCAAAATTCCCCTGCGATTTTGGGCAGGTCATTTGATTTCTCTATTTTAGTTCCTAGTTTGTATAGTGAGAATAGCATTTCCTTACTTCAGATGGATGTATTAAGAGGGTCACTTCATTCATATTTTTGATTTGTCATCATGCCATGGTTAAAGGGGAGTCCAATGAAAACAGATCTGTGGGTCAGGCTAATCACTCTTATGACACTGCATTTTTAACATCTGCAGTAAAATGAATGCTTGGGTAGATGTACAGACATCGGTTGTATTAAAAGTGTATTCAATAGAGTAAGTGTAGCCTTGCATTCAGGAAACTTGGCTAAAGAATGTAGAGCGTTATTAGTTGTAAGAACTTCCATCCTGAAACTTGAAAAAGACCAAATTTGACTAGTTTGGTGGCTTCATTAGACACCTGATATTTGGGCTAGATTGAGGTTCTGGGCAAATCTGGACAAACATATTGTTTTGTGAGGGAAACCACACTGCGCTCCATATCTTCAGCCTCAGATCAGGCAAAACTTAGCGTTTCATCTGACTTCCTAGTGGGTAGGCATTTAAACTGCTGCTGTAAGGTGAGGGCATGGGCTATGGCCACTGCTTTGAGAGAGGGGTGAAAGTCTGGGACCTGAGGTGACTGAGAAAGAAAATCAGTGGTTGGGGATGAAGGGTTGAGAGGAAACTTGATTCCATCATTTCTTCCCTTTCAGCCCACTGTGCACCACAAACCAGTGCTATAATACGGAATGGGAGTAAAAGCCACTTATTGTCTGAGCTTGTTGAATCAAGAGGGCAAGAGAGAGATTTTTCTCTAAAGGATTCCTGAGGAATTCCCTCTATTTATTAGAAAGTTACCCTCAAAAACATTCTGACTGTAAGGTCCTATATTACAAAGGCAGCTGGGGCAGTGACTTTTAAAATAAATTTGAACTGGCTGAATGAATAAAATGTATTTGAATCTCTGTTCCTTAATTCAAAGCATGCTACATCTGCATCACATGTGTAAGAGCAAACTGGAAAAAAGACTCTATGCAAATCTGCATGTTTCATTTCATTTTAGTACCAGCTAAACCAGTGTCTTAGCATCTGAGGTAACAACCAAGGCCATCAATGGCCATAGAGCCACCGTCATGTGAAACTGGCCCAATTTATTTCTAGTCACTAAAAATATATATAGCAAATGAAAGTCCCAGACATTGAGTTCATGTGCATGGTCCATTGTAAAAATAAGTAGCTGCTGTTTATGAGTTCCAGAGGGGGAGCCGTGTCAGTTTAGTTCAACAAAACAAACCAGGAGTCCTGGGGCACTTTTAAAGGCTAACACATTTATTTATCGCATATAAATAAATAAATGTGTTAGTCTTTAAAAGTGCCACAGGACTCCTTGTTTGTTTTGCTGTTTATGAGATCACTTAAGCTGTTACCTTTGGGACATAAAAGGGATCTTTGAAGACTGTATGTCTTAATTCAGCGAGGTTTCCTCATAAACAGAAGTTGGGAAGTGGCAGGGAAAAACACATGTCCTATTAATGTTTTTTGTCTTTTGTGGCAGGTTGTAGCAGGTCTTGAGCACTTGAACTGGGAAAGAATGAAGTTTGCCAGAGTTTCAGAAAGATGCCAGTAGGGCCTTTCCGCAATGCAAGTAGATATAGTGTCTCTCGAAAAGATTCTTTTCACTCCTCCGCCTTATGGCGACCCTGGAAAATTATTTGTTTTTTCCATCTGCCAGTAGTCAAGCTTCAGATGCAGGTTTTGTAAAAACTTTTGAGAAAGGAAATGTGCTCGGAAGGGTATTTGTTTGCAGTTGGTGGATCAGCTTGAAATGTTCTCTCTGAAATAATGGTGATCCAAACCAGAGAGTCCTCCAGAAATGTTTCGCTTGGTACACTCCTTTCCCAGCAGGGCACTCACTGCAGCTTCCTGTGCTTGTATCAGGTCTCGAGACTTGTCGAATAAGTCCTGCAGACAAAGCTGAGGAAGCTGCAGGGTGAAATCAAGCAGGATCCCGGGGAGGAGCCCTGAGACAGGAGTCAGCCATATGGCAAGCACTGATTACTACCTACTCTGGTTTGGCCCTGCTGCCTTCCACGCTTGGGCAGTACTGCAACCCTGTGCTCCTGATGGGCCTGCCATCCTTCCCCCCCATCATGACAGAGGGACCATGGGGCCAAAATTGAGCGGAGAGTGGGGCGGACAATGCTGTTCCTCCTTGCTGCTGCTGTGGGGCTACCTCCTGCAACAGACCAGCCCGAGATGAAGTTGGCCCCGTCCTTCCAAGAACTGGGTCCTAGGCATGTGCCAAGGTTGCCTGTACCTTAGTGGTACACAACATGTGTAACATGCGTATGCCTACAGGCACCACTGATCCAAATGCCATCATATCATGATGCGTGAGAACGAAAATTGTGAATTTACCATTAATCCAACTGGTCCAGTTGGAGGAAGGAAATGAGCCAATAACATCAAATGAAGAAAAATGCATAAAAATTCTTGGGCCAAATGTTTAAGTGGTTTAAAAGTGCAAACGGCATTTCAAATTAATCTAGTGTGAAAGAGGTAACTGCTTACATAAGTGTGATTTTTTTATTCAGGCATGTTCAGGATTTCCACATACAGTTGATCGGCTTGCAAATTTTGCAGTGAACGCTCTGGCGGCCTCTTTGAAAAACTCCTTCCAGATGATATTAATAATCTGAGGTGGGGGAATTTTATAAACTGTGGTGCCAGCTGTGTGATCGGTGCTGTATAAGCACGCAGCAGAGGAAGATATGGTCTTTGCTCCAAAAACAGGCAAATCAATCACCAGCCCACAGTTAAGACACGCCAGCCAGGAGCGTCAATCTCAAAGCAGCATAGAAGGATTTCTGGAGGTTTAAAATCCTTTACTTTACAATAACCTTGGCAGAGTATAGTCTAAATAAAGCTTTATGTTAAACAGTGCCTTTTTACGGAGGGCTTTGCATGAAGACAAAGATAGCATGGCACAGAGGTGGGAGCGGGTTCTGTGTTTAAACCGACGTGGAAGGAAGAGTGAATGCGAGAAGACTGTAGAAGGGCTAGTGATCAGGGAGCGAGACTGAGAGCAGGGATCTTAATAAAAGCAGCATTTTTCAGGCCTTAAAGGTAAGGCTAAGAATCTTACATCTGATGTGAAAAGTGAAAGGAGGCTAATGAAGGAATTTGAATAGTGTGCTTGGTCATAAAAGCGTGAAAGAAACTGCGGAAGGGAGGGGAAGGTAAGATCTAGGGAGGCCAAAGATAAGACAGTTGCAGTTAAAAGAGAATTACCAAGGTGTGGTGGAGGAGCTTCGTGGCAGGGATAAGGAGTTGTGAACAGACTGTAGAGACGGGGAACCTGGCCTGCAATTCCCTAGTTCTGCTTCATTATTTACCCCTCTTGCTCCCCCTGGTAAGGCTGACCACTTGTTCGCTAGCAACAGGGAAGGCTCTTACCCCCATCACAGTCAATCCAAACATGACAGCCATCTTGGCAATATTCCTTTAAGCAAGTGTCAGGAATCATAGAATCATAGAATAATAGGGTTGGAAGGGACCTCACGAGGTCATCTAGTCCAACCCCCTGCTAAAAAGCAGGACCACTCCCCCTAAATCACCCCAGCCAGGGTTTTGTCTAACCGAGCCTTAAAAATCTCCAAAGATGGAGATTCTACCACCTCCCTAGAAAGCCCATTCCAATGCTTCACCACCCTCCTAGTGAGAAAGTTTTTCCTAATATCCAACCTTGACCTCCCCAGCTGTAATTTGAAACCATTGCTCCTTGTTCTGTCCTCTGTTACCCTCGAGAACAGCCTAGCTCCCTCCTCTTTGGAGCACCCCTTCAAGAAGTTGAAGGTTGCTATCAAATCTCCCCTCAGTCTTCTCTTCTGTAGACTAAATAAGCCTAGTTCCTTCAGTCTCTCCCTATAAGTCATGCGCCCCAGCCCCCTAATCATTTTTGTTGCCCTCCGCTGGACTCTTTCTAATTTGTCCACATCCTTTCTGTAGTGGGGAGCCCAAAACTGGACACAGTATTCCAGATGCGGCCTGACCAGTGTCGAATAGAGGGGAATTATCACATCCCTCAATCTGCTGGCAATACTCCTACTGATGCAGCCTAATATGCCATTGGCCTTTTTTGCAACAAGGGCACACTGCTGGCTCATATTCATCTTTCTGTCCACCATAACCCCCAGGTCCTTTTCTACAGCGCTGCTACTTAGCCGATCGGTCCCCAGCCTGAAGCAGTGCATGGGATTTTTCCATCCTAAGTGCAGGACTTTGCACTTGTCTTTGTTGAACCTCATGAGGTTTCTTTCGGCCCAGTGTTCCAATTTTGTCCAAGTCTCCCTGGATCCTGTCCCTGCCTTCCAGAGTATCTACCATTCCCCCCAACTTGGTGTCATCCACAAACTTACTAAGCACGCAGTCTATTCCATCATCAAGATCATTAATGAAGATGTTGAATAGAACCGGCCCCAGGACCGACCCCTGGGGCACTCCATTCGTTACTTGTTGCCAACCAGACATCGAGCCATTGATTCCTACCCGCTGAGCCCGTTGATCTAACCAGTTTTCGATCCACCTTACGGTCCACTCGTCCAACCCATACTTCCTTAACTTGCCGACGAGAATGCTGTGGGAAACCGTATCAAAAGCCTTGCTAAAGTCAAGGTATATCACGTCAACGGCTCTGCCCGCATCCACAAATCCAGTCATCTCATCATAGAAGGAAATCAGGTTGGTCAGGCACGATTTGCCCTTGGTGAATCCATGTTGACTGTTCCTGATCACTCTATTTTCCTCCAAGTGTTTCAGGATGGATTCCTTGAGGACCTGCTCCATGATTTTCCCAGGGATTGAGGTGAGGCTGACCCGTCTGTAGTTCCCTGGATCCTCCATTTTCCCTTTCTTAAAGATAGGTACTATATTTGTCTTTTTCCAATCCTCCAGGACCTCCCCCGTTTGCCACGAGTTCTCAAAGATAATGGCCAGCGGCTCTGCAATCACTTCCCCCAACTCCCTCAGCACCCTCGGATGCAGTTCATCCGGCCCCATGGACTTGTGCACATCCAATTTCATTAAGTGTTCCCTAACCTGACTTTCCATCACCGAGGGCCGCTCTTCTCTCCATTCCATGTTACCTCGTGTAGTAGCCTGGAAGCTGGCCCTCCCTGTGAAGACTGAAGTAAAAAAAGCATTGAGTACTTCAGCCTTTTCCTCCTCATCCTCCACGAGGATGCCTGCCCCATTCAGTAAGGGACCTACATCACCTCTGATCCTTTTTTTGTTGCTGATATACTTATAGAACCCCTTTCTGTTATCCTTCACATCTCTTGCTAGCTGCAACTCCAATTGTCCTTTGGCCTTTCTGATTTGATCCCTGCAGTCCCGAGCAATATCTTTATATGCCTCCCTTGTCATCTGTCCAAGCTTCCACTTCTTGTAAGTTTCCCTTTTATGTTTCAGCTCCCCGCAGAGTTCCCTGCTAAGCCACACTGGTCGCCGTCCACATTTGCTGTTCTTTCTGCACATCAGAATGTTATCTTCCTGTGCCTTTAACAGGGTTTCTTTAAAATACAGCCAGAATGTCTAGTTCTGTTTACAGCGTTTGTGTCGTGTTTAGGAGACAGACACGGTAGGTGAGACAATATCTTTTATGGACCAGCTTCCGCTCATGGAAGATACAAGCTTCAGAGAGTTCTTCATCTATGGGGTAGATAACCAGTGTGTCTAAACTAAATACAAGATGAGACAGATGATTAAGTATAAGGGGCTAACACATGCCATAGGAGGTCACTTACAATTAAGTGTGCATCTGATGTGCTGGAGGAGGGACACCACATGTTTAACCATCCCACACTGGAACCCATACAGGGTATCATCAAACATTGACAATCCATATTTGATGGGGACCATGTCCTGAAAGAAATCTTTCGCAAAGCCTTCTCCTGGCCTTCAAACATTCCCCCAACTTTGCCAAGCTTATCATTAGAAGCAAATCCCCACAGACCGGGACACATGAACTCCAAATGGCACCAGCCCCTGCCAGAACAACAATGCAAAACCTGCAGACATATAGCCAATGTTCAATGAAATGATCAATATCTCCCCCAAACCACGTCTTGCAAGGTCTATGGGTCCTACATGTGCCTATCACAACAGATGGTGTGCCTTATCCAATGCACCAAGTGCCCCAGTATCAACTATATGGGTCAAACCTGGCAATTACTACATGCTTGAATGAACTTGCACAGAAAAATGATAAAAGACAGAAACACCCTGTTGCCCATGGGTGAACATTTTTCACAAAGTGATCACATCATAATTGACTTCTCAGTCCTTGTCCTCAAAGAAAACTTGCACAACACCTTCGAAAGGGGAGCATAGGAACTTAATTCACAGTTTTGCTAGACAGCAAAAATCGTGGACTCAGCAGACACATTGGGTTTCATGGCTCCTTATATCAATTTGTATTACACCCTCTGCCTGCTTATGCCTTAATTGCCCACTTCATGTAAATACTCTTCTATATAGCATGGGTTAACTCCTTATGCGTAACACTCTGTTCCAACTGGTATTTAGCTTAGGCACTCTGGTACTTCCCTACACCTGCAAAGAGCTCTGTGAAGCTTGAAAGCTTGTAACTTCCACCAACAGAAGTTGGTCCAATAAGAAATCTCATCTTTATCTTTCTTGTGTCTCTAGGACTGTCCAGGATAAGTTAAGTGACATTTATAACACTAACCTGCTTATATTTCTAATTGGTGCAGAATGTCTTGGAGTTTAACACTTACCTAAAGAAAAATTAAGCTGAAAACAGGCTTGGTTTGTCTTATCACATACAGTAAATTGTGTAAGTAATTATAGATTTGGTATCTGGGCATAGCTCAGATCTATTTCACCCTTCCTCACAAAGCAGCTGATGGAAGAATGGCTTTTGCTTTCATTCACCCAGACAAACCTGAACATGTACCAAGCTCTATTGGGAAGCAGGTTGATCTATGCTGTACGTTACAGAAACAGCTGCCAGTTTTAAAAGTATTCAAAGCCCGTGGCTGGTGGGGTGATGTCATACTTAGGCCACAACTACACTGATGGTGGCAAATTCACCACTGTACGATCAGTCTTTCCAGACTGACTTAGAAGTCAGTGAAGACCCACTAAGTCAATCTGGAGACTGACTCGAATGGCATAGCGCCGTGTCGATGGGAACACATTTTCCACTAGCACAGCGTGTGAAGACACTATGTTGAAGGGGAGTTTGGAAGTCAATGGGAGTTATGCAAACTACTCTGTGTTGCTTGAGTAACTTCCGTCGACTGCCGCTAAATTTTGCTGCCATGGTAGATCTTGACATAGTCTTCTGTAGGATGATGTGTGCTTCGTGTCGCTCAGCGGTGATCCTTGTGGCTAACTGAGGGATAGCACTGATGGGATTCGCCTCTGGTCCTAACTGACTGGAAAGTTGGCGGCTTTGCCAGAGAGCCCTTCTCAGCACTGGAGGACGATGGAGAATCTCCTAGCTGGAGGAGGGTTAGTGGGAAGGAAAGGGAGAAGTGTTTGGCAATGTTGACTTTAGTCGCTGTTTGTGTATCAGTGGGATTTTTTCCATCGTTGCTCCAGTTTGTCTGCCACCTTTGTGGACTTAGCTGTTGCACTAAGGTTAATTACGTTGTTAGCTAAGGTCAGCGGAAATACTGATTCCTGCCTCTGTCATCTAGGGAAGGTATGGGAAGGAGGGTGGGTGGAGGGGAAGCATTACCAGAAATTCAAAAGCTATAGATGAGAGATCCACTTCTGTGAAGCATTATTTATTATCAATTAACCCATTTATTGTGGATTAACAACACAGCCCAACTAATCCATTTGAGTGCAAACATCTGCATTGGGCAACTGAAACCAGCTTCTGTTTGATGGCCAAGGTGGCTTACGTAGATGCAGGATTTACTTGTTTCAGCAGCTCAGCCAGGGAGTAATGGCAATGCTGTGATGCATTATATAGACAGTGAGAAGGGTTTGTGGTACAGGAATGCTTTCAGTGGATATTGCAGCTTATGTGTTCTCTTTCTGTAGGCCGTGGTGTGGCAGGGTGACAGCAGGGCTGCTGGTAAAAGATAGGCTTTCTCCTCCTGTCACAGCAATGGAAATCCTTTGAGATTGCTCAGCGTATTTTCAGATCTAGTCCAGAGCAAAGGCTTCTGTGAAACATATGCTCTTTTACCCCCGAACACCGCATCAAACGAAACAATACCTCCCACGCAGTCCTCCAAGCCTTTGTATAAATAAGATGGTAAAACTGTCTGTGGTCATGATCAAGTTTTATGGCCCTTTCCAGATTACTGTACCCCAATAAGGAGTCTGATTTGTCTTGTGTACCCCAAGTTTCACCTCACTTAAAAATTACTTGCTTCCCAAATCAGAAGTGTCACAGCACACGAGTACAGAAAAAGTGCTTACTTTCTCATTTTTACCACATACTTATAAAATAAATCAATTGGAATATAAATACTGTACTTACATTTCAATGTGATATTTGAGCCTGTTTTTCACTCTTGAGTCTCACCGGAAGACCAAGCCCCAGCATGGATCTTAGCTTTGCAGGATCCCCTGTGGCATGGGACCCTGGATATTTGTCCTGCTTGAAACCCTGTAATGCCCACCCTGCAGTTGTGAGACCCTAAAACTGTCCTATGACCCAACTGGGAGCTGTAGCCCCAGATTGAGAAACATTGATCAAGATGGGTTGAGTAGCCCCTGGAAGACCTCTACATATCTCCCGGAGTACACATATCCCTGGTTGAGAACCACTGGCCTAAATCTATGTAAAAGAATTTGAGCAGGTTCAAGCCATAATAAGGACCTCATTGTTTAGAGACAACGAGCAATGTATAAAGAACGAGAGAAGGCAGAGATGGGAGAGGGAAGGGGCTCTCTGGCTCTCAGGAAACGCTTTGAGCTTTCAATGCTGACAGGTTATAGAAACAATTTGCTGAGGTGGTTGAAGTACATGGTTTCAAAATCTGTTTGTGACCATAAGGATTTTAAAAGAGGATGTCATTTGCTTACTCGGTAACTTCTGTGTGGCCTGCATGTGGTTTAAGATGCCTGGCCAAAACCAAATAATCTCGCCTTAGGGAAATTTGAAAAGTACGTTCATATTCCAAAAAAGACCAACGTTGAAATGACATTCTTCCTGCCTGCCATGTTCCCTTGTGTAATAGCTGTACCACCTACTCTGGCAGTTGTAGGGGTGCACTGTTGAAGGGGGGCAAAGAACACTCTGAGTACTTTGTGGTCTAACTGGAGCCCAGATGTGACGATCTGAGTTTAAATGGAATGAGACATAATAGATTATTTTACTGGGAGGAGGGAATACCGTGTCATATTTTCAGAAGTCAACTGAAGCTGCAAAGATGTCCAAATTAGGACATAATACTTAGTGTAAGTAAAATAGCAAAACAAGTGAACTTTCATAATGGGAGGAACTTGCAGATAAAGTTGAAATTTATGATAGTGTAGGAGATTTTCGACTTGGCTTCTTTTCTGCATAACCCAACCATGCTGACAAATTTATAAATCTCTGCGGTGTTTGGCTAGCATCAAGGGAACTGTGTTGTTCTCTTGAAAAAATGGTAGCTGCCTTTTCATCCCCTTTGTTCTTAATTAAGGGTTGGCTTAGCGAAATGCTTGGGACAGAGGAGTCTGAGCCTTTCAAACCTGAAAGCAAATGGAAAGGTTGCATATGCACAGCCTGCTGTGTCAAAACCTGAGGGAATGCTGTGACTCAGGAGGTTTGCACAGGAGCCATCCGAATGCAACAGTGCCTTGTGAAAGTATAACCAGCTTGCGGGGGGGAAGAGATAATAATCCATTGGTAGGAAAGAAGGAATGAGGATCCTAAATCAGTATCAGATTGTGGCACAATTCAACAGACACCACTGTGGTCTAAAATGCTGGAAACGGCACCAGGGAATTTAATAACTTCTTCCTTTTACATAGTGCATATCATCCTGAAATTATCTTGCAACTGTAGTGATGTGCAAATTGCACACACCCTTCTTCATCAGCCACCGATATGAATTATGGGTGGATTACCACACGGGCCTATGGGGCCCATGCCCAGGGGCCCCCACATCGTGGGCCCCTCCTTCTTGCTGGTGCTGGGGGCGGCAGGGCCACCCTGGGACAGAGGCCGGGCTCTGTGCTCCTAACCCGCCCCGTGAAGTACAGGAAGGCCACACTGGAAGCTGCAACGCACGCCAGTCGACCCCAGCACCCCTGGGGACCAACCAGCTGGACTGAAGCCAGCACAGAGACCGGCCTGTGGCCCCAGATTCCCCACAGTGCCAGCTCTCCTGCAGTCTGCTCGTTAGGGGCCAGGACCCCAGGATAGGGAGGAGGGGCAGACTGTGGGAGGGAGCCCACCAGGTTGGGAGGCCCAAGGACCCCAAGACTTCTTAATCTGCCTCTGGCTTGAATGAATTGTGGTGGAATTGAAGACAGAATGGTAAACTGTAGGTAGATAGGAATGTACTTACCACCTTAGAATAGGGATGGGGCAGAAGGACTAAATCACCTGCTTTATCTGGGGCCATTTCAGATCTCAGGGCACTTTTGCCAATCAGTGTTCTGCCTTGTGTAGTTCCCACCAGAGAGCACTTCCTAATGCCTGGCGGGGAGATGACCCTTGGCTTGGGTCAAATTACTGCATCAGCTCTTGTAAATGCTACTTGGACATATCCTATTTAAGCATTATGTTAAATACTGACTCCAATTGAGCTGATCTGGTTTACTTTCTGGGCTCTGATAGGGTTACAGAATCAGGTGTAATGGCTCCAGGTGTGACACTGACCACTTCTTAAAATGGATCTCTGCCTTTATCCCTTTGTTTAAATGAAATCCAACAAGTAGACCTTAGAAATCCCTTGAGACATGTAAGGTGATAGGACTTCAAAGGGGCAGAGTCAAGAAGATTGCCAAACACAGCAGATACGATCCCACTATATTCCTGAATATGCTCTGTATGTTTCAGTCAGGAGTGTTTTTAGTTGTAGTTTTGCTGATCCGGTCTTTGGTATGTTGTTTAAATCCCAGACTTAATGAGTTCTGCAGGGATGTGTTATAGCAGCTGAAGATCATTTACATGAATTGCTTTTTAATTTCTGGAACAGGAAGCTGCTTGTGCAGCAGTGTAATTATGTTATACTTCACAGCAATCCAAAATCTATAAATTTAGTCACATTAGGGTAGAGCGGGGGGGAGGGACGGAATCCTCTTTCACTAAATCATCTCACTTTCTATAGCTGATGTCAGTGATGGGAGGGTTGATAGAGACACATTCCTGTCTAAACACTGTACAAATATTTCAGTAAGTTTGATCCAACAGTTTTTGTAGTAAAGTAATACTCCGACGTTCTTGTGCAAAGGAATATGACCACTAATGTCCAATTCTGCATTTATTTTCACTGGACTTAACAGCACCGGAGACTGAATCTTATGCATGTACCATCATGGGGAGAAGATACAGACCCTTAATTGGCTCTCTAATCTAGTGCAGAAAGGCATAACTAGAATGGTTCCCCATCTTCAAAGCTCTGATGAAGTGGGATCTTCTCCCACGAAAGCTCATGTGGTAAATAAATGTGTTAGTCTTTAAAAGTGCCACAGGACTCATAATTTGTTTTGCTGAACTAGATCAACATGGCTACCCCTCTGGAAAATGACTAGAAGTTAAACCTAAACAAATTAAATTAGAAATTAAAGTTTAGCTGCTTAACAGTGAGGATGATTAATTATTGGAACAAGCAACTGAGGGAAGTGGTGGGTTCTCCATCTCTTGATGTCATCAGCTCCACTTGAGATGTCTTTCTGCAAGATACGTTTTAGACAAACACAAGTTATTGGTACAGGCTAACTGGGTGAAATTCTCTAGCTTGTGTTGTGCAAGAGCTCAGATTAGATGATTGAATGGTCCCTTCTGACCTTGAAATTGATTCCTCTGTGAATCGATTTGTCTGTGAAACAGGCACAGCGTGGACAGAGGCAGCACATACTTTCCACGCGAAATGCTTACGGCCTGGTTAAAGGATAGTTCAATCATTCTACTTCTCAATCACAGCAGCTAATCAGGTTTGGATTGTGCTGTGGGTACCTGTCCCTCTGGTAACTGGAGTGAGACACACGGGGATCTGTTTTATTTTTGCTGATCCTATCACAGGATGGCACAAATTGAGACTAAAAGTGAAAAATTATCTGATTTATTAAAAAATTATTCATCCAGGTCAGCTGAAACCCTGTATCAATGTTACTTGCTGCCTACTACCAGGAATATGTTATAGTATAGTACTCAAATGCTGCTTGATTGGCTGGAAACAGACACAGAGTTAGCATAAAGTGAGTGCACCCTGGGCCTCTGGAGTTGCGGTCTCTCCCATCTGCGACCTGATGTTTAGAGGGACCCCAAAATCTAACTCTGTGTGAAGTTCCAGATGCTTTAAGGAAGGAAGGATGGTCTGTGGTTAAGGCACTGGTCCTATAATCTTCCTACCTGCAACCAGGGCATCACTGGGTTAGAGTTTGGGATTTCTGGCATGGTAAACAAAAATCACGTTGCCAGCTCACCAGGGCAGCTGTGCACCCAGGGAGCCCTGGACAGTAGTAGCTAATGTAGGACTTCCATGGATTGGTCGAATTGCCTTCAGGACAGTCTACATTGTGCTTATGCCTTCACTCCTGTTGCCTTCATGTGCCATCACGGGGCTTTGGCACAGGATGTGGGGCACCGAGTTGCAGTGAAACTAAAGGAGTGAGAGGAAAAAAAAGTTACATTCACGGAGCTGAGGAACACAGCTAGGGCCATCTCCGCAATCTAGGCAGAGCAAGCTGTTGCCTAGGGCAGCAAAATGTTTATGATTGCGGCATGGGAGGGCAGTGCATTTTCTAGCATCCCTTGGGCAGCAGAAAGCTTAGAGTCAGCCCACTGCAGTGAATTCAGTATCATTGAAGTGTCTGTTCCTTGTGCAGGTTTTAGTTCTTTTATATATGGGCACAGTTAGCTTACACGTGTGATTTAAGGGAAAAGCCAATTAGATAATCAGTTGAAAGAGGTTCAGCTGGACACCTGTAAAGCAGAGCCAAGCACCAAAGCATGTTTCCTGAGTTTGTTACATGTCTCCTTTGTTCATATTTAGGTAGAGCCCACTGTGTTCATCTCTGAGAATGAAAATGTGCTGAAACATCTGTGGCTTTTCGGGACTTCCCCACCTTGCAACTGATGAGATTTTATTTTTCCATTGAACCACAGAAAAGCTTTCAGAGCTGTGCCCAAAAAAGGATGTTGTTTGAAAGGAAATCACTTTGCCTCTTGTATTTGAGAAGAACTATGATCCAGCATGAGCTCATTATGGTTTGAGCAGGGATATTTCTGGAAGTAGCAATTAAATTCTTTTTTCCATCCCTTGAGCTCTTGTAGCATGTGTATGTAGCTTTTATAAAAGGGGTGGGGAGGGGGGACCCAGACTAGTTCTGTATGGAAGTGGCTTTTCTTCTTCCAGCCCAATAAAGCAAATTAAGTTGAGTTCATATTAGTAATATTAGCACCTGTTAAAACAAAGCCCCTTGAATGAAGATTCCATCCTATTTTTTTTCCTGAGGTCAATGGGAATATTCCAGTTAATTTCAATGGCAGTTGGATCTGGTCATGAAGAAAAGTGCCTCTGTCTTTAAATGTTTACAGGTTGCGTTGTTTTCAACAATCTTGAAAATATTAGCACCAAAATAGTAAAATGCGGGGGTGAATGTGCTTGTTCTGAAAATATCGGCTATCAGATGGATTGCATTTATTATTACAAATCTTTTAAATGTGTTCATGCCTCACCACATGAATATCATAAACACAGCTTTTGATGCAATTACTTGATTTTCTTTTAGATCTAAATTTAGCATTGCAGTAGGTCACTTCCGCCATTTAGCATAAAATTAAATTTCCACCCGATTGCCTGAGCTGAGAAAACCATGAGATATAGTAGAAAGGTTATTGTCCTGTTTTATACTATGTATTTATATGACATATTGAAAATATTGAATATCAACATACTGTATACAGTGGTGATAGCCACACGGAAGTTTGTAAAGACGTGTGATTATTGGTATTTACCAAACTTCTGTTATTGCCTCACCTGCATTCACCCCCCAATCCATATCCACCAGGATTTAGTCTAATATTCCAAACCTCTCAGCAACTTCAAATAGCTGCCATTTAAACAGAATAAGAAAATCCAGAGAAATGTTACCTCCTTTTCTGCAAATGTGGGATTTTTCCCAAATCACGCTGTTCCGATATCGATACAGAAATATTCACTCCTGAGTCTAATTTAACGTCTAGTATCCCATGACCCATGCTGGCGAGAAATGGGACATTTATATCACAGATGAGGAAGGGAAGACTTGCAGCTCTCTAGGGATATCTAGAAATGGGATCTTACGGTTGTGGTGTTGCTTTGCATAAGAAAAGATAGTTACAGTAATTTTTAGAGAGTTTCTAACTTTTCTTCTCCTTGCCGTCTATCATTGGACTGATGGTAAGCAAGGCACCTGGTTTCATGAAAGCGGGATATGAAAAACAGTGCTGATAAATGTTTCTGCAAAGAGAGCGATATGTAAAGAACCCATGGGTGATCTGATAAAACCTGCATACTCAATTGAAATGACCTGTGTAAACATTCAGGCTTTCCTGACTCAGTCACTAATATTTGTACAGCCCACAACATCCTCCTCTGTTCTCTGTACAGATGATGAAAACCCTGTTGTGTTTTGCTTCTGTTTCTCTCATTAGGGCTGTTTCTTTGCAGGGGTCAAAATCAAAGCTTCACTTCATTATTAAGTCCATTAAAATGAGCTGAATCTGCCTGTGGATCGGTGAACAGGAAAGCATTTGGCTGGGTATATCCCCGCAGGGAGCTAGTGAAAGTTTGAGAGCGATGGATAAAACATTGAAATGCAATAGAGTTTGCCAAAACAAACACTTGGACCGTTCCAGAACATGTCCACTTATGTGGATTCTTCCAGGATAATCTTGGCGTCCTGCAGGTCCCTGTAGGTGGTTATGGGGAAAGACTGAGGGACAGATCTTTGGTGCTGTATTCAATGTCTCTTCTCTTGCAAGGGACCTATTGAAAATATGCTCATATTAATTTGAGTGAGCACATCATTAACATTAACTCACAAGAATCTGTTACACTGTACAAGGGGAAAGCCACTGAGCTCTCTACTTTTTTGGACAAGACTGTCCCAGTGGTGAGGAGAGCTAAGAACTCAGTTATTGATACACCTTCCCATAAGCAGTCTGAAATGTACAGAATCATCTTGATGTCCATAAACCTTGGGAGGGAGGGAGCGAGTTGGGGACTTCCATAGCAGTCTGAAAATTGGGGGAAGGGAGACCAGCCAGTGGAGAGAATGGACAAGACCTGTTGCCTGATCCAAAATTGTCTGGCTGATGACTGGAGAGGGAAGTGTAGTGTCTCTCTTTGCAAGGGTTGCCAGCTTTCTTTCTAACTCCTGAAAACAGGACACCCTAGCCCTGCCTCTCCCGCCCCATGTCCTCCCCCACGCCATACCTCTTCCCCAACCACCTCCACTTCTCCTCTCCATGCCCCTCTTTTCCTTCTCCCCTGCCCAAGGACGCTGGTGTGATTCAGCAAGATGATGCTGATTCATTAGACTTAGAACAGCATGAGAGGTTTTAAAGAAGTGTTCATTGAGTTCTTTGCCTTTTGGAAAAGCTTTTTCTCATATTTGATTCTTATATACAACAAAATTCTCCAAAGAAAAATCATGTAGAAAAAGCCTTTAGCTTTGGGAGTGTTCACTACAGGTCTCACAAGTTCTGTGGGTAGTCTTTCCCCACAAAGCTTCTCAGGGAATTTTTTATTTTTAAAAGAGAAAATTGATTGCATGCTCAAACGAAGCAAACCTAATAAGCAAATTCCGTGTGATATTATACAAATACATATTGACATTTGTGCATTTATTCGTAATTGTGTCCTAATCCCTAGGACTTGTCTATATTAGAGAAGTTGTACAATTTTAACTGAATTAATTTGAAGTCTAAGTAGTTAAATAGGTGATACTCCCGAATGTAGGTGCACTTAAACCCATTTAATCCTTGTTTAGCATGTACTAGTAAATTACTAAATTAAACTAAGCTGATTTAAATGAGGGTTAAACATCTACATTCAGTGAGAAGTATTACTACCACTAATATCCAAAAACAAAGTTGAAAAATGTTCCTATAACTTGGTCAAAAGCCCATCCCACCTCTTTTCCATGTGTTGTTAGATTCAAACATACAGAAATGTGAGGTTTTTTTTTCTTGGGGTGAGGGCGAATGAGAAGTTCCACAATGTAGAAAAGGAAAACAAACAAGGAGTCCTGTGGCCCCTTTAAAGACTAACACATTTATTTATCACATGAACTTTCATGGGTCTAATCCCACCTTCATCAGATGCATGAAATGGAAACTATAGCATGTCAGGTTCCCTCTGGAATGTAGAGAAGGAAAGTTCAAGCTATACAAACAAGAATGCCTTGCTAAAACATAATAACCGAAGATAATGCCAAACACACCTGGCACCCTATGTAGTTCTGCTATAAAATGCAGCAACCCATTTGCAAGGCTATTGCTGGCTCTCCAGCCCATTTTCCATAGTCCTTATCATCCTGTTTTAGAATCTCTACATTTGCTACAAATTTTATGGCTTTTGGTATATTATGCACAGTAAGATTTGTTTGTGTAGATATTGAGTCTTTTTAAAGAGTTCCTGCAGAAGCTGGTGAGTGATTTTTGGCCATTTAAGAAAGCATTGTATTTTAAATCAAACTTAGTTTAAACTAGAGTAAGCATCTAAGACCCTTTGATTAGAAAGGTATTAATACACATGCTTGATAACTCACAAAAATGTAGCCTTGCCTACTTCCCGAAGATTGGGGGGTGGGGGAGTAACTGGCCCTGAGGGGGAATACTGTGGGGTGTGGGGTGTGTGGAGGGAGCAGAAATGGCATTAAAGGAGTTTGGGGGAGGGTTAACTGGAATTGATGGGATATGCTGTAAAATGGAGCACCAGCTGGTAGAGAGGGGGCACGGGAGTTTGATGAGGAGAGGCAGCAACGGGTACCTAGAGTGAGTACTCTGTGCAGGGGGGAGGTGACTGGGGGACATGCCGCATGGGGGGAGCAGTAAGGGGCTACGAGGGTGTATACGTACTGTGCCGGGGGGAGAGGCAGGAATGGGCAGTGAGCCATGTGTATCGTGTGCAGTGTGGGAAGGTTCAGTCCCCAGACCGAGGGGCTGGGGAAACCAGGGCACAATGGGATGGGGAGGAGGGCAGACAGGCTCCCCACACCTCTCCACCAGAGAGGCCCCAGCCAGCAGCCATGGAGCAGCTTCTGCTCTTCTCACCCTCTCTGTGCGGGGCCTGATCATGGTTACTACAGTAACTGGACTTTGTGTCCGGCCAGCAGTACTCAGCCAAGTCCCCCTTTCCACCAGACTCCTGGCAAACAACTCTTTGCTTTCCTTTGGTCAGCAGGCCTTGGAGAAGTCAGTAGCTTCTCTTTCCTCTTTACCTGTTGATGTAGAGTAAGCTGGCTGATGCATGCAGTAAACTGCAGAGGACATAGCAGAGCTCCAGAGAACTTCAAGTTTAGGTTAACGAAGGTTCAGATCATCCAGGCCCTACTGTATTTACAAAGTGTATTCAGAATAAACTACATCTTACTGCAATGGTTTATTTAGGAGGATATATCAGGAGGGGAACAAATGAACAGTGAGCTAGTTTGGGGTTTAATAGTCTTTCAGTCACAATTTTGTGTCTGTCTACTGTTATTTCTGATCCTCCCCACAGAGCCTGGAGAAATTATTCTGATTTTTGACCAATTAGTATTTAGGTAAAAAAATGTCAGTTCTAAAAGAAAATGAAGGGGAAACACAATAAAAATGAAAAAAAAAAAGTTTTTTGAATGACACAAAGACTGTTCACTGATTAAAAAATGAAAGAGCTAGTCCTGTGGGGCCCGGGAGGAAACACTGCATGCCACTTGCCTTTGAAATAAAGGCCTCCAGCCTCCTTAATGTCCAGGTGGGGAATTCTAGTGGTTTACTCTAATCCAGGCAAATCTGAAACCCAACCCTGTTGGGAGGAAACAATGTGGGGAACAGATTCATCTTGATATCTGCTTTGTGCCTTGGAAAACGATTAAGACAACTGTTAAGCAGCTCCCGAAAGAATTCACAAACCTGTCAGCCTCGGCATGACATATACTTCTCAATTCAGTCTTTGCCCCTGGAATAACAGATGGAACTGATCTGGGTAAGACAGAGAGGGTTTCCTCCCCCACCACTCCAATTGTTATTAAAATATTATTTTTGTATTTGCAGATCAGTTTGTATTCTGATCATTCTGACTGCGAAACTAGGATATTTTCCCTCTTAGCTTTTTTAGAGGAAATAAAAATATGAAGTTCATGTAATGCTCTTTGACGTTGTAATAATAGATCAGGGACAGCACTGCAAGCTTCCCGCACTGTCCCGTCCATGTGTCTGAAACCTGATTTGGAGGGATGACTGCTGTAAATAAGAGGATAAATTCAGAATCCGTGGTCTGTCCACATAATAACATTTAATGAGGAATTTCAGTGATTTGCAAATCAAGCCCCAAGAGGTAGGGAAATATTATCATTTTACAGCAACTTAATTGAAGGCTCAGAGAGATTGCAATTTACTGAAGTTCATATCAGCAGAGCTAGGAAGAGAACCCAGGAATCTACTAGTCTACTTTTCTAACCATTGGATGTGCTCCCTCAGAGGGAGTCTATTTTCATGAGATTTTCTTGCCTGAGTTTGGTTTTTTTTCTTTTAAAAAAAGGAGAATGCCATTTGCCCTTTTGGGTACCTCTCCAAATGAAACCTCAGAATATTTTGAAGTCTCTTTGCTTGTATATGTCATTAAAAATGATTAAAGGGACGGGGAAAAAGAATAGCTAAACAAACGTTCCTTTAAACTTTATATGCTTTGTTTATTACTCATGTTTGCTGCTTATGCTTGGAACTGTTGCAAATGGGTGGTAAAACCAGTTGCCTGTTTGAGTGCCAGGTAATTTTACAGGTTAAATTACCAATAAGATTTGTGAAATTTGAATTATCATTAGGCCCCAACCACAAGAGTTTAATGGTAGATTTTTCACAATCACCCAAGAGTATTCTCCTCTCCAGACCTGTTATTCTGAACCACAAATTTATTATTTCAGGTTTTTAAAATAAAAAAGATCCAAAAGCTCATTATTTTAACACTTATGTATGACAATTCTTGCCAGTAGTTTAGCATTCTATGGCAGGGTTAAGTTATTGTATATGTTTAACTCCTTTCTGCTCCACCCCATTACTTAGTGGACAATGATAATTTTCTTCATATGAGTTAATTGTTCCAAAAAATGCCACCATGGCTAAACATCAGAGTAAAAAAGGCAGTGAAATGCAAAAAAAGTATTCTTTAAAAATTGGAAGTTAATTTGTGGTGAGGAAAAGAGAAAGGAGAATAAACTCTGGCGAGTCAAATGTAAAAGTATAATAAGGCTGGCCAAGAATGAATTTAAAGAGCAACTAACTAAAGACATAAAAAAATAATACCAAAACCTTTTTTACTACATCAGAAGCAGAAAGCTTGCTGTGAACACTCAGTAGAGCCACTGGGTAATCAAGCTGCTAAAGGAGCACTCAAGGAAGACAAGGTCATTACGGAGAAGCCAAATGAAGTTTTTGTGTTTGCAGAGGATGTAGAAGAGATCCTCACACCCACACCATTTTTTCAGGTGAAAAATCTGAGGAACTGCCCCAGACTGAGGTGTCAGTAGAGAATTATTTTGGAATAAATTAATAATTTGAACAGTATTAAGTCATCAAAATGAGATGGTATTCACCCAAGAGTTTTGAAAGAACTCAGATATAAAATTGCAGAACTGCTAATAGTGGTATGTAGCCTATTGAATAAATCAGCCTCTGTACCAGATGACTGGAAGATAGCTAACTTAATGCCAAATTTTAAAAAAGGTTACAGAGGCAATCCTGGCAATTGCAGGCCAGGAAGCCAAACTTCAGTACTAGGCAAATTGATTGAACCTACAGTAAAAAACAGAATTAACTGACACCTAAGTAAACATGATGGCTATCTCTACACTGGGGAATTTAGATCGACTTTACTAAGTCGAGTTTAAGTCGACCTTCTTAAGTCGACTTAGGGAGTCCACATAGGACTCCTAAATTGACTTAAGGTGGGCCATACTAAGTCGACTTCGAGAGTCTACACTAGACTCTCTAAGTCGACTAGTTAGGTCCAGGGGGAGGCAAGGTTCCTTTGGAGCTTCAGCTCCTCAGGCTAGGAGGGCTTGTCCTCTCTCCAGGTAGCAAGCCCCGGAGTGGTCCAGGTGAGAAGGGAGCATAGAGTTCCCTTCTGCCCCAGACCACTTGGCTCCCTTCTGCTCGGGACTTTTCAGGTCCCGGGCAGAAGGGAACCCTCCTAGCCAGGACCGCTCGAGTCCTGGGGACAAGGGAGCCCCATGCTCCCTCCTAGCTGGGACCCTGCACTCTCGGCCAGGAGGGAGAGCGGGAGACCCACACTCCAGCTGCCGGCTGCTCAGCAGCTGGAGCGTGGGTCTCGAGGAGAAGGGAGCCCCATGCTCCCTCCTAGCCGGGACTGAGCGGTCGCGGCCAGGAGGGAGAGCGGGAGCACCTTAAGTCGACTTAAGGAAATTGTAGTGTAGACGCAGAGTAAATTAAGCAGGCTTAAGTCGACTTAATTTACAATTGTAGACACACCCTCAGTGTGCAGTGTCAGTCAAAAAAGCTAACTGAACAATAAGAATCATTAGGAAAGGGTTAGATAATAAAACAGAAAATATAATACTACTATATAAATCCACGGTGCACCCATACTTCGCATACTTCACACAGTTCTGGTCGCTCATCTTAAAATATATATATATATATATAATAAAATTGGAAGAGATAAAGAGAAGTGCAAGAAAAATAATTAGGAGAGATTAAAAAGACAGGGACTGTTCATCTTACAAAAGAGATGACTAAGGTGGGATATGATAGAGATCTATAAATCATGAATGGCATAGAGAAAGTAAATAAGGAAGTGTTATCTACTCCTTCGTGTAATGTAAGAGCTGGGGGCCATGATGAAAATGATAGACAGCAGGTTTAAAATAAAGAAAAGAAAGTGCCGGTTCACACAGTACACAGCCAGCCTGTGGAACTCATTGCCATGGAATGTTGTGAAGGCCAAAAGTATAAGTGGGTTAAAAAGAAATTAGATAAATTCATGGAGTAGAATTCTACCAGTGGCTTTTAGATAGGATAAGGGCTGCCACCCCATGCTCCAGGTGTCCCTAAATCTCCAACTGACAGAAGATGGCACTTAGTGTCAGGATAGATCACTCCAAATTCTCCTGTTATGTTCATTCCTTCAGAAGCACCTGGCACAAGCCATTGTCAGAAGAGAGGATATTGGACTAGATCAGTGGTTCTCAACCTTTTACAGGTAGTGACACGCTTCATGGTGTGTGCGACCAGCCCCCAAGCTTCTGGCCGAATCCAGCCCTACCACCAATGAAAAACCCTCTCCACTGTCAAGTCCAGTGCCCCCACTGCCGAATCCAGTCCTACTGCCACTGAAAAGCCCTCCCCATGGCCCAATCCAGTATCCCCACTGCCGAGTTCGGTTCTCTGGTACTGAAAAGCTGCTGCTGCACTCTAGCTCCAGTGGGTGGCCACTGGCTCTGCGCAACATACTTACTGTTGTGTGGAGACATGGTAATGTGTCCCGACACAGTGGTTGAGAACTGCTGGACTAGATGGCCCATTGGTCTGATCCAGAATGGAGGGTCTTATGGTCTCCTTTAATTGAAAGATAGATCATCACAAATTTTCCCATAACTTGAATGTAGATTTCTCAAAGCTTGGCAGTAACTTCTGGTCTTAGCACAAAAAAAGTGCAGATGGTGCCAAAATGTCTCTTTTGGCTGGGTGAGGCCCATCAATGGGACCTGCATACATGCAGCTATGACTAGTGAGCACAGCAGAAATCGGTTGTCATTCCTATTACATGCACACAGAAACAAAAAGCATATAGAGATTTGCAAATACAGAAGATCAGTTGAATCTCAGTAACAGATTTCAGTAAAACCAACTAAGAATTTTTCCCTCACCCATTCTTGCATTAAGACAAAGACAGAAGACAATGGTTATGTCTGCTTTGGACTGAGAAAGCTTCCTTAGTTCCTTCGCTGGCAAACTAACTTGCCTAACTTTGCCTAACTGGCTTCCCAAAAGCAACCCCAACCGTTGCATTCTCAGGATGCTCAGTAAAGGTGCCGAAGCCGAGGTTTTATTCATGTTACCATAAAAAGACAGTTTTGATGTCGTAAATTTAAATCTCTCCTTTTCTAATTCCCACACTGACCCAAGGAGGTGGCTCCAGCTCAGTTCCTAGGTGGCTACATCACATCAAAATAATCCTTGCAGTTTGCACCTATAGTGGCACCAATTGCTGGCAGACTCAGGAGAGAAGCCAAGGACCAAATGGATCATTGAGGTGAAGCTCATCTCTCTCCTTCCATTTCAGGAGAGGAACACATTGGTGAGGCAGCATGGGGGAGGCTTACGTCACAACAATGTATGCTGTACCTTTTCTGTCAGTCTAACGTTTGGGTTTGGTCTCCAAGGCCATCAATTCAGCATCTTTCCTCATAACTGAAGTAGAATTATGGTGTGTTTTAATAGGCAAAAGCAATATTTTCAGCAGACTGTTTCTTTTCTGTTTGTTATTGGGAGATCATCCGATTTCCCCCTCTCCTTTCTGTGCTCTCATCTCCTGCCCGGTAGACCTGCAGTGCAAGGCCTTCATGCAGTAGATCAGTCTGAAAAAGGCTCTCTGTCTCTTTCTATTTGCAACATAAGATCCCTTCCTCCAGTTTATCCTAGCTGCAGTGCTCAAAAACTCTGTTGTAGGATCTCACTATCGTGTTTACAAAGCATTCATTTCCACGGGAGCTAAATTCCAAGGCCCCCATTCCACAAAGCACTAAAGTAGGTGCTTATGTCTCATTGAGTTCCTACAGAACTCTTTCTGGATCTTTCCCACATGCTCACGGTCTAACTGATCACCATGTTTGGGATCGGGAAGGAATTTTCCCCAGGTGAGATTGACTCAGACCCTGGGGGATTTTCACCTTCCTCTATATGGAATGGGTTACTTGCGGGTTTAAACTAGGGTGCATGGTGAATTCTTTGTAACTTGAAGCCTTTATGCTATGATTTGAGGACTTCAGTAACTCAGCCAGAGGTTAGGGGTTTATTACAGGAGTGGGTGAGCCGGGGTCTGTGGTGTAGAAGGTGCAGGCGGTCAGACTAGATGATCAAGTTGGTCCCTTTTGGCCTTCAAGTCTATGACACTTCAAAGTGAAGCATGTGCATAAGCATTTTTTTCTGAATAGGGGCCTGTATACAGAAATTAGATTATGTAGAGTTTGTCTACACTGACAGACTCAGAAAAATTAATCCAAATTCACTTTTAAAGTACATTAGTTAAATAAAATCCCCGCATGGACTCAGTTATTCAGAATTAAAATTGCTTAACAAGTTTTAGCTTAATTCACTTTGAAGTGAATTAAGATAAACAAAATTAAAACTAGTTTAATTCCTAATGAGGGTGTTCACACAGAAGGCTTAATGAGGTTTAACTAATCCATGTCAAATTTGCACCTTAATTTGGTTCATTTCCTTGGATGTCTCTATGTATACAAACCTGTTCATCGTGGCTGATTCTGTTCTTTGCATCTCACTGGGTCTAGAAGCTTTTCTTGCAATTTTTAAAAATTCTGTGGGAGGTGGTGGTTTTTTCTCATTGCTTATGGTAGAGTTTTAAACCACGCTTTTTTACAAGGGAGTTTAGCAGCACAATGTACTGTTAGTTCCATGTTAAAAGCCCAGTCACTCCATTTGAGCCTGTGCAGGGAGATGGAAATGGTTTAGGACAAATGTTTTAGAAGTAGAGGGCATGATTGCCTATCTTCAAATGGATCAATTTCGTGTATTTAAGTAGCAATCAAAATTCCGAATTTACACATGCAAGCATAGTGATTGCACGTGCACAAGGAGGCGTGCAGTTATATCTGCGTTTTTATTCATGAGCCACAGGCCTTAAGAAAGAAGATGATAGCGCCATAGCTGAGCATGTTCTGTAACAATTTTCTTTATATTGTGTTAGGCCCATCTGTGTGCCACATAATGCACATGTTGAATTTTTTTTGCTATAGGCATTTGATTTCCATGGGAGGTTGCATAGTAACCATTCGCATCTAATGGTTCCATAGAAATTGTTTTGAATCCAGCGTACCTGGTTTATGTGCATGGCTCTTACTATCCTGAGTCCTCTCAGATGACTGGCATTTAGTTACATATAGTTAGTACTTTTACACTGAAAATGCCTATTGGTTTGCCACAGAGAATTTGTACTATGAGATTTGCATTATAACTACAGATGTGTGACTTGCCAGTTCCTCTGTTCATTTATGTATCTCGTTGAATAGCAAATTTGTTTTTGATAACAGTTACTCTTCTGTTCATTGATTATAAGAGAATGATTGGAAGTGAATGGCTGTGAAGGAGCCTTTGCAGTTGCCAACAGGAGATCTTTGTTTTTTATTGAGTTCATTTTGAACTGTAATTGTCCCTGAAGCTTCTCCTCCACTAGAACTGCCCTCACTTCAAGAGGATTACATCCTGCAGATTTCCCCAGCTTTTTAGGGACATAGGACTTGCTCAGACCAATGGACCAGGTCCTCCAACACCCCATGCCACCTGTTTTAGAGAGAGGTGCAAAGAACCCTGCAATAGGCTGTTATGGGTTGACATACATGTATGAAAAACTTCTTCCTAACTCAGGTTGATTTTTGCACCAAAGCTTCAGCGGTTTAATCTTCACGTTTATTGTATATTGTTTGTTACTGCTGGTTGTCTGGGGGTTTTCACTATCCTTAAAAATGTGTAGTTCTTTTGTGACGCTTGCTAAGCTCCTGGCCTTGATGAATTCTCTAACAGTGGAGCTGCTGAGAAAAAAAGTCTTCATTCAAAACTACAAAGAGAGAGGTGGTGCGAGGTGTACTGTAGCTGATACTATTGATCCATAATTAAGGTTAAGACCGGTGTTCCGTTAAATTAGTCTTCTTTTCTTATACATTTTTTTAAAAATGGCCATGCTTTCAACACTTCAGGGTGACTACTGTAAGCAGGATATTTTCCTCTGAAAATAGCAGTGGATTGTGGAGGAGATCAGCTCCCAGTTATGTCTCTTTCTCTTCACACAGCAATATAAATATGAAGAGATCACACCAACTATGGCATAGCACAGTTAAAAGAGCATTTTGGGTATTAATATGCAAATGAGCACACCATGTGCCCTCCCCTCCATGCTTCAAAATTCTTATTTCCAGTTCTTTTTGACCTGGGAGCTTTTGAACTGAAGAAGTTTTTAACCCAGGCAAAGAACGGAACACTGGATAGACATTTCTGCCTCTTAAGACTCATTGGGAAAGTATCAGCTTTGGTTTGGCAATGGCAGAGCTGGGTGTATGTTGCAGCCCAAGCATAATAAAGGCCTGGAGGCCATAAGTAGGGAAAACTCCCCAAAGTCCTGATTTGGCAAAGCACTTAAAAAAGAGCCTTTTGCCCCTACCCAACAGGCCTTCCAATGTCCTTTGGTTCCCAGAAGTTCAGATGCCAGCACTCCTTAGCAAAATCAGCACACCCAGTTCATTTTTACAAATGATTAGCCATGTCAAGTAGTAAAGTAACCAAGACATCGCTGATATCGTAGGGAGGAAAGCGTTAAGCGATGGAAAACGCCACTTGCTACCACCTACTGACACCACCTACAATGTGAAGCACAGTGGCTCTTTGCTCACTTTTGACTTCTCCAAGTTGTTGACCAGTAGGAAATTTCCGAGGAGCTTAATACTTTAATGCCCTTTCTTTAAGGGAGAGAAAGTTTATTTCAGTATTTTCTAGATTACCCCAAGAGCTGCCTCTCACCTTGACTTTCATAGAACAATCTTGCTATAATGTGGACCTATCCCATAATCATCCTGCAAGTTAGGTTAGGACAAGATGCCCCAGGCATTGTAACCTGGCAACACAGTGCATGAGGGACATTGTGTTGATGTATAGCAACTCAGCATCGTGATGAGACAGCATCTTGCCTTCGCAATCTCAAGGGGCAAGCATTGTGATGAGGTAGCTCAGAGCTGTGATATGATCAGTTTGTTCCACATGTTAAATATATTAAAGTGAAACCCTAACAATTATGGCCTGCTCTTCCACCAAGACCATGACATCCTTGTGGCTCAATGATTGGCTGAGTAATGTGTGTTCTCTGTGGGGGCAGTATATGTGTGAGTCGATTTAAGCCCCGCACATGGCATTCTTTGGGAAAGAAGAATCTTACCTGCTGAAGCAAGATGTGTGTTATATAGGGTGGTTTAAAATGAAATAATGCTTCTACAAAGCTTGTCACTTTTGGATCCAAACACTTTATTAGTATTGGAAAAGCCACAGAAGACCCCACAATCTAAGTTAGTATCATCCTCCTTATAACAAACAGGGAAACTGAAGATTGGGCAGCTTAAGAAGTTTACGAAAGAGTAGTCAGGAAAAGAACTCAGGAGTCCTGAATCCCAGTCCTTCAAAAGAATTGAGGCACAGCAGGGAATAGCTTTAAGTCAGTCAGGCCACTATGACTTTCATTATAGTTGCTGGTTTTCTCCAGTTGGCCAATGAACACTATTTGCCCATATGGTAACATTATAGCAAAAAGTCTTCTTCAGAGGTGGTCCCTTCTATAGTCTGGAAAAAATGCTAAGGATTAAGCCACAAGAAGATATTCTCATCACTAAGTCTTCAGATCTTCGAGGGGGAATGAGGGGGCGGGAATGAGAGTGAGAGAAACAATGGCTGTGTTTTGCTGGCTGCCGGCATTTATGATTATGATGATGATGATGATGATGACTAGTTGAAGGAATGCTGCTAGGGTTGCAAACCACTGATCTCTCGATGCTCATCAGCAAAATTTCAGTGTTCAGATGTTTTCAGTACCGGGGTGTTTTCCATCCTGATTCAAGTCATTTAATATAGCTTCAGCCAAGAAACAGCATGGTTGCTTACAGCTGCACAGCCTTCTAAGCCCACCCCCGCCCTCTTTATTTTTTGTGCGGACTAAAAGCTGAGCGGCGGGAGGCAGAGAAGCAGCAGATGTCACCATGCGATGTGTATTGTTTATCTTTTATTTATTGCTGATATTTCTAGGGGGCAGGTCTCTCAGCTCTGCTTACAAGTTTGCAGCAGCGGTGGATGCCGCGTGCCAGTCAGAAGCCAGAGGAAAGAGAACGAGGGAGCATGAATAATGTAGGGCAGCATATTTATCAGTGTTGTCAAGCTGAACCTCAGCTCACCCTTAGTGAGTAAAAGAGGCTTTGACCTCCCCCTTTATAACATTAAGATGCAGGTACTCGATTCTGGAAAAGAAGCGAGTCCAAGAGGCGCAAGCCAAGGAAGTCTTCCGCACAACAATGTGGCTCCTCGTTATTCCCATGTCATGAGTGTGGGATTTAAAATGAACAAACAAACAAATTGAAAAGTAGTCAAGACCAAGCATACTGGCAACCTCCTCTCTACATACATCTTCCTGATACAGTAAGAACATCGGATTGTGTAATGGGAACAGGATACATCAGCGCATCTTAAATCTTCAGGCAATTTTTGGCATCTTTTTGATGTGTACCATGATTTGCAAGCCTCATGGTAAAATAATATACGTTAGAAGTCATGTAGGGTATGCCTGCACTGCATCTAGGAGTTACATCGGTGGGAATAGCATAGGAAGCAGCTCAGGCTAGGTGCCTGCATCCATGCTTGGCAGCTAACCTGAACTGTAGACTGTGCTACCCCCAGCTCCATTATTTTTAGTGTGCCAGCCCACGCAGTGCTAATGTAAGTTTGTCTATCCATGCTGAGAAGCATGCCCCTAGCTGCAGTGCAGGCATACCCTTAGTCAGGACAGACTGATAGACAGTGTCTGAGTTGATAAAGGGCTTCCACTCAGCCTTGCTGAGCACCGGTCCTGATGTGCCTGACAGGGAGCAGCACGGAGTTGTGCAGAAGGTCTCTATAAGGCTGCTCTGCAGTAGAGGGCCTACAATTTTTCCAAGCTCCACAGAAACTTGGAAGCTGCTCCAATCCCTGCAGAGTTTAGGAGTTCTCAGGTAGTCCTGTGGGGTAAGTCGCCCCCAGAGTGGAACTCAGCAATAATTAAGGATGAGTTTACAATCTGGGAGTTCCAAAGGGGTAGGTGCGTTACTCTACTTCAGCAAAATAAACAAGGAGTCCTGTGGCACTTTTAAAGACTAACACATTTATAAATTTGTTAGTCTTTAAAAGTGCCATATGACTCCTTGTTTGCAATCCGGGAGTAATTCCTGATTTCCATCTGATTTTGGATTTCCAGGTACCATCAGTGGCCTAAATAATCTTTTCTCCATCCATGTTTGGCTATAATATAGTGATAATTTCTCTCTGATGCATCCTTCACCTTACCAGTTATATGACCTCCAGGCTGGATTATTGCCTTGGGTGCTACTCTTGAAGACCATTTGGATGCTGAAGCTGCTGCAGAATGAAACTACCCACTTAATGTTCCTGGCCAGAGAGATCTTATTACATCAGCTCTTGCATGCTGTGCTGGCCTCTTGTCCGGTTCCTGGTACGAGACAAGGTGCTGAAATAAGGCAGAAAGATGGTTTTATGATGAAGGCACTGGATTAGTGCTCCTTAGAAATAGGGCTACTCTTGTGACTTTGTCATGAATTTATTGCATAGTCTTGGTCAAGTAAATTAGGGTTAAATTGTTAAAAGCATTCAGCAGTTCCGCCATTGAAATCCATAGTAAATCAATAGTGAGATTCACATTAGGCCAGCACTGAGTGTTTGAACAAATCTCATGCTTAATGTTCTTGTTACTTCATTTGCACAAAGGGGAAAAGGGTTCCCTGCCTCATAGGGGTCCTGAGAGTCTAAATTCATTCATGCTTAGGAGAGTTTCAGATACTGTGGTGATGAATGGTCCCATAGCAACTCAGCTCTAAGCTTTTTATGTCTGTTGCTATATAGATCTATACAACCTATGTGGTTTACATCCTGGCCACTTTTCCCCATATACGAATCGTTTGCTTCTGCTAATAGTCCTTAAATTTAGATCTCTGGTGGATGGAGGGAGAATTATTTCTTGGGTAACTGGCTGTTGAGACTTGCCCACGTGCTCAGGATTTAACTGATTGCCATCTTTGGGGTTGGGAAGGAATTTTCCCCCAGGGCTGATTGGCCTGGGCTCTGGGGCGTTTTCACCTTCCTCTGTAGCACAGGGCATGGTTCACCTACCGGTGAATTCTCTGTATCTTAAAGTCCTTAAATCATGATTTAAGGATGTAAATAACTCAGTCATAGGTTGGTGGCATATTGCTGGAGTGGGTGGGTGAGGTCTTGAGGCCTGCATTTTGCAGGAGGTCAGACTAGATGATCGTACTGGTCCCTTCTGACCTTAAAGTCTATGAGTCTATGTTCAGTCATAGATCCTGAGATCAGGAATTCACCTTCACCCAAGGGTCTATTGGAGCTTGTTGATCATCAAGGCATGGTTTAGGGCCCTCGATTTACTCACCTATATCCAGGGCTTTTTTGTGATGGTACTCAGGGGTACTGAGTACTGGCACCTTTTTTTCACAGCGATGCAGCACTGATTCCTGCCACCACCGCTGGTGGCCCCCGGGTTCCTGGCCGAGTACCGTCACTTTTAAAAAAACAAAACAAAAAAAGCACTGCCTATATCACTTTACATATCTATATGACGTAGGCCTGCAAATGATGATCATGGGAAATGTGGTGACCTTCATTCTTGTGTGGATATCTAGCTGGCTTTTTGTCACCAGTTTACGTCCGTTCTTAAAATGCATGAGCGTGTGCTTAGAGCTCATTTGGGGAAACTTTTTGTTTTTAGTGTCAACTTCAATTTGAATTGTTATCCAGTCTGTATTTTAAGCACACACTCTCTTGGTATTGAAGACATTTCTATGCTTTGTAGGAAAACTCAAAATCCTTAGTCAGTTATAGGGAGGAGTCTGTAGATAATACAACGGGGAGGTCATAATGTGGACTCAGCATTTTTTTACGTGCTCAAAAAGAAAACTCAGGAGTAGATATTTCTTTCAAATTTTTGTATTTAAATGTAAAGGCTTTTTTCTCAAAATGAATAAAGCACGTATTTTCCAAAAAGCAAATGTAACCTCAGTGTGCAGTACACAAGGGAGAGAGAAAAAGAAAGGCTTGACTGCCACACAACACACTGTTCTTTTTCTCAGTTGTCGGCTTCCGATGCTGGAATCCATACAGATTTGGGCAAGTTATGATCTACTGAAAAATCCCCACCTTCCATCTGTGGTTTGCTCAGGGTATGTCTACACTGCATTATAAACCAGGCAACAGAGTCCTGTGGCACTTTTAAAGATTAACAGATTTGAAGTGGAAATCCATCAACTTCATGAAACTAAATCTGTTAGTCTTTAAAAGTGCCACAGGACTCTGTTGTCTTTCTACAATAGACTAACACGGCTACCCCTTTGGAATTTATAAACCAGGGTTTGTGGAGCCGGTGTTTGCAGACTTGGTGCATCCAGGGCTGCACTTGAGCACCCACAATGCATTGTAAACCTTAGTTAACAGTTGCTGGACTCAGGTTTGACAACCTTGCTGTTGTGTCCGTAGTGCACTACTCAGACCTCCTGATTCAGGTCCGTGGCTTATGCTGTGCCCACATTGCAAAACAAAGAGGCTTTGACCCAAGTGATGGTGGCACCTGGGCTCACCCACTGGGTGGGTCCACAGACCCAGATCCTGAGGTCGTACTGACCTGAGTCAGAAAAATTTTTGTGTGGACAGTAGGGTTGTTTGGGCTTAAATCTGAGTCTGAGCCCAGGTTTACAATGTAGAGTACATATTATACCCTGATTTGGCAGATGAACTGTTGTTTGTAAAACTGGCTTCATTATCGGGGTGGGTTTGCCTAAGATGTGTGGGATGCTGAAAGCTCTTGGCCTCCCTGGTGAATCATCTGTATTTTTGGCCTGTTCTCCAGTACCAACATTGTAAGCTCCTGTCTCTTATAAATGATGAAACTACTAGTGTAAGCTGACCATAGCTGTTTACACTGAACATAATTATCTCATTGTTACCTTGTCCTCCCTGTCTGTCTGTGTTGTATCCCCCGTTGTCTAGTGTCAGATCTCAAGAGTGTAAGCTCTTTGAAGCAGACACCATCTCTTCACTGTATATGTATGTGTACCGTAGCTTGGACAATGAGGCATTGATTGTTAATTGGAGCTTCTAGGCCCTAATTACAAAACCAATAACTATTATTGCAGGTCACCCAATATTAATACCAGTCATTTAAAGAAGTGAGGCTTGAACTGATGGTCTCCTAGGCTATGTCTACACTAGAAAAAGTTAAGTCGACTTTGTTAAGTTGATTTAATAAGGTCTACTTAAAGTTGACCTTATTAAGTTGACTTAACAAAGTTGACTTAACTTTTCTAGTGTTGACATAGCCCCTTGTCGACCTTATTAGGTCAATTTAAGGCTTTAAGTCGACTTAATAAGGTCGACTTAGGTGCTAATCCCCATCCACACCATCCTTAAATTGACTTAAGGAGTCTACTTAAGGCTCAAGTCGACCTAATGGGCGGTTCTTATTAGGTCGACCTAAGCTTTCATTAAGTCGACTTAAGGATTTCTTAAGTCGACTTATTGAATGTCAGGTGTAGACAGGGAGTAATTTAGGCCAACTTAAGGGACCTTAAGTTGGCCTAAATTGCTAGTGTAGACATACCCCTAGTTCCCAGCCAAGTCCACTTTCCCCAGACGAAAGAAGCCGCAACAGCAGGAGAAGGATCAATTTGGTTTGGGTAATCCCATGGGGTGCGTTGAAGTGAGACCCTGGGATGGTGCATGCACAGAGTCAATAGAACATTCAGAGGGTTGGCCACAAGTCAAGAACAAGCTGCACTGAGAAAACCACAGACAGGAAATGGGTGTTTTTCAGTGGATCATAACTTGCTCAAATCTGTATGGATTTTCATGAAGCCAACAAATGGCACCCCCTTAACTCCAGTTCTGTCCTCTTGCCAAAATGTCAAGTTCCTGCTGCACAGAGTGGAAACATTAGAGGTCTTTTTAAAGAAAACAGTTACAAGAATGTTCATAATGGAAAATATTAAGCCGTCTACATTTCTGGGTCACTGCCATTCCTGTAATAAAGTGTGTGCATGCCACATGTATAATAATCATTCCATTGATTTCATCTCCAGTTTACGTTGCATCTCTCATCTCTCCCCTCCATCCTCTGCTCATCTGTCAGTGGTTTCTCTGATCTAATTATCTGTATCATCTGTTCATTTCTGATGCAAGAGCCATCTTCTGTGCATCTCCTACTTTCTGGTTCTTACCTCTCAATCTTACCAGCTCTCCAGCTCATTCCAAGTCTCAGCTAAATGCATTTTCTCCCCCCCCCCCCTTGTCTATAACTCTCTTTCTCTTTGTTGTTATTTATCTAATTGTGTAAAGCATTTTGGGAACAGTTTGCATGAAGAATGCTATGCAGAATAAAGTTTGTGTTGTATATATGAAATTGTGATCTGTAATTTGTATTTCCTTTGCAACATAACTCAAGATTATTAAAACATAAGAGATGTTGCCTGGTGCTGTTATTAATATCGAGTAGATACTGCAATTTGTTTTTATAGGTTCCTTTTGTCAATCCTGCTTTATTACTCCTCCATCACACTTCGCAATGCAGAATGCTTGATTAGTTGCTTTGCGAGTATCATAGCTCTGGATCAGGTTTGTGAAGATAAACAAGGGATTAGTCAGACTGACTCAACTGTCTATGACTCAGAGTGACCAGAAACCTCTCTTAAGAGTTCAGTGTCTAAAAGATTCATTTTGTATTTCTGGTTTTTTTTCTTTCTAATATTCAGAAACTTTGCAATTCTGAATCATATTAGCTCACAGGACATCCTGGGATCTGAAGTAATGTAACACAGCATAACTCCTTTGTATCCTTTGACATCCTTGTAAATTGTTGACACTGTCGGTATCCCCACCAAAGCCTGAAATCCAAGCACTATGTTCAGGTAGATTAAAAGGTTATTAACATTAAAGTTGTATGACTGTAATGAAAAGGTTATTTTCTCCTCTTGCAAGTTATGTTCTATAAAATCGTGGCTCACTTTATGCTGTCCAGTAGTCTCATTATTTGCTTGAACAGAAAGGACCTAGAGAGAGAGAGAGAGAAAGACCTGGGGAGGTTTTTCTGCAGGCCATTCAAGCATGGAAGATTTCAATGAGACGATGGCTTCTCATTTTTTATTAACGAGCTGGAACATAATTCATTATAGATCTGTGAGATGCACTCAGGGGGAGCTGCATCTGCCAATGAAGGGACTTCTTTCCACCATGGTGTATCTGTTGTTTAAATCTAAGCAAATTAGCTTAGTGGTATTGCTCTCCAGTGCCAAATGGGACACCAGCTATTGACTGGTAGTACCAGTGTGGCCTAGGAACAGTGCAAATGGAAGGAAGGAGTACTTTGTATCATTCATATCAGTTAGATCTCTGGCTGGCGATTTGAGGACTCCTAAGGGAGTCCTGCCTCACCCTGCTTGGTGAGAAGGATGGTGGGCAGAGGAACAAAGACTTGTTTGTGTGTTTGGGGGACTATATTGACAGTGATTGAGATAACCTTCCTCATCCCCAGGAGGAGAGAATGCACATATTTCTGCGTTGGAAGAAGCCCTTACTTGTAGACTAGCAGCTAGAATAGTGCATATGTGGTTGTGCAAGCAAATACTTATTGTCCACTGTGTCTCGTAGTTCTCAGAGCTGGTGTAGGGCAGGTGAGCCTAGCAAACCAAGGCATGAAGTGGACATTTATGGTGTACAGTCCCCTGGAGGGGTGGGGGGCATGGGGAGCTCTTGCTTTTTCTGCCACAGTTATCACACTCTTGTACTTGGCAGGGACACACACAGATAAAGCTGCTGTAGCGACTTTGTGCTGCTCAACCTCAAGGGTAGTTCAGTGGCTTACAGGAACCTCGGTGCTCAGCATAAGACAAACATCCTTACCCTACATATGCCTTCTGCTTCCCTCATTCAGCACTTCCTTTTCCTTACCACAAATTCAGTCCTCGTTCCCTCTATGAAAACTCATCAAGGGTGGGAAGGAAATATTTTGTTTCAACCAAAAGAGGTGAGTTAAATACAGCACTCGAAAGTTAGGCATTGATGCATCAGCTCTTTTAGGGTAAAAACTGACCTGAAGTTATGTCTCCAAACTCCAACCCTTTCTTAAAGTTCAAAAGAACTTCAGTTCGTGTATCTCATGATTGTCACCTCTGTGTTTCCACTTGTGGCTTAAGTACTGAAATGTCACGAGAGGGGCTCTTGTAGTGACATTTTAGGCTGTTTTTGTAGACCAAAGAGGTTTATCTAAATATCCAAACTTCTACTCCTGCACAACTCCTCCAGTCCTCTGGAGGATCACCAGCTGCTATCAGAAGCAGAGCAAAATGTCATCTGTGGTGTATTTAGCCAGACAATTGCATTGCCTTTATTTGTGTGTATTGTACCTTTAAATCTCTAAAGATTTGTCTGTTTGCAGAGAAAGGCAGACATTTTGAGTTAATCTCAGAGCATAGTGTCATGTGTTAGCCCCTGGAGTCTTTCCCCTTATTCGTCCCTGTTAATTCCATTCTGAATTACCTTCATTTTAGATGATCTCATTGTGCTTCGTGTATGGAAAACCAGAACTTCTACACACTTGGCCATGGTGCTTTGTGGGAATATGGGTATCTACATATGTGCCCTATGCAGAAGCATTGACTGTAGAGCTGAAGGTTTCTTTCTACATGCTCACTCTTTGCTACCAACTTGTTTGGTCTATATGGATTTTCATGTAATGAAGCCTATGCTTAGATGAGAATAAAAATTGACCTTTTGTGGTTTTGGGGGATTGTGCCTTGCTTGGGACGTAGAATAAAAACCATCACCTGAGGAAATGTTCTGGAGTTCCTTAGAGAACAGGTGATGATGGTGGTGGTGGTATTATTATTTAAATCTGTTTTAAATAAAGAAAGACAGTTCAATCATTGCATTTATGCTCTATTGAGAGCATCATTTTCAGTTCTGACCAAGGTCACAATCTTACGGTCTGTCGAGGACAGAACAGAGAGTATTTTCCAGAGCCAAATCTATACTTGTACGATGCTGTCACTATGATTTAAAGGTAAAACTGTAGCTGTAGCATCGGATGCACTTTTCTAATGCTGTGCTGAAAATAAAGATATTCCATTCCTGTTATAAGTAAGTTTCCTTTTCAAACATTCTCCAGGCCTAAAAGTCTCTCCGGATGCAGGGATGTGTGAAGTAGAAACTTAAACAAAAATGGTGGGTGCTGCTTGGTATTCTCTTCATGGAGAAAAAAAGATCAAAATGTCCTTGCAACAAAAGCATGGGCTTGAAAGGGTTAATGTAACAAACAGACATAAAGGAATATTTTCCCCTTGCAAAATATGCAGCCAGCACGACAGCAGTATTCCCAGAGTCAAGTTACCCTTTACATTAGTGAATGTTGTTCCTAAAGCTTTAGCTAGTGTCATAAATGATTCATCATAACCACACCTTTGTACATAGTCGGCCACTTGATGTTGGGTCCATACTGATACATCAAGAAGCCTTGGGGATGAGCTGTACTGCTGCAGTTCAGCAGTTTTTTCCTGGTAACTGTGTGACGGGTGAAAGGCATTTGAGTAACAGATGGTAAGTTGAAGGAGAAGGTTTCTCTGCTATCTCTTAAAGTGTAAATTTGCAATGTTTGTTTGTACTTTCTGTGCAACCCAAGTTTGACGCAAACTCTTGAGAGTCTGAATCTTAAGAGGCTAATAGAACGTGAACTTAAAAAGTTTTGCACTTCTGTTCTCATAGCACTTTGCAAACTTTCACTAATGAGGCCTCCCAATACCCTGATGAGGTAGGTAAGTGAGGGAGACTCATTTTATTGACTGGCAACCTGAAGCACCAAGCCACTGTGATTTGCCTCAGCATTACACTGAGCGTCCACACAGAACTTGGGTTAGAATCCAGGAGTCTTTCCTCCCCATTCCTGGGCTCTTACCACTAGACCGTGCTCATAGACTTATAGGCTATGTCTGCACTCACTAAAATTAGTTCAAATTAGTTAGTTCGAACTAAGTCAAACTAATTTTAGTTAGTTCGAATTAGCTTAATTTGAACTAGAAAAAATTAGTTTGAACTAAGCAAATGCCATGAATGGCACTTGCTTCGTTCGAATTAGCGATCTCCATTGATTTCAATGGGCCAGTTAGTTCGAACTAAGAAATTAGTTCGAATTAATATGGCCACATTGGTTAATTCAAACTAGTTAGTTCTAATTAACCCTTACTTCTAATACCCTATTCGAAGTTATTAGTTCGAATTAAGGAAGTCCTTAATTCAAACTAATTAAAGTCTAATGTAGCCATGGCTTCAGTTAGTTCGAATTAAGCTTCCTTAATTCGAACTAATTTGCCAGTGTGGACATAGCCATAGGTTCTACAGAGGAAGGTGAAAACCCCCCAGAGCCCTAGCCAATCTTCCCTGGGGGAAAATTCCTTCCCAACCCCAAATATGGCGATCAGTTAAACCCTGAGCACGTGGGCAAGTCTCACCAGCCAGTCACCCAAGAAAGAATTCTCTGTAATAACTCAGAACCCACCCCATCTACCCTCCCTTTTTAAGCCACTGGCATATTCACCACCAGTAGTCAAAGATCAGTCAATTGCCAAACTAGGCTGTCCCACCATATCATCCCCTCCATAAATTTATCAAACTCAGTTTTGAAGGCAGTTATATTTTTTGCCCCCACACCTCCCCTTGGAAGGCTATTCCAGAACTTTATTCCTGAGATGGTTAAAAACCTGCATCTGATTTCAAGCCTATATTTCCGGGTGGAGAGTTTGTAACCATTTGTTCTTGCGTACACATTGGTGCTGTACTCAAATAATTCCTCTCCCTCCCTGGTATTTATCCCTCTGAAGTTTTTATAGACAGCAATCAAATCTCCCCATAGCCTTCTTTTGGTTAGGCGAAACAAGCCAAGCTCCTTAAGTCTCCTCTCATAAGGCAGGTTTTCCATTCCGCGGATCATCCTAGTAGCCCTTCTCTGCACCTGTTCCAGTTTGAATTCATCTTTTTTAAACATGGGGAACCAGAACTGCACACAATATTCCAGATGAGGTCTCACCAGCCCCTTGTGTAACGGCACTAACACCTCCCTGTCTCTACTCGAAATACCTCTCCTGATACATCCTAGAACCGCATTTGCTTCTTTCATGGTCACATCATGTTGGCGGCTCAACCAATACTCCCATGCCCTTCTCCTCCGTCCCTTCCAACTGATACGTCCCCAATTTATAGGAAAAATTCTTATTTGTCCCTAAATGCATAACCTTGCACTTCCCATTATTAAATTTTATCCTATTCCTAATACTCCAGTTTACAAGGTAATACAGATCTTTCTGTATGATATCCTGATCTTTCTCTGTATTGGCAACACCTCCCAACTTGGTGTCATTTGCGAAGTTAATTAGCACATTCACACCTTTTGTGCCAAGGTCAATAACAAAAAGGTTAAATAAGATCGGTCCCAAGATCGATCCTTGAGGAACTCCACTAGTAACCTCCCTCCAGCTTGACAGTTCACCCTTCCGTATGACCCGCTGTAGCCTCTCTTTTAACCAGTTCCTTATCCACCTTTCTATTTTCATATTAATCCCCATCTTTTGTAACTTAAAGAATGGTAAGAGATTATCCACTTTCCCACCTCACACGTTTCTGTGATCAAGTCAAATTGCTTAGGGAAGAATGATGCTCCATTAGTTACCGTGTAACTATGGTTGAATTCCTGGGTTTGGTTCTGCTACCAACATCCTTTCACTTCGAAAAAGTGGCTTAGTTTCTATACCTCAGTTTCGCATCTGTAAAATGGGATAACACTTTTTACTCTTACATGTAATGCAATGAGGATAAATATCTTAAAGATTGTGAGGTGTTGGGGTACCATGGCCCTGGAGTGGGGGGAACACATGTAAATACCATAGATAGATTTATTCTGGTGACAGACTCTAAAGCTAAGGAAGGAAATCATAAAAACTAGGTAAACCAGGAAATATTGAATTTAGATTTTTAAACAATTCATTCCAGGGGAGGTGAACCAGTCAATAGGCTGCCACTGCAGGACACTGAACTATTGCACAAATGATTCTGAGTCGATGAAAACATCAGTGATGGGAGAGCAGGGAGGTGGGCTTGAAGACCTAGGAAAACAGGCCATGTTAGGCTAGATATCATTTATTGATTTTCAGATGTCTAGAGGTTCTTTATTGCTTACTGATTTGAGCTAAGAACACTCAAACAGTAAGGAACTGGAGATGAAGCAGAATCACATAAATCTAGAAATAGGAAGGTCATACTAGGCCATCTTGAATATTTCCATTTAATGTAGGATTGTTCATGACTGTGTCATCTTGAGTTTTTCCAGTCCGCTTTTAAAAGATGAGCTTTTTTCTCACTCACGTTAGGAGAGTCTTCTACAATCTCCATATAAAGAATGTTATCTCTGCCTGATATTCTTTCTATGTATAGTTTCAGAATCGTGCAACTTTGAGCTAACCCCTTTAATGCAGGGAAACTGGAGAACTGGATTTTAGCTGCATCACCATGTATCTCCCTATCAGTTCAGAAATAGTAAGCATAGTCTTGGTTTTACAAGGACAGGTATGGAATAGTCTCCATTGTATTTGAGTAGAAGGTGCTGCACATAATTGGCATAGCTCAATCTTGGGTGTTTGCTGGTTTAAAACAAAAATTATTTCCAACAATAGAAGGTTTTTTGTGCCAGCCAATCACAAACTTTTGAAGCATGAAATTAATTTCACTGGGCCTCGCCAATAAGATTCCATCCCCTGATATTGGTTTTTATGAAGTGGCTATAATCTTTGCAGGTAATGTATGAAAGCTACACTCTGAAGTCCCACCTAACATTCCTCTTCTTGATTTATGGTGTATTGGTTAAAATAGTGAACAGACAGCGACTGCAAAATAGTGATAAATCACTCTAGGGTGATGGATCTTAAAGAACAGAAAACATTGTTGAGGGGAGAAACTTGAACTCAATAAGAGAGCAGTTGGGATTTCCAAAGGTTGAAATAGATACTGAGGAATCCACAAAAACAGAGTAAGATACTATTGAGACTGGACTGTTCTGTGCCTCTGAATGAAACAAATGAAGAAGTTTATGATGAATTAAGTTTCCTCCACCTTCATAGTGATAAATCTAATTAGTGGAAATTGGTCCAAACCAAAATCCTGCCTGGATCTGAAGTTTGGATCTGGATCTTGCACCCCTCTGTGACAGATCATATTTTTAGGTTCTGATCCTGCAAACACTGGCACTCATGTGAGCAATTGCCTTTAGGGAAGGTGAGCTAAATTTGTTGTCTTTATTATGGTTTCTCATCCTCCAGGAAGTGTGTCATCTTCTTTCTAGTCTGGTGTCTTTTCAAATCATTGGGTGCGTCTACACTTAGAAATTAAGTCGATTTAAGCATCTACACTACACTTTCCTTAAGTCGACTTAAGCAAGTTGCTTAAGTCGACTGAAGGAAAATAAAGTCGACTTTATTAAACCTCATTTTAATTCGACTTTAGTCTTAAATCGACTTCCTAAAGTCGACTTAAGCCAGTGTAGACCTAAGTCGACTTAAAGTCGACTTAGGGCTCTCCAGGACTACACCAATGCCCTCCCTGCCGGGGGGGGGGGAACAGGGGGAGCCTGGCATGCCCCCCCCCACAGGGCAGGGCAGAGCCCTGCCCACCCTGCCCCTATGCTCTGCCAAGGCCCCTGTCCCCCTTTGCCCTATTGTACCCAGGTACAATGGGGCAAAGGCTGAGCCCCCTGTCACTGGGCAAGGGGTGCCCCCCCGCCACCGTAGACCTGTCCAAGGTCCCCCTAGCCCCTAGAAGTTGACCTAGGCGTCCAGTGTGGATGCTCTAGGTCAACTTTGTAAGTTTCCCCCAAAGTCGACTTTAAATTTAAGTGTGGACATGCTAAGTCGACTTAACTAAATTGACTTTAAGTCGACTTAGTTAAGTCGACTTAGCTGAAGTCAACTTAAAATTACAAGAGTAGACATAGCCATTGTGTCTTTTGTAGGCATTATACTGTGATACTATAATCCAGCCAGATGTGCTTTGCGACCTCCCCCAAACTGATTTTCCTCAGAAGGTTCCTAGAAACTCTCCCTCTTCTCTTATCTCATACTGGAAACTTTCTTTGGATTTGGTGCTAATCATAGCAGTGAGGCAGCTCTTGATTGGTGCTAGCTAGCAAAAGGCCTCTTTTGTTCTTGTTAGAGTATCTAACCTCTAAATCTATTTAATACCCTTTCCCTGGTTGTCCATCATTATGACACATGATTTTCCAAAGGATTTACTATTAGTTAGCAGCACAGGGCTCTCTCCCTGGGGTAGCAGCTACTTGCAGTGAAGAAAATGCATGTTCAATGTAGCAATTTGTCTTTTTTTTATATATTTATTATAAGAGTAAATGAGTTATTGTGGGGGACTTCAATATTATTGCAAATTAGGTGCTACAAACCAAGCCATGCACATTTATTATGTTTCCAGGCATACACAGCATGCATAGCAGTTCAAAAATCAGCAGTCATATTGTATCCAGGCCCTTTTCTGGGCAGCTACTACTTGTAGATATTTTCGTAGTGTGACTGTTCCATAACTCTTCCTACTTCAAATGAAAGGAGAAAAAAGTTCTGTCACCAAATGATTGCTATAAAGAGGTTTTGATGAGCATCAGGGTGTGAATTATAATATCTTTGAAAAGTTAGCTTTCCAAACTAGTCTGGAATCCATAGGATAATGACTATACAGTGAACGACGGTTGTTTTATATTGATCATATAACAGTGATTTATCAACTGTTTTCTTCCCTCCCATCCTTTTCCTGCTAATGAGGATAACCTCTGAACTTGTCTTAATTGTAAATTATTCCTTTGTTCAGAAAATTAGAGAGACCAAAATCGCACCCTTAGCCCTGATTTAGCATGGTACATAAACACACACTGACCTAACTTTAAATCGGAGAGATTACCGTCAGGGCCGGATTAAGGGGCGTTGGGGCCCTGGTCTGCCCACCATTGTGCACCCCCTCCCTTGGCCTGGGGCTCCGGTCCCTCACCATGGTGTCCTGCAGGTGGGTTGGTGCTGGGGGCCCCTGGGACCAAAGGCTGCACTCCGTGGCCTTCCTGCCCCAGCCCTGGTCCAGTTGGTCTGCCCCTAGCTGGGGGCAGGGCCAGCTGATGCATGGTACAGCCTCCAATGCAGCCCCCCCCACGGCCATGGACCCTGGAAGGCCATGCCAGAGGTCGCACCATGCGCCAGCCGGCCCCACCCCTGGAGCAAAGCGAAGACTACAGATGCCAGCCTGCCCCCTCCCTCGCTAGGGGCGAACCAGCCAACCCTGAGGGTGAGGCGGGAGTGCAGAGCCCAGCCTCTGGCTCCAGGGCCCTGGCCCTCCAAGCCCTGCTGGCAGGGACCTTAGTGGCTAGACCCGGGCCCCCCTTTTAGGCTGGGGCTCAGTGCTTCAGCCCCTATAGGCCCTGCATTGATCTGGTCCTGATTACTTTGATGCATAATGCAAAACCCATGCTTGTTGAATCAGGGTATTTGATGTTGGGGGTGAGTGAGGGGCTGTAAGCTCACAGATCAGAACCTGCCAATGGAGTGTTCAGTTTTCAGACTCTAAAGCCAAATTCTTGCCAAAAGTGCTCTTCTTATATGACTTCATCCCCAGATGCTCCAAGAATGGATGACTGTGCCAGTCTTTCCCATATTTGGGGATGAAATCTTGCAAGAGCAACTTGCCAGATTTAGGTGCTGCTGATTCAGAATCATGCCTGACTCTTGGGCACAGCCTCCATTCGAAAGTATGAATCTAATCTGGATGCAAACTTGGCCTCCTCTGCTACCCTGATGGAAAGATAAAATCTGGGGGAAAACAAACAAGGCGTCTGGTGGCACTTTTAAAGACTAACAAATTTATTTATCGCATGAGCTTTCGTGGGAGAAAATCTAACTAAGTGGGGTTTCCCACGAAAGCTCATGCAATAAATAAATCTGTTAGTCTTTAAAAGTGCCGCCAGACTCCTTGTTTGTTTTGCTGAACAACACTAACACGGTTCCCCCTTTAAAATCTGGGGGGAATCTTCGGTGTAAAACAACAAAGAAACGTCCACTTTCTGGGCCACACTGTCGTCCTGGCTCTGTCGGCTTGGCCAAAAGATAAAGGCATGGGACACAGCCATCCCGCATCTCTCCTTCCTTTCTTCAGGTTTTTTTTTTTTTAGAAGAAAGCCTGTGTCATGTTTCATGTAACGCTACTTCCATTCATCATAGATGACCTGTATCATTTGTACTTCTTGTTTATTGTCTCTTGACATGCTTTGTTTGCTCTGGGTTGAAATATAGCACATTAATGAAGTATCTATCTGTTCAGCCGTATGCAGTCAGCTCATGAAAGATGCCCTGGTAGTACTTGGACTAGTTTGTCAACAGCTAGCAATTTTGGCAGAGGCAAGAAAAAAACCCAGTTCTTGTCTATCTATAGACTATTAAAATCTGCAGCATGAAACATTTGTAAGCATTGCTGTTATATTTTAGGGGGGCACCTAACAGAGCTACAATTTGCTTAATCCAAGCTACAGTGAAGCAGTAACCTCGGTCACTTTTTTCAGTTTGCCCATAACCATTTCTGATTAGACAACAGAGTCCTGTGGCACTTTTAAAGACTAACAGATTTATTT
>ML685777.1:7110596-7337133 GCA_007922175.1 Pelusios castaneus
AAATAAATCTGTTAGTCTTTAAAAGTGCCACAGGACTCTGTTGTCTTTCTACAGTAGACTAACACGGCTACCCCTTTGGAACATTTCTGATTACACTGTCCTCCCTGCCTTCTCCTCTCACCCCCTCCCTTAGCTACAGGGCCCAGTACCTAGCCCCGTGAAACAGCGTGAAAAGGTAAAACAGCTCTGCACAATAATGTTGTTTGTGTCGTATACGTCTACTGATACAAGATGATGCATATGACAGCACCATATAAAGTGGCTGGTGTTGAAGTGACGAGATTGATATGTTTGGTAAGAAGAAATTCAAAGAGAGGTGCTGAAAAAAATGAAGGCGTGAGTGGGTGATAGCACTGGGAGCCACTACCATGTGCATCGCTTCACCTGGATCAGATAAAAATATAAAAAGTTCTTTAGACTGGGGAGGGGGGGGTGATGCAGCAGATTGAACAGTCATCACTCTGCAGGCCTGGCAGAGATCTATGCAAATGTCTGGGCCTGTTTACTTATGATACATTGGAAACACAGAGTTAGTTATTCGTTTGTAAGGCACCATTCTTTCAGAACTGGCAATGACCACTTATATATTTTGCTTATAAGAAAATGTTACATTTGAAGTTGCAGTGATGTCTGCTGTGGCATAGATGCTCGGTTTACTTGGAGTGACGATTATAAATTTTCTGGTTCTGCAAAAATGTTGTTATAACTTATTTTATGGGAGAGGATGTTATATGTGGTCAAACAGGACAATTAGGTGTCAGAAATAATGCTGGGTGAATTTTTTCACACTTTTTTTCCCCAACAAAAAATGAAGATTCTGTAATACCGAGAGATTTTAGAAATTTGTGTCGATTTCACTGTTTTATGTGAAGAAACCTTAAAAAACAAAACAAAAACAAAAAAAAAAACCCTGAAAGAACTAAACATTTCATTCTGACATTTTTTAAATGAAACATTTGGACTTTTCAGTTAAAAAAAAACTTTGGCATCAAATTTCTGTTACTCTTATTTTTAAAACATCAAAAACATTTTAAAACAGTGAAAAACAAAATGAAACATTCCATTTTGTCCCCCTATGGAATTTTTTAAACTTCTTGATTTGCTGAAAAATTTGAAAATTTCTGTCTTCATCTGACCTGAAACTAATTTTCCCTCAGATTTCATGGGGTTGCAATTGCCCAATTCTAATCAGGGCTAGCTGCTGGCTTTGCCCCAGACTACAGTGTTTAAGCTTATACACTTTTTGATTTCCTTTAAAAGCTAATTAATGTTACTGCAATAGGGGCCTGATCCCATGCCCATTGATTTTAATAGAAAGATTCCCACTGACTTCAATGGGCGTTGGATTGGCCTCTGTTTGCAACATTCCTTGAACCAGGTAGATGGCATAAAGAGAACACTTAAATGATGTCATCTGGTTATCTGAGGCAATATATAATTAATCTCCATTTTCCCATTTGTAAAACAGGGCAATAATGCAGATTTACAGCATCATGGGGAGAACTGTGAGGTTTAAACAACTGTAAAGTGACTTGTATAGAAGGTGTAAAATAAATGCAGTACATTATTATTATTATTATGTAACCATAATTAATATAGTTTGTGGGTAAACATGTTTGGAGTAATAATTTTACTTGCATGCAAGAGCTTTCCTGAGTAACAGACTAGTGATAAAGACTGGAATCGCATAGTGCAGTGACCAAGAATATAAAACACGCTTCTTGAAATTCATCTGAATTTGAATAGGAGAGGTGAGCCTAAGGCAGAGACAGTGATACTCAGTGGGAGTATTTTCGCCACCAAATAGTGCCATTGACATCATTCAGTGGGAGGAAGGGCTCTTTGTCAAGTGTTTCCTCGTGTTGATTCCAATTAGGTGTGTGTGCATCGCATGCACAGCCATCAGAAGGCTTTTCCCCGAGCAGCACCCGTTGGTTCAGCATAAGAGGCCCCTGGAGTTGTGCCACTATGGCCTACCAACCTGCTGCCCTACCAACCTGCTGCCTGTTCAGCGCCCTCTTACTGCCTGCAACAGTCATTGGAGCTACTTCTCTCTTGCTTTGGCAAGCGTTCCCCTAGTGCCTTGATTGTAGATACCTCTAAATAGATTAGTGTAGTAATCAGTTTTTAGTTGCGTATTAAGTTTCAGTTAGGGGCTCCTTCTCCCCACCTTTCTCCTCCTTCCCAAGGAGTCAGTCAGGGCATGCCTTGATCCCAGGTGTTTAAGCTATATCGGTCCTGCCATAAATCTATGCCTAAAAGCAACCGCCATGAGTCCTGTCTGAAGTGCTGGAGCTAATCCCACCAGACAAACCGGTGCAGGATTTGCAAAGGTTTCTGGAGAGGAGGGTCAGGCTGAAGCATCTCCTCATGAAGGCAGCTCTATGCCCCCAACCAGAAGTCCAGTCGGACCCTAGCATCTTGGTGCAAAGTGGACCACAATCAATTAGGGATCAGGCGGCACTGGGAAAGAGCTCGGCACCCAAAGACTTCTGGCACTGCCTCTCACGAGCACCGGAGTCAACCCAGCACTGCTCCCACTTACTGGTGCCATGAAAGAGGTGTAAGAAAACTGATAGGAGGTGCTCGCTTATGGTGAGGTCAGCAGCAAGAGACAATAACAGTGTGTGTGCCAGACAGGGATGCAAGGCCCCCACCCCATCAGCTGCAGCACCATTGACCCCAGGCCCACAGAAGGATGTGTTGAGTCCAGTGCCTGGGGACTCCCCTACAAGGAAGAGTCTGGTGGAGGAATTGGATTCCCTTTCCACACTGTACATCTTTGAGGTGGCCAGAGAGCTGATAGCCATGGTGGCACAGAAGTCTCTTGAGCACTGGTGGGAAGACTTCTGGCACCACAGTGGGATGCAGTGCTGTCTAGAGACAACTGCAGTTCTGTTCATGAGATTGTCAGGGGCTGTCCCAATCACCCTTCCATTAGTGCTGGACCTAATCACCCAGGACCACTGCCCCCTCCAGCCTCCCAGTTTAGAATCCCTTCACTTCACAGTGTGTGAGCTTCATGACTAATCCCCATAGAGTCAACATGCTCAAAGCCAGTTAGAGAGGTCCTTCTCAGCAGCAGGAAACCATCTACCAGGGCAAATACTTAGTCAAGTGGAAGAGAGTCTTCATTTGGACAATGCAGAAGGGCCCCCCACCCAGAAGCATCAATACCCTCCATCTTGGTCATTCAGTCTTTGTCAAGCTGATGGTAACCTGTTTTCTCAAGTGCCTTGACAGGCTTTTCCCCCAAATTCATCATCCCATACTGACCTGGGACCTCAGTCTGGTGCTGTCTAAACTGATGGGGCCCTGTAAGCACGTACCTAAGTGCTCAGAGCAGGGCCCCATCAGTTTAGAGAGCACCAGATTGAGGTCCCAAGTCAGTACCTCTCATGGAAGGTAGCATTCCTGTTTGCAATAAACTCAGCCAGGAGTGTGTCTGAGCTTGAGGCCCTGACATCTGAACTCCTATACATGGTATTCCATAAGGACAAGGTCCAGTTGATCACCCATCCATCTTTCTCCCCTAAGGTGTGATCCCGATTCCATACAAGCCAAGACATCATCTTCCCAGGGTTCTTCCCTAAACCACAGGGCAATAGCAGGGAATTTATCCTTTATTCCCTAGATGTCAAGTGGCGTTCTGCATCAACAGGACAAGACCCATTCCATGAATCAGGTCAACCCTTTGTAGCAATAGAAGACAGAATGAAAGGTCTCCTGGTGTCATCCCAGAGGATGACCTGCATTAGGATTTGCTATGACCTGGCAGAGGTGCCAGCCCCAGCACTGATAGCGCACTCCACATGGGCACAGGGCTCCCTGGCATGTCCCTATGCAAGAAATCTGCAGGGCTGCAACACGGTCAGCAATCCATACATTTACCTGGCATTATGCCATCACCCAGCAAGGCAGGGACGATGTAGCATTTGGCAGAGCACTGCTTTAATCTGTGATACCTTGAGCTCTGAGCTCCCTGCCACCACCCCAGTCAGTTTGGGAGTTGCTTACTTGGAATTGATGTGAACAAGCACTCAAAGAACAAAAACAGGTTGCCTATCTTTTTTATAACTTTGGATCTGGTCTTTGGATCTGGTCTTTGAGATGTGTTGCTCATGCCCATTTTGAGACCTGCTCCCTGCTTCCACACTCTGTTGTAGCCAGCTGGCAAGAAGGAACCAAAGAATTGACAGGTCAGCAAGGTTCTTTATATACCATCATAGTAGCACGACTCCAGCGGGTGCCTGAGCTGACCTACTGGGTACCACTAGGGGAAAATCTTCTGACAACTGTGCATACAGTGTCCACACGTATTTGGAATAAACTTGAGCAACAGTTACAAAAGGTAGGTAGGCGTTTTTTTCCTCACAACATTCTTTTTCCATTTGGAGCTAAAATTTCTCAAAGTTTGCCTATGGAATTTTGGTTTGGGCCCAAATCTAGTGGAGAGATTTTGCATCATCACATACAAAAGCCAGAAATGGGTGTGAAAGGAGGGGAAAAGAGAAAGTTTACTATGCTAACTCTTTTACCAGGAAGTATGCTCCATAAAAATTACTCTGGATAATTTTAAGGCAGCAGAAACTATCAACAAAAACCCACAAAGCACGTTCAAAGACCGATTCCTGGGATGAGATAATGGCGATGTTTTTGTATGTCAATCTTCAGTAATTATGGTCTGAAGTTCATTCTATGTTACGGGGTTTTTAGAAGCAACGCTACCTCTTAATCTTTATTTGTGTTTGTCTATTGCAGTCAAAAGGTTTTGATCTTCAAATTCCTGCACTCATTCTATGATGTTAAACACAACTTTTAGCCTATTGATCAAGCCAGTGATTTGACTAAACATGCAGCTGAATCTGTAGGCTACATTCAGGGTTTTCTGATTCAAAAAACTGTGTGTATGTTCTTAGATGAAAAGCTGCTGTTAGTGATATTGGTTCATTTTTATGGTTGCTTTATCAGAACTCATGCAATGTGACCTGTAGGAGTACATTCAATCACAACCTTTTCCAGAAGAACTGTAGTTGAATGCTGGATTGTCTTTAAAGTTTTAGGAGTCCATAGATACAGTCGTATCTATTTATGTCATGCTTTTTAATCCCCCAAATAGGAATAAAGACATCTTTTATGTTATGGCCAAAAATTTGGCCAGGTTAGTCTGTTGTTTCAGCTACTTTTCATTAACAACGTAATGCTTTAGTTGTGACGTAGCTTTTGGATTGTGTTCTTCAATTTAATTATTGACTGAAATTTAATACATATAATTAACTGCAATGAATGTTACCCTATCATCAATTTACTGCTGTGAAGCTCACTTAGATTTTTTTAACAAAGGGAAAATTCATTTATTTTTAAATGTTTCACAATTCCACATAAGCTGCACAAAATAAACACAGTCATTTCACTGATCATTTTATAGAAACTTGACACTGTTTTATGTGCTCTGCCTATTCACAGGCAGGCAGCAGGGCGCTTATCTGGTGGCAGCACATTAGTTTCAAGCTGAATAGACTAATAGGTGATCAGGTGCCTGCAGAAATATTCAGGATATGTGTGTGTGTTTAAAGATGCACTCCAAACGGCAGTTTGCGTAAATGGAGTAAAAGAGTTTTTATCGAGATTAATAGTATTGCACCAAACTCAAAGATCCATACTGAAATATAATTTCTAATGCTCAGTCATTGTTCATGTGCTCATAAAGTCAGGGGGAGTTTTGAGGCTGTAAAGATTTCAGGATTTTGCCCACTCTGTTTCTTGCTCTGTGATACTGTTTGCTAGAGATGCAACTGGGCCTTGAAGCGCATGAAAATCAATGGAAAGACTCCAATTTACTTCAATGGGCTATGGATCAGGCCCATAGTGCCTAAAACCTCTTAACCAATCAAGTCCTTCCTCCATGCTTTTTGCTGGAGAACATGGGTATATCTTGAAGACTCAAGAGCTAACCCAGGCTCTTACTCAAGCATTGACAATTACCCCCTCCCATCCACACACACAAATCTCTTACCTTACTTCCACCTGGACTTTCTGGTTTATTGGGGCTTCAGGCTAAAAGCCCTCTGAAGCCTTCATTCAGCCTGTTCAGTGAGGACTGCAGGCTAAATCAGCCAAGTGTTGATAGTGCACCAGTTCCTTCACGCAATGCCCCTTTGCGTTCAATAGGACAGACAAGATTTCCCACAATTCATTAGGAAAGAATCAACCTAGCAGTTCATCTTACTGCAGCCCAAAGAATCATAGATTATGCCCCCAGAAGTTCTAGGAACATACGCAGGAATGCAACACCAGTGAGGACCCAATAATCTGGATATGATTTTGCAGTCTGACTTTTCACATCTGGGCTGGGCTAAAATGGTTGCTCACTCATGCTGATCACATGAGTTAACTCTGAAGTGAGGACATACCCAATGTTCTCATAGCATAAATCCACATGGCAGAAAAAACCCAGCCCCAACCCAACCCATGGCAGCAAGTGTCGGAGCCTGGATTGACATGCTCAGAGTCATGTTACAGCATGAAAAACAGCCAAATAGATATTACGGCTGGAGTTTGGGCTCTGAAACCAGCTATACTCCCTGGCTTCAGAGCCCAAGCCTGACTGTCTACATTGCTGTTTTTAGCATCATCGCACAAGCTCAAGTCTGTGGATACAAGTTGTGAGACTGACTGCTGCAGGATTTTTTTTTTTTTGCTAGGTCAGGCAAACTCTTAATTACTTTACACTGTGGATTAAGGGGTGTGGCTAATCCCATAACCTTTTTGGACCTTTCAAAAGGCACTTGCTATCTTGCTCAAATCTTTATGGCCTTAGTCCTCTGCCTTAACTCTCATTCCAGAAGCATCTTTCATCAAGCTCAGTCTCCCATGCAAACAAGAACCTAGCCTTCTAATCCCTTTTCTGAAGCCCTAATTAAAATAAAACAAAACAAAACAAAACAACCCATTGAAAAATTAAAACAGGAAAAAAAATACCCACCTTGTTTCATTTTCCTTCTGTGGTTCTTCTCTCTGTTTCCTTGTTTCTAATTCAGTTTCTGACGCTGGATTTTCTGATGCATAAGAAAATCTTGTGGTGGTTCTTCTCATATTTCTCTGCAGACATTAATTCTGGGCGGCGACCTAAAACAAAACAAGAGAGAGAGAGACAGATCGTCTCCTTAGTTACAGGACAGCTAGTTTGTTTGCATTGAAAAAGAAAGAGACTGACTCTTAAAGAATGCACTGTAATTTGTCTTGTGTGTCTCATTTGTGTAAATCTGAATGGAACCAGGAGTCAGTGTTTGCAAAAATCAAAACTTTAAGATGTGGGAAGAAGTTAAATGTAATGCACAGTTTTGTAAAACCATTTAAATCTCCCTAATGTGTAAAGTCTCAAAGTCCAGAATGTTTGACAGTTTAGGCTGAATTTCAAATGGCCTTAAGGGAGTTAGTTATCCAGTTCCCATTGAATGTCCCGTCAAAGGATCTTGCTCCCATTCCTTATTTATCAGCCTTGCGCTCCCTTGTCTCCATGGCAAGAACCATCATGGAAGAGTTATGTGTGTGTGGCAGAGGGGGGGAGGGGGTTATGGCCAAAATTGAACTCCAACCCTTACTTTCTGAGGGATTTGAGCTCCGACTCTTGCTTTCTAAGGGATGTGCATGCATGGTCACATACGCGTGCGCATATAAATGCACCTCTACCTACCCACTTCAGTACTAGGATCTCTTGTGCAAGGCAAAGGAATCACAAATCAAGTCTACAAGTCTGCAATGCCAACTGATCTGAGGGTAAAAACTGGGATTTGAGAAATTGATAAATGCCTGTATTATTAGAGAAGCAGCTTTTAGTTGCCCTAATGGGTTTTCCACCTTTGGTTAAAAGAAGACATGAAGAATAGGGTTAATTTTAATGAGCACCTCACATCTGCCCTCAGCACTGTTCTGTGTACCAGGTACCTGTCTCAAAGTGGGCACTCGTAATTAGTGGATGCTCTTGAAATGTGAGCTTAAAGGTTTTGAGTACCAATACACACTCTGTTCAATCTGCTCTCAAGAGGGTACCAATTTGGAGTGTGGCTTACCACAAAGTCATGAGTCAATGTGCCAGATAACTTTACCGGTGCACTTCTAGTAATAGGGCATGGTGTGCCACAGTCTATTTTATATATTGCACACACCCAGTCATCAATGGCTTCCTGCTCGGGAACTGTGGGATTCAGGCACATTAGCAACAGCAAATAAGGCATGTAGACAGGTTTACATCCATCAAGTCAAGGCCAGAAAAATGTCGGGCCAATCCCATAGAGAAAATAGTAACTTGTCCAGTGACCGAGTTCCAGTTCAAGTGCTGAAGAAACCCAGACCAACACAGGTTTGTGCTGACGACCACACAGCGAAGAATTTAGGTGACACATTGACTGGAATCTGATCCAAAAGAAATCAGTTGTTGCTGTTTTCTCTCTGCTCCTGTTCTGTTATATATTCGAAGGCTGATGTCCTTTGTGGTTGCATCTTTATATCAAGCTTAATGCTTCCAGATGTTGACAAATGACAATGTTGTTATCAATATCACTATTCATGGAGAGGTGAACCTGAACCAACGCACTGGAAGTGACCACTTCTGGATTTTGTGGAATTTGAAATCTGTATTTGGAAATTTTGATATTGGGCAAAGCCGTGTTGTTAGGTCTTCATTAGCAGTGTCTTAATGACCCTCTCATTTTGGAATCATCTGTGACAACAGAAGCAGAAGGCAAGATTTTTATACTTGCCCTGAAGCTGGCAGTGCTGCACCAATAACAATGTTAGACAGGAGGACCTGATTCTGAATTTAAACCTGTTTAGCACTAGTTGTAACTCCATTGACTGCAGTGATGTTTCACTCCCAATTTATACCACTGTGCACACTGAACTTGGCCAAGAATATGTAGTTTACCCTCAGGCACAGGAATCAAAGAAATTCATGGAAGTGAAGGCTAGGACTGTTGCATGAAGCATTTCTGCCACACGGGCCAGGAATTCAGGGAGGGCACTGCCATAGAGCTATCCAACCGCACCTCTATCTTCCAGACCACGTGGCTCTGGCAGCCTGTGTTCTCCAGAACCTCAGAGTCTATAGAGGAGACTAGTGAAACAGTAGTTATCTTTACTACCCTCTTCTTTCCTCATCCCATGTACATAAGGAAAAAAAAACATTGAGCAGCAAAGAGCCCGTATGTGGCTACACCTTTGCTTAACATCATGGGGTAAGGCAATATTGCCACACATATTGAAGCTCGCTCTGTAATAAGGTAAAATAATTTCATAATATAAGGTCGACAAGTGCCAAGAGGTATCACTTTGCTCAGTGCTGGAGAACGAAAGGTCGTCCGTAGGGACCTCTGGCTGGGTGGCTGAAATGCTCAAGAAGAACTTGAAGACTGCTGGTGGCATTGTTATTGATATAGGACCTTGTTTAATCCAGCTAGTACGTATGTGTCTGCTTGTTTGTTTGTTTGTTCGTGGAGGAATGTAGTGCCACGCCCTGGCCCATTTCTATATTCTGTGTATCAGTGTTTCTCAACTGATGTTCCGTGGAGCACAAATGTTCCCAGCTGGACATGGTGAAGGTGTTCCGTGTGCATAATCATTATGTATCTATTTTTTAGAAATAAACGCATGTTATATTAATCAAATTGTATTCAATTTGGTTTCCTGAGTGGTTTTTGCAGGAATGTGTAGTACGTAGATATTATGAACATTACATCTGGTGTATACTGGCTTTTTCTAGAAAGGCTTCATTAAGTGTTCCATGTAAAGAAATTAATGCCTTTAGGTGTTCCCTGGTCAACTAAAGGTTGAGAAAGACTGCTATATCATCTGTAAAAGTTTTGCAAAAAGGAAATAAAAGCCATTCATTTGTAACTGCATTCATCACAGTTATTAGCTGTTACCAATATAGACTTTGACACACAGTAAAGTAGATCTGATTCCATCCAGCAGAGGGCAAAGTTATACACTCATAGTAACCCGCTCATCAGACTCGGCATGGCTGGCTTTATACACCAAATTCCACTGGAAATAAATTTAAATGACCATATGGAAGAGGTTTTTTTTGACCACCAAACGAACAGTCATTTGCAATAATCACTATTTTTTTAAAAAAACACCGTATTCATACATCATTGATGATGGTCCTGGTATGAAGATCACTGTATTTATTTCTTTATTTGTATTTTCATAGAACTTAGGCTCTTGCATCATGTGCTAAGTGTTATAGAAATCCGGAAAAAAACTGATGCATTCCTTGCAATAGGTCCAGATGATCCATTAAAAGGGGTGGAGGAACCTGTGAAGACCACATCTCTAAGAAGTGCTTCACTTTATTGAGAGTGTTTGTAAAGCAACCTGGCACACAAGGTGGATTATTTTTCGTGTATTTTGATGTTTTAACTCAAGATGGGCCTATCGCATAGTTTGAGGATCCCTTGCAGTATTTAAAACACAAGGAAGAAATAAACGTTTAAGTGAGGAAAATAGTATCTGAGGAGACAGCAAATGTTTATGGCAGCCGAAACAGATATAAAAGAAAACCTCTTTTGTTGCTTTTCATCTCTGTATCTCAGTTACAAAGCTAGAGACAGACCTTTAGGGGCATTTGCTCACTAATACTCTGCGGAGTTATCCCCACCAAATTATATCCATTCAAGCCGAATGCGAAGAATGTGGTGATTGCCAAGATAATTTGTTTTAAAACCATGGTCCTTAACTTCACTTTGCTGGGTGTTGGTTTTCAAAAGGTCTTATAATAAATGTGGGCTGTCTGTATATGTATATATAGTGCGACTTTTATTCGTTTGCACAGTTCAGAAAGCCTACTGTTTGAGGTTAGCCTTGAGTAAACTTGTACCATTTACTTTGGAGCATTTCAAAGGGAACAGAAACACAAATCATGATGAGGCTAATAAGAAGTTTGGGTGTTTAGTTTAAATGTGTACACAGTAATCATTGTCGAGGAAGTCCTTCTCTTTGGGAGTACATTATTATTAAGCAGCATTGCTGTTTGCCTTGTTTTGTCTGGTCCACAATTTGCATTCACTTGATGGATTGCCAGGGTCGGAGGTGCACTACTTGGGAAACACTGAAGTGCCGTCTCAGCAAACTCTTAAGAGGAAGGGAACACTAATACAAGCCTTTGCCCAAACTCCTTGAGTCTTCTTAGGCTTCTTTAGGCTGTGCTAGATCAATATGACAGTTTGCTAAGAAGCTTTAGACATGCATTCACAACCTCTCTCTATTGGCTTACTTGGCATGTTATTCAGCAGGTAGCTGCTAGTGAGATGTGTCTTTTAGAAGATTTATACGTACATTTTCTTCTACTAAATGATTCACTTACTAGCAATAAAACCTTGAAGAGCTGCTCAGTTTAGTTTCCTCACCCCAGTATGCTGGCCCTCAACTAATTTATAGATGAACAAGATTTTTGTTTTTTGTAACCTCGTACATGGTCATGTGTCTCCAGTCCTACTGTTCAGTAAAGTGAAGCAATCCTAAGGAGGTGAAAATTTATTTTCATACTATGCACAGAGGTAAGTTCTTGTGCTACCTGTTTAAGAGAGATATGGGTTTGTTTGTTTGTATGTTTATGTTGTGATTCACTTTATGGTTGTACATCTTTAATAATTTGCTAACGTATGGCTTTGTATCATGTCTCGACCTCTGCAGAAAATCACTCCTAAATGTTTGGAACCTGATGCATTTATAAAGCTGATTCTTTTGTGAACTACAGTTCCTGTAAAATAGGAATAACTTTAATAGTATTAAAGTTTCTGGTCAGCAAAAGTTCATCACCAGCTTTTCCAAGAAGTCAAGTCTCTTCCATCTCTGTTAGGATGTTATTCTATTTTCTCATTCATCTCAGCGCATTGCAAGATAGATTCATTTAATCTCCTGATGGAGGTGGGCGATTAAATCAGTTGTGCGAACAATCCTCACTGCTGATTCAGTGGCTGGAGATGCGGTGTGGATTCTGGAGATCACAAAATGCATATGTGCCAGGGAAAATTTCTTTGTTTGAGCCCTAGTGATGTATTTGGTGCAAGTAAGGACAGCAATAACCTGAGAAGCTTAAATGGAAACAACAGGAAACAGTTTGGCCCAGTGGCTGTGGCACTGGGTGGTGACTCAAAAGGCCGGAGGTTCTGTTTCCAGCTCTCCCATTGGCCAAGCTTTGGCAAGTCATGTAACATCTCTGTGCCTCAGTCTCTCTATCTGGATAATGGTGCTTATGTCCTTTATAAAGTGCTTCCAGGTGGAGTGAACATTTTGATGTATAGATTAACAGTGCTACATAAGGGCTATATATTGTCATTCTTTTGAGGGTGCTTCTATTCAGCCACTCTGCCCAATATCTCAGTCCTCTCCATATATTTGAATCTTTGGTTAGAGAGCCCACCTTTATGGGTTAGGTTGCTCCCTCACCAAATGCCTGAACAGATATATGATTTTTTGGACAAGTGATATAAAAATATTCTAGGGCCTCTTAAACAGTTTCACATTTTATTAGCCCTGCCAAGTTCTAAGCACACCTTCTCTGAATTCAGAGTTGATGGTTGTGGAATATTACCTTGGTCATAGTGGGTGGATAAAAAATGTTTCATACCTCTCAGGAACAGAAAAAAGACTAGCTCCCTCCCTCCGGATGGAGAAAGGAATGAAAAAGTTGAATTAAATCATGTCTGTCTGTCTGTGGTTGAACTAGCAATGAGGCATGTTCAGAGGTCAGGTTAAACTTCTGTTTCAGTTTTTACTTGCCATAATTTTCCATCAGACCAGAGTCTCTGTAAAACTCTTAAAGGACCTAGACGCGCTCTGTGTCTGACCTTTAAGGTCAAGATTTTCAGACAGCCCCATTTCATTTGAATCTGCTGCCAGAGCATTCAGGAAGGAAGCTACATATGTTACTCATAGAACAACCCAGTGTATATTTAGTGGCCGATTGATGTTTAGTTCAGAAATACCTCAGTACCAGTCTGCAGAGCTCAAGCTGCACCCAGCTGCTTTGCCATTGGGACTGGGGAAGGGATTACTTCATACATGAGACCAAGTTCCAAAAGGGGGAGCCGTGTTAGTCTAGGTCAGCAAAACAAACAAGGAGTTCTGTGGCACTTTTAAAGACTAACACATTTATTTCTCGCATGAGCTTTCGTGGGAGAAAATCCAGCTTCAAAGCATCTGACGAGGTGGGATTTTCTCCCATGAAAGCTCATGCGAGAAATAAATGTGTTAGTCTTTAAAAGTGCCACAGAACTCCTGGTTTATTTTGTTCATACATGAAACAGACTTTCACCACTGGGAAGGGTCACAGGGAGCTTGAGGAATGAAGACATTTTTTCATAATACACTGAAACTTAACCTGTGTATTGGGATTCAGAACCAAATGAGTTCTTTTCAAAGCTAGGATTTACCCAACTGGATTGGTTTAGGTGTCTCTGCTTAGGGTCAGAGCCTCAGCTGATGTAAATAGACATTGCTTCCAGGGGTGTCATTAGCTTTCGGACAATGGCCGCAGTTGCCTCCTGCCTCCTTGGTTTGTCCCCTCCAACACTTTTCAAAGGTCTCTGTGGTCCATTATGTCTTCCACTGTTTGCCTCCTCTTCCCCAGACATTGCGGGGTATAATATAATCAGATATGGTGTTCTGAGTGCTGACACAACTTTCACCTCCACAGAGCATTTTTCTGAAATGGCACCCCTAATTATTGTCTTCATCAGAGCTTTGCTGAGTGTCTGATGCTCAGCATGCAGCCACGGCTGATGGGACAGTCCTACAGAGCATACTGCAGGAGAGGCTCAAAGTGACATTTAACGCCGCACCATTCGTGTTACAGTACTGGATTTATAGCCTGCAGAGTGTGGAGCCATTCAAATGCTCGACTGTAAGAGCTACGTAAATGATTTGAATGCCCTTGCAGTCTTTCAAGCTGACTCTTGATGTAAAAATGCCAATCTGGACATCTTGAAACAACATTAATTAAAAGTCAATTTTTAATCCTTGAGGGAAGAGGCACCACAAATGACAGTCTCCTGGTTACAGTCTTTCGGCTCTAATCCTAGTTTTGACTTTTTCCAGGGATTAGCAAGCCACAAGAGCAAAAAAACATGTTTTAAAAGTTTCTTTCAAAGCAGATGAATGTTAATCATGAGGGGTTTTTTTTTGTTTGTTTGGGTTTTTTTTGACTACTGCTTGTTTGGAGGAAGTAGAAAGGCAGAGGGAGTCTCTGACATGGATGCCTTTCTTCTTGAATGGCCCTATACCCAGTACAGTTTTTCTGCTTTTCAACACTTCCAGTTGAGCATTTGTATCCAGCTTTTTTGGAAGCACTCAAGTGCCACGGGGATGGCTTCCCTGTTCACTTCTCCTGGAGGGAGGGCCTGGGATATTCTCTGTAGAGAGTCCTTGACTGTAGAACTCTGGTAGAAGAGATCAAAATGATCTTAAGACTGAATAGTTTTGGTACAGTGCCACTGGACAGCCTTGAAAACTGATGTTCTGAAACTGAAATAAGAGCAGAACGATGCATGGGAAGTGGGACATTGCTTCCTTCTTCATTGCGAAATCCCATTTGCTTTTCCATTTTGTAATCGCCAGCCAGTCGGCATGTCTGCACAAAGATTTTGAATTGTTAACATGACAGCACTGAGCAGAATCTCCTTTCAGATACCTGTTGCAGCAGCTAGTACAAGATTTTCAAATAATTCGGCTGTTGACCCAAGAATGTGTGTGTGCCTTACTGCAATTAACATTCTTTCTGAGCACTTTGCATGAAGCTTCTCTATATGTGTCTTGAAGGAAGCCCCTTTATGGGCGAGGTAATAAGAGATTTCTTATGGCTGAGTTCACCTATAGAAAACACAGAATTGTAAGTCTATGTAGATCAAGAAAGAAATTGAATTAGCTAGCCCCAGACAAGAATAAGTTAACAGTACTCACTAAGGAGCCTTGAGTGGAATTAGAAAAGAAAAAACTAGCCCTGCTGACAAACAAAAGCCAGAAAATCTTGAAGAACCTCCCTGTCTGATCAGTCCAGTCCAGAGGTCTGAATGTGAGGAGGGAGCGATGCAACATTCACTTGATGCTGATAGTTTTTCTCCTACTTTCCTGTCTTTATTTGACCCTCTGTTAGTGGAATGTTTAGCAAAGCTGTTTATTTTGCAGAACCCAAAATAACCTGGCCCGGGTGGTAGGAACTGAACACTGATGACAGCAGTTTGATTTAACGATTAGCCACCTGACCTGATAGCACCTTTGGAGTCTTAACTGAAGAATAAATTCCCATTCTTCTAAGCATGGGTTGCATGTTAATCACTGGAAGAAAAGCAAAGGGTGACTGCATAGAGCCATTGTTCATGAGGGCGAAGTCTTGAAAAGGAACTACCCGTCTCTGCCTGCTTTGTGCTGGCTTCATGCTGGCTTTTGGACACTCAAGTTTCTTTACTGCGTCTGTATACCCCAGTGAAAGATGAGTTTCCAGTAGGAAGATTTACTTGAGTTCATTCATAGAGGGGCTTGCATCCTCTTTAATTATTATTATATAGATTTCAATAAGCATTTCAGGGGTTACAGTTTAAACCAATTACTTCACTTCCATTGCTGGACTTTCCCCCCACAGATTTATTGGTGCAATCCTATGAGGAGCCCTGCATAAAACGCTGACTAAAATAGCTTAGCAAAGAGGAAGGGAATTGTATAGGGGAAAACCAATTATGGGAAAATCATGCTGTGTTTTGTTTCACCTGCCACTCCTTCGAAGTGCTGGTATTGTGCTGGGACGTAATATTACAACTGTTGTTTCTTTGTGGTCTAATGTTCATGTACTGTTCAGCTTTCCAGCTTGCTAACACAGGGTGAGCCTTGATAAAAGGGAATAAAAAATAATGGCAAAATCAGTGGTTTAAGGAATAATTAGAGTCATTAAAGGTTATTTAGGGGAAAGGTTCAGGTTCAGAGCAGTGATTAGCATTCCCCCAAGCAGTAGTTCACATTGGTTTTAGGGCTCAAGTGAAATGAGTTTGGCAGTCTCTGTTGCCAGTAGGTGAAAGTAAGAACTGTGAGATTCTGGGCCAGGTTAATGCAGGGGCTATAGGGGCTGAAGCTCCAGGCCCCAGCCTAAAAGGGGATCTTTGGCTCCAGCCCCTAAGTCTTCTGTGTTTATCCAGTCCCTCCCCTCCCTCTTCCCCGCGCCCTGTTCAGCCTGACACAGCTCCATCAGGGCTTGGGGGAATGCTGGGAGGGCCCCTGCTAGTGCTGGGGGGAGGGCGGGGCAGAGGCCAGGCTCCATGGCACTCTTGCCCCACCCCTGGGCCATCTGGTCCGCCTTCTAAAGGGCCATACCGCATGCCAGCTGGCCCTGCCCCCTGGGCGGTGGTTGGGGCAAGAGTGCTGCCGAGAGTGGTCTCTGGCCCCAGTGCCGTCCCCCCAGTGCTGGCAGTGTGGGTTTGGGGCTCCAGGACAGAGCCCCGATGCCCCTTAATTTGGCCCTGGTGAGAGTCACACCTATCTAAAGTCAACCTATTTTTATTCTATGTGTTCCAGTCGGGATCAAAGCCTTACATGCTGGAAATGTTGCTACGTTGCTCAGCTGAACTGTCAAAGTCAAGAGGCAGCTGAACTTTTGGATCCTTAACTAAATCCAAACTTCTAATCCACTGAGCGTTGCCCAGCACTAGGTTTGGTTTAGAATTCCGATTGACAATTTGGTCCAGTATTATAAAGAGGCCTCAGCCGGCCCTTGTTCTCTGCCTATAAGCAAAAATGCAGGTAGATGTCCGTTACTTGCACCCATGGTTAATTTCAGGGGCCAATAATGCAAGCAGAATATTATTGTTATTTATTTGTATTAACATAGTACTTCAACCCTAGGCGTAGATCTGAACTGCATTGTGCTAGGCACTGGACAAACAGAGAACAAAGCGGCTGTTCTTTAAAATAAATAAATAAAAACAAAAACACCCCACCTTTGGACACATCAACCCCTTAGATTTTTAGCACCATTCATCACACTTGGTGCTCCTTCTTCAGAATGCAGCATTTTGGAAGTTTGGATGGTGGTACTCTGGCAGACATTATAAGTGGGGAAACCCTTGCCTGCCTATTGTAGCTATTTCTGTAACCCCTATTGCATAGTATCCGAGCACCTTACAATCTTCAATGTATTTCTTCTCAATCCTTACTTTACAGATGGGGCACAAGTGCAGAAAGACAAAAGTGACTTTTCTGAAGTCACACGAGAAGTTTCAGGCAGAGCAGGGAGTTGAATCAGGGTTTCCTGAGCCCTCAGTTAGTATTCTAATCAGTAGACCATCAATCCTCAACCTTATGGACTCTACTGTTTTAACTATTATTTATTCAAAAGGTTACTAAAACCAACCACATGCATTTACTTGACAGTTAAAATATGTGTTAGATGCATTTTGTTGTATTTGTGACGTTAGTGCAGGAAAAATAAAACATACGGACACCAATTACAAGAAGGCCTGATAAGAATCTAGACCAGTGGTTCTCAAACTTTTTTTTTGGGACCCAGCTGAAAACAATCATTTATGCCCATGACCCAACAATTACATCTTTGAGCAATGCATTCCAGTCTTGCAGCTGCAGCAGCAGGGGGCACCGCGACCCAATACCTGAGGACCTGTGACCCAATAGAGTGTCCCGACCCATCGTCTGAAAATGACTGATCTAAACCGATAGAAAATATAGGTAAAATAACAGCAAGGAGGTAAAGACAGTGTTAGAAAACAATAAATATTTAGGTTAAAAAAAAGTAGTGACATTTGGCACGTGCAGTGTGTGCTGCTTTTTGAACATTCGGCATTTTTTTAAAAAGTCATTAATTGGGGGCCAGAAAATATTATTTCCAAGGTAAATTAAAAACTTATAACAGAAACAGACCCAGTGAACCAAATACAGTCCTTGAATATGCATGTGCAATCTGCACCGATACCTACGGCCAAATTTCTGGTCTCGAATGCATGTTTGCTTGGATGTCAGCTTCACTCAGAAGACCAGCATTTGGGCGAAGTGAATGTAAGTCTTCATCCATTCATCTTGGTCAATAACAAATTACATGCTGTTTTAAAAAAATACTAAAAATTAGGGATGATAAAATGCTCCTTTTTCCTTCTTTTGGTCTCAGGGCAGCATACACTTTGTGTGCTTCCAGAGTGACGGACGCCTCCATGGGAAAACACGGCTGACTTTTTACTCTGCAACTCCTCAAGTGTCTCCGCCAGACAGTCAAGCCTCTAGCTCCCTGCCAGGCAGTCTGATTTTTCCCAAAGATCCCTGAGATGTCTAAAGAGACTGGCTGCATTGTGAGTGCATCTGTGCAGCTGGTATTCATTTGTGTTTTACAAGAAAGCCTCTCAGTGGCAAATAGCTTTTGCAGATCTCCGTAATGTAGGAGCTACGTCAGGAAGAGAGGTCACATTTTTGGCTCTACAAGTTCACTTCCGTAGTACTACTTAAAACCAGCCTCAAGTTTTCTTTCCTATCAGAACCACACTGGCTACTGCAGTCAGGGAGATTTTCATACTGACATAGACTGTCTGCAATCAAATGCTTCCAGTTTAATAATTTTGATGAAGTATTCTTACAAGCAAATTCTACCCTTACAGATAACTCCTAGTGACTGTGGAAGATAGTTTCCCAGGTTTGAGGGCTGGATTCGACTCCCAGGATGTGAGTCCTAGTGACGACAGAGGTGTAAACAGAACTGGTAGGTCCAGTGCTGGCGGTACAATCACTCCAATGTTGTTGTCCTAATTGTAGGAAGCCAGCAGCTATGTGGCCAGTGCACTAAGGACTGAACCAGGAATCTCAGAGCTAAACGTATGAGTCTTTGCAGCTTGAATCTGTCAAGCTGAGAACTGTAGTAGATCTATATTCTCTGGGGACCGGGATATCTCAGGCTCATAGACCAACAGGCTAGACTTCAACAAGTGAAAAGTCACCAGACCGACAACTACCCTGGGAAAGGGTCGTGTTATAGGCTAGTAAGATGTTTGAGGATGACGGTTATGTACCTCTCATCCCCTTTCTCCTACCGATGGTGGTATCTATGGGAAGAAGGGCATTAATGGAGTAGCTTGTTGTGTTTCTCTGACAAGCAAAAAAAAAAAATGTTCAAGAACTACCTCATTGAGGCATGAATATTAACTAGTGGCTTTGGTTCTGGCTTTTTTTTTTTTACAGTCTCTCTTTCCCCACAAGTGCTGCTGCAGGAGGCAATTGTGGCAGCTCTTGATGATGGAAGGAGAACCCCTAGTGGAGGGTACTGAATTCTTCAATTAAGTTTCACTGCTGAGCCTTGGCAAGGTGCAGTGTAACCCGTGGATAAAGTTTTTAAAAGTAGCTAGTGATTGTGTACTTCGGTCTTTAGGCATCCAACTTGAGAGGCCTTGAAATGGCCTGATTTTTAGAGCTTAGGTGCTGGGTACTTCATAGAAATCAGGCCCTTTAAGGTGCTTCAAATTGGGTAGCCGAAGAAAGGTAACCACAGTGACTAGTCACTCTTGGGCTGTGTTGTTTTTCCCCCTCAGGCTGTTACTGAGCTGGGTAAGATGAACAGCGTGGATTCAAGGTGTGATCTTGTTTCTCTTTAGGAATAAGTTAATTTTTTAACTGTGGTTTTAAATCATTGTTGTTACGTTAATTCACCCTCCCCCACAGCTCCCCTAACTAGCTGCTTTTTTCAATATTAACAAACAAAAGGTAAAATATTTTAACCCGTACTCAGAATTGTTCATATCATTAAAGCCAAGTGTAATGCCTGGGACTTGTGAAGTACCTGGTAGCTCACAGCACTTCTTTGCATGGAATTAATGCTTGCTGGGCACGTGTTTTTCTTTTTAAACTATTTTGGGTGACTTATGGCATTCCTGAAAATAAAGACTAATAAGAGGCAGGGAACGCACGCTGCATGCTTTCATTCTACTTAGCCAACTCATCTCAGTCCTGATCTCTAGCTCTTCTCTCCTCTCAACAGCTAGTAGATTCCTTTTCTGAACAGAGTCTACTAAATTGTACCCTACTTCTGAAATGCAGACAACTGTCTAGTGGGACTCTGCAACGGGACCATCAGACTTCTCCTTTGTTTGTGGCCTGACCAGGATTTGAACATAGGTCAGGTATGTCAAATGTGCGGCCTGCAATCTGCTCCACTGCAGCCTGCACTGGGAGAGTGGGCCTGGCCAGCCCTGGGGCCAGAGGCCATGCTCCATGGTGCACTCGCCCCAACCCCAGGCCAGCTAGTCAGCTGGCTTGGTGCATGGCTACTGCATTGTGCAGCCAGCCAGCCAGCTTCCAGGGTGCCGTGGGGATGAATAGAGCAGCTTGGTGGGGAGCCTTAAGGGGAATGGGGGGGGAGGTAGAGCAGGAGATGTGGGAGCTTGAGGGAGCAGGGCTGAGTAGAGTGGCCTGGTGGTGGGGCTCGGAGACAAGAGCAGAAGGTGGGGAGCTTTGGGGAACTGGTATTACTGTGGTAAAGCAGTAAAATTCAGACAATGGTACATGTTCCCTTCCTTAGTTACCAGTGATTTAACGGCAGTATGTAGCCCAGGTGTACAAGTAGTTGCTGTGAGGTTTATTTTTTCTGAGCTCATTTTGTGGCTTGCCAGACTGAGTTGCTGACCGAAACAGCCCCCAAATCCAAATGACTTTGACACCCCTGCTCTAGGGGAATGGTTGGTGCATTAAAGCACTACAGCACTCTCTCCTGACATCTAGTAACTCAGTCAAAGCATTCCATCCTCATGGAGAGTGCAGAATAACTTACTCTCTGTTCTAAGGTTTGATCCCAAACACAGTGAAGTCAGCGGAGAGACTGCCATTGACTGGAATGAACTTCGGACCAGGCCTCTTTCATGCTGCTGCTTACCTTGCCAATTGTCATTACCCATGCAACGTTTTTTCAAAACCTATTTTCATCCATTCACAGTAAGATCAATCATATATAATTTACTTGAAGCAAGAAAGTAACATCTTTTCAGAATGGTTTATCTATATCCCCTATTTTTTGTTGATTACTATAAAAAACTGCTGGATGTCACCTAGTTTATCTTCAATAAAGTCATATGGTGTCAGTCTGCTCTTTGCTCTTTTTTTCCCCAATGAGACAAGCTGTGCATAACTCTATCCTAAGGTGATATCATTTCAGGAGTCTGGCAAAATATTTGATTTGCTTCCTCTGCAAGAGCATGCATGAAGGCTGAAATAATATGCAATAATCCCATGGGGCTGCGATTGTGTTAACAGTGCGGCTTGTGAAAGCCTTTCTCTTTGTAGAAACAAAAAGTTTCTTCGCTGAAAATGTTGAACAGGTTCAGGAAAACATTTTGGTCCCAATCCTTGTCTGGTGTCCACTGAACATCTGAGGATCTACTTCTTTATTTACATTAGCTTGTATGACTTCCTTTCCACCAAACACTTTTTTTTTAAAGGCATAATGTTTTTACCCAGTGTATTTGACAGTGTTCTTTTTAACTGAATGTTTCCACCAGGAAACCAAAACATTCCTACATTCTCTCACTGCTGTTTGACTTGGACCTCAAACATCCAAACAGTCATCAAGAGGGGAGATGATAGATCCTGGACGGAAGTTTTAGCGGCAGGATCAGAATGTAAAAGTTGCACCTTCGAAATGTTGTAGAGGCAGAAGTGTGAGGGGAAGGAGGGGGAGGAGTCAAAGATGACTTCCAGGTTATGGACCTGATTGACAGTGAGAGTGGTGGTATTGTCAACAATGGCAGAGAATGGAGTCAGTGGGGAGAATTTGGGAGGGATTCGGTTTCATCCAAGTAAAATTTAAGTTGATAGTGAGGTGTCCAAGAGGAGATGTCAGAATGAGGAGCGGCCAAGGTGCAGGATGGACTCAAAGAGGAGAGGTCAGGAATAGAAAGGTAGATTTGTGTGTGATCATTGTAAAGATGGTAGCTGCAGCCATCTGAGATAACATAGGGGTAGAAGAGGCCAAGGGCGCAAGCCGGTGAGGGACTCTCATGGGAAATGGAAGAGGGGAGAAGCCACCAAAGTAGATGCTGAAGGAATTAGAGCGTTGGAAGTGAACTAGAAAAGGAGTGCATCAAATTGATTACTCTCCAGAGTAAGGACTAAGTGTCTGAGAAAGGGATGCAAGACTGTTCTCTTTGCCCACTCTTCACTGGAAAACGTTCTTTTGGCTGCAGATCGGTGTGATCAAAAACTCAGGAACTTCTTTCAGATCCATAACAGCAATTAAAAGAGGAGGGGAACCCATTAGAAAGGAAGAGAAATTTCCTGCCCCTTCATTATGTGTCATAACAGGGATTCCTGATGTAACTGCAGTAGCAAACTGTCTCCTTGATCCATATAAAGAGGTTCCACACAGGCTGAACAAAAATTGTTGTTTGTTTAAGAATTACAATTGAAATATCTTTGCGTATGAGTGTCAAGTGTGCAGACAACAGATGGCTGCACTTTCCGTGAGCTTAGAAGATGTGCTGCGGGGGACGTATTGCGCCAAAAACCATTCTCTAGTGCTGTGTGCAGCCTCTAAGAAAAGTAACACATTCTGTCACCAAAAAACTGCTGGCTATATTTGTCTATAAACAGCAATGGATTGTTGGAGCAGGCTCCTCAAAAGGGGAAACGAGTTCGTCATGGTTCAGGGGATTATTTGAAATGCATGAAATTTGCATGGAATTTCCTTAATCTGCCTTTGCAGGAAAATTCCTTTCCCATTTCCTGAGGGGAGGGATGGAGGCCTGGATTGTTGAAGGGAACATTCTTAACTGGGGGATATCATTTATTATAAAAGATCATGGGTCAAAGGTATCTTAACCCAGATCAAGGGCAAGGTCTCTGGGGAGTGCCTGGAGCCATTAGTGATAACTCACAATAGAGAGCCAATTATGTCGCTGACGGTTGATACCAAATCCAAGCAACTTTTGCAGCTGGCAAATATACCTAGTTGGGTCATGCACTTTGTGAAGGCCAAGTTACTGTAGGTTCACTTAGTTTATCTATTTGACCAGTGGTGGTAGGATAAGAGTGCTTCTAAAAGAATCGTCATTTGTTTATTTCCTTTATATAATATATCCTTAAAATCCTTTATATAATATATCCTTAGAATGGTGGGGGGTTGAAGAACCCATCTAAGCTCCTACAATGACAAACATATCAGCTTTCAGAGGGGAGTTTGCATACCCAGTGCCTCATGCTTTGCAGGGTTTGTATAACTGATTAAGACTGTCGGATGAAAAACACTATATTAGTATAAATTACATTATTCAGTATAGATTTTTTTTCCTGATGCTAAGAACAATTAGCAGCTTAGCTGATTTAAAAACAAACAAAAAAAAACAACCCCGCCCAAACAAACAAACAAATAGAACCATTCAATGCTTTATAAATTCAGAGTACTTTACTGACATATATGAATTAATACCTTCCTTCCAAGTTCCAAAGGGGTGACTGTTAGTCTAGTTCAGCAAAACAAACAAGGAATCTACTGGCATTTATAAAGACTATCGCATGAGCTTTTGTGGGAGAAAATCCCACTTCGTAAGATGGTTGAAGACTCCTTGTTTGTTTTACCTTCCGTTCAAGTAGCTCAGAGCATTTTGGAGCCATTAATGAATTTAAGGCGTTACATTCTTGTGACGTCAAGAAATATTACTATTCTTAGCTTGCCAGTGAAGAAACTGAGGCAGAGTGGTTAAATGGCTTAGTGGCAGAGCAATTATCAGAATTCATGGCTCTCAGTCTCATGTTCAATCCACTAGAGCATGCTGTGTCCCACTGGTAGAAAATAAAGTCCGTATTTAAATGCACACATTGAACAGAATACTCAGATTTAGTTTCCTGACGTGAGTAAAGCATCTCATCTTAGTTAAGTAGCCTCAGTATCTGATGATGGAATGGCACGATGTCTGAGGTGGAATTGCTCTGGGCCATGAGACAGATATTAATAGATGGCAGCCATATTCTTCGTTTAGAATATTTAATGTCTACTTATTCCTTTCTCTTGAAAGCCAAAACTAAAGCATTTATACATGTTTCATCCCTATTTTGCTGTTACCATTACAAGATGGCGGGTGAGTCCAGTTAGTTTGGTAAAATCATAGTCAGCTGTATTTTAACATGTTCCCAGTACAAAAGGAACTCAAACGTCACAGTGGAGTAGGGAGTGAGGGAATTTTGGAAAGTGTTTGATATCTATGGGCTAGTTTTAGTACCAGGCCGTGCTAGGAGGTGCTGTATGCTCCTTCTATGTCCTTAAGGCTTATTGCTGCCAAAGACAGGGATTGGAAAAGGCTTTTTCAGGGCTGAACTGTGAGCAGTGAAACTTGGTTTCCGATACAGGAATAGTGCACTTAACTGATCAAAATATCCTCAGTGTCAAAAGGTTTCAGTAAATGTGGCTGGAGGTATTAGCAATTGCTTGCATTGGTTTTTCACTCCTTTCTAGGCCCAGGATGACGGAAGGCTGCAAAAAAGTGGTTTTTAGTTCCTGGTAGGAAGGAAGATAAAATCTTCGGATTTTTAGTTTTGATGCATTAGAAACTGTGCCATGTTCTTCAAAAGCACATCATCTCAGTTGTCTAATACTCTTGTGCAGACTAAATGCATTCCTAGCCACAGCCCTTCTGTTTCTTAGATTGAAGAGGTGCCCTTTTGAATGGGCATTGCTAATTAACGTGGACAGAGGGACAGCCATGTAGTTAAGTCACACAACTCAGGAGGAAGGAGGTCTGGCTTCTATCCTTGTCTTAGCCCTTGCCTTCCTGTGGGAATTTAGCCAGGTCACTTTGAGCTTTCTGTAAAACGAGACTAATGATTACACCTCCTTACTTTACACAGAGATGTAGGGAGGCTTCATTCATTAATGGCTGTAAAGTACTTGAAGGTAGAATTGGGAAGAATTTTCAACTGACATTTTATTGGGGAATACTGAGACATTTCACATATTTGTGTCCAACTTGGTGAACTGTTTTGGTCAAACAAAAGAAACTAACTTAAAAAAAAAGTTCCCCGAAACTCAAAAAGTTTTATTTTGACATTTTTGAGGTAAATGTTTCAGTTTCCCAATTCTAAGTAACTTTTTGTTTCAAAATTTCCTTGAATATTATTTATTAATTTGAAAACATGAAAAACCCTCTACATTTTGTTTAACCTAAAACATTTTTTCTATTTTAATTTGTGAAAATAATTACTTTTTGTTCCACCCCAAATGATTTTTTTTCCTGAATTTCCAGCAAACCAAAAAAATATTTTCTTCACTGAACTGTACTTTGAGATTCTAGAGATAGAAACTTATTGCTATTTTCCTTTAAAAGTTTTTTTTTTAATCAAGGCTCAATTCTGTCACTTCAATTCTGCTCCACTTACCTTGAGTAATACTTTACTCAATGAATAATCCTGTTAAATCCTATTAAATTCAATGGAATTATATGCAGAATAGGTACTACTCAGCGCAAGTAAGGACACGGAATTAGCCCCATAGCTAATATTTTCCATTTTGTTTGGGCAAAGCTGCTGAAATAGGAGAGCCTATCGTATCCTAGATGATGAATTTTAGCTTTGACAGTAAAACATTGCTTGGCAACTTAACAATTAATATTCTTTATTTACATAGGCATTAGTAGATCACTTTTATATGATCACACACAATCCTCTGATTCAGAGGAAATTGTATTACTGGGCTATGCATATTTCCCTTTTTGTGTGTCAGCCACACTCTGTTTGCTGTGAATGGTGAATATCAGGAAACCTGTTATTAATGGTTGCTGTGAATTGGATTATACTCACAGATCCCTTCTTTCCACACTACGGCTGGTAACTGCGTTGGAAATAGTTTAATGACAATAATTAGCATTTATGTGTGCTGGAAGAGCTGTGCTTGGCAACATTTTTGAATATGCTTGTAGCTCACATAGTAGAGCCAAGGTGAAAAACAACTCCCTGCAGAGGAGAGGAAGACTGAAATCATACATAGCAACCAGGCAGCACTCACTAATCCAGGTGCCCCCAGGTTCGTCCCCTGAGAAATTGAGGAGTAAGCAGCTGGTCACTGGCAAGTGTGTAAAAGGTGGAGCAAAGTAATGGACATTTCTAGTAGAACACATTTGTGGTGGTTTCGCAACTAATTTAGGAGCCGGAAATATATTTTATTGGATCAACTTCTGTTGGTGAGAATCACAAAAAAGAGAAGAAGAAGGCGTCAGATAATGGGTTATCTTGCTTGTCTGACCCCCTTCATCTTTCTCTTGTTTACCTAGCCTAGCTTTTCCTCCCATTTACTTGTCAGGACAGTATTTTATCTTCTGTGATGTTGACCAGTTCTTGGAGAGCAAAGCCAAAGCCATTCGGATCTCTTGAGTAATCATAGATGGAAAATGTCTTTGTTTTAGTCAATGTCTTTTGGCAAATTGAACAATATGAGTGCAAATGCATCTTGCTCTTTTCTCATTCCTTCTTTCCATAATGGTCATCAATATCTTTAAAGGTCATGGTAACTATGAGCACATGGCCCCACAGGAACAAAATCGATGCTCATGAAATGAAATCTCCTTATTTGTCTCATTGTTTTGTGACTTGAGTCCCTTTCCTTTAAAATGGAAGCAAGTATGTGTGACTATAAATCAAGTGCATACTGGTACTCTAATGTAGTCTGGAATGACTCCAGAGATCAGCAATAGGCAATCACTGATTCACATATGGTCTAGGTCAGTAGTCAGAGAGAGAGTCCACCATCTGATGAGTGTTCAGGAGTTCATGTGAATGGAGTTGATGGTCTTAGGCTATCTATCCATCAACAGGTATCCACATCCTAAAAATCGCTATCATAGCATGGATTGCCATCTTTGGCAGACTGAACAGGAAAGATCAAGACTGAATGGGTTGTGTAAATTGAACTGTCATCCTGCTTTAGAAAGGAGACCTTTCCACGTGAGAGATGAGTCACACGGCATGTGAAACCTCCGTACCCTACATAGGACAAGGGGCTCCAGCTTCCAGGGCTCTCAGAATGGTTCCATTCACTAGCACTAAAAAACCACTTGTAATTTTTAGGAGGTTGTAGGGAGAAGATACTGTCAAATGGCTCCAAATAGTAGCATTATTGGTTCAGAAGATTAGCTCCCATGTAGGTAATAGTTGAATTATATAATGTGACAACTTGGAGCTATGTAAAGAAAACGTCAGCTTATCAAAATTGCTCTGCAAACAGAATTCAGCACACAACATTTTGTTTGGCTGATCACATCCAGGTGACAGGAAAGGAAGGTCATTTGCAAGCACCAACATGCCTATCATGCGAAGGTGAGTGAAGTGCCTGGGTTATAACACCACAAACAGAGCACATCACCTCAGAATGATAACAGGAGTGAGTCACTTCGCGTCAAAGAACTTTTTAGCAATTTTCTCATGGGAAAACTGGGATTTTAAGTCAGCTGCTTTTAAAACCGATGTTTTTCTAAAATCCTTTATTATAATTAAGTACACCACCACAAAGGGAAAAATATACTAAAGTTCCTATTTCTAAAGCTGCTAACATTGCTATCAACAAACAGTATAAATGAGTGAATAAATAAAATCCCTGACAATCTCTAAAGCACTGTGTACTGTAGGAGGCTTCTACAGTAAAAAATCTTTATCAGGGTCTATGAATTTGTCTCAGGCAGATACAGATTGGAGAGACTTTTTTTTAAAGCAATTACTTATTTTTCTCCACACTGAAAATAAGCAGCAACCAAAGGGCACAGTGCCAAAATCTGAGTATTACAAAACAGAACCAAGTTTTCCACAGTTAAATGGTTTTCTAAAGGACTAGACTCAAGCTGTAAAAAAATGACTACCGAATGAGTAAAATGCAACAAACTGTGTGAAATGCTCATAGGCTACAGGCCTCATCCAAAACCCATTTAAGTCAATGGAAAGACCCATTCACTACAATGGTCTGACTCAGGCCCTATGTTTTTCAGCCATCTGTTTATCTATATCTTTTAAGATCTGCAATTTTCAAATAAACAAAACAAAAGTCATATCTGACTTTCTACGGCCTCGTCTATGTGAGAAATTTGTGGTTTAACTTGAAGGTGTGATTTAGTGATATAGTTAAATAAATGCAAGATCTTGTGAGGATGCTTTTATTTGGGTTTGAAACAGGATTATTTGGCTTTACCTTAAACCTGTTCCTAATTGACAGAACGTAACCCAAAATAAGCTACTTGGGAACCAAAATAGGAATGTCCACACAGTGCTTTGTACTGGTTTAACCTACATTAGTTTTTTGTTTTTTTTTAATCTGAAGCAGGCAGTGTCTTTTTTATTCTCTTTGTACAGCACTTAGCACAGTGGGGTCTTGATCCATGATTCCTAGACACACTATAGTAATATAAACAATAGTAATAAATCTGTCCAACTTTTCCATGAAAACAAGGCCTCGGTAACTTTCTCTGCTCTCAGGTGCTGTATTACATATGTAAGTATATTTACTAATATCTACTGTGAGATATAAAAATATATAAATAAATACTTTTTAAAAAGTCTCTCACATCAGTATCTCCCTGAAGCAACTTGATAGAAACTAGGAGATGGATGGAGAAGATAGCTACATAAGCATTTGAACCATTTTCCCCAGTGGCAATAATGTTTTAGTACAGGAAAATGGTGAAGGAAAAAGTAAGTTAAGCAGATCTAAACAATTTATGGTTTATTCTGAATTTGTGGTTTGATCCAAAACCCAACGAGAGCCTTTCCATTAACTTGGGTCAAGCTCTGGTTTAGTACACTGGCACTCCTGTGTGTCTTGTCATTTTCTTTTTTCAAGAGCTGATCTAATCTCCTATTACACATCCTTGTGTGCAAAACTCACCACATTCTCCTAACCATATGTATTTGGATTAAGGGGTAATATGAGCATGCGTTAAGTCAATCTAGAGACAAATGGCAATAAACAGACTCTATTTTATTCCAAGAAATGGTTGCATTGATTCAGAAAAAGGGTAGCATTCTGACTTTTTGTACTGTGGGATGGTCTGAGCGTGCATTTTCTAATGATTACAGCAGGGTTTGGGAATCAAGACCTCCTGGGTTTTACTGCCATCTCTGTCTGGACTTTGTGTGACCTTAGTCAAATCACTTAACCTTTCTGAGCTCCTTGAAAAGAAAATTTAACAATAATTACAGTGAATACAGATTTAAACCTCCCCCCCAGCAATCTTTAACTATGCTACCATATTTTCAGGATTCTCTAGGCTTAGAATTAAAATACTGTTTCAGTGTAAAAGAAAATTTTACAGTGCTTGTAGCAGCTTGATTTATTTATTATTTCATGATGGGATTCTCTATATGTCAAGGGTGAGATGAGGCTTCACTAAAGTTGAAAGTTTAGGGAGAAATGCACCACACAAGTGGAAAGTATTATTGTTCTGTTATTTATTATAGTGTCCAATATACACAGCCTCTTCCTTGTAATTCTATTTGTGATCATGTTTGAATGCAAGTTTGAGCTTTCTGACCAGCTTGTCTTTTAAAATCTTTTTTTTTTTTTAAATGGGAGGGCATCCCAGCCGATCTAGCCCATGATTTCTCCAACCCCCCACTCATTCATCAGCAAAGCCTTAAAGATAATAAACTTTTTGTTTAAGGCAATTATTTAATCTCAGCAAACTCCTGTGTTAAGCAGAGCTATTAACTGAGCAGGCCATAAATCAGCGTGTAGCCAGGTGGGTGATTATTTTGAACTGCAATCACTCTTCAGGACCTTCCAAAGACCCCTTCTAGTCTTAAGCACCCTAATTACACACGCAGCATGCTAACAACAAGCACTTTGCATGAGCTGCAAAGAGAATGTGCTGCAATCTGCACTGGGCCCATTTTTAACACCAGTCAGAAATTTTTCTTACCAAGGCAGGATGAGGCATGGGGTTATTAGCAGGCACCAAACCGCAGCTGGATAAAACAGATAATTTCCCTCTCCTCTACTGAGACCATACCGACTGTCTTGAGCATATTTAAAGGCTGCCACATGCAGTATCTTCTCATTCTTTATAGACCTAACAGTTCTTTCTGAGTTAACCTCACAAGGTACTGGGAGCTTGCTTACCTCCCTTTGAGGGGTACTCAGATTCAGAGCAAGAACACAAGCAAACCCCAATTACAACTCTAAACATGCATGCTTGTTTCCATTCCCCCAAAGTCATTGGATCAAAATGAGCAGCAGATTCCACGTTGGGGCTTTCCAAACTTGATTTGTTCAAAATAAAAAGGTCTTTCAGACGAATGAGGAGAAGTTTTCAAGCCATTACCTTTCGGAGCAGTTTTGATTTGAGTTTTAGTGCCTCAAGCCAGCTTATATGCATGTGTAAAGTAAACTGGCCTCTGTGGTTTGGTTTGAAGAGGGTAGAAATACCAATACTACATGATTTGAAGCACAACCCTGTCATGGAAGATTGAGAAGCTATTTGTAACCTGTAACAGGCATAGATTTACTTACCAGTGGTGGTGAAGGGAACCCACAGGCCCTAACTATTTCAGGTGGAGTTGTTCAGATAGGCCCTAATTTAGGAAAGCACACAGTTGCTTCTGTTCAGATCAATACTTAAACATGTGTTTAACTTTAATTTGACTTCAACAGCATTTAAGTGTTCTGTTGTATAGGGATGTTTTCCAGGATCCTGCACTTGTTCTGTGCTATCAGCTCTCTGTTCCCACAAGAAGCCCCTTTTCAGTTAGAGGGATCTTGCACTCAAGGCCTTATATAGTCCAGGAAGATGTTTGCTCTGGTGTGAATGCTCCTGAGATGAGGTTCTGAGTAAGAACTAATGGAAAGTAGGGGACAAATCTGTCCCCAGCTGGCCTGCTCCTGAGAAATTGGAATAAAATTTACAGTGACACCTGTGAGTAAGAACTTACTCAACCGTGCTGTTCTATGTAGAAATGTCTGTACAGGGAATCAGTCATTCAGAGACTCTATATGTAATGTGCTTAGCCTCCATTTTTGTTCTCGGATTGTCTTCAAAAGTTTGAGCATCATGCTGATCTCCAGTCCAGGGGTCCTTCTCCTTTGGATCTAGGAGCCCTTCTTGTTTTATCTTAGATGACAGCAGAGACTTTGGTGGCCTGCCCCCCTGCTGTGCAATCCAACATCCAAAAAGCTTCTCTGCTACTCTAAAGGAAATTGTTAGTTACAAATGCTCGTGAATTTAATAACTCAATAACATTCCCATGACACAGTGAAGTTGTATTATTCCCATTCTACAGAGAGGTAAATGGAGGCACAGAGATGTGGAATGATGGATGTTTTCCTTGCCAAGGTTCCAAACGACTTCCTCTGATTAAATATCAAGCCCTCAGGGTGGCCGAGCTGATTACAGTAATGAGCGGGCTTTCTGCTTTCTCCTATTTATGGATTTACTCTTGGCTCTAGGAAACAGCATGAAAATGGGAAAGCAAATGCATGGCTACAAAACTGATGATGGTAGTGCTGTTGAAAAGGATCTGGTGTTACAGTAAATCACAAACACGATGAGGTATGAAAAAGGCTAAATGCTTTCCCCTTGAACCTTGCTCCTTGGGCCCCCCTATGGAGCAACAAAGGGAAGAGTGAGGAGTAACGCCAGGGCCTCCTGCATTCAGGTCACTTTCCCCACCGGGTTGTGTAAGAAGAAGGCAGATCACAGTAGCTCCTGATCTCAGCTCACAGCAGAGCCCAGGTGGGAAAAGTGAGCTGGATGCAGGGAGCATTAGCGTTGCTCTTTGCGCACCTCCCTCCCCCGTCACAGACCGCTAGAGGACTGTGAAGGAAAGTTGGGAGGTGGGTGAACAGTATCTGTGTCTCTCTGCTCGCCCCCTCCCTCCATGTTCCTCTGCTGGGAGGAAGCAAGGATACTCACGGCTCCCTGCCTGGCCAGAGCTGAGCTCATGACCCCACATAACCATGTCATGACCCCCTGAGGGATTGCGACCCCCCCACACTGGAGAACCAATGGATTAGACAAATGCCCGTCAGGGATGGTCTAGGTTTACTTGGTCCTGACACAGTCCAGGGCACTGGCCTTGATGACCTGTCGGGGGCCCTTCCAGCCTTACATTTCTATGCTTCAGCCAGCCTTGCTAAGCCCTTCCCAAGCAGGTAATGGGTTTGAAGGTAGCAGGAGAGCAGAGACGTGTAGAGTGTCATGGCCCATTGCAGGTGAGTGCCAAACAAAAGAGAAAGGTGGTCTCATCATGCTGGCTATGGCACTAACCACATACTCAGGAGACCTGGATTCAATTCTCAGCCCTGTCTTTGTGCCTCAGTTCCTCATCAGTACAATGGGGATAATGGCCCTTCCCTACCTTGCAGGGTGGTTGTGAGGATAACTCTATTAAAGATTGTGCGGTGCTCAGATGCTATGGGAATGGGGCCATGTAAGTACCTAAAATAGATATCCAGAGACAGACAAGTCCAGGCACTTAGCTTGGTTCACACAATGCTTTTCACAAATGGCTTCAAGCCATGTAACTCCCACTGTGAAAAGCACTTCGACGTGAAATCCACAAGGGAAGATGCTGCTATATGAATTGCCCATGTAGGGGCACAGATCCTCTCAACTCAATGGCAAATCTCCTTGGCCTGGTTTTTTAGAGGTGCGACACTTCATCTCAGCTGGGAGGGCGAATGCTCAGTCCAGGCTTTTGACAATCAAGCCTCGACTGACTTCCCTGGAAGCAGAATCAGGCCTTCGGAAGGCATAGGAAAGATTCTCCTTATAAGTGAAAGAAACTTGTATGCATCCCCACCCTTAAACATTGTCATTTTGAAGGTGTTTTGTTTTATGTGGCGGTGTGGGTTTTGGTTTTTTGTGATTTCCCTCCTTCTGCCATTAACTCTAAAACCCTGAAAAACACCTCCACATAGGCACACCTTTAACAGCCATCTGGGAACGGCCTCTTATACTCCAAGATTTTTGCTAGCTGGTTGGAACCTTTTTCTCTCCATTTTCTCGCAGCAGCTGTTGGGAGAACAAGTCCCAAGATCCATCTGGCCCTTCAATCTATCGGCCTGAGTGCTTTCTGGAGAAAGCTGCAGTGGCCGTTCTGTAATACAACAGCTACATTATGTAACAGTGACTTACCAGAAAAACAAACTTCCTTTATTTGATTGTGTCTCCTCTCTCCCCTTAGATTCACTGTTGCAGCTGAGCCACGTGTTCTCAGATCTGAGTCAGTCTTGAGGGCTTTTCTTTTTTTATTCTCACCACCCCCACACCCCTTCCCTTGCCTTTTGGAGGAGCTGGCACAGGCTTGTGTTATTAGGACATAAGCCAGCTTATTCTAATGGAATTTCCTGTCTGATTTTCATTTCCCTCTCATTTTCCCCCCTCAAAGTGAGACAGAAAAGCTTTTTAATTACACTGCTGTGGGTTAGCCTTTCAGGATATTATTATTCTTATTAAGTACTTCCTGTTGGGATGAGGCACACGAGCTGAAAGTAACGAGAATCTGTTACAAGGATCTCCCGGCCGGCCGTGCTCATGGCCTTATTGTATCTTAATAATTGTCAGATGGGCAGGGGCTTTAAAATACATTTTGGCATGACGGCCTGGCAATTAAGTGAGTTTTCAAGACTGAACACTTGCAGCTCAAGACCCGTGGAATTAATAAACGGCATTAGTCTGTTTGGTTTTCTGTGGTTCCGTATTTACAGTTCCTGAAGCTTTTTAGTACAACACCATCGTCAGCAGGGAATTCCTGCCTCAGAAGCTACTGTGTACAGGAACAAACAGAGACTTCTGTTTGGTGGGCGGGTGTGACACAGCCGAGGACAGTGATATGGGCCACGAGGTGCCAGGGGAAGCAGCCGGGTTTAGTCACGAGACTGGGTTGTGTTCGTAGCTCTGCCCCGCACCTGTTGGCTGACCCTTGCCACACCACTTCCTCACCTGTCTCTGTTTCTCCTCCAGCCCTTTTCTGGTTTCTGTTACTTTGGAGCTCCAGGCATGGACCGCGACCATAAACGGGCTAGGTATGCTACAAACACGCAACAAAATGATTCTCCTTGCCCCTAATCTTTCCCCTTCTTGATTTAGATGGTAAGCTTTGCAGGGTTGAGACTGTGTTTATATCACTATGAGGCCCTGTCATAATACAAAGAATACATACAGAAATAATCACCTTTTGCAAGATGACTTTGGGACAAAATTTTGCCGTAGCCACTAAGTTGGCTGCCTCCTGGCTCTTGTCCTTGGAGGGAGAGCAGTGCGAACACACTCCCTAAATATGCGTCTAGTAGGGACATGTGCAGGAATTTAAATTTGACTGCTTTTGGAGAGTTATTCCTGCCATAGCCCAAGAGCTGGAGGAGCAAGAGAGGAAAGTAGAGGCTGGTGCAGGCCCCTGACATTCAAAGACATGTACAAGCTATATCTTTTTTGTCATGCAGCGAATGCACCATCGGGTCTCTTAGAATGTAACAGTAGGACAGGACCAGAATGGCCAGAAGGCATAGCGGAGAAATAGTGACTCATCTGAAATGAAAATGACAGTGGATCAAATTGATTCTAGGAATAACGTCATCGACTGGCTTCCACACAGTGATGATATAGCAAGAAGGAAAACCTCCTCAGGTACTTGTATTTAAACATTATACAGATGCCTTAGACATCTCCAGTTAGTGGAACCCAATTAAAAATAAAAGGAACTTTTGCGTAGCAGAAGCAGTGAAAAGAGGCATTTCTTCTGCAGAGTGACCGGCTTACTCAGGAAAGCAAGAGGCTGATGGCCATGGCTTATGCTAAACATGTGACGAGCAGATGTTTCCCCCCACACAGATGTGATACCGCACTACCACTCAGAATAATTCTGTCTTCTCTTGTGTCAGCTGGGCCAGAATTATGCCTCTCTTTCATGAAGTACCCAAACCAGGGGCTCGGGTTGATACCAAGAACCCTAAAATCTGTGTAGGCAGGACATTTTGTCTTTTATCCCAGATGATTGGGCTATTGTGCTTACTTACCTGCAGTGGCTATGAGGCAGTTAGAATAATGGTTCCTGCTAATGAAGGTGCTATGGAGACTTTCCCAACTGTGCTGCAGAAAGTCGTCTTAGTGTGAGTTGAGGTGAGTCTCAGGTAATCCTCTAGGACTTCCTCACTGATTGATCTGCTTCCGTGTGGCAGAACCAAGTCGTGTGTACATTTACACTTTCATGTTATGTATCCTTCCTGAATAATTAAAAATATGGGGTAACCATACACTTATAGCCTGAAGAGTCTAGTGGCATAATAATATTTTGCATTTATCCAGAATGATTCACCCAAAGATCTCAGAGAGCTTAAGAGACTTGAATAAATCAACAATCACAAAATTGCCATGACGTAGGAAAGTATTTTTATTAGGGCAGGCTGACAATTTCCCATTTTAGAAAATTATGGTTTTGACAAAATTAATGTTTTGCACAAAGTGCCTGCTTTCCATGGAAAATTTAGATTTTTAATTAAAAAAATGATCAAAATCCTAAATATTTCAGCTAAAAATCTAAATATTTCAGCTGAGATATTTTTCTATAGTGCAGTTGTAGGTTTCGTCATGTCCCTATTTTTTCCCCTGTGAATTGAGCTACCCTACTGAACTACATTTCCCATGATGCACCATGGCCATGGACTCCTATGGTGCAGCTGCCACCCCTTCCCTAACCTTCCTGTACAGAATCTGGTCGGTTACAGATGAAGAGGGGATACTGGACAAAGGCAACTCACTGGTCTGATTTGATTCAGGAGTGCCTGTGTGTTCCAGCTATAAGTCCTGTGCTCTAACCACTAAACATGTCTGCCCCACTGCTTGAATCCACCAGAAGTGTTACATGTAGCTGGATCCTTGACCTTTGCCAGTAAAATGTTGAGTCTATGGCTGTGAGTGTGCATGGATGAGTATAAATGCCTGCTGCATTGAGATTGGTGCGCTCCAGCTTACTGAAGCTGTTTCCTGCATGCCAGCCAATGTTCTCTCTTCCTGGCATAACCTAATGCACATCATATCTGACACGGCTCTTCATCCTGCTGGTTGGTGCCTCCATCTAGTGCCCCTTCCCACCAAGTGTTCTGTGGAATAAACCCATGTTCAGCTCCCGTTATGCGCCTGTATCAGAATGCTTTTAAATGCACAGAGAAGCAAGTACCTACAACATAAACCTGAGTGAGCAGTACGGCCGCATTCTAGTTCCACTCACCTGTAGGGATTTGTCCGGGTAAATCTGATAAAAGCAGCCCTCAAACTCTCCAGAGGTCCCTGCCTTTGTTCTTCCACCTGATCGGAAACAATAGAACAGTTTCTGTGATGGAATAAACCTGCTTAACCAACCCCCTCAGTCCTGGCTCCGTTTATTACTGGGCACAGACAGCAATGTGTTGCTACTGTTCCAAGGAAATGTTACTCCCATATGCCTTATAGGTAAAGTATCTCGTTTTTTGCCAAAGAGCTGAATCTGATGATACATCTTTGTTTTTTCCTTGAAAGACCTCTGGCAAAGCACTAAATATTGTTTTCATTATGTGGTGGAGAGTGTAATACGCAGTGGGGTATTTTCCAATGAGGATACCCTGCCTAGTAAAACCATGAGCCATGGTGGTTTATAAAATACTCTGCATAAAACAAGCACAACAGCAAGAGTAGCATCCAAAGGCTGCATGCTGAAGTAACTTCTTTTGCTGAAGCAGAGAGAAGGGAGACTTAATTGCAGACTAAGTAACCGAGCACATGGAGTTATTACCGTATTCTCGAAGAAAAGCAAAGAGGCCTGTACAGTTTAAATTACACAGTGACCAAGCTGAGTTTCCTTTTCCTTTTCTGGAATTAAGGGAATGTTGTCAAGTAGTTAATGGAGGAAGGCTAGAAGTCGTGTTCTTGATTCCATTTCTAGGGCTACAATTTGTTTCACTGTATGACTTAGACCCAGATAATTTGCTCCTCTGTGCCTCTGTTTCCCTATTTGTAAAATGAGGATGCTCATCTGTATTTTGGGTGGGTGTTGTAAGGACTAATTCATTAATGTTTGGTAAATGCTTTTGAGATCCTCTGGTGCAGCAATCAAAAGCAGTGCAAAATATTTGTCATTATTGTTGGTTGCTTCCTTTTCTGATGTCCCATATCACTCAGAGCATTAACACCTTCCACTTTGCACCTGGAAAGGTTACACGTATCACTTCTATAACCATTTGCCTGAAGAAACTGCTCTGGATTTCTTTCAGTATCATCTACTGCAATTTTTTAATAGGCTGGAGAGGATATTTCCCTATTCCCCTCCTTTAGTTGAGCCAAGTTGCTGCCTTCTGCAGTACCCTGGAAGGTGGTGTTCCAGATAAAATGGTATTCAGAACCAGGATTATATACCATCTTTGTAATAACTGGTATGTGTGAGAGAGAAAATGAAACTGAGCACTGCCCTCTACTGCATGGAAACATCTGCTTCTATATGTCACATGCACTATATGACTAAAAACTAAGGAAGATTCTCCCCTCCCCCAACCAGTAGCATCTTCTACTTTTAGGAGCAGGAGTCCCTGTGTTGTATCCCTGTTCGTTGCTGTAAAGTTTTGAGTGGCCCCAAAGTACAGCAGAATGAAGTCCTGGTTAGCCAGATAGTTGTTAATAAGTGAAATTCCTTTTTCTGAGTCATCAAGTCCAGGTGGTTGAACAGGTAATTAAAACAAAGTAAGGCAAACAGGGAGTCCTGTGGCACTTTTAAAGATTAAATAAATTTATTTACCGCATGAGCTTTCTTGGGTAGAATCCCACTTTGTCAGAGGCTTGAAAAGGAAAAAGTTTCTGATGAAGTGGGATTCTACCCACGAAAACTCATGCAATAAACACATTTGCTAGTCTTTAAAAGTGCCACAGGCCCTCTTGTTTGTTTTGCTGACCTAGATTAACATGGCTACCCCTCTAAAACAGAGTAATTAACAAATAATGAAATCAAACGATATGAAAACCAAACAAAATATTAACAAGCCAAACAAAAAAAAGAAAAAAGCCTGACGCAGCCCTGTTAGTGATCCTGCATTTTGGAATCATTCTGAATACTGACATCTTTTTGAGTATTTAATTAACACGTTACTTTTAAAAGTCCTGTATGAACATTAACTCTCTTCAGATGTGAGCAGGCATTATCCCCATTTTACAGATGGGGAAAACTCTCACACATAGAGGTGACTGAGTAAGTAACTCAACATCATGCAGTGAGTCAGTTGGGGAGCTAGAAGTGGGAATTCCGGCTCCTTTTTGCCTCTAGACCAGGCTACTTCTTTACAGAAAAGAGTATTGTTCCACTGAGGCACAAAAAATCCTTGCCCAAAAAGTGCTGCATTAACATCTGGGGAGAGAGTACTATTGTTCTGCAAGACACGTGCCCATCTCTAGTTTAAAAATGTGCAGACAAGTGTAATTCGCAACCACATAATTATCTCTTTTAAGGTAAGTGCACATTTTCTGTGCATGGTGTTTTTTGTAAACCACTCAAAAATGCAGCATTAAAGATAAGCTCTCTAATGCGGGCCTGATGGTCTATTAAGTGCCAGCTACTGTGTGTATTTTGTTTCTGCTATTTTTTTCCTCTCTTCATCTAGTATTGATTGGGATAGTGGCTTGGGAATGGCTTTCCCTCCAGGGCAGTTAATATTCTGTGTGGTAACACATGACTTCATCTAAGGAGAATCCCATAGTCACACCAATCTGATCTGCTCTGTCATGTTTCTGTGACCCAATTTTCTCTGTCCTTTGTCCCAGACCTTCTCTGACCCCAACCGTATTATCTTCCTCAGTAATTCACTCGGACCATTATTAATGGTGCATTAACTTTGACTGTGCTTTCAGCAAAGATGTTTTTCTTGTGCTCATTCATTTGCCCAACAGCTCACTTAAACAGCGAGATCATTATTCTGGGGACGTCACATAAAGACAAAAACATCTCCCTTCAGATACTTACAACCCTTGGGCGCTTTGCAGGGGGAGGTGTTCCGACCGCAACATTTAAACTCCAAGGAAAACAGTATCAATGTGAATTAAGTAGCCACACAGACAAACTCTGAGGGCCAGATTCTGCCATCCTTTAGACACACTGATTAATAGCTGGCTGGTTGTTTTGGGTACTTCTGTAGCAACGAGAACCATATTATCTAAGCACCTGCCCAATCTTTAACATAACTTGTTCTGCAGTTAGTCCCCTTGATTTCAATGGGACTCTTCATAGAATAAGATACTGTTTGACCTGAGTAGTATCTTTAATCCCAAGGGATTACAATAAAAAATATATAATTATTTGTCATTTAAAACAAAATGAAATTTACCATTGCTTCTGACTCAGTAATTCTCAGCCAGAATCCATTCCTTTCAAATGTTTTGTACAGGTAAGAGCTGAATTAAAAAAGGATTTGTAAAAATGTAAAAGCAGTCTTCCCTCCACCCCCATTTAAATCTAGTTTGATCCTCTGTTTTCCCTTGAGCTGATGATTGACTGAAGGACTCTTAATGTTAATGGTATCGCTGATTTTCCTTTCAAAAGAGACTGAGATTTATACAGGCTGGAGGAAAAGGCTCTTCTAGTCACTAGTAGACAGTAAGACGTACTTTTGCTTTAGAGAGGTGGGACAGGTTAGAAAGTGCATCTTCTGATGGCTCAGAATTCTACAGACTCCAACAAATGGCTGATGGTGTAGTTTGAAGTCAGCTTTGATTCTTACTTTCTTTTCAAAGTCAGTGTACCTGAAAAGAGGGAGATGGTGTTGCAAATGTCAGCTACACGTTTAATGGCATCACCACTTCCAAAATGGGCTGACTCCTAACTACAAAGGTAGGAGCTGAGGCAAAGTGGAATCGCTAACATATGTTCGTTGGCTGCTCAGGATTGTTTTGTGGGAACTCCTTTTATTTTTTTTTCTTAGTTAGCTGCTTGCACATTCTTCCATTTGTCAGAGTCAATTGTGACCCCAATCGTGGCTGGGCTGCGAGCCCCCTAGTCTGCAGACATCTCTTTTACCCTTCTCACAGTTCTCAAGCTTTGAACCTTTTTGGAGCTTCTTAGAGGCAAAAACAAGCGCTCCTGTCTTCCACGGGTGATGGCAGTAGTTGGGAATATATATCCCACAATCTAAAGCATCCACAATCCAGTTTAGGGCCTGTTCCTGTGAGGTGCTCAGGCTCAGTGGTTAAAGTATAATTTGACGGGCCCTGGAACCCTCCTAATCTCCGGGCCCCCTTCCTATATTGTCTGGATCCCCTTCATGCATGTGCACTTCCGGGCAACACAAGTTACAGCGACCTATGTGCTGTCCACACTGAGACAGAGTTTTTCCTGCCGACATAGTTTCTGCCTCCTCTGGAAGGGGAGTAATTATGCCAACGGGAGAGAGCTCTCCCATCAGCATAGAGCCTCTTCATTGGATGCACTTTGGCAGTTGCACCGGAGCAGTGCTTCTAATGTAGACTAACCATAAGACAGTACTTGTTTATTTCCCAGAGGTGCTGTGAGGCTTTCATTAATGTTTGCAAAATGCATTGAGATTCCCTTAATAGTAGGTACTTATTGTGTATAGATCTATTACTTAGTTTACCCCTTTTCTAACAAACCATTTGCTTGTACCTGTGGGACTTTAATATCCCATAGTTTCAGAATGCTACCATAAGATGTGTGGTGTTAGAGTCCCTAAAATAAATTCAGATCTGGAAAAAAGTTCATTTAAAAAAACACTAAAAATGTAAAAATAGAATTTTTTTGGACAAATAACTCAACATTTTGCTTTTTCTTTTTTGATTATAAAAAGAATGGGATATATTTGCGGAACTGCCTCTACCAGAGCTCATACCCTGAGCTACTTGTTCTAAGAGGGGAGTTTGTTTGCGGGACATTTGTCCGTAATGGTGCATTATTCTTCTCCACCTTCTGGCCTGAGCAGCTTGTATCTCACTCCAACAAACGTAAGTGGGTTCTGAAGACATGCCCAGAGCTCCACAGACTTTTACTTGCGTGTAATATCGTTGCTCTCTATGATCCACAACTCAGTTGCTACCCCAGCATAAAGGCCAGCTGCAATAACCATAGTGGTGATGTATGTTACCCTTTAAAGGGATTTATTTGCCATTTTCACATCACTTTATTACAAAGTCAGTTGAGTTTTTCCCTTCAGTTTGTGGAGAGCACAGTCCATTTGCCATTTATGACTCAACCCCTTCAAGACCAATATTTCCAAATTAATTTTGCCAGCGTGACCCAGAAAACAAACAAATCATGTGTGCAGGGTTAAGTAACTCAAACATACAAAGAGGGCCAGATCCTCAGCTGGTGTAAACTGGCATCAAATCATTGGCTTCACTGAATCTGTGCTCATTTATACCAGCTGAGGATATGACTGAGTATTTGGAAATGAAGTGAGAGGAACCTATCTTTCAAGGCTTGAGTTTGGGATTCTGATTTTACACCCAAGAGAGTTGACAAAATTATGACTACTGATCTGGGTATGTTGGAAAATGCTGTTTTATGCTGTTTTCATCAGCCATTGCAAGGAAAACAGAATCTCAAACATGCTTTACCGGGTTATTTGAAGAACTTCATTGCACCGTTGGGGCTACGCTTGCTCTGGAATTCCATTCTACTGAGCTGAAGGAAAACATTTGTTAGCAGTACGGAGTCCATGCCACATAACTATACAGTTCTGATTCCATCCAGGAGAGGGCAGTGGTGACACATATATACTAGTTAGCTCAGTAACATTTTTAAGTCTAGGTTAGCCACCTGAAAATGCCAAGGTCAGGGCAGGCTGCAAAAGAAGACAAGATTCTCCCAGAACTGGTGGGTAACACTGAAGTCATACCACACTGCCAGCCAGTTCTTTAGTAACTAAAATTAAAGGTGTGTTATAAAAGGAAAGAAACAAAAAGAGAGATGTTGAATGGTCATAGCAATCAGTTGCAAACAAATGACTTTTTAAAGTCCATATATCTCAGCAGACTTGTGGAGTTTGCTGGCTTGTACAGTTCCTCTGGTGTACATCCAGTACCTGGATGAGTCTCAGTTCTTTGTTTCACAGCTTCAGTTGTAAATGAGTTGATCCAGAGATAGGAAGCAGAAATGAAGATAAATTGGAGATGGCGTAGCTTCATTTTATAGTTTCTGCCATGAGGCTTGTGCAAATTTGTCCCAAACAAAGTCCTCTACCTCATGGCATGGAAAAGCCTCAGAGTACCCTGTCCAGTGGCAGGGTCCTAGTGACTCTTAAGAGGTAGTCCCTGTGGCTACGTCTACACTTGTTAATTTAAGTCGACTTAGCATGTCTACACTCAAAAATTAAGTCGACTTCAAGGAGACCCTGCCAAATCAACTTAGAGTGTCCAAACTGGATGCCTAAGTCGACTTGTAGGGGCTAGGTGGACCTGGGACTGGTCCACGGTGGCAGGGGGCATCCCTTGCCAAGTGCCAGGGGCTCAGCATTTGCCCCATTGTACCTGGGTACAATTGGGGCTGAGCAGGACAGGGACTCTGGCAGGGCATAGGAGCAGGGTGGGCAGGGCTCTGTCCTGCCCTGTGGGGGGTACGCCAGGCTCTGCCTGTGCCAGCCACCCTGGCAGGGAGAGCAGTGGAGGAGCTCTGGAGCCCTTTAAGTCGACTTAAAGTCGATTTAGGGCTAATCTGCGTCTACACTGGCTAAGTCGACTTAATAAAGTCAACTTAGCCAATAAAGTCGACTTTAAATGAGGTTTTATAAAGTCGACTTTAATTTTCCTTAAGTCGACTTAAAGAAAATGTAGTGTAGACGCAGATTAAATTAAGTTGACTTAGGCAAGCTTAAATCGACTTAATTTGTAAGTGTAGACGCATCCTGTGTCTTTCACTGGGTTCTTTGACTTTTCATTGTACATTTGAGTTCCCTTCGATTTATAGATTTTAATGTCAGAAGGGACCAATATGATCATCTAGTCTGACCTCCAGCACAATGCAGGCCACAGAACCTCACCCATCCACTCCTCCAATAAACCTCTACAGTCTAACCTGTGACTGGGTTATTAAAATCCTCAAATTATAATTTAAGGACTTTAAGTTACAGAGACTCCAGCAGCAAGTAACCCATGCCTCACGCTACAGGGGAGGTGAAAACCTCCCTAGGGCCCTTGCCAATCTGCCTTGGGGGAAAATCCCCTGCTGATCCCAAGTATGGTGATCAGCTAATCCCTGAGCATGTGGGCAAGACTCATCAGCCCTTGATGGGACAGGGTTAGAGCTGCTCCCATCTGCATCCTGTCTGGGGTTGTCACCCAGAAACACAGCCCAAGTTTGAAATACAAATATACCATACATATTTGACCGTACATATTTAGAGCTCATAATACAAAAATGATACATACATATAAACAGTATTATCATATTTAGCAAATTATAACCTTTCCAGTGGTAACTGACATCGAATATCTTGTAAGAGTCATTGCAGTATTGGTATCAATAATATTATAAAAGATCACTTATATTCAGTGCCACAAGCTCGTTATCATATTAATATATGTTATATACATATGGAACAGGCCATTGCTGATATGAGACCTCAAAGTTATATTCTGTGTAAAATTCTGCACTCCACGTTTTTTTAGCTGCCCTGTTCTTTATAGAAATATATGTTTACAGTCTAAAAACTATCTGGCTCTAAAGGAGAAACGAGGTGGTGTTGAGGGAGATTTAGAAAACTCTTTTTTGCTCATTATGCAAGAAATGTATTCAGCACAAATTTCCCTTGAGGAGGTAATCAGTGTTTGCTTCTGTCTCAAAACTGTCTGCCTCTTGTATTTGCTCCTTTCATGGGATTTTCAGCTCAGGGACATCCCCTTTAAACTTGTATCACTTCTTCATCCTTTCTTTGTCTGATGCTGGAAGGTTGAATGGCCTTTAGCTGGGATGAAGGCAGTACACAGGTCCTGTGTTGTTATTAACCACGGGACAGATCAGCTTTGGCAAGTGAGTAGGGGTAAGAGAGTCTTTCCTCTAATCAAACCAGGCAACACAGCAGACACATTCCTTTATGAGTTCGCTGTGTTAGTCTCATTCAGTGAAACAAACAAGAAGTCTGGTAAACAAACAGAGTCCTGTGTCACTTTTAAAGACTCACAGATTTATTTATTACATGAGCTTTCGTGGGAGAAAATCCCTCTTGATGAAGCGGGATTATGCCCACAGAAGCTCATGCAATAAATCAATGTGTTAGTCTTTAAAAGAGCCACAAGACTCCTTGTGTGTATTCCTTTATGCACTGCAGTGGAGTAGAAGGTGTAGCTTTCACTCACCGTGTGCTCTGATAAGATCCCCTTAGTATCTAGAGCAGGGGTAGGCAGGCCCTGGCACGCGTGGCAACAGTGGCACATGAGCCCATTTGGAGTGGCACGCGGCTCCCTCTGCGGTGTCACAGAAATTGCTGCTCCTGCCACCAAAAGCCACTCTGGGTGGCTTCTTTCAGGGGCAGCTGGAGTGTGAGGGATCCCAAAAGGAGGCACTCCAGGCAACTTCTTTCTGAGACATGCCTGGGGACTCCCAAGAGGAGCCGCTCTGGGCAGCTTCTTTCTGCAAGCAGCTCCTTTCCAGGGCATGCTTAGTAAGTGCCTCCCCCATGCCAACTATGGCCACCACCGAATTTCAGGTAGCCACCAGTTTTTTCAGTGAAGGTGGCTGCCAGCACCGGCTGACGGTCAGGGAGGAGGGGCTGGCATGGGCGTTGGCAAAGGTCGCCAACCCCTGATCTAAAGGCTATAAATGTACCTAAAAGTAATGTCATTTTTGCGTAAAAGACTCATACACTCACCATCCTTCACCATTTTATACCACTTAATTTTTTTTCCCTTGCTTGAGGTACAGATCACTTTCTTGCCCCCATTTCTGAATACTAGATGCCAGAGGTTTACTCCTGCTTCAGAGCAATATAGTACTTTTAAAGCTCCCGTGTTTTGCCTGCTGAAATGCACCATATTCTTCCAACAAGCAAGTGTTATTGAGCCATTTTCCCATGGCAGAGGCTTCCCCAGACTCCCCCAGTTAAGGGCTTTGTGCCATCATTACATCTCTTAGTTCTGACACCGATCAATAGGATTCGAAGTTGAATAGATAAAGTCTGCTATTATTTGTAAATCTGCTGCTTTATTGAAGGCAGCAATGAGAGCAGATAAGAAAACTAGGAATTGCCTGGCTTAGCTAAAAGTTGGCAAATTCATTGCACTTCCAGTGGCTTTATAGAAATGCATCACCATGAGCTCACTTGAAGTAATTGAGTATAATTGTCTTTTTAAGTCATATGTGTGAAAACATCCATCTTTGTAAATGGCATGTGCTGCTACTCCATTTGTTGCCGGCTCGCTGCTCCCTTCAAGGGATGGAAATGAGAGGCGGAAGTGGGGAGGGAAGACTGACATTTATGAATTAGCAGTTGATTGCCTATAAAACCATTCATTATTTCAGACCAAGCATCCAGAAGTGAATTATAGGGAAAGCGCCAGCTATCGTAGTTTTTAGATCTGGCGGACGCATCGGAAAATATGTGTGAGCAGAAAAGAAACCTGAACGTGAAGAGCTGAAAAGGAAAAAACACTGAAAACAACTGCTCCTTCACTGCTTTCGTCCTCTGGTGAAACCAAACAAGGATCACCTGATCGTGCTAGTGAAGGAGAACCTGAAAGTGAATTGACGATTGATTATCTTATGTCTAAACTGATTGAGGTGTTTGAGGGAAAAAAAGCAAATGTGTAAATGGAGGAAATGGGAGATGTTTTATTTCCTCTCAACATGAATAAACTGAGGCCTGTTTAGAAATGGGTGAGGAATTCTTTTAAAACATTGGTTTTACTTTGACCGTGGTCCAAAACTAAAAAGCAAAGCAGCAGTCATGTCTGTCTCCCCCCAAAATAATGAGTGACATGGAAAGAATGGTCTTGCAGATAAATGCCTTGGGTTTTTCCTCCTTAGGCATTGGCAGTCAGATGGTAAGACACACAGGGCCAGATTTCCAGCAGAGCTCAGCATCCAGCGCCAATTGTTGTCTTTATGGGAACTGAGCTCAGCAGGCAATCTTCCCCTTGCAGTGAATGGTAAAGCAGGTACTTATTCTGTCTAGCATAGGGGTGTCTATACAACACTGCAGCCTCATGCAGCAGAGCATAGAATCAGAGGACTGGAAGGGACCCCACGAGGTCATCACGTCCAATCCCCTGCCCCTATGGCAGGACCCTGCACTATCATGCTAGGCCATCCCTGAGAGGTGTTTGTCAACCTGTTCTTAAAAATCTCCACTGATGGAGATTCCTCCTCAGGCAGTTTATTCCACTGCTTAACTACCCGATGGGAATTTCTTCCTAATGTCAAACCTAAACTGCTCTGGTAATTTAAGCCCATTGCTGCTTCTTCTATCCTCAGAGGCTAAGGAGAACAATTTTTCTCTCTTCTTGTAACAGCTTTCCGTGTACCTGAAAACTGTTATCATGTCCCCCTCAGTCATTTTTTCTCCAGACTAAACTACCCAGTTTTTTCAATATTCCTTCATAGGTCATGTTTTCTCGATCTTTAATCATTTTTATTGCTCTTCTCTGGACTTTCTCCAATTTGTGCCCATCTTTCCTGAAATGTGGGACCCAGAACTAGACACAGTGCTTCAGTTGAGGCCTGATCAGTGTGAAGTAGAGCAGAAGAATTACTTATTGTGTATTGCTTACAACATTCCTGCTAATACATCCCAGAATAATGTTTTATATTTTTATTGCAACAGTCTTACATTGTTGACTCATATTTAGCTTCTCGTCTGCTATGACACCCAGATCCCTTTCTGCAGTATGTTTTCGTAGAGATCATTTCCCATTTTGTATGTATGCAACTGAGTGACCCTTCCTAAGTGGAGTCCTTTGCATTTGTCTTTATTCAATTTCATCCTATTTACCTAAGACCATTTCTCCAGATCATTTTGAATTTTAGTCCTCTTCTCCAAAGCACTTGCAAACCCTCCCAGCTTGGTATCATCCAAACATTTTACAAGTCTACTCCCTAAGCCATTATCTAAATCACTGTTGAAGATATTGAACGAAACTGGACCAGAACTGATCCCTATGGGGCACCACTTGATATGCCTTTCCAACTTATCTGTGAATCACAGATAAGTATTCTCTGTGAACGGTTTTCCCATGACAGACATGTAGCGACGGTTTGTGTGATGATTGTGTATGACAACATAATTAAACCTTTCCTCTAAATATCTGGGGCAGATAGGCAGGAACCATTCCCTACAAAACTTCCTGCATGCTTCTGGAATCTGTTTAGCTCTTACATTACTCTTTTTGATCCCTGTGGGTGTTGAGGGCCCTTGACGTTCATGGAAAGACTCCCAAGCATTGTTTCATGCCTATGTGTATGTGCTGAGGAGAGCAAGGTTGACTTCAACACTTGGCAAAGAAGAGGTTCTGGTGGAACAGTAGTTTCCAGGAGATCAGGACAGTCCCTGAATGATCAACCAAGACCCCTGGACAGTTGACTGTATTAGCCATGCCTTCGAAAGGAGAAAAGCAGATTGTGTAACTAGCCATTAGCTGCATTGTGGATGTGGCTTTTTAGCATTAGCAGGATCGTTCTGCATTTTGACTTGGAAAAACATGAGATGTAGCTTCAAAATGATTATTTCTGTCAAGTGACTTCATTTAAAAGATTTATATTGCTCAATACTGTTAAAGAGGGTGGGTGAATCTTTCTCCTGCAAAAGAAAATGCTGAAGGATACATGTTTATTCTACTCCACAGCTCTTCTTTCTTGTAGGTATAACAGGTACTCTACTGTGTCCTCACATTAGACACACTGCAAAAATGCTCCTACTGTATTGGGCATTGTACAGTGCCAGCTCTCAACTCTACCGCTGCAAATAAGTCTTCTGTGGAACCTTGAATACTTTCCACACCTTAGCTGAACTGCTTTCAGCGTAGTTGGCAGGAAGGTTGTTTTTATGTCGTCTCTCACCTCCCCGGGCAGCACCACTGCTGTGGTGTCCAGATATGCACAATATGCTGAGCTCAAGGATCCTAGATTGAAAGACGGATAAGATCTTCAGATCCCCTTCCTGATTTGCCAACGCAATAATACAGAGGGAGTTTGAAGCAGATTTTCTGCAGATGAACCTAAAGGATCAGATCCTTCTTTGGTGAAAATCTACAAAGCTGTATTGAAGTCAACGCTATGTTATTGCAGCTGAGATTAAGTGATCCTTACATAAGAGTATGGAGTCAATGAAGTGTACTGATTTACATTAGCTGAGGATCTGGGCCAGGCCAGGAAGAACTGTAGCTTTGTCTTGGGGTGCTGCTTTCCCAAATAACAGAGAAATGCTGCAGGTGGTGTAAGCAATTTACAATAGAGTATTTAGTTAAAATAATGTTTGGAACAATAACCTAAGATTTTAAAAGCTCCAGTTATACAGAAAATATGATGAAAAGTGTAGTGCCAAAAGTCAAGTGTGCATGGGAGGAAGACCTAGGAAAAGATTAGATAATCTTTAATCAAGAAATTTTGTCTGTGTATAAAAGACATATCCAGTCTGGCCTTTTATTTTTACAGCTGATCCCAGCTACAGCTGTGGAACGTACCATCATTATAGACCAAATAATATATCCTAGCAAAGTATGGTAAATTTATTGAGACCCTGCTGATTGTATTTCTTGTAGCTTGCATAATTTTAAAACAAAAGGCCATGGTCGGAAGTATGAAAAGTTGGGGGTGGTATGGAGAAATCACCTGATGAATTTTCCTTTTGTCTGACAACTCTCTGAAATATTCTTGCCATAACTTTTGGGGTCAATAATACATATTAAAATCTGTGGTTTTAGTAAGTCAATCTAGGTGTTCTGTGCCGTCCGAGACCACTTTATCTTTCCATCAGAGATGAAACACACTTCTCAAATGAATAAAAAATAGGGCTGCAAATGATGACAAGTGAGAGCAATTTAGACTCCTTTCTCACAACCTGAGCCATAGACATTTTTAGCTGTCTCTGACTGTACACACATTTTGCATTTCTGCAATGCTTGGCATTACATTTTAGGTAAATAGTTCCAACCTGCTCCCCTCTCTGTGCGTACAGACGTTCAGGAAAGGTGCTGCTACCATTCCTGGTGCTTTGGATGGTGCAGATTTGGATTCCACCAAGCTCTGTCAAGTCTCATTTGCGTTGCAAGGGTAGTTTTCCTTGGTGCTTCCTATAATCTCCCTGAGTTCAAAGAGCACTTAACTGCTTGTCTTTGTCAAAAACCCTGTTGGAGATCTTTTATGTTGAAGATGTAGGATTTCTCCGAATGACTTTGATTATTTATTCATGCCACGTCTCTGGTGTATGATAGCGCTGATATCATGAAGACCCTCTGTCTTTGCACTGCTCATGCTCTGAAATTCATGGAGATTTAGTTCCTTTGAAATTGTTTTAAAAGGGAAGAAAAGTTTTTGAAGTGTTTTTTTTTCTTCTCCTCAACAGTTCCGCAGCACATTTTTCCAGCATTCCATGCTCCCTTGCCAATTGACATGCGTCACCAGGAAGGAAGGTACCATTATGACCCTCACTCCATCCACGCTATTCATGGGTAAGTCTTGCACCTCTGTTCCCACGTGTTACTAAAACTCTTTAATCTAACCTCTCTTGGGGTTTTTTTAAATTGATGCTAAGACTTGAGAGTGAAGCAGGCCAATGGTTCAACACAAGGCTGTATGTTAGGCAACTCAGCTTCTATTCCCAGAATTGCTGTGTGACTTTAATCAAGTCAGTTAACTACTCTGTGTCTCTACAACGGAAGAGAGTATTTGCTTGTCTGTTCAGGGTGTCAAGTTCCAAAGGGGTAGCCGTGTTAGTCTATTGCAGAAAAACAGAGTCCTGTGGCACTTTTAAAGACTAACAGATTTATTTATCTCATGCATCTCAAAGTGGGATTTTCTCCCACGAAAGCTCATGTGATAAATAAATCTGTTAGTCTTTAAAAGTGCCACAGGACTCTGTTTGTTTGTCCAGGATATGTAAGGTTTAATTAGAGTGTGTGCAGTGCTTTAAGATCCTGAGATGGAAAGCAAAATATCATTACGTCATTATTCAGCTGAGATCATAGCAACAGCAATGGCCCAATGCATTTTTGGTGGTAGTTTTCACTCTGTAATGTATCTGGAACTTTTCTGACTACACCTTTACTAAAACCCGTACTTCGGCTCCTCAATCTCAGCGGTCTTATGAGACCATTCCCTCCCTACGGTCACTTTAAACATGAATGGAAAGGCTATTTGCCTGCTATATTCAGTTCATGAAATTATTGGCAGCCCCAGTTATACAAATAGTGCCAAAGGGTCAGACCCTCAGGTAGTTGTCAGAGGCAGAAAAGAGCCACACATGGTAAGGCTGTTTCAGGTTTTGATCTCCTGCATCCTTTGGTAAGACCTGAGTTTTGTGTTTCTCCTTTGGAGGTTGATGGTCAAGCTAGTATATAAAGCAGGGTAGGGATATGTGTTTCTTATATCCCATCACATGTTGAAGAGAAAAGGTGGGTTAGAGGCCTGGCCAGGACTTAGCAGACCTGGGTTCAACTCCCTCCTTTGCTACAAGCTTCCAGTGTGATCTTTTGCTATCCATAAAATAGGGATCAATAACACTTCTCTACCTCACAAAGGTGGTAGTCTGAGGAAAAATTCCCTTCTGGCTGTAAGCTTTATGAATGTGAGACACTTGGTTATTATGATAATGAGGGCCACATATCTACCTAAAATACGCAGCTGTATCTATCAGTTGTTGCAGGAAACAGACCAAACACTGGACTCATACTTTGTCATGAAAATTGCCCTTCATTTTGCTTTTTAAAGGGGTCCTGGATGGGTACAGGAAAGCAATGGAGTGACACAGCTCAAAATTAGTAAAAATCTTGAAAACCAATTTTTCATGTATTAGTGACTTTGTTTTCAAATGCATCATTGTCACCCTGAAGCCCAAGCCTTTGGTTACTGATTTTCACCTCTCCTAAATAATTTTATTGTAGTATAGATAGAGAATTATTTAGTTTGCCACCTCCTTAAAAGCTTTGATCAGTGCTGAAAAAAAATACCACAGGGAAAACTAGTGTCCTATGTAATGAAAGTTTTGCATCTAAGAGTTTTTCTCTCCCCTCTGGAATGAAACGTTTCTAGTTCCATGCAATTTGGAAAATGAGAAGCCACTGGGAGGTGGAAGCAGGACTTGGCGTGGTACCACGGCAGCTGTGAAATTCCATGTATTGGAACCTGTAAGCTTGAGGGGACAGCCTTTAAATGGGTTGTTATTTAAACTGCTTCATTGCTGCCCAACATACAATACATTTGCTTAGGGAAAATTTGCCTCCTTTGCTCCTCCTATGTATCTGGTAAATCCCTGTGAAAGTACCAATAGATGATGTATATAGAGTTGATAAATCTGGTCCAAAAGTGTCAGGGGAGGACCCCCCCGCCCAGGAAATCTTTGAGTTTTTGGCAAAATATTTCAGATGAAAATTAAAATACTTTTGATTTGAAAATGCTGGTGCCTTTTCGAGAGTTGTAGTTTAAGGGCCTATTGCTCCTGTTCTCTTTCAGTCAAGCTCCCTGGTGAACTACCTTTCCCATGATGCACCATTGTCTCTTCTTTTGGTGAGGGGAAGCAGTGCATCATGGCAATCACATGGAGGCCAGTGCTATTATTTGAACATAGGTTATAGACTTAGTATATTAACATTGACAAGCATGTTTGAAATAGGCTCTGGAAGCTTACCCACAGAAGGGCTAGAGTCAAGATAAGATGGTGTATAGGAGATGTCAAGCCTTTATAAAAGGAACTGTATTTTGGGGAGGCGGAGGTGGGAACAAGAACAGCCAGAGAGGATCAGACCAATGATCCATTTAGCCCAGTATCTTGTCTTCTGACAGTGCTTTTTTCAAATTTTAATGCACCTTTTCTGAGCTGGGGCAACCAGACCTGCTTGAAGAGTTCAAGGTGTGGGCATGCTATGGATTTATACAGAGGCATTATATTTTCTGTTTTATTATCTATCCCTTTCCTGGGTCAGTTCCTTAAATTTGTCACCTAAGAAGAATGGCTCAGGTATGAGAATCTACCTCTCATCTTCTACTATAAAGACTGAATGCAAAGAATTTATTTATCTTCTCCACAACAGCCTTGTCTATCTTGCGTACTCTTTGAGCACCTTTCATGGTCCTGTGTCTTTTGGTAGTTGATCTTCACATTTTTTTGTCTGCCTTATTATACTTTTACACTTGACTTGCCAGAGTTTGTTTCCTTCTATTTTCCTCACTAGGATTTGGCTTCCATTTTTTAATAGATATCTTTGTCTCTAACCACCTCTTTAACTCTGTTGTTTAGGCATAGTGGCTTTTTTGATCCTCTTGCTAATTTTTTTTTCATTTGTGGGATATACATATAGGATGATGTTTTTAATAAGTTCCCTACAGCTTGCAGGTATTTCACTCTTGTGACTGTTCCTTTTAATTTCCATTTTAACTAACCTCCTTGCTGTGCAGTTCCCCTTTCTGAAGTAAAATGCTACTGTGATGGATTTATTTGCTCCCTTACCACACAAGGATGTTAAATTTAATTACTTTATGGTTGTTATTACTGAGCAGATCAGCTATATTCACCACCTGGACCAGATCCTGTGCACCACTTAGGACTAAATCAAAAATTGTCTTTCCCCTGATGGGTTCCAGGGCCAGCTGCTCCAAGAAGCAGACATGGATGTTTTTATATCTGCATCCTGACCTGACATGTACCCATATACATATACCCAGTCAATTTGGAGATAGTTGAAATCCCCCATTATTATTGGGTTTTCTATTTTGGTAGCCTCTTTCTAGTCTCCCTGATAATTTCACATTCACTGCCACCATCTGTGTCAGGTTGTTGATAATATATTCCTATTGCTATACTCTTAATTATTTATGCATGGAATTTCTATTCATAAATATTCTGTGGTACTGTTTGTGTCATTGATGGCAACAGAAATGTAGTGGACCTGCTGAGTTACACAGACATGGAGTCTCTGAATAACTTCCATGGGCTCACGCCATCCCATCAGCACTGCAGGAAAGATGGAAAAGTGTCCACTGAGACGCTACATGGGGGCAAGGAATGCTCCCTTTTGGTTGGCAGTCAGCTTGGGAAGATATTTAAAGGGGCAAGGCAGCCTGTGTGTGCGTGTGTGTGTGTGTGTGCATGCGCGTGCAACCAACTGACCACATCTCTTCACCTTGAGCTTCTTGTGAGGAACTGGCTGGTAGTCACCATCCATCTCCTCTCTCCTCATTTGTAGGGTGTGTCCAGTTTGCCAATTTCCCATTCTGGCTCTTCATTGGCCATCTAGTTGTCTTGCTCCCCTTTCTCCTTCCTGGTTAGGAAACAGCTGCTATGTTCATGCCTTCCTAAATGCAGGTAAGTTTCTCCATTGAGGTGACTATGCCTGAAAAGTGACTTAGAACTTACCAGCTTGATCTTGGATGCTGACTACTAGTGTGAATAAGAGCTTGGCATGGATTTGACAGTACTGATGTCTCCAGATGGCTGAGTAGCCCCAAAATGTCTGGTGGTCAGTAAGTTAGATGTTTCGTTTACCCATCCCTATGGTTATTAAGCAGATTTACTAGTAATGGCCATATTCCCCAGGTGGAGAACCAGTCACCTGTTTAAAGCAATGAACAATGTGAACAGAACTGGATGCTCAATAGCTAAAGCCCTTTTTCATTAGGATCCTTCAGCTCATCAACATCCCAACAGTACCCAGCACAGAACAACTTCTTGAATAATACTTAGTATATTGGAAACATAAAGAGCTTGTTCATAGGTCTCAGAAGAGGAAATTCACTCTCCCTTTGAAAATGCCAGATGTATTAATCCCTCTTTTGAAGCCTGCTTTAAAGGGCTGCCTCTGTGGATGGTGAAGCATGGAAGGTGAACAGCAGATTGCCTCTATGCATGGTTCTCTGTGCGAAGACTCATTGGCAGGTACTGCATTTTTTGAGGAAATCATCCAGACTGGAAAATAAAATGGAAGTCTCTTTTATTTGAGTACGTATATACCGCCACCTAGTAATGGTTAGACTTAGAACTGCTCACCCAGCAGTGATAAGCCCTATGTTGCAAACAACTAATAATGATTTTTCCTTTTCTCAAGTCAAAAAGGTCTCTGTTTCGGGGGTAAGAGAGTACCAGTTCTGTTCAGGCTGTTACTGTGAAGTTCCAGAGTGACTGCGGTATGCTGCACGGTGTCAGTGCTGGGAAATTCCAGTTCGTCTATGGACTTATTTGACTTTCTAGTATCTTTCTCTCTTTCCTCCATATATCTCAGCCTCATCTCCTTGTTACCTCTCATCTTAAGTCTCCTTGGCTGCGTCTACACTGGTAAATTAAGTTGAGTTAAGCTTGGTTTAAGTCGACTTAATTTGCCCTGCGTCTGCACTACTCTTTCCTTAAGTCGACTTAAGCAGCTTGCTTAAGTCGACTTTAAGGAAAATAAAGTCAACTTAATGAAAATTAAGTCGACTTTATTAAACCAGCTTTCTACTCGACCTAAGGCTTAATTTGACTTTTTAAAGTCAAATTAAGCCAATGTAGTCCTGGGGTAGCCCTAAGTCGATTTAGGGCTACCCCAGGACTACACCAATGCCCTCCCTGCCAGGGGGGGCACAGGGGGAGCCTGGCATGCCCCCCAAAGGGCAGGTCAGAGCCCTGTGTGACACTGTCTGGATTTAGGGAAGCATTTATGATATTATTTTCAATGGATATCTCATAAATGCTATAATCCATAGGAGCTATGTCATGTTTGGTATCAATAGAAAGGTAGTAATTTGGTGGGAATGATTATATAGTTTATGTCTAGGAATTCTATTTCTATTCCCAGGGAGTGACCTGATGAGCCATTAAGGACATAAGGAATACAAGCATTGTGTCCTTAATGGCTCATCAGTTTACTCCCTGGGCCCATTGTAGCTGGAAAATTCCTAACCATTAAGGACACAATGGTTTGACACACCCGCCTCTCTCAGCCATTTCAATAAAATAACATAAGTTAAAATATAGAAAGAGCACTATATTCCTAACTTCTAATCCAAATAGAATTCCTAGACATAAACTATATTATCATTCCCACCAAATTACTACCTTTCTATTGATACCAAACATGACATAGCTCCTATGGATTATAGCATTTATGAGATATCCATTGAAAATAATATCATAAATGCTTCCCTAAATCCAGACAGCATCACACACAGGGCTCTGCCCTGCCAGGGTCCCTGTCCCCCTTTGCCCCATTGCACACAAGGGCCCCCCCCCCCCCCCCCCCGTGGACCTGCCCAAGGTCCCCCTAGCCCCACAAAGTCGACCTAGAGCATCCAGTGTGGATGCTCTAGGTCGACTTTGTAAGTTCCCCTTTAAGTTGACTTTAATTTTAAGTGTAGACACACTAAGTCGACTTAACTAAGTTGACTTAAAGTCGACTTAGTTAAGTCGACTTAGTTAAAGTCGACTTAAAAGTGCAAGTGTAGACATAGCCCTTTTTACTGCTTTTCTATTTTTCACCCCTTTTTCCCCCTCCTACACATCCTCGTCTATGACTCTTCTCTCCTCTGTTTTCTGTAGGAACATTGCATATCACTTATTCTCTTCAGTATATGACAATAAAAGAAATATCTGAAGCTAGGAGCATCTAGAGTATTGTGGGATGGGCTGCTATACACAGCATTGGGAACAGCTGCACCCGTGTTGTACATGGGTTTGCTCAATTTTGCAGGCATAGTTTAGGCTGTAGATATCTATAGTTAGCCTGGTGCTAGGGAAAGACAATATAATTCTGGTTTTTTTTAAAGTTGTATATATATTTTTCCCCTCTAGAAAAATATCGTAAATGCTAGGAAGAAAAATTGAGCCACTGAGCTTTGGCTTTATGATTAATGTGATCAGAGCTTGACAGAGGTTCCCCAATTCATCAAGACCATATTCTAGCTGTCTACTTTCTTGCCTGTACCAAATGTATCTAATTACATGAACATTGCACAGCAAATTAGATGAAGTCTCATTTGTTGTCAGCCATGGAGTCTTATTATTTGCCTTCTGGTTTGTGTCAAAGGTTTGCTTCCCAATTGCTTAAAGTGACATTGCTATACATTCCTCTTTATCATTGTTTGCATATAACCTAATGAGAACACCACTTATTTCATCATAGCTGTCACATAGTAATCAGCAGGGTTCTCTCTAGCAGGATGGGACATTCAAGACAGTCGTATATATGCATGGCTGTTTGTTTGAGACCTAAAATCAAGACTTGCAGTACGGAAAGATAGATGAGAAATAAAAGAGCTTTTCATTCACTTTGGAAGCCCATTGTTCAGATGCCCAGAAAACTTGCCAGGTTTACATTTGTTGTTGGATATCATGGCATTTCAGTCATTTGCACTTTAAGAACCATGAAGATAGTTTTGGGGTTTTCTTTGGATTCTTCTAATTACTGAGCTTAAAATACATGGACCCTGTTGCATAACAAGCCAAGTCCAAGTTGCATCTTTTAGGCCAAAGTAATATTTACTTGGTCTTTGGGACATTCAACTTTTCAATCCCCCATCTTGTATTTTTGCTATGTATCATGATGTACTAGCTGTTTCATTTATGGAAATAACCATTGCAGGAAGCATGTGTCAGCTGCCAATGCTTGGGTTTTTGGCACAACCATGGCATTTGCTTGGATAATCCAGAAAAATCTTGCTTTTGCTCACTTTTGGTTCAAAGATTGGCAGATGTCTGACATTCCTAAGTTTCTTCACTCTGTTGTTGCACTGAGATCGCTGCAGCTGTAATGAGGGAATTCAATCCTGAGGCTGGTTTTGGTCAACATCTTCATTAATAATCTGGAGGATGCAGTGGACTGGAGGACAGAAGGAGGAGCAATGGTCTCAAATTGCAGTGGGGCGGGAGCGGGTCTAGGTTAGATGCTAGGAAAAGCTTTTTCACTAGATGGGTGGTGAGGCAGTGGAATGGGTTACCCAGGGAGGTAGTTGATTCTGCCATCCTTAGAGGTTTATAAAGCCCTGCTTGACGAACCCTGTCTAGGATGATGTAATCAGGATTGGTTCTGCTTTGAGCGAGGAGTTGGGCTAGTTGACCTCCTGAAGTCGCTTTCAACTGTAATCTTTTATGATTCTGTGAATCTAACTCACTTTGGCTCATTTCACACCAATGAGAACATTGTGGTTGTGAGATATCAGCTTGAATTCCAGTATCATTGGGTTTATGTTCATATGAAGAATGGGGAGAGAGGCAAGGGAATACCCCTATGAAGAGCAGAAGTAGTGGGTTACGATCAAGTGGAGAACAAAGTGAAAATGGAGCACATAGTGAAAAACAGATGGGTACAGTAAAAAGAGCAATAGAGAGTGGGAAAGAAATTACACTAGTGAAAAAGTAAATTTATATAGTGCATTACATCTGAAAACAACATCTAAAAAGAATAATATTCAAGGTTGCAAAATCAAGCACTCCAGAGTTGGAAAATGCCAAATTAAGGTTGTTTATGCAACCTTCATTCTGCTCCCTTGTGCATATGCCCTGTGATACACTCTTTAATTGTACAGTCAGACTCTTTTTTTCCACAGTGCACAGGATGGACTATGAGGATGAATTATGGTGGGAGTTATATATGTTCCCTACATACAATCTTGATTGATTGATTGATTGATTGATTGATTGATTGGGAGTTTTTCTCTGCACTTCTCACCAGATTTTGTTGTACGTAGAACACAGACCCGATATAGGTTGCGTCAAACTTTCAGACTCCAGTATTCCATTGAGCCAGTTGAGTTCCCTTGACGCATTAGAATGGGCTCATTTATAATAATGGGAATATTTATATTGTAGCAAGATTTTCTTATATGGCTTTTTAAAAGTTTACTTCATTAGGGCTCAATTGTGCAGTCCTTAATCTTGGTAATAACCTCATTTAAATGAATGGGACTACTTACGTCAAGTTTACAGTATCACATCTTTTAATAGAAAGTAAAATTCCTTCCAGAAACAGCAGGTGATTATTAGTAGCCCCTTTCTCTCCCCACGTGTAGGCTTGCTAGCTTCTCTATTTTTTCCAAACCAAAAAACCCCTTAACTCAGCAAGAAAGCCTCTGCCAATGCAAGAGCCCTCAGGGCTAACCCTTGGAAGCAGCATGCTTAGGCTTGACTCAGCAAGACACTTTTTAACAGTAGCTCCTAAACAGAGGCTAAGTTCTGTCAGACGCAGTGCAGTGTCACAAACAAAAGCAGTATTGTTTTTGTGCTGGTGCTCTAGTGGCTTTTCAGGGGTGGTTTTGATACACTTTATTTTTTTTTAAAAGTATCATTTAGTCACCCAAATTCTCTTGTCCCTTTAAAAAATAAATCTGAGTTCATGGGATCACAAGACCCAATTCACTATTGGTGTAAAATGTGTGAAATACCACTGATTTCAGTGATCTGCACCAGAGCTGAATTTTCCCAAAATGTCTTGACATGGAAAAGACTTGTAGTCCATCTCCCTGCCAATGCAAATTGTTCCCAGTTGTCCCTTTATTATATTTTTTCCTCAAGTTTAATTTTAAATGTCTGAGTAGGTGGGGCTTCCACCACTTCCCTGGGAGCTGAAGTTTTTCCTGGTATTCCTCCTACATTTTTCCTTTATCTGACTCCTGTTCTGATCATTTTACTCCATTGTTGTATGTCCTTTTTACCATGGTAAACAATTCTTCTGTCTCCTGGATCCTTGCAACTTTTTTTTCCAAAATCCAATCCCAAAATCCCTAGAAATATAGATCTATTCTAGGCAGAGCTGGCAATATTGCCCATCATTAAGTTTCTTGTTATAAGATCCTGTATTCAGTTGCTGATATCTTTTCTGAACCTTTAACCATTTGGGCTGAAATTTTCCATGGTGGATGTCTGCCTCAGACTGTTAAAGTTTCACAATGGTTCAGTCACTTGCAAGAACACGGTTAGGGGGAAAATATGTTTTGCTTTGTTACAAAATTTTTACAACCATTTTCTTTAGATGCTCTAGTGCACCTTGCTTTGGAGCAGTGAGTTTAAATTTGGCATGTGGCTTGGGATGTATCTTTTGCTGTTCCTCGGAAAAACCATCCACTTTTCACCAAGCTATAAGCATGATAAATCTCAGCTTGCACATGGTCAGCAGACATTTTAGAGTTTGGCAGCTAAATTCTCGGAGGAGTCCATCAACAAAGAGCGTTCTTCATCCCAGGACTGCAGGGATTAAACAGGACCTGCTCTACATGCGCTGTTGCTCCTGCTGCTGATACCTGGCCAGCATGGAAGAGGAAGCTGCCTGCCTTGAGTGCAGATAGGACAAGAGCTGGACAGAGGATAGCGAACGGGAATAGATTGGGGCCAGGTGCCTATGGGGTGACTGGGACTGATAGCTGGGGTTGGGAAGGGAGGAAGCAGGCTGGGATTGACTTGTCTAGGAGACTGGGATGAAGAACCAGGGTAGAAGGTAGAAGATGGAGCCCAGAGCAGGAAACTGGGACTGCCTGGGCAAGGGGAAGGACTGGAATGAGGAACTGGGGGTAGAGAGACTGGTATAAGGAGATGGGAGCAGTCCAAGATGGTACAGGAAATTTAAAGGCATCATAGCCCATCCCCAGACACACTCGTTCTGAGGTGTGAGTGATGTGTGTCACCTCTTAGATGCACAGTACAAAATTTCAGCTGGTGGGGTGAGGCAGGGGGTTAGCAAGTTAGCTCGCCAGTCATTAAAAGTAGAAGGCATTTCTGCCTTTGAGGGAGGGGGCAGGCCTTATTCCAGTAGGCTGATAAAACAGGGAGACTCCTTTCATTAAGATGCTTCTTTTAGAAACAAGCACAGCACACCAGTCAATTTACCTCAGACTGTACATGCCAATAAAAAGTGTGTATTTTCATATTTACTTTGCTACGGGAGTAGCAAAGCTTTGGCATGTTCTGATTGATGGTACTGTGCTGCTTTGGAGATAGAGAGCGCTCCCTCCGGAGTCAAAACAAACAGCTGCCCGGAGACACATTTTTGTGTACTTTGCAATTTCATTACTTTGACCAAATGGATATGTTGTTCATTTGGAAAGCAGTTTCTTGCTTATATGGTGTTTATGCTGTCCCCTTCTTTCTCCCAATCTTTCCCCCACCCCAACATACACACACCCACGCACGCACACACACACTTTATTTAAAATAAAATATGAGCAGGGGACTGGATAACTAAAGAGATCAGTAATGGGTTATAGAGCCCATTCCATTCAAGGATGCTGGCTCAAACCTAGCCCAGGTCTGTAATTACTAAAAGTTATTACCTTCCGATGGCTCTTTGGTGACTCCTATGAAGTGATCTGTGGAATGTGAATACAGTTCTCACTATAAAACAAGCATGAACAGTTCTGCTTGGACCCTTTGACCATTTCTTTCAAGAGGCCAAAGACTAAATAGTCAGATGCTAAATTGCCACTGTCTTGCTTTGAGCATTTGGAGAATTGCCTTCACTTGTCTGTGCCTCAGTTTCTCACTCTCTAAAATGGGGGTAGCAAGAAGTGAGAGATGATCTGTAAATGCTGAGTGTTGCTGTATGACCCTTTCATCTCTAGGGGTACGTCTACACTGGAGGCTCTGTTAAGTCGACTTAACCAGGGTCGACTTTAAGTCAACTTAAAGTCAACCTTGTTAAGTCGACTTAGGGTCTCCACAGCCCTGCGTCCGCACTGCCAGGTGCTAGTCAATGGAGGAGTGGCCAGAAACTCTGCGAGGGGGCCTGGAGGCCAGTTAGGTCAATTTAAGGACTATCCGCCATCTACCCTGGCTTAAGTCAACTTAATAAGGTCAACATAAACCTTAAGCTGACCTTCAGAGGTGGTGTTATTAAGTCAACTTAAGGACGTGCTTAAGTCGACTTAATAAGCGCCCAGTGTGGATGCAGTGGTCTGTAGGTCGACTTAACCGTCCTTAAGTCGACCTAAGGCTCCATTGTGGACATACCCCAGAAGTGATCTCTGTAGAGCTGGATTGTGGCATATTGGCAGAGCAGTATGTGAGGAGCTTCCATTGCTGTCATCTGTCCTGTGGATCCACAGAAAATGAGAACCCATAATTCCTATCAGCTTCACTGTGTGCTTGGAACTCGTGAACATATTAGGCCATTGGAATCCAGAGCTGGCCGCACTGGCACCTTTCACCAGCACTGAAGTCACATGGAATTAATAAATAAAAAAGGAGCAAGAGATGGTGGCTGCTCACTTGACAGCTAGAGAGTTTCTGTTGGTATAACCAGCTGCAGTCTGAATATATTAATCAACACCTCTCTTCCAAGGCCTATTTACAGTGTTTCAGTTTTGTGTCACAGTAATAATTATGCATATAGAGAGAATTATGCATTGTATTTCCTTAATTTGAGGAGATAATTTCTTTAGACTCTATGCTAAGCATCTTGAGGGAGACTTTAAAAGTGGTCTAGGGGACTTAAACACATCTCACAACAATTGCAGTGGAAGATGTATCTTTAAATCCCTCAGTGGTTTGAAAATCTCAGCCGAGAAGTTTAAATCCAAACAGATTTGAAAGTATGTTGTCTACAGTCACTAAGCCATAAGGTTAGGTGCAAGTCCTGTGGACGGAATTAATAAACGTACTAGGCCATATTTGTAGCTGTTATAAATTTGCTTCAAGGGAGGTATGCCAGTTAACACCAGCTGAGCGTTTGACTTGTTAAAGTGCAAGAGTTTTTTTCAAGACCTGAACTGCAGCTGTGACTCGATCCAATCACTGTAGGATGTGTAAAACTGGGTAGGATATTCTGCACTGGAAACAGGAGGCCTGATCTCCGAAGTCTTTTCTTTAAATCTCTGGCATGTGTTCACTGATGACACTCTGTAATCCACTGCTGCTTTTGAGTAATTGTCATTCTCAAAGCTTCATGTCACCAAGTCTTGCGTCGTAATCCCTTTGCTTACCTCACTTTATTTTAGGCAGGGACATACCCAGAAGTGATTTTCTGGAAGGGCCTATAACTGTTAGGAAGACGAGGGCTGCTTCCAGTCCGTTCAGGCAAGCGACACAATAGGCTGAAAGCTGCTGACAGCTCCAGCTGCAAGGTAGAAAGTTGAGCATAATTTTTTCTACCTGGCAACTGGAGCAACATTCAGCCTATTGCACCGCTTGCCTGAACTTCCTGCTTCTCTATGGTATGTTCTCCAGCTGTATCTAGTCCAGTTTCCAATGTCTCAAAGGATGGAGTTCCACCACTTCCTTTATCAGACTCATGGAATTTCTCTCATGGAATTCTCCGTTAGTTTATTTTGATAAGCCAGTCTATATCTTCTCTTCTTTTATTTCACCCCTTTACTCCTAGCAATTCCTTAATGTATCACCTTAATGAAATGTAGTACTACAGATATTTATAGAATGTTCTCATATAGCCCCTGCTCTTAGGAACCGATTAGCCCCACTGTAGCCTATAAAATTTCCTCAGAAATCAATTATTTCAGCCCCCCTCATTTTCATTGCACTTTTCTAGCACGTAGAGAAGAATGGAGAAGACCCATCAGTGACACTGGTTAGCGAGACAGAGGATGAGGTATTCCCTTTTCCCAGGGGCTGGACATTCTGCCTCCACAGCATTCTTCACCGCTGGCCCAAGGAAGCAAACTGTGGGAGGTAATGAGAGATAAAAACGAATGGCAAAAATGTTGGCTTACAACAGTGGAATTAGAATGCAGGATCTTTGATGTCCATGAAGAGCAGAGATATTTAAAATCTAATTCAAAACTTTCCCCTGCCCCAACAAAAAAAAAATATATATGTAGAAGTCCATTTACCCTGAAAAGATGAAGGACTGCATCAACTCTTCTGGGATTAGAACATGTGGTTCAAGGGAGTCTAGGTATTTCAAATCTGATGCTAAGACCACCCAGATGGCTGGAGCAAAAAAAAAAAAAAAAGTCCCTATTTGTTAGATCTGTGGATCTGGATACCCTGCCTGGAACTAACTGTACACACACATTTACAAAAACTCAAAGAGCTGGTCAGGGTGCTGCTGTTCTGAAAAGTTGCAAATCTGCAGAAAGCTTCAGCTGGAGTATATTCTTTCAAGTGGGCGTTCTGGATCCCTTCATTTGATTCTGAGCCACAGATGTATGTTTTTCTTCTGTGTGCCAGAGCCCTTTGAGAAATTGTACTTTTACATAGTTTTATGCCTGGTAGGCTTTTATATCTTTTCTTTTATGTTTCCCATTTGAAATGAAATAGACAAATAACACAACTACCCTCTCCCCCCCCCCCCTCGGGGGGGGGGGGGTTGTAAAATTTTCAGAAGTGCCTAAATGATTTAGGAGCCTAAGTGCCATTTCATTTTTAAAAGCAATTTAGGTATTTTCAAAGATATTAGGTACCTGAAGGTACTGACTGGATTTTCAAACATGCCTAAATAGATCATATGTCTAATTCCCATTGTCTTTCAATGAAATTTAGGCTCCTAAACCTAAGTCCATTTTAAAATGGGATTTAGGCTCCAAAATCGGGGGTGGGGGGTGTTGAAAATTTTACTTGAGGTTCCATTAATAGCACAGTGACATTGTAGTAACATCATGAAGATAAGCTCTTCTGCTTCATCTGGATTGTTCTTAAGAAACATCTCCCAGATGGTCCTGGAGGTACTTCAGCTACTTGCGATTTGCAAAACCCAATGAAAGACTAGTTAGCTGCTGATTGAATGCCTTATCTGAAAACCTCTATTAAGATCCCACAGAGTAACCACATATCCAAAATTACTGCTATTAGAGGAAGAGCTACAGGGCTGTGGTTCATACATAAATAAAATAGGAAAGTTTCAAGTTCATTTCTCCTTTAGGGCAATACTTTAATGCCGATAATTTGTCCTGATTCTCAGAATGCTGTGTTTCAGTACATCCTCATTTTCTACATTGCCTTTCATCCCAAAATGCTCTACAGTATTAAACACTTCAAGAGAAGACTGTGATATAAATGACAGAAAACGGTCCTGTTAAGATACTGGATGGTGAAAAAATTAAAGTGCTCCATCATCAAACCAAAAAATGAAAGGGAGCTTAATTTAAGAAAGATAGGCAAGGGGATAAAGAGAATTTTGAAGAAGAGATTTGCAAAGAGATGGACAGCTGATGAGTTGGAGTAGTTCATAAAGGCGTTCTAGGCAATAAAGCCTATGCTTAAGTCGGTCTCTATTCAGGAAAGAACTTAAGCACATGCTTAATTTGAAGTGTGTGCTTAAATTCCATTGACATCAATGGGACTTAATCACGTGCTCAAATGCATTCCTGAATTGAGGCTTTAAAAACACCCACTGCATAGATTCCATTAAATCCCACTTACGGTAGAATCTAGCTGTTATAAATATGAATGTCGCTTTCATCTGAATGGACAGTCTAGACTTTCCAACTGACTTTAGTCTTGTTAGGATGTCGGGTTTTTTGCTGTTCCAATGAAGGACTGGGCTTCAGAAGGGGCTCTCTTGACATTTTTTCATAGTTAAAATCTAACCTAAGAGAGATGGTGCCATAATGGCATTCAGCCTGGTCCTACAATGCTTAATGGGGAAAATTTGCATGGAAGTAAAGGGGATTCTTGTCCTAAATATGGACTGTGATCAGATATGCAGTTAAGAGGGAGAAGAGGATTGTTTTGGATCAATTTGGCGATTTAAACGGCCTGTTTTAAATCACCAAAGATTTCTGCATTCTGAATTAATGGTAGTTGTGCTTATTTAGATCTACTAACTGTCTAATACTTATCAGTGGCATTTCTTCCTTCTTTGTACTCTTGATGTAGCAAATATTAGATCTGCTCCAAATGGAAAGCACTGTAGTAAGCATTCCTATTATAATCTCAGCAGCCAGGTGACCTAGTAGATGGAATACACTGTATGATTTAAATACATACCCATTCCATGGCTAGGCTAGAATACGCTTCCCGCTATGTATCATAAACTTGTGTCTGATCCAAGGCCCACTGAACACAATGAAAGTCTTTCTTTCCGTTGACCTCAGTGGATTTTAGAGCCAGTGTGGTAACATCATTCATCTACATAATAGGTAGTTGGCTAATGGTATTGCACTGGTTTGTAATTACGGTAGAAACAGTGTCCCTAATATAGACACGTCTACTGTCCCTATTCCCCATAGTTGCCTGAGCTCCTCTTCAGTGTATTTGTCCTCATAACAGACTTGTGAAGTAAGGGAATAGTCATCCTTCTTTACTAATGGGGAATTGAGGCACAGAGGGTGCGTCTACACTTACAAATTAAGTCGACTTAAGGAGGCTTAAGTCGACTTAAAATACTCTGTGTCCACACTGGGCTTTCCTTAAGTCGATGTAAGCATTTCCTTAAGTCGACTTAAGGAAAAGTTAAGTCGACTTAATAACACCTCGATTTAGGTCGACTTAACGCTTAAGTCGACCTTATTAAGTCGACTTAAGCCAGTGTGGACGGGGATTAGTGCCTAAATCCACCTTATTAAGTCGACTTAAAGTGTTAAGTTGATTTAATAAGGTCGAAAAGGGGCTATGTCTACACTAGAAAAGTTAAGTTGACTTTTATGAAGTCGACTTAATAAGGTTGACTTTGTCGATTTAAAGTCAACTTTATTAAGTCAACTTAATAAAGTCAAACTTAACTTTCCAAGTGTAGACATAGCCAGAGAGACTGAGTGACTTGCCCACAGTCACACTAGAGGCCTGTGTTGAAGCAAGGAATTAAACCCAGGGCTCCCATATCTGTGGTTAGCACCTGAACCATGACTCCATCCTTCCTTTCTACTACATTAAAAGAGCCAGCGTGCAGATAACTAAAGTGTGTGAATTACCATATAATAGGGACGAGATCAGTGAGCATAATTTCATATTCTCCATGGGCTGGTAGGGAAGAACGTTCCCTGCAGTTCCTAAAAGTAAAAGTCAGAGCTGTTAGCGTTGCTTTTTGGCCCCCTGCTGAACTATTTCTGTCTATAAGGGATGAGAAATAATGTGAGGTGTGGGTGAGAGGAAATAAGTCTGTTTGGTATACTGTATTGAAACATTTAAATATGTTTACTTGCTTGCAAACTACCCCAATAGCACTCTCAAAACAAAGAAATAAAAATGTATATAGCATCCCTAAGCCCAGCAGATCCCAAAGCACTTTACACATTTCTAAAAGAGAGATCTCATGTCACCCACTGCTAAAATCCAGCCATCTCTGGAGCAGAATACAGTTGCTGTTTAATCTCACACAGCAAAATTCTCCTGCAGTTTAGGTGTTGAAGTGAAGAGTGCCTTAACCAATATAAATGCTAGGTGGAAATTAGATGATCAAAATGTAATAGCCTTCAATAAACTTTGGTCAGGATAGTGAATTTAACAGCCCTACTTTCACAAGTGTCCCAAAGGATCTTTAAGGAGCACAAGGACTCGGGACCCTGTTTTATATCCAACTGGAAAGGCGATGTCTCAGGCAGCAGTTCTCCTTCACAGTATGTTCTAGGGCATTGAGTGCTGAGTCAGATGTCATTAGGATGTCAGTATGTTCTAGGGCATTGAGTGCTGAGTCAAACCTACCTACTGATTCACCCACACCACTTCCTGCAGCACCCTGTGGTTTTCCTTGGAGGTCTCCCACTTCGCTTATGAGATCTAATACTGGTATGGTTGCAAACTTCATGTCTTCGTTGTCTAGCTTGATTCCAGTTAGCACTGAGATGGTACAGCATGTTTCTTCTGATGCTTATCTAATGCAGATAAGAGCTATCAAACCTTCCTCACTTCCCCTCCACTGCCTGACGGCTGATGAACCTCAGTGCTCCAGTAACTCTGTTTTCCAGGCTAGTTTCTCTCTTGATAAGACTGTACTTGTGTTGAGTTATGTGGTGATCTACATGCTGGACTTGTCTACACACACAAATCGCACTGATTCTACTAAAGATGTAATGTTAAGCCAGTTGACTTAAACCAGTGCAGCTTTGTGTGGGCAGTCTCTTACTTCAGTGTAAATCTGATTTATTCCTTGCACTGGGGCACAGATGTGATGGGACTTGCCCAAAGTTACATAGTTAGTACATGACATGGCTGGTAAACAAACTCAAGGGTTTTGATCACTGGTTGCTTGCTCTGAATTATAGAGCAGACCTCGCTCCAGAAATCTCCTACTGAATTCAGTAGTTTTCTGTCCTTCAATAGCTGGCAGTCTACCTTGCCAGTCTGGCTTTGATCCAGATTCTGGTTGTATGATTGATGTCATTGCTCTGCCTTTCATAAACCCAACCCCAATTCAATCAAGTTTGTGTTCATTGGTGGCTTTTCTCCCAGACAGTGCAATTTTGTGGTCCAGGCATTCTCCAGCAAAATTACTGAAATCTATAAATTTCTGGTAAGGGTATATATGGGGTGCGGAAGGTGTGTATAAAGTCTTTTTACTTAACAATGCAGGCTTTCCATTTAATTTCCTTCATCTATTATCACCTTAGCTGGATGAAATCTACACTGAAAAATAATCTTCTTGCATCAAGGTCTGTGCACTCTGATTGCAGTAGAGGTTCCAGAGGCAATGCTGTGCACCTGAGCAAACAGCAAAACTCTTCTACACATAGTGGGCCTATAGATTAAAATGAAATTAGAGAGCTTTTTGAAAGCTCTAATTAAAAGAAAGGGGAGATGGCGATCTGGCTCTGCTGAAGTTTCACACGGACTTCCTAAAAACGAGCTAATAAAAAATTCATGCAATACCATTGTTCCAAAGTGCTAGCCGTGTTAGTCTAGTTCAGCAAAACAAATCAAAACAAGGAGTCTGGTGGCACTTTTAAAGACTAACACATTTATTTATCGCATGAGCTTTTTTCTCCCATGAAAGCTCATGCAATAAATAAATCCATTGGTCTTTAAAAGTGCCATCAGACTTGTTTGTTACGCATACCATAGGATATTTTGCATTGGTTGTTCATTTTTGGTTCCCTTCTTTCTGCTCAGCTTGCTAACACCAGAATGAGATCATACGAGCTGAACTTCTGTAAATAAAGTGTGTCTACCACTAATAAATCCTTTCAGCTCTTCTCCTTTTGTTTAGCTTCTCCTCCAGGTAACATTATTGGTCAAGTGAAGCTTATTATAGTATCTGTACCATCTCATGCCTTTTGAAACTGGCTAAAAGCAATTTTATGGTAGGCTCGTATGGTTGTGTTGGTCCTTACATCATTAGAGTATCAAATATATTATATACCACTAAGCCAGAGTGATTATTTTGCTCTTCTGTTGCACACAGCATTAAAGTTTAGGCTGAAATGTGATTCACATAAAGGGGCATTGTTAACATAGTAGTTCTGGTCTAAGTTTCATTTCCTGTGCTGCTACTAATAGTTTTGATTATTTGAACCATGAAAAGTTTAAAAATCAAATTAATTTTTATACTACTTGTTTACTTTGGACACCTCACTCAACTTAGACAAAGGATAACATTTTCAGAAATATCTATTTTTCCAGTGACAGACATTTAGAAGCTCAAGTTTCAATGAAAGTCAGAGGAACTTGAGCACCTAAGGGCCTGATTTTCTGTTATTTAGGGACCTAAGGATGCAGATAGGCACCTAGTTAGATTTTCATAAGCAATTCAAGCATGTTAGGCACCTAACTGTCATTCATTTCAATGGGACTTTTAAAATCTGACCCTACAGCCCAGATATTTGAAAACGTTTAGGGGTTGTTGTACTCAGCAATGCAACACCTAACTGATTTAGGAGCCTGCAGCTTATTATGAAAAGAAATTCAGGCATGTATTTTGGCTCCCACCTGCCTGAATCCCTTTGAAAAGACTATGTAAGCACCTAAATCAGTAAGACATTGCATCACTGAGCATTGTAATGACTAAATGCCTTTAAAATCTAGGCCTTAGTGCCTCGGTGACTTTTGATAATGGGATTTAGGTTCCGAAATGACTTATGTATTTTTAAAATTTCTCCCCAAAGCTAGAATTGCCAGTTTCACAATTTGTTTGTGTGTTGTCTGTCTGTCTCTTTATGTAGACATTTATATCATGGTAATCACTGAAGTTTCTGGGTTCCTCACTGTATCTCATCAGTTCTGCTTTTTGAGTCTGGGGCACTCGCACCATGCCGCTGTGTTTTGCCTTTCCAAAACTTCACTGTAATGTTCAGAATAAACTGTTTGCTCTGCATTTAGTTGATTATGAATGTTTTCATTACAATGCAAATATGTTTAATAGCCTCACTCTCAAATTTTAGTAGGATCTGTATTTGATGATGTAACTACCTGACATTGTCTCTAAAAAAAATTATTTTACCTTATGCTAGTAAAATTAATAGATTTTCCTAATTGCAGCCCAAGCATATCTTCTTTTACTTGCCAACTGCTTCATTAAAAGCCATACAATGATAATATCTTTTGGCAGATTTGAGGCCTTATCTCTTACCTCACATGGTAAACCCATAATAAATATTCTACTGTGCAAAAATAAACTATTTCTTCATTGTTTTTTGATAATACATGTGGCAAATTTCAGAGATCTCCAAGAATCATAAACTTTCCTCCAAACTATGCCAGCTTTCCATTTGCATAGAGAAGATCCAGGATGAGTCACTGGCTAGGTCTGGGTATTGGAAATAGGATAGTCTTTTGTCTCTGAGCCTGCTGTTCAGGGTGTCAACAGTCACCCAAAATCATTACCTTTAGATTGATGTTCATTGGCTTTTGTCAATGAGTTAAGGGCTCATTCCAGCTCCTGCACTAGCAGCACAAAACTCCACCAATTTGCAGAGAGACCCTGGACTGAAGGAGCCTGGAGATTGTGGTACCTCAGCCATCCCTTAAAATTACCTCCAGTTCAGCTGAGGTTCCGTAGCAGGGGGTGAGGCACCCGCTGACTGTGCTATGTCTTGGAGATAAATGGAAAACTTTGATCCCTACGGGTGACATTCAGCTACTTTTTTCAGTGCGTTAAAACGCACCATCTAAAATTAAAGTAAAAAATAGTCCAAAGTGGGAAAATGGCAGTTTTGAAAGACTGCATGAGGATTGGATAAGTTGATTCTGCCATCTGCTGTGTTTAGTAATCTGCTTTCCAAAGTGAAGATGGACTTCGTACTCATGAGAGGAGGCAGCATAAACAAATCAGAGTATTCTGTAGCGAGGGGAAGGGAGAGCATGGGATTGATGTGCCCAAGATCACTTCAGAGGCAGAGTTTGATCAACTTTTAGAGTGAATGGAGCTGTTCAGCAGAAATGTGCAGTGTTCACTGTAGAAGCTGATAGACTCTCATTGCTCTCCCGAAACAAATCTCTCTGCAACTAAGAAAACACTCTGAAATTGTTTTTTGCATTTGCAGAAGCTGGATAAGCCTTCTAAAAAAATCTGATAAGTAGCAGTCAATTGAATTAACCGTTGTGGACTGTATTGCAGTGTCTTAACAAAGTCCTTCTGTATGGTCTCCCTTTGTAGACACAATTTTATAACTTAATTTCCCTACCAAAACGTCAGTGTTTACTTAGTAAGAAATCTGTTCTTTGTCAGTTCAAAACAGTGATTTCTTTATTACCACTTTGCGCAGGGAATGACAGCACCGAGTTGGCACTGGAGCAAGTCTGGTTGAGTCTGCAGCCGTTGTAATGGAAACAGGGTGAACTGGGGGTCAAGTATAATGGCATCTGTGTACAGAAATGTGTCCGCATAAGAAATAGTAGCATTAGATAAAAGAATGGGGGATGAGGCTTACAGGTCTCCTGCTGGACGCTGGTGAGCTGTTGTGTGATGGAGGTTTTTACTGATATGTGTGTAGTACTGCTGGTGTTAAGTGTAGATTATTTATTCAGTAGCAGCAGTATAATTAAGATACCCAAATAGAGCCTGACTGAATGTGGCCATTGGGTCTTCACTATAAATTGTGAGTGCTATGTCTCCGTGAATATTCCATATTCCTTTCTTAATAAATGCATGATGGTTTTTCTCATTGGGACGTTGGAACAGATACCACTATTGTTCATATGAACATCCAGAATGAAGCGTATTGGTCAGCAGGTTTCAGTGTTGTACATGTGCAATTAGATTCAAAGCGCTCAGTGCACCTAGGTTATGGGGAAAACCATGAAGTGAGTGGACATCTTGCTATTGATTTCAACAAAGCCAGGATTTCACCCTTAGTGAAGGTCTTAGGTTTTTGTGTCCCGTGTATAGTTTCATTTATGACTGAGTCCATTTCACTCTCTATTGTTATACCATGCATTAGAGCTGCCCACAAATGCCAATTCTTTTTCCATTAATTATTTAATTTTAGAAAAAATGTATTTTTTTTATTATTAATTTCCATGAAATTTTTCAGTGACAAACCAAAAGGTAAAACTGAATGTTTTTCCCCCACACCCTCTTTTCCAGTGGCAAAATAGGAAAAAGGAAAAGCAGAGCAGAGTGGAGTGGGAGGAAATAAATAGGAGTGCAAAATAAAAAGTGAAGCATTCTTGTTAGTTTGGTATGCAGGCAGAATAGATTCTTACGTCTTATCTTACCTACCCTTCGAGGGCCATACACATTTCCATTTAGAGGGAAAGAAATATTGACATAGTTGATAGTCTCTCCAGCTTTCCACTATGCATTACACACTTCAAAGTGTTTATGAAGTGATGGGAACTGTCATGGTGTGGATGCAAAGAGGGCCTTTGGTCCATCTAAACCTGTCAGTGAAACAAGTTAAGGAAGACTAGTTATTAAAGATCAATGTATTTACTATACCCTTCGGAGTTACAGCATGTTCTGTGGCTGTTTAGAGTATGTCAAGTAGTGGTATAATTAATTCCTGCAGAAAACTGTGTGAGCTCCAATCAGAAATCCTTGCCAGCATCGATAGTTACATATCTCACTCCTTAATGCACACACACAGAGAGAGACGGTGTGTGTGTGTAATAAGTGGGCATATTGACAAGTTCCAAAGGGTTAGCCATGTCAGTTTAGTTCAGCAAAACAAACAAGGAGTCTTGTGGCACTTTTAAAGACTATCACATTTATTTATCGCATGAGCTTTCACAGGAGAAAATCCCGTATATGTGTAACATACTGGCAAAGTGCATTTTGTGTCCACTTCTCCTGATGATAAACAAAGGTTAGGTGCCTGCTTCTGCTCCTAGCAAATGAACGTAGTTCTTAGCTTTAATGGTGGCTTTGGAGTTGAACATCCCAAACTGAATCTCTGCTGATGAGCCAGCCAGGGGTCACTGCATAAATATGAACAATCTGTATTATTTGTATTGCAATAGCTTCTAGAGATACCATTCATGGATTGTAGCCCCATTGTGCTAAAAACCATTCACACACATAACAAAAAGATGGTCCTCAGCTGAATGGGTTTGAAGTCTATAGCATATAAATCTAAAATATTTAAGATCACATACGAAGGAAGCGTGTATGTGTATAGACTGTAACATAAACCGATATATATCTATATGTAGATATGCCGTGTATCTTTGTGTGTGTATAAATTGTGCACATATAGACAGATTTTTTTACTATTCCCATTTTGGTTCCTTCCCCCCCCATCACCATTAATCATGATGATTCAGTGTTTCCTCGTGTTGTTTGCAATTGTATGATGTTGCTTAGAAGAGGCATCACAGCTTCATATGAGCCCAAGTCCAAGGGTTTTGCCCTGGCACTCTAGAGACAAATAAGACTTAATCACACTTTTCATTGCAAGATGAGCTACAGGCCTTCCTTCCTCTGGTGTCTGTTAGTTTAGGGATTTAGGGATTTCAGGTTATGGGAAATGGGCCATCTCAATAGCAGAGGGAATATTAGTAGTCACTGTCCTGGAACAAGCCCATTTTTCACTCATCCCTCAATTTATGGTATATTCCAACAAGGTGATTTTGCTGTGGCTCTCTGGTGTAACATTTTCTTCTTCAAGAACTATCCCTACGGGTGCTCTACTTCAGGTGCATGTGCATCTCTGCGTTTTTGATTGAAGATTTATGATAGCAGTGCCTGATTGGCCCACGGATGCACCTTTCGCACCCTCATGCCCTGCACAAAGGATATAAAGAAATGCGTGGGCAAATCACCCTCAGTTCCTTTTCAACCACCTTTGGTTTGAGACTGAGTGTAGATCATGCCTCTCCCCTTCAACATGGTTATTCTTGAATTGTTTGGTAGTACTGTTAGAGTTACTTGATGGGAACATTCTTCCCCTACCATTTTGATTTTTTAGTTTGTTTTTCCCCCATGAAGGCATTTATTCCAAACTTGGTCTAGGTTATGCTGGGGTCCCCAGGTTTTAAGAAGTGTCTTAAGTCATAGGAATCCTCAATACCTCTCTTGTTTATGAGGTACCCATAATCCATAGTAAGTACAAGATTTGCTCATGTTTCAAGAGCAGATCTTGAAAGAACATCAAGATAAAATTCAGACTTTTAATGGTGGAGCAAGCATTACAATCAGCTTCTGACCCAGTACTGAGGACATCCAGTATACAGGGCTTTCAGTATCACCAGTTCTCTATCTACCTCAGATCCATGATCACTGAGTCTCTAGAGATTCAAGTGCAAAAGCACCGTCTTCAATGTTTGGGTATTGGTCACTGAAGGCCTGAGGAGAGACTGCTTCTGTGACATGATTCACAGAGCTATACCATCTAAGCCTCTGACTATCGATAAAAAGAATGGGTGCATTAGTTCTCCTATGAAAGCTCAATCACAGTCCAACAAGAAGCCCTAGAGACTGCAAGTCCCAAAGGGAGTTCATGTTAGACGCCGAATGCTCTGAGACTGTGAAGGCTTTTAAAACATCATCTAAGAGCTGCATCGCAAAACCAGATTTGATGCCAAGGACCTCTTCAACTTTGGAGAGCTGAACCCAGGCTCGCAGTGGTATTACCTCAGAGTTCTGTGTCACCAGACTCTGTTCTCCCTTGGGTACCTATCATCAGGTACTTCATTGGTACTGACAGAATTTGACCCTGGTTTTTCTCATATCAGGTGTTTGGGTTCTGTACTATTAGCACTGAGGCTGGCTGCCACAGAAAATCTTCAAACTCCCATCTATATACGAGTGGTACTGCATGAGTTTAGATACTCTACTCTGTCTCCACCAAGCCAGAATATCCATTATTTACCGATATTAATCATCTTGCAGTTCTACTGCCAAGTGGGTCATCAACTCCACATCTGTCACTGAGCCCATCTTACTCACTAATTTCAATGACACAGGCTGCTTCAGGAGTTGATGAAACCCTTCAAATTCTGTTAGAGAGGTTTCAGGAGTCCTACCTTAAACTGGAAATATAACACAGTTCAGCCTCTATGCAGGTAGCCATATCTCTCAATGAAGCATTGCTGAAGCCTTCTAAAGCCATCTGGCAGATTCCAGTTACACGATCACCTGTTTGCAAACATGCAGATAAAAGGTGATTTTTTTTTACCCAGAGGTTTTGATTTTTTTTATTTATTCACCTTACATCGAATCTGATAGAGTAAACATCATCAGTGAACATGGTAGATGCACAATTCTACCCCTTTTTCTGAAGACCACAAGAGACTCGGCCATCTGATCAAAAGTCCTACTCCTCAGTCACACTATAATTTTGAATTGCGACCCACCAGTCACTTATGGTGAAATACAATTATTTAAACTACAAGTTTAATTCTTTTAAAGAGTACTTTCAGGAGGCACATTGGCAGCAATTCCAGGTTATCATAAAGGAAGGTCAGTTTTGGCAAAAACACAGGCCTCCTTAGATGCTGCAGCACAATCCATATCCACTGCGATCACAACGCAATGAACATCTTGGCTATGATTGTTGAGTTTCCCTAGGGGAGTACAGAATGCTGTTGAAGACCTTTCTTTTGATGGCCACAAACTATTTGTTCAGCCTAAGGATGACTCACTTCACACTCATAGGCTATGTCTACACTGGCAAGCTAGTTCGAATTAAGGAGGCTTAATTCGAACTAACTAAAGCCATGGCTATACTAGGCTTTAGTTAGTTCGAATTAAGGGCTTCCTTAATTCAAACTAATAAGTTCAAATAGGGTATTCGAACTAAAGGGTTAATTTGAACTAATTAGTTCGAATTAGCCAATGTGGCCATGTTAATTCGAACTAATTTCTTAGTTTGAACTAACCGGCCATTGAAAGGAATGGGGATCGCTAATTCGAGCTAAGCAAGTGCCATGAATGGCACTTGCTTAGTTCGAGCTAAGTTTTCCTAGTTCGAATTAAGCTAATTCGAATTAACTAAAATTAGTTTGAATTAGTTAGTTCGAACTAACTAATTTGAACTAATTTTAGCAAGTGTAGACATAGCCATAAAGACTTGAGGGCTACACTCATATTCCTTGGTATCTATACAAAGGTAGGTTTAGCAGGTCTCAGACTATACAAATGTTTTGTCCAACCCATTTTTCTAACTTCCAAAGGCCACCCAAGCTATCATGCAAGAGACCTAGATATTGAAAGAAACAGCCAGTTTCTGCCATGGCTTCTTCATCTCAGCCATCTATGTCTTCCAAGCACCAGTTCGTATGGCTTGATTGGGTGTCTGAATCATCCAATCAACAGGAGCTTACTGTTATACCATCCTACCCTCCATTTCCTTTTCGGATACTGCCTCTCCCAGGTTCAAGCTGCATCTCAATGGATTAATAGGTGTTAGAAGACATAACATCTGCTTACACCTTCCCCACTCCCTCTCATCCCCATTCCTTTTCAGGGACCCATCTCACAGTCAATTGCTGACACAAGAGATGGCTCTCTACTATGTTAAGTGACCATAGAATCCACTCCTGTACAGCACAGGGGAAAGGGATTCTATTCAGAGTACCTTTTGATTCTCAGAAAGAACAGAGCATGGCAGCCAATAATAGATCTCAGATGCCTGAACAAATATATGAAAAAGCAAAAGTTCAGGACATTGACTCTTAACAGCCACATTTCCCTTCTGGATTCCCAACCTACAAGATGCATATTTTTATGTGGTAATACTTTCTTTAATTCCTATTCAACCATGACCACGAGCAATATTGGGTGCTCCCTTTCAGCCTCTCCTCAGCCCTCAGGGTATTCCAAAATAATTATGGTGGTGATAATCATGCACCTTAGTTGTCCAGGTATAAGTCTTCCTTTCCCTTTGCTTTCTTCCTTTGATCAGAGCCAAGTCAATCAATATAATGACAGACAATTTGGTCTGCATGTATTATGTTAATTGTCAAGGAGGTGCACATTCCTAGAGCCCTGCGCGGTTACAAATATGTGGATCCATATCCAACCTGCGTCTGCAAGAAATGGTCTGCGGATATCCGCGTTGTATCCGCAGATGCGGAAATAATGCAGATATCCACAGGTATCTGCATATTTGCAGAGCTCTAGCCCTGTACAGATAAAAATATGTGGATCCGTATCCGATCTGCATCTGCAAGAAATGGTTTGCAGATATCTACTGATATAATGCGGATATCCGCGGATTTGCAGGGCTCTACACATTCTCCCCCTCCCCCCCCCCCCCACTTTCTGAGCCAAAGCAGTTAAGCTCTGGAGTTGGTGTATAGCCAACTAGATAGTCATCTCAGCTTCTTACCTCCCTGATGTTCTAAATTCTGTGGCAGATAACCTCAGAAGACACTTCTTCTCAAATTATTAATGGGAGCTAGACTTCCAGGTCCTCAACAGAACATTCTTGCCATGGGGATTCCTAGGGGTTGATCCTTTTGCTACACCAGCCAATATAAAGTGCAGCAAATTGTGTGCCAGGAGAGATATACACCCTCAACCTCTAGCAGATATCTTTCTCATTTCATGGGCGAGAGCCCTCTTTATTCGTATCCACTGATGCCGTTACTTCTGAAGGTTCTCAGCAAGAGCAAGTAAGACCGAGACAGAGTCATTTTGATTGCTCCAACTTGACCACAACAGATATGGCATCCTTACCTCATCCAACTTCCTTCTCACTCACCTTGGTGGCTTCCGATCACTTCTCATCTGTTGTCTGGATGTTGGTCAGACACTTCACCACAAAAGGGAGGTTCTGCAGCTCCAAATATGGTTCCTCAGTTGTTCTCAGGGTTAGAGACTTTCTGGTCATCAGAAGTGCAACAAAGATCATTAAATAGTAGAAAGGAATATAAGAGATACATACCTTCAGAAACTGAAACATTATCATCTTTATTGTAATTATCATCGCCTTTCAGCTGCCCATTCTTGTTTTTCCGCAATCTTGGATTACCTGTTGGAATTGAAAAGATCAGGTCTTTCTAGGAATTCCATCAAGGTTCACTTAGATTAAAATCACACTCTCTGGTAGAAGGTTGCTCAGTCTTCCCCATCCCCCATCACAGTGAGATTTCTAAAAGATCTAGTGAATCTTTTCCTGCCAATCAGACGTCCTATGCCAATCTAGGATCTGAGCCTTAAGAGCCTTATGAAACACACTTTGAGCCACTTGCTACATGCTCCTTGTTATACTTATCTATGAAGACAGCCTTCTTGATGGTCATTAATTCTGCACAAAGGGTTGGGGAGCTCTGAATGGCAGACTCTCCATTCAGTGTTCTCTACAGAAAAGGTGTCTCCTCTGCCCCATCCAAAATCTTTATCTGAGGTATCTTGTGAATTTCATATCATTCAGACTATTCACCTTCCAATTTTCTCCCCAAAGCTGCATCCAACTAGACAGGTATCTACTTTCCATATCCGAGATGTGAGGGGAGCATTAGTTTTTTATTTGGATAGAACCAGGCTCTTTCGAAAAATTCCCTAGACTTGTTGTGTTGATTGCAAAGAGATCCCATCCCAGGGATGTGTGGTTCCCATGCAGAGACTCTCAAGATGGATTTTGGGGTGTATTATTGTTTGTTATGAGTTGGTTCATGTTCTCCCTCTCCTTAGAGTGCTAGCTGATTTACAAGATTGCAGTCTGTCTATAGCCTTTATCAAAATATACTAGTTACTGAAATGGGCAGATCCACAATCTGGATATCTGTGCATACTTCCTCCAACCATTATGCTTTTCTTCATGCTGCTAGAACTAACACTGAAGTAGGCAATGCAATTCTCGCTTCAATACTGAACTTTCCCTCAAAGCTTTCTCCTTATGAGACACCTGGCACTCAGGAGTTACCCAAAGTGGAGCACCCCTAGGGACACTACTCAGAGAAGAAGGAGGGGTTACTCATCCTGTGCAGTAACTGCAGTTCTTTGAAATGGAGGCACTATGAGCACTTTTCTCCCCTCTCTCTTTCCCCTCTACTTCTAAGGGTCCCTTTGGAGGCCTTACGGTAAAGAAGGAACTGAGAGGAAGTTCACCCATACAATCCTCTACATTGCTGCAGTGGGCAGGCCTGATCTTCAAGTAGGTGGGCTCTGGCCTACCCAGGCCCACCTGTGGCTACACCCCTGGTGCGTGTTTTCCTGAAGTGGAGCACTCAGAGAGCGACACATCTTGAAGAACTTCAGTTACTGCACATCGGTGAGTAACATCTTCTTGCCCTTTCCCTGACACATGGCTTATAAAGAAAAGTCAAAGCCATGGGCTTGGGCACTCAAGGTAGCCAGGATGCAGAAGCATAACTGTTTTGGTAACATGATGTCAGAATACAGTTGTCAGATGTGAACTCCTTCAGCCAACATTGCCTGGAGTAGTGCTGCTGTCAACTGATTTCATCTCTTCAAGATCCAAGAAGAAAAAGCCACCTAAATATGGTATCTCAAGAAGACACTGCGCTGACGCATTAGTGATCAAGAATGGAATTTTCCGTTATGACCAGTATGTTTTCCTAACCACCGTTCTTCCATTACAGTCAAAGTATCTCCCTAAATGTGCCAATACTCTTCATAATATGTCCTAAGGGAAATCTCCCTTGAACCGATCAGACGCAGATCAACCTCTGTGTCATTGTCTTGGTATTTCTTTCTAATTCTATCTCCCCTCCCCTCTTTGGAGCTGTCTCCAAAGGCTGTCATGTCTTCATCAGCAACAGCTACAAAATGCATCCTTTTCTATTGGTATCATCAAAATCTTGCCCATATCTTTGTCATCTCCTGCCTTATCACCTGCTTTGTTTCCTTGGTTCTCCCAGTATTCCCCCGGCAAGCCACCCAAAAAATTTTGTCAAAGCCATCACCATCTTCCAATGCTGTGACTGTGTCATTCTCTTCTTTGAACCCCTTGTTAGCTGCTTGTCTCTCTTGGAGTGAAGTTCAACCTTCTCCTGGTTATTCTTAAGGATCCACGAAATAATACTCTCCTCCTGTTTCCCACTTCCCTCTTAAGCTCCTGCTGAAAGGCTCACATTGGTTCTTTTCCCCACTTCCATCTTTTTATCTGCTTTCATGCCTTTTCTGTCTTTCTATCTCAGCCACCCTTCTTAGAACATACTTCTTCCAGGAGCCCTTTCATCATTAGTCTCCCAAGAAACCAACTTTGATACCATGGTATTAACATTTTTCTCTACCATTCCTTGACTCATTCATGTTTTTGATGTTTTTCAATCTTCTCTGCCATGAGACATGATGCTGAACATTCTTCAGTCCTTGTTACTGGGGAAAAAAACTAGTGTGAAAAGGTGGGCATTGCAGAATTTAAATTAAAAGATCATGTAAGTAAGATAATTAGATAAAAAGGATCTGTGGAGCTGAAACAGAATGTTTACTCACTTTGATGTGATATGGGAACACAATGGTCTGTGAGGCTGATTAAGTATAAAACAAAATTAAAAAATCACCATTATTATGCTTGAATCAAAAAATCTTACTTTAATATGCTAATTCATTTTGGGTTTGAAGGTACTTGATCAACTCTATTTTTGGTCTTTGATGTCTCGCGTGTTTGTCTTTTCCATAATGGAGAGTGACTTTGCTTGTTAACAGCCTGTGTTTTTCTTTCAGTTTGGTGATCAATAAAATGTGAAATTTTATTAATTGTTTCTATTTTTTTATCATCTCTGCTAAGTGCAAGTTTCTGTACAGGCACAAAATAAGTGACTGTTTATATTCCAAGGACTTGCTCTTGCCCAAAATTACACAGGTCCTTAACTTTACATATTTTGAATGATGCCATTGACTTCAGTGCGTAAACGTAAGCCCATGCGTAGCTCTGTGTAGAATCAAGGTCCAATCTGGCAACACAGACATGATAGAAAGGAAGTGCAGTACTACTATTTTCATTTTATAGATGGGAAACTGAGGCACAAAACCACTAAGGAGCTGCTCCTGCTTCCACTGACATTAATAGCTAAATGGCCATTGACTCTAGCAATGCATGATTAGCTTTTAAGGGTCAGATTTTAAAAGGTATTTAAATGCCAAAAGATGCAGTTAGGCACCTTGTGGGATATTCGTAAGTGCCTGAGAGTCTGGCTGTCATTGAAATTGATGGGAGATAGCCACATATCTGCAACTTTAGGCAGCTCAAAACTTTAAAAATCTGTCCCTAAGTGACTTGCCCAGGATCATACAAAGAGTATCTGAGAACTGAACCTGATTTCCAGAGTCCACATCTTAATCACAATTCCTGAGATCCATACATTTTAAGGGTAAAAGGAAACCACGCTGGCCACCTCGTGTGACATCTGTGACTCAGACTATGGAAGTGCACCCAGTAATTTCTACAGTGGTAGGAATTATTTTTCCCTACTACTTAAACCCAGCAACTTGTGGTTGAAATAGATCATATATTTTAGGAAGAGAACAAATTTTGATTCAAAGCCTACAAGTGATGATGAATTTACAGATGGGAAAACTGAGGCATAAAGAGGTGAACTTGCCCAGAGCAAATAGCAGGACAGTGGCAGAGTTGGGAATTAGAAACCATGTCTTCTGAGCTCCAGTCTAGAGCAGTGGTTCTCAACCTTTTGCAGGTCATGACACACTTGGTGGCATATCACAATCCTACAGGATACCGGCCCATCGCAACAAGCCAAATCCAGCTATCTCCCCGGCTCTCCGTGACACACTTACCACTGTGTGGCGACACACTAATGTGTCGCAACACAGTGGTTGAGAACCACTGGTCTAGTGCCTTATTCACTGGGCCTCATCAACAGTGTCTCTGAGGTGCTAGCCTCCAATTTTGGTAGGTGTTCTAATTCTGGGAGCCATATATGCAATCATCAGGCCATTTTACAGGATTATTTCCCAAGTCGTGTTTGAAGGATTCCCAGTCGACAGACTGATCCAAATCAATTTAAAGTCAATAGGAATTGGTCAAAGCCACAAGGCCGCTGATATCCCTCACTTATCGCTGCAGATAGTGAGGTGAATATTGGCTGCTTTCTACATTGAAAAATGAAGAAAATTCTCCCTAAATGTTCAAATCATAAATGAATTTGATGTGAATCACTCATGACCCTGATCTGGTGGATTCTCTGTATTTTAAAGTATTTAAATTATGATTTGAGGACTTTAATAACTCAGTCATAGGTTAGAAGGTCATTACAGGAGTGGAAGGGTGAGGTTTTGAGGCCTGCATTGTGCGGGAGGTCAGACTAGATGATCATACTGGTCCCTTCTGACCTTAGAGTCTATGGCTATGTCTACACTGGGAAAATTTAGTCAACTTTGTTAAGTCGACCTAAAGTCAGCCTTGTTAAGTCGACCTAACAGAGTGGCAATACTTTAAGTCGACTTAAGTTGACCTTGTTAAGTCAACATAGCAACTTTAAGTTGACTTAATAAAGTCGACTTTGCACTAATCCCCGTCCACACTGGCTTTAAGTTGACTTAAGAAGTTGACTTAAGGCTTAAATCGACCTCAGAGGAGGTTTTATTAAGTCGACTTAAGCTCTTATTAAGTCAACTTAAGAAAGGGCTTAAGTCGACTTAATAAAAGCCCAGTGTGGACGCGGCTTTGTTTAGGTCAATTTAAGCCTCCTTAAGTCAACCTAACTTGCCAGTATAGACGTACCCTTAGAGTCTATGAACTCTCAGGCATACCTTTGTTCTGAGGTATGTCACTCACTGTAGTCCCAAAATTACTTCCCAAACAAGGCGTTGTTCACTTTAGTTGATGAAGCTGGTTTCACATCAGAAATAAACAGTCATGAAATGGAGGTTTCACTGAGAGGTAGTTATGCTGAAGAAAGGAGAAATCTCACAGGAGTTGTTACCATCAGGAATAATTTGTGGGCATTCCTCCTTTAGGAGCTCTGTCAAACATTGTGTCCTGCATTTAGGCATTTGCAAGTTGATATGGTGTGGTGCTCCCTTATTGTCTCTTGACATTGGGTGGAGTGGTGGGTCCTCAGCACTTCTGAAAATCAGACCAAAGGTGACTATTTTAGGAAGCAGGTTCTGGCTTTTCTTTTCTTTTTTTTTTTTAACTTTTAACAAAAACGCAATACTTACCACGCACAGTTTGTTTCTTAACAGTTTCTCTCTATTCATTTCTCTGTAGACTATGTGAAGTTTTATTACCCAAACAATCATTTGCAAATGTCCTTATTCCATTAAGCAAGTGGAAAGTATTCACTGCTTTGTCTTCCACAGAATGAATGCATTTGGCACCTTAGAATTAATTTAAACTAGTAATGGGGCCTTTAACATTGGTTAATTGTCCTCCTGTCAGTGACTTTTATTTAATCAGCTCAGATTATTTCACAGAAATAAATGCAAGTTCTTTAACTATCACATTATTAACACAATTTCACTCCAAATTACTGCTACTTAGCACGTAACGGTGATGGGCCAGGAAGGGGGACAGTGTATGTGAGGAGGGAAACCAACACTCTCCGCTACATCTAATCTTGCGGGGAAGTTACCACTCGCTCACTGTGAGAGGGAGATCGTAAGGGGTTTGTAGATTATTAAGTAAGGGATAGGAAAGAAGGTCAAAGGATTTCTTTAGGGGGTATGTCTCCTCAGTTTTCATCTGCTTTGACTCCTTTTGGAGCACAGAAAATATCCAATCCAGCCTTAACCCACCACTGCTATATTTATATTACTGTGGGGGCAGATGCAGGGCAGTAAAGGAAGAGAGGCATTTGCAGAGAAGCTATGATGGTGCTGGGTGTCTTAGAGATTCAGCTTTCAGGCACACCTGAGCTGATTTTGTACAAGAGGGACAGGGTGGGCATTGGGAGATGGCTCTAATCCCAGTTTATGGCACAAATAACTCCCATGGAAGTTGGTCTGATGCCCAGGCATTCTTTCTGCCACTTTATTAAACAAATAATTAAAATGAAAGCTACGCTGTTAATTGCTGACTAGATCACTGCACTTATTTACAAATTAAAATTCCTGAGAACCACTGGCATGTATCTTCTCTAAATTCCTAGTGGCCTCAGACACCATCACCCCAATGGGGAGTCACTGCCAAGAAGTAAAGTTACTACATGGCTGATCAGTAGGGTTGTTGTTCCAGCTCAAGGGAGATAAAGGGCATTTTGAACAACTGTGTCTAGCAGTGACTCCCAGGGACATAGCAGTTCACATACGCCATTGTGAGTGGTGCAGAGAGGGACATATACTTATCAGCCTCTAAAAAACGTAAATAGGGATGGCTAATGACATATTGTGCTGCATTAATAGGAGCGTAGACAGCAGATTAAGGGGCGTGATTTTCTCCCCCATTCATCCCTGGTGAGGCCTCATCAGGAGTATTCTGTCCAATTTTGGGCCCCCAACAACAGGAAGGATGTGGACAAATTATAGACAGCTCAGGAGAGGACAAAGAAAATTATTAAGAGGCTGGAACATGTGACCTATGAGGAGAGGCTGAGGGAACTAGGCTTGTTTAGTCTGCAGAAGAGAAGAGTGAGGGGGATTTGATAGTGGCCTTCAACTCCCTGAAGGAGAGGTTCCAGGAAAGATGAAACTAGGCTATTATTAGTGGTGGCAGATGACAGAACAAGGAACAGTGGTCTCCAGTTGCTGTGGGGGAGGTCTAGGTTGGCTATTAGGAAAAACTTTTTCACTAGATGGGTGGTGAAGCACTGGATTGGATTACCTAGGGAGGTGGTGGAATCTCCATCCTTAGAGGTTTTAAGGCTTGGTTTGACAAAGCCCTAGCTGGGGTGATTTAGTTGGAGTTTGTCCTGCTTTGAGCAGGAGGTTGGACTAGATGACCTCCTGAGTTCCCTTCCAACTCTAACATTCTATGATAATAACCATTGATGGACATATCTTCCATGACGTTAACTAAATCTTTTTTTAATCTTCTTTTGTCCTTCACACTATTCCTTGGCAACACAGGTTCACTGCCTGTTGTGTGAAGAAGTATGCCTTATGTTTATTTTTAAACCTGCTGCCTTTTTATTTCATTGGGTGACCTTGTGTTATGTGAAGGGACTTTCCTTATTCACTTTCTCCACACCACTCATGAATTTATAGACCTCTAGTATATCCTCCCATTTTCTCTCTTCTAAGATGAACAGTCCTGGTCCTTTGAGTCTCTCCTCAGATGGAAGCTGTTCCTTACCCTTAATCATTTCTGTTGTCCTTCTCTATATTTTTTCTAATTCTAATGTGTCTTTTTTGAGATGGGACAACCAGAACTATATATATATATATCTATATGCAGTATTCAAGGTGTGGGAATCCCAGGGCTTTCTCTAATGGTTTGTATTTTCTGTCTTATTATCTATATCTTTTCTAATAATTCCTATCATTCTGTTAACCTTTTTTTTTTTTGGACTGCCACTGCACGTTGGGTGCATGATTTCAGAGTCTTATCCACAATGACTCCAAGATAGCTTTCTTGAGGGGAGACAGTTCATTTAGAACTCATCTTTTTCTATGTATAGTTTGGATTATGTTTTCTAATGTGCGGTACTTTCTTCCCATTTATCAACATTGAATGTCATCTGCCTTTTTGTTGCCCAATTGTCCAGTTTTGTGAGATCCCTTTGTAACTCTTGCAGTCTGCTTTGGACCTACTGATTGTGAGTAATTTTGTATCATTTGCAAACTTTGCCACCTCACTGTTTACCCCTTTTTTGAGATTATTTATGAATATGTTGAACAGCAGAGATCCCAGTACAAATCCATGGGGGACCCTGCTATTTACATCTCTCTACTGTGATACTGGCCATTTATTCCTATCCTTTGTTTCCCATATATTAACCATACTAATCCATGGAGAGGACCTTCATTCTTATTCCATGACTCTTTACTTTGTTTAAGAATCATTGGTGAATGACCTTGGTGAGGGATTTCTGAAAGTCCAAATACACTGTATACATTGAATCACTCTTTATCACATACTTGTTGCCACCCTCAAAAAAATCTAATAGATTGGTGAGGCATGATTTCTCTTCACAAAAGTCATGTTGATACTTGCCCAACACATTACCTCTGGTAATTCTGTTCTTTACTAAAGTTTCAATCAGTTTCCTTGGGAGTGAGGTTAGGCTTACCAGCCTGTAACTGCCAGGATGGTGTCTGGAGCCTTTTTTTACAAATCAGCACTCAATGAGCTCTGCACTCATCATCTGATAAGCTATTCCTTAAATCGGCCTCCTACATACCACAGTTATAGTTCGGCACTTTTGTAGTTCAGTTCCTTCAGAACCCCTGGGTGGATACCCTTTGGTCCTAGTTACTTATTTCTGTTTAATTTATCAATTTGTTCCAAAACCTCTTCTGACATTTGTTCCAAAACCACTTCCTTCAGACATTTCAATCTGCAAGAGGCCTGACCAGGCTGAATTGAAATGTTTGGCACCATATAGGTTACCACTGCAAACTATGGAGCCTCTGAAAATCTTCCACTCCCTCTTGAAGAGAGTGTTGTCTACTGGCTAGAGAATGGAATTAAGGAGACAAGACACCTGGTTTCTGTTACTGAATCTACCTTTTATTTACTTTGCAGCTTTCAGCAAGTTTACCAACTTCCCCATTTATCTAGCTGTCTAATGAGAGTTGTACTCTTCACATGCTTCGCAAAGGGTGTTGTGCATGAAAGGGTTTGGCTACACAGCAGCTAGGAGTGAGCCTCCCAAACTGGTTAAATAGACTCATGCTAACTTCACTGGAGCTAGCATGCTAAAAATAGCAGAGTAGATGTTGCTGCTCCAGCTATGGCTCGCCAGCTGAGCTCAAACCCAGGGTGGGCTTCAGAACCTGAGCTACAACATCCATGCTACGATTTTCAGCACACTAGCTCAGGTGAAGCTGGAATGAGTTTGTCTAGAATGAAGCTTGCTTCCAGTTGCAATGCAGACATACCCATAAGGGCCAGATCATCAACCAGTGTAAATCAGTGTAGCTCCAACGAAGGCAAAGGAGAGAGTCCATTTTCCAGATGGCAGTTTTGGATCTCGCCCATAACTCCTCCTCCTCCTGTATTGAATGGGTGGAGACCTTCAGTGGAAAGGTGCTATAGCAAAGTATTATTGCTCCTCTGGAGGGAAAGCAGATTTTTCCAAGCCTCCTAGGCCCTTTCTAGCTGACACTGCTACATAATGAACAAAGATTCTTAGGGATAGATGGATTTCGTTTTACAGTTTGGTTGAACTGCCTGTCAGAGGCATGATGAAAGATCTGTGTCCTGCTGGGAGGCCCTATCAGTTGAGAGTAGTGCAAAAGAAGAGACCCAAGAGGCTGCTGTCCAAATATGACTCTTACTGACTACAATTAGTTTAATCCATTCCTCTGCTTGTAGCTGGAGTCTGCATATTTCAGATGAATTGACACTCATTTCAACAATTTTATTTATCCTGATTCTGTTTTGCTGCACTAGGGTAGCACAGGTGGTAAGAAGATTAAGCAGATTTCTTTTCCTTTGATGCCAGGACAATTGGAGACTTACTAACCCCTTAGGAAACCACCAAAAATTCCTAGTTTCCCACTGATTCCAGGTGTCAAGTGTCAACTGTTAATAGATCTTCTTACCGCTGGTGCTGTTCCTGTAGCCCTGTCACACAGCAACTGCCGAGCTACCTTGCCTCCCTGCATCCATGGAGGAATGTGCATCAGACTCTGAAACAGCAGGGTGGCTTTCAGTGCTGACAAGTAGGTGAGAAGAATGCCACTGGTGGAGAGAACTATTGACAGCTGTGGAAATAATCTAAGGCTGCAAATAATGCTCTAAGAGGCACTTTTCCTAATGCATTAATGTTTAAAGGGATCACCCCCGTTTGTCCCCAGTCCTGGTCATGATATTTCTAAAAGACTCTAAAATCACTGTGCATGAGTGCAAGAAACGTTTGCTGCTTCATACCCGTGTCTATAGTTGCCTAACGGTTCCCTTCCATAGACAGCAGCTTGTCAGAGCAAGGTGAAATATAAAGTAACCCCAACACCACCCTGTGTGTTTTTCCGGGTGGTTCTCCCAGTAATTTGTAAACATCTGATCTAAAGAGAAGTGTGATTTAGTGGTCATGGCAAGGATCTTAGCGCTTGAAAAGTTCTCTGACCTCAGTTCTCCTGCCAACTCAATGTATGGCGGTAGGCAAATCAGTGGACTTTCCCCGCCTCAGTTTCAATATCTATTTAAAATAAAAGACAGGCAGGGAGAAGGTAAGAAAACTCCTTATCTGCTTCCCAGGGGCATTGGGAAGGTAAACTGATTAATGCTTACGTTGCTCTTCAAACACGTAAATCACTACATAAAAATTGCCTATTAATGATACAAGTTGGGATTTTGAAAGGAGCCCCAGAGGAAACAGGCACCTCACTCCCTAATATTTTTATAGGATTTGAGCACCCTTAGCTTATTTGAAAACCACGGCCCCAGCTGTGACGAAAATACACAGAAGGTGAAATCTTGGCCCCTTTGCAGTCAATGCCAGTTTTGTAGATGACTTCCTGGATTTCTCCCTAAGGATGTAAGATCAGATGCTTTCTTCATGCCATCCCAGGACCCAACACTAATAACAGTGAATAATTTTACAAATGTGCTCTAACTTCATAGGTCGGATTGAAAGAGTGTTCAGGAAATGCTTGAAGCCCCCACAGCTTCTGCCTAGAACCAGCCCCTTTTCTCCTTATTAAGTGAATCCAGCCTTGGAGGTTGCATTGGTGGATGTGATGTGTGGGGTCGATGCTGCCATGTATTTTTGTTAGGGATGGTCCAGAGCATTCCTGAACATGGAATGGGGTACGTGGTCAGCCAAAGAGTTGGGACCATAATGTTTAGAAATGGAAAGGGAGCTGTTTGTTCGTACCCCAGCCTAGGCTGGATATACAACCATAGAATGATAGAATCTTAGGGTTGGAAGGGACCTCATGAGGTCATCTAGTCCAGCGCCCTGCTAAAAGCAGGACCACTCCCACTACAGCATCCCAGTCAGGATTTTATCTAACTGGGCCTTAAATGTTTCCAAAGATGGAGATTCCACCACCTCCCTAGGTAACCCATTCCAATGCTTCACCTCCCTTCTAGTGAGAAAGTTTTTCCTAATATCTAACCTCAACCTCCTCAGCTGCAACTTGAAACCATTGCTCCTTGTTCTGTCCTCTGTTACTACTGAGAACAGCCTAGCTCCTTCCTCCTTGGAGCATCCCTTCAAGTAGTTGAAGGTTGCTATCAAATCCCACCTCAGTCTTCTCTTCTGCAGACTAAATAAACCTAGTTCCTTCAATCTCTCCTCGTAAATCATGTGCCCGAGTCTCTTAATCATTTTCCTTGCCTTCTGCTGGACTCTTTCTAATTTGTCAACATCCTTTCTTTAACGGGGACCCCAAAACTGGACACAGTATTCCAGATGCGGCCTTACCAATGCCGAATACAGGGAAATAATCACATCCCTCGATCTGCTGGCAACACTCCTACTGATGCAGTCCAATATGCCATTGGCCTTTTTGGCAACACAAGCACACTGTTGACTCATATCCAACTTCCCATCCACCATAACCCCCAGGTCCTTTTCTACAGTGCTGCTCCTTAGCCTGTAGCAGTACAAGGGATTTTTCCATCCTAAGTGCAGGAATTTGCAGGTGTCCTTGTTGAACCTCATGAGATTTCTTTTGGCCCAATGCTCCAATTTATCTAGGTCTCCCTGAATCCTATCCCTGCCCTCCAGAGTGTCTACCATTCCCCCCAGCTTAGTGTCATCTGCAAATTTACTGAGCGTGCAATCTATCCCATCATCCAGATCATTAATGAAGATGTTGAACAGAACCAGCCTCAGGACCGACCCCTGGGGCACTCCACTCATTACTGGTTGCCAACTAGACATCGCGCCATTGATTCCTACCCACTGAGCCCGTTGATCTAGCCAGTTTTCTATCCACCTTACAGTCCACTCATCCAACCCATACTTCCTTAACTTGCTGATACAGTCCCTGGAGAGAGGAAATATGTAAGTCAAATTTTGGCCTAGATAATCATACTCATCAGTGTCCCTTCAACCTTTCCAACACAGATGGGGAGACAGCCAGACAGCAGCTGCGGACAGAACCAGTAGCAGGGTGAAAGCACTTTTAGGCATGGGGTATACTGCAGCAGAGTAACGGCTCTGAAGGTGACCAAGGATGGTCTTGTAGTTCAGGAATGGGGCTGTAAACCAGGAGACCTGGATCCTGTTCACAGTTCTGTTCCCGATTCTCTTTATGAGCCTGAGCAAGTCATTTAATCTCTCCATGCCTAAATTCAACAGATGTAAAAGGGGGCTGCTAATAATTCCCCTCCTCACTTTGTCCATCTTGTCTGTTTAGATGTAAGCTCTCTGAGGCTGGGACTCTCTCTTACTATGTCTTTATACAGCACCTGCCACAATGAAACTGAGGAATCCCGTACTCTAAGGATTAATATTAATTGGCATCTGATAATTGCCATGCTACTTTGAGACTTGTCATGGTAGGCGATCACTACTCCTGAGCTGCTTAATTATTTGTATTTGTATTGTATCTTGTTATACTATATTTATTTGTATTTTTAATTATTTGTATTTCAGTAATACTTAGGGCTTTTAACAGAGATTGTGACTCCATTGTTCTAGGCACGCTACACACATACATAGAGTCATAGAAACTGGAAGGGACCATGAGCGGTTATGGAGTCCAGTCCCCTGCACTCGTAGTGGGACCAAGGACCCTCTTAAACCATCCCTGACAGGTGCTTGTCTAACCTGCGCTTAAAAACTTCCAATGATGGAGATTCCACAACCTCCTTAGTCAACTTATTCCAATGGTTAATCACCCTGATAGTTAGGAATTTTTTCCTAATGTCCAACCTAAACCTTCCTTGCTGTAATTTAAGCCCATTGCTTCTTGTCTTATCAACGGTTAAGGAGAATAATTTTTCTCCCTCCTCCTCCTAACAATCTTTTACGTACTTGAAAACTGTTATCATGTCTCCTCTCAGACTTCTCTTTTCCAGACTAAATAAACCCAGCTCTTTCAATCTTCCCTCATATGTCAAGTGTTCCAGACCTTTATTCATTCGTGTTGCTCTTCTCTGGACTTCCTCCAAATGCTCCACATCTTTCCTGAAATCAGGCACCCAGAATTGGACACAGTGCTCCAGTTGAGGCCTAATCAGAGAGGAGTAGAACAGAAGAATTACTTCTCATGTCATAATAAGAGATAGTCCGTGCCCCAAAGAACTTACAATCTCAGTAGCTGAGACAGACAAAGAGTGGGAGTTATACTATTCTACTTTCACACTATATCTACACTGCACGTCACTTTTGTTGAGATGTAGGGTGTGTGTGGCTACACACCAGCAGTGAAAAGCTAACTTCAACCACACTGTGGTACACAGCTACATGTGTTCCCCCCACCAGAGCATTTCCCCACTGCCTCCCCACTGCCAGAGCCTTTCTCTGTTGTTGGAGTCTTTTCTTGTGGCCGGGAGAGGTTCCATCAGCTAGGAGGCAGTGGGGCACTACACAGCTAAAAACAGAAGCGTAGAAGAGAAGGCATGAACTGAGCGAGTAGAGAGCCATGTAGGGTATTTACTCGGATACGTACCCACAACCTTCAGTCATGTATGTATTCTACTTGCCTAAGCCATTCCTCACCATATACACTACTACTTCAACCTGTACTAGGGGGATATTTGAGCGTGCATGCTAAGTGCCGCCAAAAGAATTGTGTAATGTAGATTGTAGCCTTCCAGATGAGGAACTGAGGCACAGCAAAGCTAAACAACTTGCCCAAGGAAACCCAGGAAGTCCGCAGAAGAACTGAGAATTGAACATCGGATTCTGAATCCATTTCTTTAAGCACCAGGCTAACGTGATATTGCTCACTCCATTTCCATTTGCATGCATTTTGGTTCAAATCTGAATAATTTTTCTCCAGCGTTACCTTTTTAGCGAGGATGGAGATTTACCCTTCTGAAGGATTCAAAACCTTCTGCACAATTTAGCATGCAGAAGATGAATAGCAAACCCTGCGTATTATTAAATGCATTTTAGATGTCGGCCTCACAGTTTGATCACAGTAGCCTCAGAAGGCTCATAAACCCAGTAATACATAGTTTCAAGCCTGCATCAAAGAAGTTCATAACCCTGTTGGGAGAAGTTATGAGTATTGATGAAAGAGGGAACTTATTGTATATGTAAGAAAACTCCTTTCGTGGCTTATATAATAAAACAGACTCCATAGGTTGGGGTAGTTTGGGGCTGCTTTTAATTTACATTCCCCCTTGCTTATATTAAGTCTTCATCAAAAGAAAAATTAGTCAGATGTTTTCTTAATGACATCACTTTTTTAATCCCGTTTCATTTTTTCCAGATGAGGCGATGGAGGTTGTTAGAAATGATGTGAAACTAAATCTGGAACAGAGACTTTGATTCACTTCTCTTCCCGCCCCTGAAATAAATTGGTAGATTTCATACACAGTTGACTTATTAACAGCGACCTCAACTGTTACACAAATCTTAGCTCAAGCTTGGCTGAGTTTTGCAGGCATGCTGCGATTGTAAGTGATGTCATAGATGTAATACAGGGGGTGTTAATCAGTCGCAGTACACTGCGCTATATACATCGGCCACACAGTTTGGAACAAGGCAGTTTTGGAAAGTAACTGAGTTGCCTACATAATTTTGGTAACAAAATGACATAGTGCCATAGGTGGGGAGGTTATGAGGTTTGAAATCATTATGGCTATGTCTACACTTAGTGATTTAGGTCGACTTAAATAACTTTAAGTTGGCCATATTTAGTCGACTTAGAGAGTCCACACAGGACTCCTAAGTTGACTTAAGGTGGGCCTTACTAACTCGGCTTAGAGAGTCTATACTAGACTCTCTAAGTCAACTAGATAGGTCCAGGGAGAGCCAGCATGCCCCGTAGCGATCCGGGGGAGAAGGGACTGGGGAGCTCCCGTCTGCCCCGGACCGATCGGCTCCCTTCTGGTCGGGACCGCTCAGGTCCCAGGCAGAAGGGAGCCCTTCTAGCTGGGACCCGAGTGGTCCTGGCCAAAGGGAGCCCCGCGCTCTCTCCTAGCTGGGACCAAGAGATCCTGGCAAGAAGGGAGCTGGTAGAGCCACCCGCCCCTCCTCAGCCCGGCAGAGCCAGCCGTGTGCAGTCTGGCTCTGCTGGGATGAGCCGGGAGCGGCTTTTTGGTCCCAGCATCGCCAGCTGGCACACAGGACTTACAGGACTCTCCAGCCAGGGTTCCAGCGGGAGTGGTGCTTCCTTGTCCCCCCTGCCCTAAATTGACCAAGTCGACTTAGGGCGTCTACACTAGCTAAGTAGACTTTTTAAAAGTCGACTTAGACACTAGTTGGAATTATAACGAGGTGTTATTATTTCGAACTAGTTTTTCCTTAATTCGATTTAAGGAGTACCTTAAGTCGAATTAAGGAAAGCCCAGTGTAGACGTGGATTAAATTAAGTCGACTTAAGCCTGCTTAAATCGACCTAATTTATAAGTGTAGATGAACCGCATGTGATCATAAATTTGTCTTTATAGAACTGAAAAATTCTTGATTCTGTGTGTGTGTGTGTGTGTGTGTGTGTGTGTGTTTTGGATACTGATATACCCTTATAAATTATACATTTTTGCTGCCTTTTATTTTCCATTGCCTTGAGGCAGATTATATCATGAGAATGGCCATAAAAGTTCAGAGAAATAGTCCATCTACCCAGTATCTTGTCTTCTGACAGTGGCCAGTGCCCAGTGTTTCAGAGGGAATGAACAGAACAGATAATCAACAAGTAATCCATGCCCTCTTGCCCATTCCCAGCTTCACTACAGGAGAGTATTTAGAACAATATATTATTTTAAAAGATATTTTAATGTATTACACATCAGCAAAAAGTGTTCAGACACTTGCAAGATTTACTAATTTATCAGAAAGACAAAGAGAAACATGGAAAAGATAAAACAAAGACAAACACCCTTCTAAAATTGCTGGAAAAGATTGTAAAGCTTGTTACAATTCTGTGTGGCTTTGTTGATTTCCAAGTATTACAAATACATAAAAATGCACCTGAATTGTTGACACTATAGGCTGAAATCTGTATCTTGGGGTGCAGGTGGCATGTATAAGCCACTCAGAAAGCTTCACTCTTGTGACTACATATACATGTAGAGAGAGACAGATATTTGTGCATGCACAAACTCAAAGAGTCACACTCAGAGTCATGGGAATACTTGAAAATTCTGATGTAGCGTCCTTCATAAAATGTGTCACTACTGTCAGTTCTTAGACTTTAGCTCAGCCCTTATTCCATCCATGCTCTTATCTCCCATCATTTACCCACTTAGTTTCTTTACCTTGATAATTCTGCATCCCTTGTCTCAGGCTATCGAGTCTCTGATCCCAGACATCATACAATTGTGCTTCACGATCATACTCAAAAACGTAATCAAGAACAAGCTCTACCCCAGCAATGACCCACCTTTCCACACCAACACTAATTAGATCTCAGTTTGATTTAAAAGGGTTCTAACATGATGTAGACCCCTCTGTTTCCTCTTGGACCATTACCACTTTGCCCTAGTTCCTGTATGTAGCTAAGAATGAACTATGAGGAGAGAGGCTGCATTCTCTGAATGCAGCACTATGCACACCCGTGGCTCTGGATCCACATGCTAAAATAACACATGCCACCAGTTCCCGCTTCTGGTGCTGTAGATTTTTTTAGTGGAATTCCCGTTGCTGAGTTCATAAAGGGGCTGAGCACTACAGCTGAGTCTAGACTGGCATAATTCAGACCCTGTATTGGTCTCCAAGTCAGTGGGTTATCTGACAGGGCCAGTCTTCATGGACAGGCGCCGTCACGTCAATCTTCCCTATCGACTGATCAGGTCTGTGAAGCAACCCAGCAATTGGAGTAGTGCTGAGTCAAAAGGGGGCATTTCCCTTCAACTCAGCGCACTGAAGACACCGTGGTAAGTAGGTGGTAGGCAGTCGAAGGGAAATACACTAAGTATTTTAACTACTTTGCATTCTCCCTTCAACTGCCGCCAAAATCCTGCTGCAGTGTAGACCAGCCCTAAGAAGGGTTAGAAGATATGGTGGAATAAATACGTGAGAGCTCACGACAATATACCTTCTACCTTTGCTACTGTTGCCCGTGGAACTGCTCCAGGACTGAAATATGTGTCTGCTTTTTTTCTGAACACAGACATGTCCAGATCCCTAAATCTGCAGCATTTTGAGTCCTTTCTCACTTGAATGGGGATTCTGCCTAAGCAGAGACTGGGGGATTCAGCACTAAGGAGGCTGGGTACTCCCAATAAAATCTGATCTGAACATTTGGCTTTGAAAACTTAACACAAACCTTCCAATGAGATTTGAAAAAGCTTTGATTGATTTTCACAGGTGAGGTTATTTAGTCAGAGGGTGGCTAAGTGATGTACCCAGAGTCACTAAATTCAGTGGCAGGGTGTGGCTTAGCATGCAGAAATTCTGGCTCCCCCTTCCTTGCTTGGCTATCCTCCATCCCAAACTTCCTTCACTTCTAGACATTGCAATGGCAGCAGCTGCTAACCCCTGGGAAGTGCCATTTCCTATCTGAGGCAGTCTCGTAGTAACACTGGCAGATGAAAGAACTGTCAGAGAGCAAACAGGGATTCAAGGCCTGCTCCCAAAAGACCAAGAAATGCAGTGGCGAGTGTCCATGACCATAAATGTGGCGAGTGTCTTCAGCTTTTATATCCCTTTCTTGTCCAGCTCCTCTTTCTGAAACTTACATTCTCTACTTTTAGTCACAGCAGTTTGTTCCAGGCTTTGAACACAGAAAGTCTGCCTGGCTTGCTCCCAAGCATGCACCTCTCCTGAGCTCTGGCTGACAAAGTCTCTGTCTCCTTCCCTGTCGTTATGACAAGTCCCTGTTCTCACTATGAGAAGATTTAGAAGAGAACAAAGGAGGTTTCTTTCCTTTCCCTCTTCATGCAGGGAATTGGCAATGGACACTTTATTTTTTTCTCTACAGTTCATGGTCAGAGGAAGAAAAGCTTGCAAAGAATAATTTTACCGCTTTGCACTTGCATAGCACCTGGTCTCCAAAGATCTCAGTGCATGTAGCAAAAATTCTTTAAACAGCCTTTGCAATATCCATGGCAGATCTGTACTGTAGCAGACTTGTGGCCAGCTAGAACATCACATATGTCACTGTGCTGCACACGGTGGTCACAGTGAATTTCACAGTAACTCCAGGTCCTTTTGCACCAAAACCAGTTGAGTTAGAGAGGATTCCTCAGCAGCTATTAGCAATATAAGACATAGACATGGAATAGAGCAATTCTGATTCACTCCCACAGATGGTAGTGGTACATATATGCACAATTTATATCCATTTAATAGACAGGTAAACTGAGGTGCAAAAAAGTGGAATGACAAGTAGGCTCACACAGTGAGTCAGAGCAGGTAATGGAAACCAGGAGTTTTGTGCTGTAATCATGTGCTTTGGGTTAAAAAAAAAAAATGCATGAAGAGATTCTAATGAAATTGAAGACTACTTCACAGTATGTTTTTCTGTTTCCTTCACAGGCCTCCCACCCTCAGCGGCAGCCCTGTTATCTCCGACATCTCCCTTATTCGCCTTTCTCCTCACCCAGCAGGGCCTGGTGAATCACCGTTCAACCCTCCTCACCCATACATGAGCCCCCACATGGAACACTACCTCCGCTCCGTGCACAGTAGCCCCACCCTCTCCATGATCTCTGCTGCCAGAGGCCTCAGCCCGGCTGATGGTAAGCACATGCTGTCCTGACACTGAGTGTGAGGGTTTAAAGCTGTAGCTGCACTGCAGGCTGCCATGTGGCTGACATGAAATGAGTTGTGCAGTTCTCAGATCGGCTGTTACTGAAATATGCCTCCCTCCAGCCCCTTCTCTTTCCCAACACAGCTGGCACAAGCCGTGTCCATATTGGCAGTCTCAGCAGAGATGAATAGGCATGGAACCTTATACCTGGACGTGGTCTCTGGGTCAGAGTAGAAGCATGTAGCCAAGACAGTGCTGGAGGAGCTTGCTCCATTGCTACTTGTCCTGTAGCAATTTTGTAGCTCTGGCACTTTTCACCAGCACTAAATTCACTATGCCCCAAGGATCTCTCTCCAGCTGCTCTCTGAAGTGGGGAGCTGTTGTTTTTTTCCCCTGGTCTGTAAGGACACATTTGTTTTGCATCACTGCATTCACAAACCAGAGCGTGAGAATGGCTGTTGCTACTGGATTCTGTTATAAATATTTTGTTTTGACTTATGTGCATTTTTACTCCAGTGGCTGCTCTTACGAGCTTCCTCGGCAGTGGGTCCCTTCACTGCCCTGTGACGGGGCCACAGCTGTGCAAAGTGTTTGTTGCGTCTTTGCTCTTTACACAACACGAAGGAGACGAGGAGAGCTCTTGGACCCAGTTGGGTTCCAAATAACCACGCTTACTAACTATATACAAATATACAAAGCCTAGCTACATATATACACGGCTACTCTGCTGGGTCCCTGGCGGCTTCTGAAATAGAAGACAGCAGGGACCACTAGGGGACCAACAAACTACTTAAAGGGTGTGACGAAGTGGAGATAGTCTTTGGGTTATTCTGAGTGCTGTGGGTGCCTCAGTTTCCCCCCAGACATTCATGTATTCTAGTGAGGGGACCTAGGTCTGTGATCATTGCAGAGGCCTCTAGAGGGTGGATGGGCCTTCCCCAGCCACACCTATGCAGACAATAGCCAGGCCCCCTCCGCACTGGGTTAACCAGCTGCAGCAGGTTATAACAGGTTGTGGCAGGCAGAGACAGGGATGGGGAATAGACACCTTAAGGCGACAGAGGACTGAGGAGGGCAAGGGAACGGGTCTGGAGGATGGCTGGCTGGAAGGGCCAGTCCCTTGTAAGGGGGCTAAGAGGAGCTGGGACTGAGAAATGTGGGCTCTATGGGCCTTTTAGTTGGAGGATTGGAAAAAGGCAAATATAGCACCTATCTTTAAGAAAGGGAAAAAGGAGGATCCGGGGAACTACAGACCGGTCAGCCTCACCTCAATCCCTGGGAAAATCATGGAGCAGGTCCTCAAGGAATCCATCCTGAAACACTTGGAGGAAAATAGAGTGATCAGGAACAGTCAACATGGATTCACCAAGGGCAAATCGTGCCTGACCAACCTGATTTCCTTCTATGATGAGATGACTGGATTTGTGGATGCGGGAAGAGCTGTTGACGTGATATACCTTGACTTTAGCAAGGCTTTTGATACGGTTTCCCACAGCATTCTCATCAGCAAGTCAAGGAAGTATGGGTTGGACGAGTGGACCGTAAGGTGGATCGAAAACTGGTTAGATCAACGGGCTCAGCGGGTAGGAATCAATGGCTTGATGTCTGGTTGGCAACAGGTAATGAATGGAGTGCCTCAGGGGTCAGTCCTGGGGCCAGTTCTATTCAACATCTTCATTAATGAGCTTGATGATGGAATAGACTGCGTGCTTTATAAGTTTGCGGATGACACCAAGTTGGGGGGAATGGTAAATACTCTGGAGGGCAGAGACAGGATCCAGGGAGACTTAGACAAATTGGAACACTGGGCTGACAGAAACCTCATGAGGTTCAACAAAGACAAGTGCAAAGTCCTGCACTTAGGACGGAAAAATCCCATGCACTGCTACAGGCTGGGGACCGATCGCCTAAGTAGCAGCGCTGTAGAAAAGGACCTGGGGGTTATGGTGGATGGGAAGATGAATATGAGCCAACAGTGTGCCCTTGTTGCGAAAAAGGCCAATGGCATATTAGGCTGCATCAGTAGGAGTATTGCCAGCAGATCGAGGGATGTGATAATTCACCTCTATTCGACACTGGTGAGGCCATATCTGGAATACTGTGTCCAGTTTTGGGCTCCCCACTACAGAAAGGATGTGGACAAATTAGAAAGAGTCCAGCGGAGGGCAACAAAAATGATTAGGGGGCTGGGGCACATGACTTATGAGGAGAGACTGAAGGAACGAGGCTTATTTAGTTTACAGAAGAGAAGACTGGGGGGAGATTTGATAGCAACCTTCAACTACTTGAAGGGTTGCTCCAAAGAGGAGGGAGCTAGGCTGTTCTCGAGGGTAACAGAGGACAGAACAAGGAGCAATGGTTTCAAATTACAGCTGGGGAGGTCAAGATTGGATATTAGGAAAAACTTTCTCACTAGGAGGGTGGTGAAGCATTGGAATGGGCTATCTAGGGAGGTGGTAGATTCTCCATCTTTGGAGATTTTTAAGGCTCGGTTAGACAAAACCCTGGCTGGGGTGATTTAGGGGGAGTGGTCCTGCTTTTTAGCAGGGGGTTGGACTAGATGACCTCATGAGGTCCCTTCCAACCCTATGATTCTATGATTCTTTGTCATAACTGTTGATTCAGCTGCTACAAAGTCTTTCTACACTGTGATCCTGAGAACGAATAAACCCTTCTGACTTCCACTCCGGCTGTGAATCGCTCCTGATTGCAGGGCAGGGTGTTCCGCTCTTTGGGGGGGCCTGAAGGAGTCCTCAGGGTCGCATCTGGGGGGACTTGCAGGGAGAACTCAGGTGGAGCAGGGCTGCTGTACCTGCCGAGGTCACATTCAGGAGGCGGCTGCACTTGTGTGTGAAGACCTGAAGGGCAGACGTCGAACACTAGCGTCCTGACTGGCTTCACCCTGAGTAGTTCCAGGGCACTCTTCCATCACAAAGGGCTACTACCCTCTTCCTATACACCAGGGCATCTCTGCCTGGTGCTAGCCCTTCTCATGTGAGGGAAAGGGACCACCTGACCCCTCCTTCCTCATTATTTCTGTTCCCCCCAAGTAATCCCTGCCGAATAGTCCTTACCTGACTAAACAGAATGTGAAAACCTTTGCTTGGTGTATAGGGTGTATGCAACACTGGATGTAGACACTTGCAAGCATCAGACTCTATTCAGTACCATTCCCACCTTCCCTGTCTCAGTGGACTGAGGCATCACACAGGCTTACAGAGAATTTGATAAGTTCAGCGCTGTGTATCTGAGGTAGGAGAGGCGCAGAAATGCCAAACGGGAGCTTCTTCCATAAAGAATTCAGGAAAACATGGAAATACAGGTGTGCTCTTTGGAAGCACAGATGGTTCTAGAGCCCATTATGAGACACTAGAGCTGCATCAATTTCTGGCCAGTTTTGTGAGAGAGAGAGAGAGTCTGAATTGGACCTTGTACATATCCGCACAGAGAGGAAAGATGGTAGCCTGGGCCATTTACTGCTTTGGCACAGACTGTCTCTGTAACCCTCAGGAAATCACTTAGACTTTCTGTGCCTTGGTTTCCCATATGTAAAATGAGGGTAATAGCACTTTCCTACCTCACATCGTGCTGATGATAAATCCAAGGCTGCGATGTGTTTAGATTCTGCAGTAATTGGGGGCCACTTAAGTACCTTGGATAGATACAGCCACATGCATGCCTTAAAATGTGGCTCTTCTGCTCCTATTAATTAGACTTTCCTCACCCGAGCAAGCATTAAGATTCCAAACCTCTGCTCTCAGCATATGGCAGCGAGGTTTTATGGCTCATGGGCTTATTTTTTTTTCCATTGCCTTGCAAAGTGAGCTTCATTATTTGGCATTTTAAAAGGGGCATTGTGTTGTGGGGTTTTTTTTAGGCCATGGTAAATAAGTTAATGGAGAGCTGGTGGGGAGGCAGGTTTGAAAAATTACAGCTGGAAGAAAGTGAGTGTAATTGGCTTTGGCAGCCAAAATGGTTTTACACTGCCAGACACTAAACCTAGCTCTCTGCATTCGATTTCAGCTTTAATTTCCTTCCACTGCTAACTGGACTTTACTTGTCTTTTTCTTTGCTAATAGGCACCGAAGTTAATGCTGACAGCGTTTCTTCTGTGGGCTGTTGGGCCCTCCTGCCCCTTCCCGCAGTGAATTCTGTTTTGATACAGAAGGATTATTAGAAAAGGGAACGAGAGATTGTTTATAAATTTGCGGAAATGGAGGAATGCAGAGGCCCCTTTGTCCGCAGAAACACGCCCTAACGCACGTCATTAAAGCACCAAACTGAGTTGTAGCAGGAGGGTTTGAGGGTTGTGGGGCAGACTGTACTATCAGCACTGGAGCTTTACTCACTGTGAGAACATTTTCCTCGCTTTCTGCCTCTACAGTGGCTCACGAGCACCTAAAAGAGAGAGGCCTCTTTAGTTTGCCTCCTCCCCCTCCAGGAGCCAACCCTACTGACTACTATCACCAGATGACGCTTATGGCCAGCCACCCGAACCCCTATGGGGACCTCCTGATGCAGAGTGGGGGAGCAGCCACTGCGGCACATCTTCATGATTACCTCAGCCCTGTAGATGGTGAGTAGAAAATGTGCCTCCCCCTTACTCGGGGGCCACTTCCACAGGGGTCTTCTGGGGAAAGTTCACTCCGGCCCGGAGAACTGTTCTACGAGTGGATGAAAGCAGAGCTTACTGTGCGTGATTATGGTGTGTTGCTAAAGAACATCAGGGCTGCACTACAATTTCTGGTTTGAAAAGTTGTTTAAAAAGTTTATCCAGTTATTAAAAATAAAATAAAATGGTGACCATTTTGAGAGGCAATTTGGCTGCTAAATACTGAGAGTCAGCATGGTCTGGATAGTGCAATGCCCTGGGCTCTAGTGCCTGTTCTGCCAATGACCTGCAGTGTGTCCTTGGACAAATCTTTCTGTGCCTCTGTTTCCTTTCCCACCTTGTGTCTTGTTTATTTCGACTGTAAACTTCTAGGGGCAAAGTCTACAGTCATATAAATTCCCAGACAAAAACTATGATCAAATGGAATAAAGGTTGAACGTGCATTGTAAAATTCATTATAGGGAAGTCAGAAAATTCAGAATTACTGTTAAACTGAAAAGAAATAGCACCGTGTTAAGGTATGAAAATATAGAGGGAGCAGCCATAGCTCTGTCCTTTAGTGAATCTGGCTGTGCTCTAACCACACAATTCTGATCCATGCTGTAGTGCCAGATTACATTATCCTGATATTTAAAGACATAAGACTTTTTTTTCTTTCATGGTGTCACACTCCATCAAAGACAGCGGGGGCTGCACAAACACCAGGGAGGACCTGATGTGGCCTGTGGGATGTTTATTAGAGGTGCCAATATACAAAGAAAGAACCCAGCATGACTCTCTGATTCCAGCTTCGGTTTGTTTGGCCACGCTTCTGATTGGCCTCTGGCTTTGTTCAGGAACGGAGGGTCTATCTCAGTCCATTACTCCTTTAGACTTTCTATTATCGAGCTTTCAGATTTAAAGAGTTGGAGCTTTCATTATTTTTGCACTTCTTTTTGCACTGAGGTTGCAGTGTAAATTTCCAAATAAAAACATTGCAACTATGTTTTGCCAATTAGATTTGCCAAAGACTAGGATTCTAAGCAGGTGTCTACACGGCAATCATCGAGTGCATCTGCAGCTTATGTAGACGTGCCCAAAATAGCTTTAATCTAGCTAGCTCAGGTACCAATAACAATGAAGTCACAGCATCACGGGCATCAACTGGGCTAGCCACCCAAGTATTTACCCAGAATTCCAGGCAAGCTTGTACAACCCATGCACGTCTATGTGAGTGGAAATCACATGCCAAGATTACAATGTAGATATTTCCTATATCTAAAATCCTGATCTTTTCTCTCTGGTATTCTTCTGCCCTTCCCCATAACCATTGCCCTCAGTTCCAAAACGTATATAGGGCTTTTGTGAGAAAGCAAACCACGTGATCTCCAGGATCTTGTCTGCCAAGGGTTAACATCTGTGTGTGTGAAGGGGCACCTCTGAGTTTTCCTCTGCAAGGCTGCTTCATTTTGATAGTCTGCATTTATTTCCTTGCCCTCTTCTTCTCTCTCCCCCCCTCTCCCTGCTTCCTTGTTAGCGTATTTCTTGAATTGTTTTGTTTCAGTGACTTGCAGCAGCTCACTGAAGTGCCAGATAAATAGCTGGTTAGGAAAACAAATATGGCTTTGATAATATGGACACATACAACCGACACTCAGTGCACCTTGATCCTCATTCTGTAGCACACTTAGTGTAGGTCTTTTATCTGAAGTCGTCTGGGAAGAAGTCATGTCTCCTGCAGAAGGGTCTGTTCTACCTGACTTCTCCTAGTGTAGCTCTGGAGTAAATCATGTAACAGGGTCCCTAACTGCATGCAGTCACGTTTATATCAATATCATATAGGAGGGCTGAGTTTTGCCAAGTTCTGAAGACTGCGATGAACATTATTTTGATCCTTTAACAAAGCTTTATTGATCAGTGACTGGAAAGTCTGTCTGTAAACTTTTGGATTCCATTAATGGTAACAGAGCTGTTAAGAAACCATGGAAATAAACGAAGACTTCAACAGGGCCATTTTTAAAAAGAGCATGTTAAAAGCAGCAGGCCCCCCAAAAAGTCTGTGGTCCACATGTTGCTTTTTATCCATTAGTCTGGGATTTAGTCTCTAATCATCTTCAAACAGTCTGATGTATCATTCCTCACTCTCCCCCCCCGCGCCCCGGCCCCCAGCGCAAGTGCTGGCGCGGGGTGTGGGTCTGACTGCAGACTATGGCCTGATTCAACAAAGGATTCAGAAAGTGCTTGAAGTCAGTGGGACTTCAGCATATGCTTAAAATTAAGTCTTTGCTAAACATAGCTGAACTTAAGCACATGCTTAGTGTTTTACTAAACTGGGGCTTAAGTCCTATAAAAAGGCTTTGGCAATGGCTGTATTACATAGCTCCCAGTCGGCTGGCCGGTTTGAAGGGCTATCTTTAGCCCAGCAGTCTGTCTGAGAACAGAGACTTGATTTCTGTGTTACAAGTCACTGAGACCTCGACTGAAGAGGTTTATTCTGAAACTATTATTTAAGAAGCTGAACAGCCACTCCTTTTTTGTTTAGCAGAGTATTCCAATAATTTATTTTAAATACGTGGACCTAGACAGAGCATTTCGTAATAAAACAGGACGTTCTTCTGATGCAGGAATGTCAATAGCACACATTAAATACAGACATGCTATTGAAATAAAATCTTGTGTTCATAGAATGCCTTTCCTTCCCAAAGCTCCCCAGGTTGTCATAAAAACTTTACAAGAATCACTTCACCCACCCCTGAAGGTGCAGCCAGTTCTAGGGTGGAGCACAGCAACTGTTAAGAGTATATAACAATATTATACAATAGGGGACAATAATACAGAAAAGAAGTGAAAAAAATGTTTGGAAATGTACATTTAAAGCAGAAAACCTCTCCTGCTGTGGCTGTTGTGGACCATGGAGCAAGTTCGCTGCTGCGGAGGGGAAGCCCTTTTAGCACCTCCATCTGAACATTTGCAGGTTCTTTCAGAAGTGAGAAGGCCTCCTGAGGTACTTCTTTCACACTTTTGGCTGAGGTCTTCCGGTTGCTTTCCTTAAAGCTCTGGGGAGATTCCTAGATGACTACGGGCTTGCCTACACCAGCATTTTTGTTACCCCAGTGTAGCTGGACTGAGGTGCAGGAAGAGACAGGCCTCTTGCACTAGTGTGTGAATGGTACTTCCATTGCTGCAGCTTCCCCCAGTGTCAGACTCTTGTAAACATTTAGCTAACATGGGCTTCAAACTAGAGTGACCTGTGCCAGTGAAGCAAGTCTACAGTAGCATTTGCACTGAAGCAGCTATGCCAGTAGCTAAAACCCTAATGTTGTGCATCCTTAGGTTTACAGTCACCAGAGATTGCCTAATCGTTAGGAGCTATGACAGTGAAGCTCAAATGTTCCAGCTGTGTCATTTGAAGGTCTCCATCCAAGCTGGCCCTCTAAATTCAAGTGCAGAGTACAAATCCAGCCTTAAATCCATCTTTCCAACTAACCGCCAGTGTAAATCAAAAGGTTAGCACCATTTGATGTCTTTCCTAGGGGCTGGTCTCGGAGACTGTTCGTCCACCATTGTCTTAGTCCATCTTCTAGGAGGTCTTCTCTGGATTTCTGTTTCTGTATCTCAGAGTGGTGTAGTACAGGGGCAGGGAGTGTTGATCTGATTGGCAGCCAGTTGCAGAGGTAGGACTAGAAAACAGGTGTGCTGAATAAAGAACATAATGGTCATGGCTGCTTGAAGAGCTTTTGTTTAATGTCATTGCTTTTAATTGCACCCTACGTAAAAATGTGATTTGACTGTGAGATGCTAAGAAAACCCAGCAACCCTTTTGTGCAGCCCAGAAAAAAATGAGAGACAGAGAGAGCCCGACAGCATCCTGGAAGTGTTTTGTCTAGAGTCCTCCTGAACTCTGATTTCTAAAGAACCCAGTGTATATATGTGGGTTCTAAACAGTTCCCTTGTGGACTAAGAGTAGGGGAGTGTGGCCTTGTTTTTCCCTATGGATTTTACAGGAACTTTAGAAATCCTTGAATTGTGAAGCATTGAGAGCCCAGGGAATGAAAAAGTAAGGGCCCCAGTACAGTACTTGGTACCTGAACAAATGTCCACCATCTGCTCCAGTCTGAGTAAGATAGGTGATGCTTTAACAGAGGGAAAGAAGGGAATAAGGAACCGGTTATCCTGAGCCTCTTTCCAGCTAGCCACTGCTTATTGATAAGGGGATTTTCATATGTCAAACCCAGGAAAGCAGTGATTCGGAAGGGAGGGAGTGTAAAACATCTGTATATCATGTACTTTATGTGGCTGCCTCTTGATGAATTGATTCTTCAAGTTGTTTGTCTACTACTTAGATTGCAGCACACAGTTGTTTTTAAAGCTGCAGTCTGCAGTTGTGATACCTACGGGGTGTCCTGCACGCTCTTACAGTGAGTGCTGGGAGGAGTTTATTTCTAGGGTCAGGTGAAAGGTGCACTTAGGTATTCCAAGCTATATTCATATGTAAAGAGTTTCACAACTGATCGCCATGCGATTACTTTAAACTGAGCTGTATTGTTTCCGCTTCCAATACCGCAAAGAAGACGTAAACCCTTCTTTATAAAAAACTGCTTCCTGTAGCAACCGAAGAATGTCCCTAAGCAGCATGTGTGTGATCGCCAGGATTATGCGATTGAACCTGAAATGAGACTGAACCAAAAACTTGTCACTGAAATGTCTTTCCTGAGCCAGTCTATATTTAGGAGGAAATTTCAGATTTGTGGATAAAGGAGGAAACCTATATATGTGATATGTAATAAACTGCCAAATAACGTGATATGTAATAAACTGCCAAATAAATAATTCCATCTTTACTCACAAATCTTGAATTTCCTTCCAGTTTTAGATTGCCCCAATGCCTAGGATGGGACAGTATTTAATCCTGTATCAGTGAAAAGTGTAAGGTCCAGTCCCAGAATCCCACTAATCTAGAAATGGGATATTTGTACCATTGGAAAATGGAGAGCCACAGCTTTCAAGTGAGATACACAGCACTTGCTTTGGATGCTCTTAGCCCTCGAAGATCCTGAGACATCTGACTTTAATGTCATTTTAAAGACTTTGTATGTTCCAAAAAAGCTATTTCAGGTAATTTTTAAAGATTTAAAATATGTGAGTTATATTTATTCTCTAATATCTAAAGAAGTTACCATCATGGTAACTGGGGCATCTGGCTATATGTATGGAAGGATATAAAAAGTGGACCCAATGAATTCTTCTTAAAACACTTTAAAACATTGCTAAAATGCATTTATTATTATTATTATTTTTTTGGTACAAAGTGTGATGTGCACAGATAGCCTGGGAGCAATCTACAGAAGAAAAATAGAAAAGAGCATCTACTTTGGAAAGTCAAGTGTAAAAATATAATTAGAGGTGTCAGAAAAGAATTTGAAGAACAGCTTGCAAGACACAAAAAGTAACAATGAAATATTTTAAGTTCATCAGAAGCAGGAAGCCTAAACTATCAGTGGGGTAACTGAATGATTGAGTTGATTATGGAGCACTCAAGGAAGACAAGGCCAGTGTTAAGAATTTTTGCACTTGGTCTTCATTGCAGAGGATATGAGAGAAGTATTCAAATCTGATCTATTCTTTTGAGGTGAGAAATTTGAGGCATTCTCTTAGATTGAGGTGTCAGTAGAAGAGATTTTGGAACACATGGATAAATTAAATATTAATATGTCACCAGGACCAGATGGTATTCACCCAAAAGTTCTGAAGGAACTCAAATATGAAATTGCAGAGCCATTAACTGTGGTAGGTAACCTATCACTCAAATCAGCCTTTTATCAGATGACTGGTGAATAGCTAATGGTGTGCCAATTTGTAAAAAAGGTTCCAGAGGCCATCCTGGCATTTACTGGCTGGTAAGCCTAGCTTCAGTACTAGGCAAATTAGTTGGAACTATAGTAAAGAGTAGAATTGTCAGAGATGAACACAATGTCTTGGGGGAGAGTCAACATGCCTTTTATAAAAGGAAATCATGCCTCACCAATCTATTAGAATTTTTTGAGAGGGGCAACAAGTATGTGGAGTGATTCAGTGGATATAATGTACTTGGACTTTCAGAAGCCTTTTAGCAAGGTCATTCACTAATGGTTGTTAAGCAAAGTCTGATGAAATGGGTTGGAGCCCACGAAAGCTTATGCCCGAAGAAATGTGTTAGTCTTTAAGGTGCCATTGGAATCTCGTTGTTTTTGCTATACACAAATTAACATGGCTACCCCTCTGGAACTTTTCTTTTTGGTGTTTATTTTATATCAATAAGCCAGATCCCAAAGGGTCCTTGTGGTTAGACACAAGCCTATTTTGAATTAGTGAGGAATGAAGGAAGGAAATTATAATGGGGGTAGCTTGCGCAGGACCATGAGGCCATCAAGAGGAGTGGGTGCAGGAAGTGGCCTGGCCATTGAAATAATCCCTGCCTTTCTGTCTGGTTTTGAAAAATGGGTCCAATATTTACCTGCCTCACGGGGTATCATAAGGCTTAATTAGTATCTGGAACGTTCTTTGAGATTCTCATTTGAAAGGTGTCATGGGGACATGTCGGAGCTTTGGCTCCGGGAAAGAGAGACTCAGCTTTTGCATTTAGAAATTCCAAGTTCAATCTCCAGACAAACCTGACCAAGGATGTCTTTTCATTATTATTTGTCTTGCTGTTTAAAAATAGTGTGTGGTGCACTCAGGGATTAGGTCAGGCCAGTAGCAGTATCCTATTCTATACTCCATCGGTTTCTCTACCATGCTCATCACCGAAGAGCTGAGTGCCTTCCTGTAGTACAGTGTGACTACATATCTATCATGTGTTGTTTGTTCTTTAATCCTCTCTCCAGAAGGAAAAGTGTATGGAGTGAAGTGACTTGGTTTCCATAGAGTATATGTTATTTCGTCGTTGTTGTTAAACATATCTGTTGCTATGCATTTATATTAGCAAAGGCAAGGTCCAAGAAACGTGCCATGGACCTGGAACAGAAAGTGATGGTTAGCGTTATTTAGTGTCCATGGTTCTATTAATTATCTCCTTTGGATAATAATCATGGATAGGTTTTTTTTCCTCTACTCCTGGTGCTACTGCTTATTTTCTGTGTAGTAAAGCAAACTTTATATTCCCTAGCTTCCTTCCTTCTTGGGCACTCTGCATTGCTATCAGCACTAGAAAAGGAACCATTCGTCTGTAACGTGATTTGTGGTCAAAGCTATGTGTGAAACCCATAATATAGTAGAGACCCTAGTGTAAACCTCATAGATTCTCTATCAAAACACTTCACACATCTCACAGTGCCCTGAGGATCTAAATTAGAGCAGACACTAATAAAATGCATATTACTTGATTTGTGCTGGAAAAGTCCCAGCCCAGCTTGCAGAATCTGACAGCTTCCAGAAGAGTTTTACACAGGAAAAAAAAGAATTTACCTACGTGCTGTGGAGGATGTGCTAGATGGTTGAACCAATAAAACCAGAGCTTCTGTTGGACATCAGGACTTCTTCCTCTTCAGATTAATGGGGACCGATGGCTGAACCGGCACTGTGGACATAAATCACTGGAAGGAGCAGCGAGAAATGAGTACAAGGCTTTTCTTTCTATTTAGTCATTTATCAAGGGAAGTGGCACATTAATAAACAGATCTCCCTTGAGGTGTGGGAGTAACAGAGATAAATATGACTGTCAAATGTGGCCTGCTTCCTTCTATTATAGGAATAGAAGACTGTGGGAATGCAAATTCAGAAAACAATATCAGTATCTAGATAGATATAATTTGCAGTACAGTAGCACCTAGAGGCCCTAACTGTGAGGGGAGCCCACTGTGCTAGGTGCTGTACAAACACCTGTAAAGACAACAAATACTAACAATCTAAACAGACAAGGCAAATGGTGGGAGAGGAAGCAGAGGCATGGAGTAATAGATTAATGGCAAAACTGGAAATAGGAGTCTGAGTCCAGTGCTCTAGCTTTTTGACTGTGCTGCCTCCAAATTCTACATGTACATAATTAACTTTGGAGCACGGGCAGCTGGGACCTTAAAGTTAGAACTGAAGACCGCTCAGTATGGAAAGCCGAATGCAGTGTATCTTCTGCAACCTTACAGCAAGTGTCTGGGACTAAAGAATGAAAGAATAAATAAAGTGATTAATTATTCTGAGTTAAAATTAATTTAAAATGGGCCCTTTGGAGTCTCCTGTTTATCTAGGCACCTCTAGCTAACGAGCAGCTTGCCCTTCAGACTCTCCATTTTGGGAGAACTCTGGCATCCGGCAGTTCATCCTCTTCTTAGGAAATCTAACTGGATACACCTTTTCCTGTCATTGGGAAATTATTTCTTTGTGCTGTGTCCTGTATAGCCCCGAGGAGCCCCATTATGGATCAGATCCCCATTCGGGTAGGTGCTCTACAAACACACACTAACGCAGCAAAAGGCCTCATCCAAAATCCATGTCAGCCAACAGAAAGACTCCCATTGATTTAAGAGGACTTTAGGGGACACCCTAGAAGCCCCCTACAAAGAACATGTGTGGGATTGGGCCCTGTGTGTTTAAGAAACGGGTGGCCTGAAGCTTCTCTCCTTTGCACTGGTGAAGCCATTGAAGCGTAGAAGTGGTCCAGGTGAGAAAGTGATAAACCTGGCTAAGGGTTTAGAGGCCCTCTTTCAGGAAGCGACTCCATCAACACGAATGGGATTAGTCACATGCTTAAAGTTAATCGCCTCCTTATGTGTCTGGTTGAATGGGAGCCTCCAGAAGATCCTATGTGGTGGAATTAAGCATCTAAGAGCTAGAAAATCAATCAAAACCAAAGGTTCTATCTGAGTTCAGCCACCTCAAGAAAGAATTCCCTTTATTGTCATCGCACCTGAGTCCTGCTTCTTTTCTTCCACAAAAGTGACTGTAAGGGCAACAGAATGAATTGTTCTTTCTGAGGCAGTCTGAGAAAATTTCTGTAGATAGTGCGTGTGTGTCCTTAAAAGCGTGTAGCTGTTCCACATGCTCCTAGATCAAATCCGCGCCCCCCCTAAGTTAAAATAAATATTACGTGGCAAGGTACTACGCTGTTAACTGCTTTAATTTATTCTTCCTATAAAAACTGAAACAAATATAGCCTGCTTTTGTCTAACGAGGCAAAATTTCTTTTCTTTCCTACAGTGTCAAGATTTTCGAGCCCAAGAGTTACTCCGAGATTAAGCAGAAAGCGAGCCCTCTCCATATCCCCACTCTCTGATGCCAGCATTGATCTTCAGACAATGATCAGGACCTCCCCTAACTCCCTGGTGGCTTATATTAATAACTCCAGAAGTAGTTCCACTGCCAGCGGCTCCTACGGCCATTTATCTGCCGGGGCAATAAGGTAAAGCGGTCTGAATGGCTCCATTTCAACCGTTTTATTTCTTTGATATTATGCCTATATAATTATCCCATTGTCAGAATTAAGCTGTAGAAAAGAAACTTTTTAAGCTCTGGCTATCTAGGATTTATGGAATCTCATTCCAAAAACTGAACGTTGGCTCTGTGTTGTGTATTAAAATGAAACCTCTCTTTGATTTCTGGCGCGTATGAAGCTATCCTACATTTAACATGTTTCTTCTGCAAAGGTGGAGCTGATATTTTTTGGAGATGGTATGCTGGTTGCCAGATTTCTAATAATAATAATATGTTCATGGCTCTTTGCAAGAAGAGAGAGTAAATTCAGCTTCTAAAATGTTTGTTGTGAATGAGTTGACTGGCCATTTTAGAAGACCACCCCTGAAGTATGCCTGAATATATTGGCGAAGATTTTCAAGAATTAATTCCTGTATAGACTTAGGCGCCTAACTTTAAACAATGATTTTTCAAAATCTAGGCCCTTGAGTAAAATTCTGTCCCATCTTTAATTAGAACAGACAAGGAGTCCTGTGGCACTTTTAAAGACTAACAAATTTATTTATCGCCTGAGCTTTCATGGGAAAAAATCCCTCTTTATCAGATGGAGTTGAAGCATCTGACAAAGTGGGATTTTTTCCCACGAAAGCTCATGCGATGAATAAATTAGTTAGTCTTTAAAAGTGTCACAGGACTCCTTGTTTGTTTTTCTGAGCTAGACTAACACGGCTCCCCCTTTGAATCTTTAATTAGAAAACACTTTCCTTAAAGACACAAATTTTGTCATCTCCCTAGGTGGTTGCTAAAGGCAGGTTTCACACTGTAGTATTATTATTTTTATGTTAGATAATTTTTCTATTAATAATGTCACAGATACCAAGGAAGAAATGCAAGATTATAGAGGACATTCACTCCTAAAGAGTGATTGATCTTATTTTTAGTAAAAAGTTAGACATTTCTATTGTTAATTGTTACATTAATTGAAAGGTGACTTTGTCAGGTAACATTGCTTGTAAAATTTTTGTAGTGCAACATAACTCTGTTTTCAGAAATCCTCAAGATTTTAACCACTAGTCATAATTTCCCACTGGTCCCATGGTCCTACACTTGTCCCATGGTCCCATGGTCCTACACTTGTTAATTTAAGTCGACTTAGCATGTCCACACTCACATTTTAAGTTGACTTAGAGGGGATCCTGCTAAATCGACCTAGAGTGTCCACACTGGACGCCTAGGTCGACTTCTAGGGGCTAGGTGGACCCGGGAGAGGTCTATGGTGGCAGGGGGTCACCCCTTGCCAAGTGCCAGGTACCTTGGTACAATAGGGCAAAGGGGGACAGGGACCCTGGCAGGGCATGGGGCAGGGTGGGCATGCCAGGCTGTGGCTCTGCCAGCCACTCTGGCAGGGAGGGTAGTGGGGGAACCCTGGAGCCCCCTAAGTCAACTTAAAGTCGACTTAGGGCTACTCCACGTCCACACTGGCTAAGTCGACTTTCTAAAGTTGACTTAGCCAGCAAAGTCGACTTAAAATGAGGTTTTATAAAGTCGATTTAATTTTTCCTTAAGTCGACTTAAACAGCTGCTTAAGTCGACTTAAGGAAAGTGTAGTGTAGACGCAGAGTAAATACATTTTCAAGTGTAGATGCACCCATGAGTTCTTCCCCATCTAGTGTAAGCCACCTGAAAAATCTTGTTTTATACTTTGACTGTAAACTATTTGGGACAGGAACTATCTTTTCATTAAAACCAAAACGAAGAAGGAGTTCAGTGGCACTTTTAAAGACTCACATTTATTTATCACATAAGCTTTTGTGGGTGTAATAGTTATACAATAACTAAATAAATATATGAATATAAATAAATGTGTGAATCTTTAAAAGTGCTACAGAACTCCTTCTTTGTTTTCATTTTGCTGGAATAGACTAACATGGCTACCCCCCCTGGAACTTCCCTTTCATTCTATCTGTGTACACTTCTTAACACAATGAGGTCCTGATCCTTGTCCAGTGTCCTCAAGGCATTACTATAATAATAATAAATAATAATAATAATAATAATAATTAATAATAAATTGTGTGCAGATTTTTTTAAAAAAAATTTTAATCACTTAAAGTTCATCAGTGCCCTCAGCAGTGACATGAATTAATTACCATCTCATCATAGAGGGCTATGTTGCATAGTGAGTTTTCTGATGGTTCAGTTAGAACAGATGCTCTATAGCAACCATTGATCAGCTCTTATTATGTCATTAACTATTAACATGGAGTTAGCCACGAGAACTTTATAACAAAGGTAGTGACGTTTGCCCTTTGCCTTCATGTTGTCCTTAGTTGGTTTAGAAGAGAAGCAACCTTAACTGCTTAGTCAACTTTATTATTTAAAATAAAAATATGAATTTTAAGACTCAGTTCTGCAAGCACTTGTGCCTGTGGCTTATTTTCCATTTATGAGTAAAGTTACGTGTGCATAAGTGTTCATTGAATCAGCCTAAGGTGCCAGATTCATCGCAGGGGAATTAGAAGAACACCACCAGCAAGATTGGCACTTCTGATTTTATGGCATGGGTACCTTACCTCCTACATCCTGGTCTGAAATGACATTGGCAACCAAATACGCATTAGATAGTAATGATGTCTGGTTATGAGTGACCAAGATTGGGGTTGAACCCAAGGCCTGCAGAAGAAGGGTTACATATTTGAACAATCCCCTGAGCTATCGACCCACTCACCAGAATGCAGGGTAAACTTTAAAAGTGAAAAATTGATTGTTGAATGTTCCTGGTGCATTTTGTGTCTGGAGAGCCAGATGGCTTCACTTCTGTACTAAGGGTATATAGCCACACATTTGGGAAGCTGCAAAAGAGGTCTATCTGGACAAACCTTGCATTGTTGCAAAGCAAGATGTGTGGGTTTTTCCCCCATTGTCATCCACTGTTTTCAGACACCATTTAAAAAAAGGGATCTCTAGCAGTATTGTGTGTAAATAAAAGGGGCCCATAAATACAAAGAACAGATGAGACCAATAATATCCATGTTAAAAAAACCCCACAACATTTCACAATGATTAAAGAAAATCTAGTTTCCCTATCTTATCCTCTTTTCCATAATCAGCAGGAAGATCTATCACTACAGAGGGATCTAACTTTTTTTTTTTTTTTTAAAGTAGTGTCTCCTGGTAATTTGTCCTCCTCTGTTTGTTTGTTTGTTTGTTGCAGTCCAGCATTCAGCTTCCCCCATCCCATTAATCCAGTGGCTTACCAGCAGATCCTGAATCAGCAGAGAGGCTTGAGCTCCGCGTTTGGACATACCCCTCCTTTGATCCAGCCATCCCCAACATTCCCACCACGCCAACACATGGCAGTTATCTCTGTCAACCCAGTTCCTGCTCAGATCAGTAACAACAATGGTGGCATCTCTGAATCTAATCAGGTAGGACCCAGCTCAGGTGATGTGATGGGTTTAACTGAGCCAAGCTGAGCTGCACATGAAAGCATATCCATTAGAACTGATCAAACAGGGCCTAATTTTCAGAGGTTCTGAGCCCCTGCCGCTCTCGTTGACTTTAGAGTTGGGGGTGCTCAGCATATCTGAAAATCTGAGCCAAAATTAAATGCATTCAGGATTTTTCTTGGTTGAAGTCATCCACTGTTCACCAGTGCAAGCTGTGGGTGTCCCATGCAGGGTTTCAGGCAGTCTCATACTCTATAAATGGGGTCTAGCGGGGAGCAGAGATGGGTTACATGTAGTCCACTTAGGGTGAAACCTGGCCCCTGTAGGCTGGTTGTGGGTGGTCCAGGGCGGTCAGGCCCTTCCTCGGGCCCAGGCTCCAAGGAAGGCCACAGTTCTGACCAGTTCAGCCCCAGAAAAGAGCCCGCGCTTGCAACCAGTGGACAAGTATTGAGGTTCACAGTCGCCTCGATGGTCAACCTGCCTGCTAGATGAGGCAGGACAGGCACCAAGAATCAGTAGCCCCTGGGCAGGGCGGGGGCAGGCACATGAATCAGTAGCCCCTGGGCGGGGGCGGGCACACGAGTCGGTAGACCCTGGGCGGGGGGGGGCACATGAGTCAGTAGCCCCTGGGCAGGGGCGGGCACACGAGTCAATAGCCCCTAGGCAGGGCGGGGGCAGGCACCAAGAGTTGGTAGCCCCTGGGCAGGGCGGGGGGCAGGCACATGAGTTGGCAGCCCCTGGGAGGGGGCCTCAACGGCTTTGGCAGGAGGGGTCAAGCACTCCAGGTGGCTAGGAAAAGGGGGAGGTGGAGGCAGGCCCACTCGATTCCACTGCGTCCTAGCCCAGGGCCCTGTCAGTAGCAGAGGATCTGCCAGTGGGTCTGCGGGGCTCCAGCCGCGATGCGTTGACTCTGGTGTGCTTTGCTGTCAGCTGCATGGTAGCCAGCTGTTCCTGGGCTACTTCTTCCCACCCTGAGCCCAGGTTCCTGGTTCCAAAGGGGTCTCCTCTATGTCCTCAGTGTAGACTGCCCATGGGATCCCGACTAGGCCCTCCGTGGCCATGGGTGGCAGATCTGGGAACATCTCCGGTCCATCTGCAGAAGGCAACTCCTCCAGGTCGTAGGGTCCTGCAGCAGCCGGCTGTTCTTCCTCAGAGAGGTCCTCAGCAGATGGAAGCTCCTCCAAGTTACAGGGGTCCAGTGGCTCTTCAGTCTCCTCTGCCTCCCCCAGCTCTGGTGCATCCCCAGTGGGGGTCAACCTGTCAGGGTCCCAGTGGGCCCTGGGATGTCTCCCCCAGTCCACAGTCTCTGGTATCCCCTCCCAGTCACTAGGTCCAGGGAAGCTGTGTAGGCCGTTGGGCCTTCTAGAAGGAGAGGATGGGGCAGCTCCCTGGTGGAGCCCGGTCTCGTCTGGCTCACAGCCTCAAAGGAGGCACATCCTTCCCCCTGCAGCAGCTCAGTTCCTTACATTGAGCTGCTAGGCTGGGCTTTTATACTTCCCCTTCTTGTCCTGGCTCCACCCCTCTGTTTCCGGGGCCTGAGTCCTGCAATTCCTGAGTGTGTCCAGAAGGGGCGTTCAGGCCCTTCCTTGGGCCCAGACTCCGAGGAAAGGCCACAGTTCTTTGCTACAGTCCCATTGATGGCAAAACTCCCCCTGATTTCAGTAGGGCCAGGATTTCACCCATAATGTTCATGCTGATCTGTTATTTATGTGATTGGTCCTGTTACGTTTTCTGACTGGAACGAGAAACTTGAGAATGGCGAATAGTGGATGCATCTATGAGGAATTTTTGTGACTGTCAAGAAGCTGCATGTATATTTGCAAGTAACATATTATGATCTTCTAGGACCTTGATAGAGCAAAGCTCTTAAGCATATGTATAAAATTGTGCCTATTAGTGAAACCCCTAAATTTTTAGGTTCCATGAAAGTAAGTGGGATTTAAGCACATGCTTAAACGCTGTGCTGTATTGCGGCATAAGAACAGTCAATCAAATTGAAGTAGTTTATTCGCCAGTCTGCTTTTCCTTTATTTGACAGCTCGCTACTAATGTTGAGAATCACGCAGATGTTTTTAGAGCACCATATTCTTTCCCTCATGTTTGCTAAGACACAGAAAACATAGTGTCTTCGGACCGATGGCCACATCGGAGCACAATTTCCCTTTTGTACTTAAAGAAGGGGCTGTCTGTTTTTCATTTTAGAAACCCATTCTGGAGGAATTTTAACTCCCCGCTTTTCAAATGACATTGGGAAGGCATGTGTCAAACGGGCTGTTGGGCTCAGTGTAAATTCATTTTCTCTCTATCTCTGGGCAAGTCTACACTGCCTGTAGTTTTCGGCGGCAGCTGAACGGAGATATGCAAATTACTTAAAATAACTTTGTATCTCAGTTCAGCTGCCCTATGCCTCCCTTTGACTCAGGGCTACTCCACTTGCCGGAGTGGTGTTCAGATATTGACTTCCTGATCGATTGAGCAGGTCTTCACAGACCTGAGCAGTCGATTGGGAAAGTCGATCTGATGGCAGCGATTTTGCCACCGTCAGTGAAGTCTAGCCCTCTGACTCTTCCACACTCCAAATGGGTAGAAGTCATCCCATGTAGACAGTCGGCACTAGAGCTATGTCCTGAGAAGGTGGATCTAAGAACCAGCCCAGAATTTTTTTCCATACCAGTTTGCCGTAAACTGGTTATGATGTGATGAGACTGTTTCGCCACATTGTTCCTTCACCTCCTCCTTCACGCCACCTCCATTACCCCCAATTTTTCTTTCCTAGAACAAGCAGAGCAGCGAGTCAGCCGTGAGCAGCACAGTCAATCCAGTAATTAACAAGCGCAGCAAAGTCAAGACTGAAGTTGAAGGCTTGCCACCAGCTTCCCCAGCCACACAGGTAACAAGCTGTCCTGTTGGCCTGATGCCGTGAGCTGACGGGTCTGCACTGTCTTTGGGAGCAATATTCACATCCCATTTCTTAGCAATTGGTAACAAGGCATCAGAGTTTACAAGGCAGCTGAGCAGATCTTAAATAAAGAGACCCAATAAGGTACAGGAGCAGGGTTTCTGTGATCGACTATGGGGAGCATGATATGGGAGCTGGATTCCCAGTGCATTGCCTAGAAGAGAGGAGGATGAACTATTCAGCGCTGGTAACTTTTCAAAATTATGCAGTGCAAAGCAAGCAATATTGGTGTCTCAAAGCGAGCATAGATTACAAGGAAGTCTTGCATGTAGGTAGAAAGCGTCTTCTCTGCTCAGTAAGGAATTGCTCACCGCATCATTCTTTATGGCAGTGACACCACACTTGACACTGAGAAGGTCCCCCAGACCTTTGATTTCTTTTCAGAGCTCTGCTATTGCAAACTGTTTAATGGCTGACAGTATCCATCCAACTGTCCTTTATCACACCTGTAAACTAGCAGGAGTGCTCTGGGCACTTCATTTTCATGAAATATTAGGCCGTGTTATTGTCAAGTGAACAGAAGAGTTGATGACAAATTCCTCTTTCTGTACTAGTTCAGGAACAGGTTTCATCATGATGCATGGGGACAGTCTCTCGTGCAGTCATCTGGGGGCTGGTAAAATTGATGAAGATAGCATATCAGGGAAACATGCTGTAGTCAGCACTATTAGGGTAAAGAGGCATCTCTCTTGAGCTTTGAGTTTAGGAGAGCAACAGCAGAAAGCACACGACCTAAAAAACCAGTCTGCCCCTCCTCCCCCAGTTAATAAGGCTGCATATTTATTTCTTGTAGCAAATGAAAAAGAGAGCTGAAAGAAGTTTCCTGCCTTTCCAAGCATATGTGCTGGATGAGCCCTGAGAGAGACTATTAGCACAATCCTTTAATTACATACAGATTTTGGGAAGTGCATACCCAGTACCAGTGGCCACTCTTACAGAATCATGGGGATTGCCCATGCAACTGTGTACATGTATCTGACCCACAATGTCTTGGCAATGACATAAGTACCCCAAAAAGAAAGGAATTAGGTAGAGCAGTGGTTTTCACACTTTTTAGGCTGTGTATCCTATTCCAAATAACATAGCCTATCACATATTCCCATCTGAGATAGGGTCATAATATACCTATGATTAATTTGCCAAGTCTTACTAAATAAAACATGTTGTCCTCCATCACAGGTTTTTTTTGTGAATCCCAGTTTGAAAACCACCATTGTTGAGTGTGCAAGGGGATTTAATTCAGGGTAATGGAATGAAATTAACTGAAGGAAAATGTAGGTGGGTATTTGGAAATAATTCCTGATGAGGAGATTGTGGATCAGTCTCCCAAGAGAAGTGTAGGCTTCATGGCTCGAATCATTTAAAAACTGATTGGACAGAATATTGGAAATAACTTTCCTCAGCAGAAGGAAGAGCTTTAGATACCTCAATACAGTAAGGACCTGTTTTTCAGCAGGTCTCAGCAATCACAACTAGCATTCATCTATAATTGGAATTTCCATCCTGAAAGAAATTCTGGTGTTTTGACATTGGTTGATAAGCCAATCCTTTTATAACACAGGCCAAAGAACTCCCTCAAAATAATTGCATGTCATGTAAAAAAAATCCACTCTTGATTTAAAAATTCAGTGATACCATCAGAACCCTTAGTAAATTGTTTCAATTGTTAATTATTTTCACCATAAAAGATGCATGCCTTATTTCCAGTCAGAATTTGTTTAGCTTCAACTTCCAGCCATTGGATCAGGTTATATCTTTGTCCACTAGATTAAGGAGCCCTCCATTAAATATTTGTTTCTTATCTAGATACACATAGATTGTAATCAAATCACCCCTTACTCTTCTCTTTGTTAAACTAAATAGATTGAGCTCCTTGAGTTTATCATTACAAAGCACATTGATTCAGAAATGTTGCGTTTTATTTCAATTCAACATTGGCCAGCATTTTCCTGCATTGCCATAGTGCCTGACTGGAGTTATGGTTTGGGTGTCTCATACCCCAAATCCTCTCTACACTCAGTCTCCTCAGCTGGATTATCTCTACCATCCTGGAACTCCCATAATGCCCTTCAGTGGTTCAACCACAGGGGAGAAAGCAGTGCACTGTGGAAGATGTAGTCCAGTCAAGGAGCCCAGCCACTAGGTAAGAATGGGGGATAAGGTGCCGAGGAAATTCAGGCAGTCACAGATCAATGTCTGACTGACCTGAAACAAAATAGTTAGAATCGATTGGACAAACTGAATTAAAAAAAAAATTCACTTCAGTTTTCTGGATAGAAAATCAAAAAAATTTCAGCAGAAACTGCACATGGCAGAAACTGCATTTTCTGAGGGGGGAACTAAAACATTTAGACAGAAAATTTCTGACTGACTGTATCCACAACTTCACCTGAAATTAGTGGAAGTTGTTGGTATTCAGCACCACTGGAAGTCAAACTTTTCCATCTTTGCTTTTGCACAGGTTTCAGTTATGTGTTTTAAAAATTCTACCGCTCCCTCAGAAATAGTTCAGTAACTTGCAGCAATTTTCTGTCATCTGAGCAGTCTTTTCCAAAGAGCAACCAAGGGTTAATTACAACGAGTCTCTCTTTGCATGAATTGTAAAAAATATACAGAAAATCCACACCTGGCATGTGATGTCATGACAGCTGCTTTAGTAATAATACTTGAGCTTTTCTGTAGCACCCATCACTTCCAAAGGCTGTACAACCATTCGTTTAGTTAATCATCGCAAGACTCCAGGGAGTCTTAAGAAGAGGGTTAAAAGGGGGAGAGGACGGTGGCCTGATGGCAGGGTAATCCATGCTGAAAGGATGAGGAGGAAGAAACTACTATAGCAGAAGTAAGGAAAGTGGATAAAGAAGAGTTTAAAGATGGACTTGGTGGAGCACAGGGAATGGAGGCAACAGGCTACTGGTCAATAAGGGTGTGACTTAAGCATGCTTAAGTCGACTTAATTTACTCTGCGTCCACACTGGCATTTCCTTAAGTCGACTTAAGGAAATTCAAAGTCGACTTTATAACACCTTGTATAAAGTCGACTTTGAAGCTGAAGTCAACTTTTTAAGTCAACTGAAGCAGTGTGGATGCCCTAAGGGTTCCCTTCTGCCCAGGACCTGAGAAGTCCCGAGCAGAAGGGAGCCGAGTGGTCCAGGGCAGAAGGGAGCTCCACACTCCCTTCTCCCCCGGACCGCTCAGGGGCTTGCTGCCCCGGGGAGAGTCAGCCCCGTGGGGGCTAGCTCTCCCTGGACCGAACTAGTCAACTTAGAGAGTCTAGTATAGACTCTCTAAGTTGAGTTAGTAAGGCCCACTTTAAGTCGACTTAGGAGTCCTGTGTGGACTCTCTAAGTCAACTTAATAAGGTCGACTTAAAGTCCACTTATTAAAGTCAACTTATTTAAGTCGACCTAAATTCCCCAGTGTAGACATAGCCTAAGCGACCAGAGCAGAATCATGAAAAGCCTTAACAATGAAGACTTAATATAATAGTGTAAGGTCACAGCATATCATTCCTTTTAAAATGAATTTTCAAGTAAAATCATGCTTTGTTTTTTCCTTAATGTTCTCTCAGTGCAGTCCAATGAATAGGGCAATCAGAAAACCCAATTCTGTTCCCAACTCTGCCACTGAGTTACTGGGTGACCTTGATCAAGTCACTTCACCTCTCTGCTCCCCTCCTCCTTTATTAGAAATTTGTTGGTATAATTATACCACCATAGTTGTAGCATTATAACTCATCACTTGGACACTCATTCTGGAAGAACCATAGTAAAGTAATTATGCTGGTAAATTTCCTCATGTAGACAAACCTTTAGTCGCTCTTGTTTCCTTAGATAGTAACTTCTCCAAGGCAGGGACTGTCCCCATATTTGTAGAGTGCCTAACACTGTGGGGCCCTGATTTGAGTCCATACCTCTTGTTGCTACTGTAATTCTAATAATTAATTATAATAATCTTCTGGCCCTTGTCCCATCATATTGGATATTCTTTGAGGCTGGAATTCGAAAAGGAGCATGAGAGAGTTAGGCGCTTAGCTGTCACTGAAATTCAATCCTTTAGGTCCATTTGAAAATACCAGCTTCCATGTATATTCCAAGCTGGTCTTTGAGATCTAAATAGGACAACTATTCAAGTTGTCCCCCATTTAATCTTAGAGCTATGGGAGCTAGGTCTAAAATTACAGGCCTCATTTGAGAAATATCCTTCCTTTAACCATTAAGAACTCCCAGTTCATGTCCACATATGACAGCAGTCTGGGGAAGGCATCACTTTATTGCCACATTTACAGGTTTGAATGCTGTTTTACTGGTTGACTTAACTGATGTATTAAAACCTGTTATAATGCCTCAAAACCCAGAAAACCAGTGTTTACCCTGGTAAGAGGCTTCATTGGACACTAAGCATTAGAACTAAGATAGTAAAATAGATTAGTGCTGAGATTTGGAAATAAGCCAACAGTTGTGTGCAGGTAAGACCGGGCAGTGAAAGGCCCCCTACCCTGTACAGTAATCTCCTTCCCCATGTAAATCTCTTGATGGCTTCCCTGTAATAACAAACTAATTCATTTTTGGGTAAAATCCATCCTCCACTTAGGGCCTATGGACTCAGCCTCCATAACCATGTAAATTTTTTCCTGTTATGGGACACTGGTACCAATAAGCAACCTATATTAGAAGGCAGTTAAATTCCATTCTATCCTAATAGGAAGCTTGTCCTTTGCTAAACATCTTGGGCAAGTTCCCGACATCCTTACAAAATAGTTAGACCTGTCTTTCTTTGGCCCAAGAATGCAGTCAGGACTTCAGGATTTGGCCTCTCCATTTTATTTCACTCTACAATGCAAATGGCCCAATCCTGCCATTCTGCTTCCAGTTTGGCTCTCCCTGTGTTGCAGGATCAAGCTTTTTGATGCCCATCGGCACCAGCATTCCCTTCCTCACTTACGTTGCTGTATGTTTGTTCCTCCCTTTTGAAACAGGGCCTGACTGTAGATTTGCTTCCTTGGCCCCCCTCCCCCTCCCAATTTGTTTTGCTGCTCTTCGCTCTACAGCGGAGAAGTGTGGACAGAACTATTTTTTTTAACTTGAGCACAAGTAATTGGAGGCCTCTGGCTTTGGTTTCAATCTGAATGAGTTACAGTCAACCCCTCTGTTTTGTCTCATCAGTAAAAAATTTCTGTAGAGCTGAGATCTGTGCATCAGACTGATTTCAACTAGAGACTGGCCCAAGCCACACAGCCAAAGAACTGGAGGGTTCATTTTTAGGGGAGGGGTTGGGTCAGGTCCATGTTTGGTTTAAACCACATACAGAAATTCTCTTTCTGGATAAAAAAGCTCCTGGAGCTTGGTGGGTTTGAGGCTCCCACTTAACTTGCTGTGGTTTAATGCTCTAGGAATTATTGTGGGGAAGTTCTGTGGCCTGCTTTATGGAGGATGTTAGACTAGATGAACAATCCTGATGATTCCCTCTGGCCATCGAGTCTGTACATTTATGAAATTCCACAGGATGAGGATCTTTGTGGCACGTTTCTGTTGCACTGTTTGTCCTGGTGAATGTGGTTTGCCGATGTTAAGAACTGACAAGAGAAGACCAAGCAAAAGCCTGATGAGCCAGCCTGCTTGTCTGTATATATACACATCTTAGCATGCACACACGTTTCCATAGAGCCTGTTCCTCCCATTTTCTTATTCCATCCAGCTAGAGCCAGGTAGCAAAAGAAACAAACTGCTAACAAGCAAGAAAGGGTAGTCCAGTGATTAGGGAGAGAGCCAGGTACTCAGAAGGTCTTACTTCAATTCCTTGCTCTACCTGAGATTAAGCCCTGGTCTATACTTCAGCGTGATTTCGGCGGCAATCAAAGGGAGATATGCAAAGTACTTAAAATACCTTGCGTATCTCCCTCCAATTGCCTACTACCTACTTACCACAGGTCCCCACAGTGCTGATTGGATGGGAATTGCCTTCCCATCCAAATAGCGCCATGCTTCTTGCCGGGTAGATCTTAGCCAATTGACCTCTGACTAATTCGGAGTTTGACTGAGTGGGTCTTTATGGACACTCAATCAAATTTGCATAATCGATGCTATGCTGTCGATGCTGGTACCGACAATGTAGCTGTGCCCTTACTGTGGCCTGTCACTTAGTCTCTCCACAAAATGTGGATATTAGTGTTACCCTACTGTAATCGTGGACATATAAATCTGATAGACTCTAGAGTCTTTCCTCAGGGTGTATCTGATCCAGCGGAAAGCAGGAAGTACTAGGAATCCAAAGATGTGGGTATTTTTCTAAATTAGACTCCCAGGCATATTAAGATTGACCTGTCATTAGCACTGATTTCCTCAGTCAAATCCATAACAGCAAGATCCTTTTTAACTTTGTATTTCATGATAATCAAGAATGATACATTGTTACAAGGAGTTCTTCTTTCCTTTCTCATCAAGGGATACCTGTCCTGTAATCTACCAGGGACTGAGGAATTCAAATGAAACATGCTCACTTTATACAATACACTATGTATTACAGGAGCATCTGACAGACCTGAAAGAAGATCTGGATAAGGATGAATGTAAACAGGAGCCTGAAGTTATTTATGAGACAAATTGTCACTGGGAAGGATGCATAAAGGAATACGACACTCAGGAGCAGCTTGTCCATGTGAGTAATGTTGGGAAGAAACCCTGGTGATAAATTTGGCTTTCTGTGCATTGTCTTTACTTTGAATCGCAAGATTCTGTACAACAACGGCTCACTCTGGGAGCCACTGAAGGTGCAAACACAGCAAGAACAGCTCAGAATTCCCTGAAGAGCTTACCTGCAGGGAAGCCTTTCCTAGATTGATACTCATCTTTTAGCTGCTGAGGCTATGATTCTGGCTCCCTTTGCAAAGCCTAATACAAGAGCTGTGTGTAGAGGACCTTATAAGACTGCTGGGGGAATTGAATCCCCTCCCATGTAGCACCAAACACCCATACGGCCCAGCCTGTGGGTATGTCTACACTGCATATGGGAATTGTGGTTCCCAGTGACAGTAGACAGACAGGAGCTAGCTCTGCTCAAAGAACAGGGTGAGTGTAACCTCCTGGGTGGCGACAGCTCCCCCTAGCCACCTGAATCTCAATCTGCCCAGCCCTGGATCCACACTTGTGTGGCTCACCCCAGCTATTGCAGTTTTCACACTGCTGCTCGAAGACTCATCCTGGGTAACTTACGACTCCCAACATCCCAAACCTCCCCAGGACCCTAGGGAGAAAAGCACCACCAGTGTTATGGCCCTTCTGCTGCCATGTAAAGATTTGGTGGGTCTCAAATGTACAGCTGTCTTATTTTTAAAAAGATCCCTGGTAATGCTGACGTTAGCAATCCAAAGCGAGTCAGTAATCTGATCTACAAATATAATTCATTTTTGTATTACGGGAACCTTTTTTGTGTTTTGATTCGCGTGGGATTCTCTCTGATGCTGGGGGCTGACAAATCCCCAAAATAAGAAGTGACTAGCAGCGAAATCAGGCAACCCCCCTATTCTCACTTCATGCAAAATCTCCATTTCAGTCTGTAACTTGAACCTGGCTCATTCTAAAGCTGGCTCAGGTTCACTGAAAATTCACCAGCCTCATCATCTCTGGGCTGAGTACTACGTATGTAACAAAATCTTGCGCTGAGCAAATTTCAGTCAAAAGCCTCATGCAGCTCTGCTTTCCTGTTCTATCGGCCTTTCTCTGGACTGGTTTTCAACGTCTCAATGGCCAGCTGCATGCAACTAGCTTTTACAATGTGGGACAATGACCCATGGCAAAAGACACACGCACACAAGAAGAGAGGAGGAAAGAAATTTGAAATGATGAAAGATCTGTTTCTTGAAAAGAGAGAGATTCTGCAATCTCTCTCATTGCTATTATTTATTGAAGTATTATGTTTTAGTTTATACAGGGATAGGGCTTAGAGGTCACCAGTCAGGAATCAGGGCTGCACTGCACTAGACACTCTTACCAAAATGTAATGAAATACGATCCTAGTCCCAGAGAATTCACGATTTAAGTTGAGAGCAAAATGCCAAATTAGAAGTCAAAGACAAAACCCCAGCTGCCTTTATGGGGCTTGATCAGCCAGCTTTAATGGGACATGCACTTGAGGTCAGTAATTCAATGTAATTAATGCTGAATGTGTTTGGGTTGATAATAATTATGAGTGTAAAATGAGTCAGTCGTGTTTGAGAAGTGAGCATAGAAGGTAGCTATGCACAGGTAAGTCCCTTTCTTGTTGTAATACATTGCACAGTCCCGCATCACAACATTGCTCAGTAATCCGCAATGGTTTCATGAGACGGGAGAGTGTGTTTTCCACCTTTGGCAAACGCTATTTTTTCCTTGAGCTGTAGGGAAAGCCCCGTGGCTCATCATGGAGCAAGACGGATCCCTGTCGTTCAGCACCATTTATTTCTAAATAAACCAAAAAGAAAAATGTTTGAAAAAAATATACAACATTTTCCTAATTTTAGAAGGTTTTATAAACTGAGGCTGCTGTAATGAGATTGTTACCAACTGTTCAACGAGCTGTGGATTTATATTGCCCCAAATACTCACACAAATGAAATTCAGATGTACGGCTTCCCACTGTGCATGGAAAAACATGTTTGCAAGCGCAGCTGGAAGTACCTGTGTTCATTAGTACACAGTGGTCCAATATGCTTGTGCGAACAGCCCGTATATGGGGCAGCAACAGGCATACACACAATTTTGTGGGCAACTTCATTACCTCCTGCTTTGAATGTTTCACTCAGACTCTAAGGTCAGAAGGGACCAGTATGATTATCTAGTCTGACCTTCTGCTCAATGCAGGCCACAGGACTTCATCCACCCATCCCTGTAATAGACCTCTAACCTATGACTGAGTTATTAAAGGCCTCAGATCATGATTTAAAATCTTTAAGGTACAGAGAATCCACCAGCAGATGAGTTATGTTGCATGCTATGGAGGAAGGTGAAAAACCCCCAGAGCCTCTGCTAATCTTTGCTCATCCTTAGAGAGAAAAGGAAAGCAAGACTTCGAAGCTGATTTGGGCAGGAAAGCAAGATGAATAAGGCAACTCAGGCCCCCAATTCTGTCTTCCATAGTTTTAGTTCCAGGTCAGATTCTCAGTCCAACTGAGGCCAAGTGGCCTATCTTTCAGGGCTGGAATAAATGTGGCTTAGTGCATCCAGAGATCTCACAGGAAGAAGTGATCGCAAAGACTTCTGCCATCTGGGCTGAAATTCCAGGAAAAGAAATTGCAAGCGATTAGGGCCTGTATGATATGCCATTACGAATGATCTGTCCATTGGTGTTTCCACCATGCCAATCACCATGGTATCTGTGCCACAAAGACTGAGATTTTGGATCAATGGCGAGTTAAGGCCGTTACACATCTTCAGAGCGCTCCTCACCATCTAGTCTGTAATGCACCACATTCAGCGTGCTAGTTTTCAGTGTGAGCAAGCTGCAGTGTTTAGCCACTTGTACTTTTAGTCCATAGTTTAACATGCTCCATGATTAGTATGAGCAAAACCCTGAGTTTATTCTCAAGGTGGCCGAGTCTGTCCCTGCACACGCAGCCGTACTTTGCTGTGATGGAGCGGGAAAGTTGCTCTGTTTTAGTGAGTGTGTGTTTCCCCGTGCTGCTACGTCTCACAAACAAAGCCACTGAGCTCAGTGGCAAGTGAAGGCAGGGTCTTCGAGCCAGGCCTTGGGAGAGATGGTGGGTGGCTGCAAAACAGTGAATCTGAAAAACAAAACCCAAATGTTTTATTTTAGGGCTGCTGTTGATGTATTTTACTGTGATCATCGGAACTGGCAGTGGGGGGGGGCATTATTTTGGCAGCTCTTTCTCATTTGGAGAGAAGTAAGTTTACGCATATCACAATACAGCTGCAGAACTGTTCTTGTTTTATTGTCTTCATAATCTGATCTTCCTTACCATTGTAAAATATGTAGACTTGTACCAGGGAGGAGCAAAGCTCCCCTTTCTGCCAAGTTTTCTGCATGGAGGTGAAGGCTTGTATGAAACTGACTCATTAGCAGTAATTGAGGCTATGGAGTTCTCCTCACTACATACTTTACAGATGTTGTCATATCCTGCCAGCAGTTAAGCATTTGACAGCAGGTGGATGTTTTAGAGCCGGCATCCGCTCTGGCGTTGAATCAGATGTTTTTTGCCCTTTACCAGTGCTATAAAAAAGGGTCACAGCTGCAAAATTTGGACAGGGACTTCGAGCTGGAATGTCAGTTTGGGCCATTCAAGAGACAAGAACCAACTGCTTTGGAAACCAGGAGGGTGTTCTGGTCCAGCACTAAGCAGTGCATTTATCTTCTGCTCTTTGGTAGACTTTGATTAAGTTTGGAGTGTGTGTGTTTTCTCTTGTTTGCTGTTAGTCCGAAATTCCAGATATAGGAGGTCTGATCCTCAACTGATTACAGTGGAACTACACTGACCTACACCAGATGAAGAAACCATGGGCTCTATACGTGGCTTTGCCCTGGTGGTAATAAGATCCCTTTTAAAAAAGCATACAAATTCCTACTGGTAAGCCCAGGGTTAGTAAAGACCAGTTGACTGGAGATGGACAAATCTGCACATATGCAGCATTTCTTAAAGGCTAACATCATGTCAGGGTTTTGTATACCTCACATCGTGTATAGTAAAAAATATAATTTGATAAACCTACCGCAGTTCAGTAAAGCGGAACAAAGCCATTGTGGTTTTTTCCATTTTAGCAAATGTCACAGGCTCGACTCTGTAGGTCAAGTGCTGTCAGCTCACGTGCTTTGCCATTGGATAGATCTCATCAGTTCTAATGTAGCTGAATTGTAGGCAGGTGAGCTTTTAGTGTAAGATCAGGGACACTGCAAGTGAGCCAGCATGTGCTTGTTGCTGTTCCCATGTGGCTATGCGGCCTCTGACTGGCCTATGCTGTTGACTAATGTAACTCAAACTGCAAGACCACACGCAAGGAGCCACATGGGTAATATGAATCTAGATGGCATAAGGAGCCATTGCCCCCCCACCTTGCCACCATCCAGTCCACAATGTGAACAGCATGGCAAGATTATAACCCACTCTCAGCAAACTGCTGCTATATCTTCCTCTATGTTTGTACAGCACCTAACACAATGAGGCCCTCGTCCTCCTGTTTGAGTTCTTTAGTTATCATGATAACATAAATAATAAATAAATAAATAATAATAATAAAAAGGGCTTCCTTCCACTAACTGGCTCCCTTCCACTAACTGGTTCATCACAGATCTCTGAAAGAACAGCCCTTTGCTTGCAGCAGGAATAAAATATGCAGATCATTCTGCAGCTGGCCAGAATTTGGGTCCACATTGCTCTCGCAGAGCATAAGCGAAATCCCCAGTTGACCCAAGCTAAGGGCCTGGTGCATTGTATCAAGAGCAATTTACCATACTCCCTAAGAACCCTGGACCAGGACGTTTTTGGGCTAGGGTGCTGTACAAACGCAGAACAAAAACATGGTCCAGTACCCAAAGAGCATACAATCTAAGGCAATGTCTACATGATGGTGGCAAATTTGCCGCCATTAGATCGCTCTTTCCAGATCGACTTAGCAGTCAGTTAAGGCCCCTAAGTCAATCTGGAGATAGACTTAATAAAACCACCCCCTCAAGTGACATAGCACTACGTCGATGGGAGCACTTTTCCCGTCAATGCAGTGCAGTGAAGACGTCGCACTGAAGGGGAGTTAGGAAGTCGACAGGAGTTACACAAGCAATTCTGCATAGTTTGCGTAACTCCCATCAACTGTCGCCAGATTTCACCACCAGTGTAGAATGGGCCTAAGTATAAGACAAGAGACAACAGATGAGTACAAACCGGCAGGGAAGTACAGGTAAACAATGACATGTTATTGGTCGGCATGTCTGGGAATAGTCTCTGCACATCAGACATTAGCCTGGTCTACCCTACGGGGCTAAGTCAGCAGGAAATGTGCAATCTGCATGCCATGGAATGTGTATCTCCCCTCGACTTAGTTACTTTGACTTACCTCTGGGTCTTCACTCGACTGCGTCAGCTTGAAAGGCTTTTCCTTCAACACAGCGTCACTCCACTTGGAGAGGTGGAGTTACTGCGTCGACAGGAGAGATCTTCCGGGATCGATTGAGTGGGTCTACACTGGCCACTCAATCAATCTTGCTGCGTTGATCCGTGGGGATGGACGCAGCATTTTCAGTGAAGACATGGCAATTAATATTACCGTCCTACCCTTGTGGCAAATGGATCTTTTTTGTGTCCTGTGAACCACTCGATATAGACACAAGAACACATTGTCCCATGTGGCTCTCTAGCAGTAGTTATGTTGTCTGGATGTCAGACCACAATTGCTGTTGAGAGGAACTGCTGTTTTTTCTGTGCTCTTCAGAGTGACACATGAATGGCTTTAGCTGGTCTAATCCTGACCTGCTTTTATTTCTCTTACACTAGCACATCAATAACGATCACATCCATGGGGAGAAGAAGGAATTCATCTGCCGCTGGCAAGATTGCACTCGGGAGCAGAAGCCATTCAAGGCTCAGTACATGTTGGTAGTGCACATGCGAAGACACACTGGAGAAAAGCCGCACAAGTGCACGGTGAGCCAGAGGGATCAGAGCCCCGTGCAGATCAGGGGTATGGGATGTGGGACTTGTGTCCACACAAACATATATCTGGATCCAGACTAGAGACTCAAACCAAAGATCTATGAATGAACACCTTACACCTCTGGGCAGGTTGAGAACCAATCTTTCACCGCTAATCAGTTTTCAGTACTTGCAGGCAATCCCTTTGGGGCATGAATATTAATGGCCAGTGGTTATGGTGCTAATCCTGCTTTTCTATAATTTCCCTGTGTGACCCTTGGAAAGTCTCTTTGGCTATGTCTACACTGGCAAGTTAGTTCGAGTTAAGGAAGCTTAATTCAAACTAACTTAAGCCATGGCTACACTTGACTTTCATTAGTTCAAATTAAGGGCTTCCTTAATTCGAACTAATACATTCAAATATGCTATTCAAACTAAGGGTTAATTCGAATTAACCAATGTAGCCATGTTAGTTCGAACTAACCGGCCCATTGAAATCAATGGAAATTGCTAATTCGAACTAAGCAAGTGCCGTGAATGGCACTTGCTTAGTTCGAACTAAATTTTGCTAGTTCGAATTAAGTTAATTCGAACTAACTAAAATTAGTTCGAATTAGTTCGTTCGAATTAACTAATTTGAACTAACTTTAGTAAGTGTAGACATAGCCTTAGGGACAGATTTTTAAACTCAGTCAGGCACCTAACTCACTTTGATATCTGCAAGAGTTAGGCATCCAAATACCTTTAGGAATCTGTCCCCTAGCCTCGCTGTGCTTCAGTTCCCTGTCAGTAAAATTGAGATAACCCTTTGGGATCTCACAGGGTTTAGTATTACACATTCATCTTTCCTCCTAGGAATCCATTACCCTCCCACCCCCCTGAAGAATAAAGTAATCTAGTGATTTACACCCATAAATTAGGGCTAGACTGAGCTGCTTCCTTGGTAAAGTGAATCGGTTTAGCTCCCTTGAAGCCAATGGAGCTATGTAAGATGCCACCCTGTCAAGTTTTGGCCCCCAGAATGTTAGCTGGCCAAGTTCTGAGGACCAGATGTGTGCTGGAAAGTGCATTGACCCCGCTAAACGAGTCTAAAATAACCTCTTTTTGACTCCATGTCTGCTGTAATTCAGACCTGTAACAGGGAATAGATTTAGTGCAGCACCACGGTACCTGAACACTGCCCATTACTAGGCTCTCTCCTGGCCCTGGCACATCCCCTACCTAACTTTGTCCTGTCCAAGATGTCCCCTCTCCTGGGGGCAATCCTTCACATCTCCTGTAGGGCAGCTTTGTGTCGTCCTAGCAGAGCAAAGCAGAAAAAGCTAAAGATTGAGTTCTACCTTTTCCCCTTGCACATTCTCCATACAGGATGTGTCCTGAGTTTCTATTTGCCTGCAGCGGTGAGACCGGTACCCTTCTCTGTAGAAACATTCCTTTTCCAAGTCAGATTCAGCTGTGATTTCTCAAAGTGCAATTTGTTTTAAAGAAAAGGGAGACATATGAACCTGGTGTAAATAAGGCTAGCAGTGAGCCCAGGCTACGAAGTTTGGATCCGTTAGAACTCAAAGGTTAGAGATATTTTACTTCAACGCCCATATCTGTCAGATTCCACTTTTGCATATTCGACCTAGCACTTAGCTGTGGGAACTTCCAGACTTAACACCCAAATGACTTGGGTGTCCTGTTCAGATTCTATTGTTTGCATAAGCTGCATTATTTTGACAATAGCCAGTCTTGCTAGAACACCTCAGTGAGTTACTGTATGTTTAGTTACCAATGATTTCCAATAAGCTGAGTTATGTTTTTTCAACTCCTGTGACTGACACCTGATGCCACATACAGTATGCACAGGGTGACAGAACAAAACACATTCTGTTAGCTCATGGTTATGACTTGCTGAATGAAACAAAGGCACCAGAGGAAGCTTACCACAAAGAAGGCATTCAGATAATAAGGCGACGGTCACCCCTGAGACCCTAATTAGAATAGAATTAATCTGTGCAGATGTGATCCTTAGTTTTAGCTCAGCAATTATATATCTGAACCTTGACAATCGCATCCTTCATTAAATTGGACTGTGGTATTCTACAGTAATGGCTGCAAGTACTACAGCTGACAGCAATGTCTCCGGCCATTCCTGTAGTTCTTCTCCATAGGAAATTAACACCCACATTCAGGGCTCTCCGTGATCATTTTGGTCAGCGTTCTAGGCTGGAGAGATAAGGAAAGAGGTTCCAACACCAAGTGCTTTTTTTCTACAAAAAAGAAAAGGTGCCAGTACGCCAGCAGGAGCGGTTGGGGGGGTTGTGTCAGGACCCTCCACCACTGCTGACCCCAGTGACCTTCCCAGACTCTGCCTTTCCCCTTCACCACTCCGCAGGCCCCTGACTGCCTTTCCCACTCCTCTTGGCCCCCCCCTCCACCCCTTCCCCACTCCCAGCCAGCTCCCCGCTCCTCTCGCCCCCCTTCTCGTTCCCCGCTCCTCTCGCCCCCCTTCCCGTTCCCTGCTCCTCTCACCCTCCGACCCCTTCCCACTCTCCGCCAGCTCCCTGTTCCTCTGACCCCCTGCCCTTTCTCTGCTCCTCTCACCCCCTGCCCCTTCCCCGCTCCTCTCACCCCCCAGCCCCTTCCCCGCTCCCCACAAGCTCCCCGCTCCTCTCGCCCCCTGACCCCTTCCCACTCCCAGCCAGCTCTTGTCCTCTCAGCTCCACCTCTGCCTCTTTCCCGTTCCTCTTGCCCCTCCCCCCCCCCCCGCAGCCTGCCTGCCGGCTCCCCACTCCTCTCAGCCCCCCTGCCCCTTTCCTGCTCCTCTCACCCCCCAGCCCCTTCCCCACTCTACCCCACCCAGTTACCTGCTCATCTCACCCCCCCAACAGCCCCTCCACCAGCTCCCCGCTCCTCTCCGTTTCTCCTGGAAAAGGCACTGAATTACTCAATCGATTATCATTTATTTATTTATCCAGAACAAGGGCCTCTTTTTATTGACAAGGCTTTCATAAATGGCAACCTGAAGTGATCCTCTTAATTCCAGAGTGAGGGGAACAAATTAAAAGGAACACCCGAAGGGCCACTGGAGATTGAAATGGTCTCTATGGACATTTTTGAAATTCTGATCACGTGTTAAGGCCCTTGAATAACGATGGTTGTGTGAGGTTTGCAAAAGCGCTCAGCATTGGCTAACTGCTGCCATTGAAGCCAACAATAAAATGCCCATTTGACTCCAGTGAGATCAGAACTAAGTTGACTGCCACCCAAAGAGCCACGCTTTAGGCACCCATTATTTTCAATCCTATCCAGTGGTTTTGAGTACACCATTACTTTAGAGTCTTTACTGCTTGGAAATATCAGAGAGCAGCAACTCATGGTCACTCAGCCATTTTGTCTGCTCGGCTGAGTCCTTTCATTGTACAAATAGGGAAAGTGCAGCTAGAAACCTCCACACCAACCCGCACTGGACGGTGGCGGGACTTACAACGTTGAAAATCCGGTGATATCTCCGGAGTGGCTCTTTCTCTTTGTGTGGGGAGTTGCTTTCTTTCCAGGCCCTTGGCCTGTAGTGCCATCCAAGTGTCCATTAAGTTGAGGATCTTGGTTTTTAAGAAGATAATGTCAGGCAGTCTGACCTCAGGACCCTCAGGAAAGTGGAACCAAACCAAACCAGCAATTAAGGAAACTTCAAAGCTTGCTATTTTAATTCTGGCTTGTGTCTCAAACTCCAGAGCTAGTGAAGTGGAGAGACCTTGGTCAAGATTTTCAAAAACAGCTAGTGATTTTGGGGGGGAGGAGCTCCATTTTTAGATGCATGATCGGGAACACCTTAAAGTGGGACCTAATTTTCAGAGAACAGGAGCTCAGCTGGTGCTCAGCTCTACCTGAAAATTAAATTCTTGTCAGGTATCACAAGTTGGGCATCCAAAACTTAAGGTGTTTTTTTATATCACTAGCCTCTTCTGAAAATTTTGGTCTGCCCAGGAAGGAAAAGCTTTCTCAACAAAGCAAATGTTAGTTTGTAAAACACAGGCTCCTTAAGAGGGGCGAATAAAAAACAAAAAACAGATGAGAAGGCAAAAATCACCTGGTTAATGAACTACTCCCACTGTGTTTTTATTTTAGTTTGAAGGTTGCTCCAAAGCATATTCCCGACTGGAGAATTTAAAGACACATCTGAGATCCCACACTGGAGAAAAGCCGTATGTCTGTGAACATGAGGGCTGCAATAAAGCTTTTTCCAACGCTTCGGATAGAGCAAAGCATCAGAACAGGACACATTCCAATGAGGTAAACCCATCCTCACCACAAACTGTGGACTTCTAAACTATTTTTGCTGACAGCATATACTTTACATGCTGGATTTGTGTAAAAAGGAATTTACCACAGCGAAAGGCTTTTGTTTTTAAACTGGGATTTATTTTGCTGCAGAGCCAGACAGCATTAGCTTTATATTTATGAAAGCCATTTTAGAAATCATAAACAGATGTTGAAGTGTTCAAACTTTCTAATTGGCTTTTGAAATTAAAGCAGTGCTTTCTAAATTGATAATTGTATATTGTCCAAACAGGTCCTATATCTATGTGTCTTGCTTTTTAACATGATTGAGTATAGACTCGGAGTGGTGTGATTTCTACCTTGGGTCCTGGTACGTTGGAAATAGTTCTACCTGCGTCTTTTGAAGTACAAAAATAAAGTGTGACACAATGCTTTGTTAACTCTGACTAATTAAGATCCGCTATTAGAAGTCGGGGAATGCAGGAAATTGCCTTTATTGTAACGCATGTGATGGTCTGCTGCAAACAGCTAGGGTTGAGGATTAAAAATTATATTCCCACTAATTAGCAGACAATGGGGGGGGAAGCAATGTTCTAACGGTCTAATAATGTTTGCAACCATGAAGGAGTTAGTCTGTAGCCTAATTTGTAACAGTTAACTGTGAATAATTGGAGAATGGAATAACCTGATTTCAATGTAGAAGACAGAGCATTAAAGCAAGGCTAAATTAGCCAGTGATAACCAAACCTCAAAGTTTCACAAATTACCTTCAGATTGGAATAAGCACCCCAAAGTTTTGCACACTTCTCTGAGCTCTTTTAACTAGAGAAGGACCCAGATGAACAACCTAGATCCAAATGCCTTTCAAATGTGTTCACATCTGAATTTAAATGTCTAGGCTGAGCTCTCTCCGCAGTTAACCAAACGAAAGCTGGTGGGTAAATTAGAGCAGCCCTCTTGCACATCTTATTTGTACCAAGGCCAGGCGGGTTGGGACTTTCAGGTTCATAGGCCAAGTCTCCAGTGATGATGGCAAATTTGCCGCTGTAAGTTTGATCTTTCCAGTTTGATTGAGCAGTCAGTGAAGACCTGCTCAGTCAATCCAGAATTCAATGTAATTCCACCGCTCAGGAAGAATAGCACTGAGTCAAAGGGATGTGGCATTTACCTTCGACTCAGCGCAGTAGACACACAGTGGTAAGTAGGCGTTGGAAAGTTGAAGGGAGGTGTAAAAGTTGTTTTATGTAGTTTGTGTATCTCCCTTCATTGCTGCCAAAAGTGTGGTAAATGTAGACCAGGCCCTAGACTTAAAGGCCAGAAGCTAGTCTGACCTCCTGGCTATCACAGGCCGTTAAATTTCACCCACTACCCTTATACTGTGCCCAGTACTTTGTGCTTGGCTAAAGCATGCCTTCCAGATAGATATCCAGTTTTGATCTGACTATAGCAAGAGATGGAGAATCCACCGGTTCCCTCAGCAGTTTGTTCCCATAGTTAATCACCCTCCTTAAAAATCTGTGACCAATTTGGAATTGGCTGGCTTCAGCTTCCAGCCATTTGTCCTCAATGTGCCTTTCTCCACTATGTTAAAGAGCCCTTTCGTTTCTGCTGTTTATTCCCCATGAAGGTCCAGAGAGACTGTATCAAACCACTTCTCTCTCCTCTTTTGGATAAGATAAACAGATTAAACTCTTTAAGTCTCTCCCTGTAAGGCCTTTTCTCCTGCCCTTGAATTATTATTCTTCTCTGCACCTTCTTCAACATCCTTTTAGAAATATGGACACTAAAACTGGATGCAGCTTTGGTCTCACCAGTGCCGTGCATGGAGGTAAAATCACTCCTAATCACTACTCCCCTGTGTATACATCCAAGAATTACTTTAGCCATTTTTGCCACAGCATTGCATTGGGAGCTCATGCTTTGTTGCTTGTCCACTGTGACCTCTAGATTCTTTTCAGAGTCACATCTTGCCAGGATACAGTCCCCCACTTCTGCAGATATAGCCTTGATCCTTGATCATGGATCTATAACTTGGCATTTGGCTGCACTAAAAAACATTTTGTCTGAATGGGCCTCGCTTACCAAGCAATCCAAGAGGCTGGAGTATGTCCCAATGGCCCTCTTGCTACTTGCACTCAGTATAGTTGGGTCCAGGATATTAGAGACACAAGGTGAGCGAGGTAATATATTTTATTGAATCAACTTCTATTGGTGAGAGACAGGCTTTCAAGCTTACCAGAGCTCTGTGCGGCTCAAAATGAATAGGGAAAAAAAGGTAGCCACTTGCTAACTTCTGTTTCCAAAAGACTGGCTCAGTAAGGTGACCAGATAGCAAGGGTGAAAAATCAGGACAGGGGTTGAAGGCTAATAGGCACCTATATAAGAAAAAGTCCCAAATATCAGGACTGTCCCTATAAAATTAGGACACGTGGTCACTCTTGGCCTCCGAATTGCTTGGCAGCAGTGGTCAGTGATTCATGGTTCCAGGAATACAATGCCGTCGCCTTTAGAAGTATCACATTCCTGTGGTTTGTTTTGCATGATAATGGATTTAGGCATGATGGGTGCTGCACGGCTACCCCTTTGGAGATAGACAAGGACCCAGCCTGGCTTAGTTTCTCTGGATTGCCGTAGATCAGGAGGTTTCAAACATTTTCCCAGCGTAGATCCCATCTTAATGGAGACATTGTTTGTAGACAATTCCCTGCAAATCCAATGGCTCAAAACCACCTCCTCTCCCATTCACAATCATTAAACATTCCTGTGGCCACTGCAACAAATGCTTAGGAGGAAAAGTAATATTAGGAATGAATTTTTAGTGGTCTTTGAATGTAGTAGCCTAAAACAAGAAGCAGAGCTAGTACCCAGAGGCTAGCCAGGTCACTGTAGATGGCCACCAAGTGCCCCAGGGCCAGCAGATCATGAATCACAGTTTAGGAATCTCTGCCATAGACCTTTTGCAAGACTCTCAGGCACAGATTCTCCACATTTTTCAGCTGGCAGCATCATGTTCTTTGTTTTCTATGAAGACATAACTTATCTTTATCCACAAAGTGTATCCAGAATATTTGAGTCTGCTTTAAAAATAACATCCACTTTGTCATATTGACAGAAACCCTATGTCTGTAAAATCCCGGGCTGCACAAAGAGGTACACGGACCCCAGTTCCCTCAGGAAACATGTGAAGACTGTGCATGGACCTGACGCCCACGTCACAAAGAAACAGCGCAACGATGTTCACCCACGGCCGCCTCCCCTCAGGGAAAATGGCGACAGTGAAGCAAGTGCCAAGCAGAGTAGCAAGGTGTCAGAAGAGGGTCCCGAGGCTAATAGCACCACCAGAGGCATGGAGGACGGCTTACAAGTCAAATCAATAAAGACTGAGAATTCAGTGGTAAGAAAAGCTGTTTAAAAGATCGAATATGGTCTGTAATTTCCTAGAGACACAGGTGAAGAATGAAAATTTCCAGCCTTTTTCCTCTTGCATTTGCCATGCACCCAGAAATTTGCAAGATGGTCTCAGTTTTCAAAGTCCTCAACCCCAAAGTTAAGATTGCAGGACAGTTAAGAGTCCGCCACGTATACCGTGGCTTGCTGCACAGCAGCACGGAGCTCAAGATGTGATATTTGTAACACTGCTGTTGTATCTCAGTAGGATGGTGAATACATCACCTTGACGCCATGCAGTGAGAGTGAAAACGTGACAATGACATGTCATGATAATATGATTACTTTTCTTCCTCAAGACCCTTTCATAGACTATTAGGGTTAGAAGGGACCTCAAGAGGTCCTCTAAGGATGGAGATTCCATCACCTCCCAAGGGAATTCATTCCAGTGATTCACCACCCTCCTAGTGAAAAAGTTTCTCTCAATAGCCAACCTAGACCTCTCCCACTGCAACTTGAGACCATTGCTCCTTGCTCTCTCATCTACTAGCGCTGAGAACAGCCTAGCTCCATCCTCCCTGGAACTCCTTTTCAGGTCATTAAAGGCTGCATCAAATCCTCCCTTGCTCTTCTCTTCTGCAGACTAAACAAGCCTAATTTCCTCAGCCTCTCCTCATAAGTCACATGCTCCAGCTCCCTCATCATTTTCATTGCCTTCCACTGGACTCTCTCCTTCCTGTAGTGTGGGATCCAAAACTGGACCCAGTATGCAAATGTGCCTCTGCAGTGCTGAATAGAGGGGAGTAATCACTTCACTCAATCAGCTGGCAGTGCTCTATTGCTGCCCAGATTGCCACTCAGTTCAGCTTTCCCTACCAGTTCTTCCCTGTTTGTGAGCAGCAGGTCAAGAGAAGAACAGCCCCTTGTTAGTTCCTCCAGCACTTGTACCAGGAAGTTGTCTGCAACACTCTCCAAAAACTTCCTGGATTCTCTGTGCACTTCTGTGTTGCTCTCCCAGCAGATGTTCATGTGATTTAAGTTCCACATGACATCCAGGTCCTGCTCTCTGGAAAATTTCATTAGTTATTTGAAGAAAGCCTCCTCTGCCTCATCCCTTCTCCGCACACAATCTGCCTCATCCCTCATCTGGTGGTTTATCACAAATGCCCACAACAATATCACCCTTGTTGCTCTTGCCTCTAAACTTAACCCGGACACTTTCAACAGGCTTTTCTCCAGTTTCTTACTGGAGTTCTGAGCAATCATATTGCTCTCTTACATACAGTGCAATGCCGTCACCTTTTTTCTCCTGCCTGTCCTTCCTGCATGGTTTATATCCATCCATGACAGTGCTCCAGTCCTGTGAGTTACCCCACCAAGTCTTGATTAATCCAATCACTTCATAGTTTGTTGACAGTGCCTGGATTTTCAGTTCCTCCTGCTTGTTTCCCATACTTCTTGCATTCATGTACAGGCACCTAATATAACTAGCTGATTGCTCTACTATCTCAGTATGAATCAGGAGGCCTCTCCTGCTGCACCCTGCTCTTTGTGCTTCCTCCTGGTGTCCCACTTCCACACTTACCTCCGGATCAGGTCCCTGTCCCCCCAGCGAACATAGTTTAAAGCCCTCTTCACTAGGTTTAGCAAGTCTGTCTGCAAAGATGCTCTTCCCTCTCTTTGTTAGATGAATCCCATCTCTTCTTAGCACTCCTTCTTGGAACAATGTCCCATGATCCAAGAATCCAAAGCCCATTCTCCATCACCTCCTGCATAACCACACATTTACTTCTGCAGTTCAATGGTTCCTACCTGGGCCTTTTCCTTCATCAAGGAGGATGGATGAGAACAGCACTTGTGCCTCAAATTCCTTGATCCTTCTTCCCAGAGCTACGTAATGTGCAGTGATCCATTCAAAGTCATTCTTAGTAGTGTCATTGATGCCTACATGAAAAAGTAAGAATGGGTAGCAGTCCACGGGCTTATCAGACTCACCTTCACACCCTGAATTCTAGCTCCAAGCCAGCAGCACACTGGTTGAATTTCCTGGTCAGGACATCAAATGGATGACTCCGTCCCCCTTACAAGGGAGTCCCTGACCACCATCATCCACCCCCTCCTCTTGGGAATTACGGAGGTGGAACCCCCATCCCCAAGACAGTGCATCCCATACCTTCCAATCAATGGGGTTTCCCACTGATCACATCCCTCAGATGAATCTTCCAAACTATTCCCCACCATAGTACCTGTTCCGAGAGCCTGAAAACGGTTACTTACCTCTCTCTGCATTGGGCGTATATGGGTTCCTCTTTCTTCTGGAGGTCACATACTGCTGATGTTCTTCCTGTTCTTCACACTCCCCTTCACTGCCGCCTCTGATTCTTCAGCATGCTGTGTCCCCAGTAACAAATCATAACATCTATCCAGAAAGTCCTCACCTTCTCTGATGCAATGCAGGATTGATAGTTGAAATCAGGCAATGGTCTTATTTTCTTTCCAAACCAGTCACATGTCATTTTATTACATCTGTGTATTTCACAGTAGTTAGAGGAAGTCTCTAGTCTTGATGCCCCCCAACTCTTTCATGTTTCAATATTTCTCCTTCCCTTAGCAGTCAAAAAAAGCAATATTTTGGCCTTCTACCAGAACTCAGAGCAAAACAAGGTGCAACAAATGGGTGAACGATAAGTCACTTCCCCTGCTAGAGCTGATTCAGTCCCTTGGTTTCTCACTGGAGTTGAGAGAACGTCACAAGCATTTGAGACTCCAAAGTATATATTTCCTTGATTTTAAGCCAGGCTAAAATGTTTTCATTTCTACCAGTCAACATGGCTTTGCACAATGAAAGTCCAGGAAGGAACTGACTCTTCACAGCCAAAATGGCTTTTATTGGCTAAATGGAGAATTTCACCTTCACAAGCTCCTGTGTTCATTGAAAAACTCAATGTAAGAATGACACATGCACACACACACTGTTTTCCCATGAAAATATTTCTTCCCTGGTTTCCCTAAAGGTGATTTTTTTTAACATACTGTAGACCAAGTTATTCCCACATTAGTGTTAGGCACAGTTGGCCAGCTCCCTCTCTGCTATACCCCCAGAACCCCATTTACTTTCCTATGTTGCATGGTGTCACAAGGTCATGTTGTAACCCAGCTCACAGTGCCTACTGACCACATATGTCTCTATCTGTATTTGCTACTTGTTTCAGTTCAAATTTCTGACGCTCTAGGACAGAGCTAGTGATTGGCTGATTGATTGGAATCACCTATAATGGTGAGTGAGGTCTCTCTTTCTGAGTCGACATTAGACCTAATCTAAAATCCACCAAGGTCTGTGAAAATTCTCCTGTTGCTCTCCCTGGGATTTGGATCCAGGTCTCCTCAGAGTGTTAAATCAAATAGGCTGACTTCTGACTTTCTAGGGGATGGGGGATTGAGTCAGAGAATGGAATGCAGCTAATATGCCCTGGATTGTGCACTCGCCTCTTCGCTCTTTCACTAATCTTCTCCGTATTGTTAATGTTGTCTTTATTCTAACAACCTGTTCTTTGTTCCCACTTACCTTTCCTTACTGTACCTTCCTAAGGACAGTCGGTACTAAGGTGAGCAAACAAAATCCTTGTATTGAAATCACTGTATAAAAATGAGTGTATTCTATGCTGTGTTTCCACAGCTAACCAAACCAAGCTAGCATGTAAATGCAAAGGGAGTGTGTGTGTTGGTGTTGGGATTAGCGGGCAGCCAGGGGAGGTGGCAATTGGGAGAGGATCCAGCATCAGTTTGTTAGTGCACCAAGAATTCCCCTTACTTAATTCCTCTCAGCATTACTCTCCTGGAATGGAACTTCTGTCCGTTCCACGGAAGGAAACTGGACCCTTCATAGCCAGGCAGTCTTGCTACTTTGAGCTGCTTTTCAGCAAAACAAGGCACTCACTTTCCCCACACTCCCACCCAGTCCTGGGGCTATGTTGCCTCGGTAGCATTCTCAGTTTCTGACACACTCTGGAACAAGAGTTCAAGGCCAGGAATTGAGAAATGCATTTTACCAGGCAATTTACCTAGCACTGAAGAGGGCTGCCACCAAGCAAATTCAAAGCATGCAATGTTTGCCGCAAATAAGTGTCATTTCTATTGCAAATGAAACAAACCTGTATAGCACTCAGCTACCCCATCTAGAAGTGTGAGCTTAGAAACAGCAAACCGTGTTTTGTCTGGCTAGAAAGATTGTCAGCTAAACTAATTCCATGTTAAGGTACTTCAAAGACAGAAATATGTTGCACCTGAAACACTTAGGACTTGATCCTACATTAGATAAACTGGCGCTCACTGCAGCGTAGCTTGCTCAATCTGCTAATGCACTAGCTTAACTTAGTGAAGCATCAATCCTTTCTCCACTGCAACATCAAGGTTTGGTTTGTCTCTATGGGAAAAATGTGAATTTAAAAAATAATCAATCCAAATTCATTAAACTGCTGGTTTTAAATACACCTAGTGCTGGTAGCATGAAACTCGAACAGCAGTTGGCATGAATTAGCAAGACGGGCTTGTCACCAGCAACACCTGGATGTGGAAACTGACCTATCCGCCTCCTGAGAAGGTGTTCCCTGTCTGTAGTACAGAGCTTTGACACATCAGTGGGGCAGAACATCTGTGTGTGAGGGAGAAGGGAACCACATATTTCCTGTACCAAATGTGTTGATAAGTAGGAGATTTGAGTCTCCAGCCCCGGGTGAGTGCATGCATGTTACAAAGCAGGGTTTTTGACTGCTGAACTCAGACCTTCTCTGATTTCTCCTTTCCAAGATGTGCCAGTCCAGTCCTGGTGGGCAGTCGTCATGCAGCAGTGAGCCATCACCACTCGGTAGCACCAATAACAATGACAGTGGAGTAGAAATGAATATGCACAGTGGGGGAAGCCTGGGAGACCTGACCGCATTGGATGACAATGCTCCTGTTGTGGACTCAACAGTCTCATCAGGCACTTCAACGGTCTGCCTTCAACTAAGGAAACACATGACGACGATGCAGCGACTCGAACAGCTCAAGAAAGAGAAACTCAAGACGGTTAAGGATTCCTGCTCATGGGTGAGCCCAGCTCCACAAGTCAGAAACACCAAGCTGCCTCCCGTGCCAGGAAATGGTAAGTCATGGTCCTATGTCCTTGGCCCAGTTAGATTCCCTCATCCATGTCTCACAGAAGGGTCTGCCCTATAGAAGAAATATGTCCTAGCCTATCTGCCTCAATCCGCACTGAATGCAGATGAGCTATCTTATAAAAAGACAACTCAGGTGGGAGCTCAGCCATATAATTTTGGGTGGGATAGAGGCCCACATCCTCAGCGCAGCACAGTTAAGGAGAAGAGGAGCAAATGTGCTTGTGTGCTTCCTTTGTACTCCAATTATTCCCAGGGTTGCCCAGGGCGTTTTCATCTTCCTCCAACCCACTCAGTGGTTGACATTAACAGTAACAATTCGCTAGGGGCTATTTTGCCATTTGAGGACTTCTGGAACAGAACACTCTAGCCTTGCGCTGTCTCGGGCCATGACTTTGGCCTGCCCCATATCAGGTGGGGATCTCTGTGGTATTGGCAGAGAGCCGCCTATGCTCATTTTAACTTCTATGCCTGCTGCAGATTCTGCCTTAGGCCCAAGTTACGATCCTTTTGTGCCTCTCCAGCTTTTCAAAGGAAAAGTACCTGGGCAGATGATCTGCCCTTAGCATTTCCTGTATAGGAGCTTCTAGAATTGCTCTGGAAGCGATCTCGGAAGGCCTGCCTCTGAATTCCTTAACCAGTTTGCGTGACTGACCACATGGCCGTGCTTGGAAATCACATGTTGTGCCTGGAGTGTCCTTCGTTTTAACACTTGCGTTCTGCCTCAGGAAAGGAGGCCCCTGAGGATGCACTCCTCATCGGTTTCAGTGGCAGTGAAGCAAACACTGCAAAAGAGTCGATTTCCTCAGTGTATCTCAGTGTCCTCTTTCCCTGCCCTGTACTGTACCTTATCTGATGGAAGCAGAACTGCAGAAAATATGCTGATGCCATTTCCAGTTAGTCACATTTTACATCACTCTTCTTAAGCAAACATTCATCTGTATTTAGACACCAAGCACAACAGTGACTCTAATGTAGCTGTTTACCCCAAAGTAGCCGTCTCAGATAATGACACCTTTTTCCTTCCCCCCAACTCTCCTCCAGGCTCTAGCCTAGAAAATATTGGTGGCTCCTCTGCTACACTGCCTAATCCTAGAATAACGGAGCTGTCTGTAAATGAGATTACGATGTTGAATCAACTCAACGAACGCCGCGACAGTGCGACAAGCACCATCAGCTCGGCCTACACCGTCAGTCGCCGATCATCGGGGATTTCCCCTTACTTCTCTAGTCGCCGTTCCAGTGAAGCTTCACAGTTTGGGAATCGGCCCAACAACACGAGCTCTGCCGACTCTTATGACCCGATTTCTACAGACGCGTCACGCCGGTCGAGCGAAGCCAGCCAGTGTAGCGGGATTCCAGGCCTCCTCAATCTCACGCCAGCTCAGCACTACAGGCTGAAAGCCAAGTATGCTGCGGCCACCGGCGGGCCTCCTCCCACACCTCTCCCCAACTTGGAGAGAATGACTCTGAAGAACAAGATCTCTCTTCTCGATGGGCCAGAGCCTGCTTTGCCTTCATTTCGCCTCCCTCCTGGGCCAAGACGCTGTAGCGATGGCAGCACCTATGGGTACACAGCAGCCCCGGCTTTTCCCCATGAGATGCCAGGTCACAGCACAAGGCGTGCGAGTGATCCTGTGAGGAGACATGCCGCTGACCCTCTGTCCCTCCCTCGAGTCCATCGTTTCAACAGCACCAACAGCATGAATCCCCTCCCCGGTCCACATCCTGTGGACAGAAAGAACTGCAGCCTTCTGAATTACACACGCTCCGACGGGAGCCTTCCCAGGCATGTCTATTCACCTCGACCGCTGAGCATTAGTGAAAATATCGCCATGGAAGCAATGTCAAGTGAGACAGATGGCCCCATGGGAGAAGATGACATTATGTTGCCAGACGATGTAGTGCAATATATCAAATCTCAGAACAGTGGGACAGCCATAGAAAACACTTCCTTGGGGTACAGTAATGAAACGCAAAACTTCCAAGGTAATGGGAAACTGCAACATCAGAACCTGCCTGGCCAGCGGAGGATGGCGGTAGCCAATGCAAGCGTGACTCATTTGGGTACAGGGATGGCAGAGTGCCACATGGGCTTTGGTGCTCCCTCAAACATGAGTAAAAGCAACATGCCCGTCCAGTGGAACGAAGTTAGCTCAGGTACTGTTGACGTTCTGTCTAACCAAGTGAAGCAACAGTTTTCTCAAGGGAACTTAGCCGTTGTCCAACAGAAGCAGAACTTTGGTCCATATCAAAACTGCAACCAGCAGCAAATGCAGATGAGTCAGAGTGACGTGAATGTCACACACCAGAATTTTCTGCAAAGGAATGTGAGCATGGATGGACAAAGGCTGAGCTGTATGCAGCTGAGACAGCCGCCGATAAATCCAGGCCCTAATATGAACTCAGATTTGAGCCTGCACCAAAGATATAACCAGGCTCATCAAATGCTGAGCCCAAATGCAATCAGTGGAGATCCGAACCAGCTTTCCCCTTCTTGTAGCAACATGGTATCCAAGTCGGGACCCCACGTTCATCCTCAGCAAACGGATGTTGCAACCAATCCCTCTTTAATGGTCAACACTAATAGAGTGACTCAGGTCATGCATGAACAAAGTCAGCCGAACTATTCATCTCAGACAAATCCCATGAATTTTTCCATGACTCAGGAGGTGTTCTATCAGCCGGCTTCTTTAATGACCTCAAATCAGCCAGCCTTCGAACACCAGCAGAGCATAATGGGCTCAGCTGGCCAGACCTATGCTCCTGGAATGGTACAGCCTCGTCCTCCACCTGATCCTAGTCCAGTCAATAGGCATAGAGGGATACGCACCATGCAGCAACTAGCTTACATGAGAACTCCCCATCTTACTAACAGCATGAGCCCTGGCCAGGAAACAGCAGAGGCCACTCCTAAAAGAACCAACAATATGGTGTCAATGGAGCCTCAGCAGTGTGCAAACAGCACAAGGGAAAACAATTTGATGTACTATTATGGTCAAATCCACATGTATGAACAAAACGGAAACTTTGATAACCATGTGGACTGTAGAGTCGGACAGCAGCAGTGTGCCTTGAATATCAAGCCAACTGCCATGCCTTCTCCTGGAGCTAACCAGGTGTCAAGCACAGTGGACTCACAGGGTCTGGAGCCTGCCCAGATAGATTTTGATGCCATCATGGATGACGGAGACCATTCGAGCCTGATGTCAGGAACCCTCAGCCCTAGCATTCTGCAGAATCTCTCCCAGAACTCCTCTCGCCTTACAACTCCACGGAACTCTCTGACTCTGCCGTCCATCCCAGCTGGAATAAGCAATATGGCGATAGGCAATATGAGCTCCATGCTAACAACCCTGGCAGAAGAGAGTAAATTCCTTAACATGATGTCCTAAGAATAAAGCACAACCATTTAAAAGGATCCAAGGGACTCTATGTGAAGCAGTTTTATGAATGTGCTTTTTTAAAAATAACCAGTTTCTATAGAGTAGAATTTTGACAAGTATTAAATACATTAAAGGGATTTAAAGTAAAAAATGTCTGTACAGACTTATGTAAACTATATAAAAGCAGTTTAGCACTGAAAGAGTGCAACCTCTAGTATTATTATTATTTCTTTTTTTGGCTTGGTTTTTCAGGGTCTGAACACTACCACCACCGAACAAAGACTATTGCATAAGAATGGTTAAAAGTGAAGATCCTTCCCTGGAAATAGGCTATGTTTTCACCACCTCCCTTTGTTTCCTATGTGTTATGTTTGCAAAAATACCATTTCTCAACCCAGGACAGAAACAAATGGAGGGGTGTCTTCTTGATCTGAATAAAAGCCATACTGCATAGCGTGCTCCAATGGGATAAGAATGTAGTTACATCTCCCAAAAAAGTCCACTCCTGATATCATTTTAAATAATAAATATACAGTAGTTCTTTGTACCTTGCAAATTTATTAAACAGCATCAGTGTCAGACAGTGTCTCAGAAAAGTGCCTTCCTGTGCTTTAGTGTTAAGTAGCCAAGGCATCCCGTCCATTAAAATCAAAGATAGCATGTTGCCAAAAGCATGTGAAGATAAGAGAAAAGTTCACTTATAAAGTATAGCAGTGTTTCAGGAAAACAGCAGAAAAACACATTGACGGGACACATGAAAGATTAATGCCCCCTTTTGTCAGCTGTGTTTCCAATATCCTGGGTAGAATGTAGCAGAGGCCTGAAAACACTATTCAACCAAAAGCATCTCTAATGGCAGGAAGACCCTGATCCTGCACAGGTTTATGCATGTGCTTAATTTATGCCCTGTCAATATTGATCTTAGTAGAGAAAAGCAAACAAGGAGGCATGTGGCTCTTCTAAAGACTAATAAATTTATTTATCGCATGAACTTACATGGGAGGAAAATCCCACTTCATCAGATGCTTGAAGATGGAGAACTTACAGAATGGGAGGGAAATAAATGCAGGGAAAAGTAAGTCATAGGATCAAGTCAGATTGTTACAGCAAATCAATGCCGTTGTTTAGATTCAGCCAGTGGAGAACAGCATATTAGAGAGAGGTGAGGTAAAAAGAAGGCAAAATCACCTGTTGTAATAAGAAAAAGAAATCACAATTTCTATTTAACCCTAAGGCAATGGTGTCAAATCTGCATATGAATTCCAATTCTGCAGTTTCTCTTTCAAGCTTTGATTTGTTATCCATTTGCCTAAGTATGGCTATTAACATGTCGTCAATGTAGTGAGCAGGGAGACTGAAGTCCTCCCCTGTTGGTTTCTGAGTGTTGCAATTTCTGATGTCAGATTTGTGTCCATACATTCCCTTGTGCAGAGACAGTCCTGTTTGTCCAATATATAGGGCAGTGACTTTCATCTGGAGCCTTCAATAGTTTGTGTAAATCAGGGCATTATAATCTAATAGGAACAGGAGTTAATTCAGGGAAATCTTATGGTCTGTGCTTTACAGGCAGTTGGACTAGATGGTTACATGATCTGTTCTGGTCTTACACTCTATAAAATGTGCCAATGGGAGCTTCACAACAGCTCAGCTCTAATTTTTTCTCACCAAGGTGTTTACAGGATGATGGGGGAGGGGGGGAGAGGCATATAATTACTTAGCTAGTTTAGGACTTGCCTACACAAACAGTTAGGTCGTGGCAAGCTGAGGTGTGACTCTATCCTGCTGCAGACTAACCATCAACGTGGGCCCTGCTGATACGCACTAGCAATTCTTAGTGCGCTTTTGTCTAGTCGTCTTTGGAAGGGACTAGATCAAAGTGCACTAATGAACATAGAATCATAGAATAATAGGGATGGAAGGGACCTCATGAGGTCATCTAGTCCAACCCCCTGCTAAAAGCAGGACCACTCCCACTAAATCACCCCAGCCAGGGTTTTGTCTAACCTTAAAAATCTCCAAAGACAGAGATTCCACCACCTCCCTAGGTAACCCATTCCAATACTTCACCACCCTTCTAGTGAGAAAGTTTTTCCTAATATCCAACCTCGATCTTCCCAGCTGTAATTTGAAACCATTGCTCCTTGTTCTGTCCTCTGTTACTCTCGAGAACAGCCTAGCTCCCTCCTCTTTGGAGCAACCCTTCAAGTAGTTGAAGGTTGCTATCAAATCCCCCCTCAGTCTTCTCTTCTGCAGACTAAATAAGCCTAGTTCCTTCAGTCTCTTCTTGTAAGTCATGTGTCCCAGCCCCCTCATCATTTTTGTTGCCCTCCGCTGGACTCTTTCTAATTTGTCCACATCCTTTCTGTAGTGGGGAGCCCCAAAACTGGACACAGTATTCCAGATGCGGCCTGACCAGTGTCGAATAGAGGGGAATTATCACACCCCTCGATCTGCTGGCAATACTCCTACTGATGCAGCCTAATATGCCATTGGCCTTTTTGGCAACAAGGGCACACTGTTGGCTCATATCCAGCTTCCCGTCCACCATAACCCCCAGGTCCTTTTCTACAGCGCTGCTACTTAGCCGATCAGTCCCCAGTCTGTAGCAGTACATGGGATTTTTCCGTCCTAAGTGCAGGACTTTGCACTTGTCCTTGTTGAACCTCATCAGATTTCTTTTGGCCCCGTGCTCCAATTTGTCTAGGTCTCCCTGAATCCTGTCTCTGCCCTCCAGAGTGTCTACCATTCCTCCCATCTTGGTGTCATCCGCGAACTTACTGTGCGTGCAATCAATCCCATCATCCAGATCATTAATGAAGATGTTGAACAGAACTGGCCCCAGGCCCGACCCCTGGGGCACTCCACTCATTACTGGTTGCCAACTAGACATCGAGCCATTGATTCCTACCCCTAAAAGTTGATGCACAACAGCAGGGTCTATTACGCAGGTTAGTGCAGTGTTGACTCACACCCCAGCTTGCTGGGAACTAAATGTTCATGAACAAAGGCCTGGAAAGCTGGTCTACACATAAAACTTGTAAGTGGCTTGTGTAGTTGTGTTGTTGTGTCAGGAGAGCTCTCCCACCAGCAGAATAAACCGACCGAGACAAGAAGCTGGAGTTACGTTAGTGGGAGAGCATGTCCTGCCCACAGAGCGCTGCTCACACAAGCACTTAGGCCAATAAAACTTATGTCATGCAAGGGTGTGTTTTTCACACCCCTGACTGCCAAACAGCACAAGTATTAGTGTAGATAAAGCCTTAAGTCAAATGTCTGGGATTTGTAGCAGGGTCTCAGAGCTGTGGGTGGAAGCCTCTCTGAAATTTACTCATGGGGTGTGGAAGAGGAATATAACCGCAAGCAGATCCTCCACAAAGTATAATGGGGCAAACAGGTTTTGATCCTGGAGCCAATGAAAAGATTCCTCAATGCATTATTTATTAGTATTGTTGGGCAAAAGGGGAAACACAATGAAAACAGACTTCACTGAACTTTACCTCATCCAAAAGACCATTCTCTGCTTCTAGTATTAGTGTTCCGTGATCTCGCAGCATCGTGTCGAGCGGGAGAGTTCAAATGTGATGTTCCCTCCTGATTCCAACCAACCTTCCTGCTGCACTTGGAAAAACTAAAGCAAATGTGCATGGGGTCTCCTCAGCAGGGCTCCGTCCTCTCCTGCTCAGGCGAGGTGTAGCTTTTTCCTCAGTGTGGCTCACTTCCACCCGTTCCTTCCTTTCCCGCTCACTTGAGTTACAATTCTTTACTGACTGTGGCTCACTTCCACCTGCAAACTGCAGCACCCATTGGGGTTTAACTTCGACTTTCTAAAATCGTTGCTTTCCTTTTCCACTCTCCATGCAACACAAACGGCACCATGACCTGTACCGATGGCCCACATGCTAGTTGGTCCAGCCCAAATGTAATGACATCAAATGCCCCAGAAGGCCACACTTAAACTGAGCACAGGGTTGCCAGAGGGCCAGAGCACAATAGCCTTATTTGTGTTGGTCAGCACCTTACTACACAGAGTCCTATTAGCATCAGTGGGGCAGCTTGGAGAGTAAGGTGCTACTCAAAGAGAGTAAATCTAGCAGAACCTGACCTTCCCTGATAAGAAGCCTGCGTAAACAAAGCACAGTGGGCTTGGTCCTGCATTCCTCGCACATCCTAAAACCCTCCTGACTTCACCGGGACTCCTGGCTGTCCTCAGAAACCAAGGTCAGGGCAGTCTTCTGCACTTGCAAATTTAAAATGACTGGGCTTGATACAGACTCACCTGCAGTTAGCTCAGCCTTGTTTTTGCGGCAAGAGATGTTTAGGACTGAGCATTCAGGAGTACATTTTGGGCATCCTGGGGGCTGCCGCTGATCAGACCCTTCTGTCGCCATTGGCTGTGGAGCTGATTTATTCAATGGACAATGTTTGTTTGTGAGTCCTACTTCAGACAACCCGGTAACAAGACAAGATAAAACCCCAATGTGAAAACATTTCTCCAGTTTGTCAGGATTTCTATAGGTTTTTTTCAAAGGTGGTCTTCCTTCGTTTACTCAAATAATATTATTATTATTATAACCATTCCAGCTCTGTGTATATTATGTATAGAAGATACCATTACTAAAAGCACTGTAGGTGAATTGTTCTGTCAAAATTATGTGTTAAGGACATTTTTAGCTGTTTTCTATATCATAAGAATGGCAGTAAGGTGCTGAACCTGTATATAAGCCTTTTGTACATTAAAAAGTAATTTTTTTCGTAACTTTTGTTTGTCATTGTTACTGTAATGTGGTAGCACCCAGAGGCCCCCCCTCCCAAGCAATAGCCTGCTTGTACCAGGCTTGAGGACCTTAGAAGCTCAATACTGGATGAGAGGCTATAGAAGACGACAAACTGATGAACAGAGTACAAGATAAGGGAGAGGCATATGGACAACGTGATAAGCAGAGGACACAGCACACCAGCTGTCTAACCGTGGTTGAGAGACAAGGTGGGCGAGGCACTATCTTTTATTGGACCAACTTCCGTTGAAACAAGCTTTTGAGCTTCCACAAAGCTGTGACTGGGATGATTTAGTTGGGGTTGGTCCTGCTTTGAGCAAGGGGTTGGATAAGATGACCTCTTGAGGTCCCTTGCAACCCTAATCATCTATGATTCTAGGGCCTAAGCCATGATGGGCCTTAAAAGTACACCAGCAGGTTTATGTTTGGTGCAGTGAAGGGGAAGCCAGACTATTTGACAGTAGCTGGTGACATGGCAAGCACTGGTTTGGATCAGAATTAAGTCCGGTGTGCCTTCTATTGGAGTGAATGGAAAGGATCTCGCTGACTTCAACAAGAGTTGGGGCAATCACTTGAGAGATTGCTTTTTGCTTTGGTTCCATAAATACGGGCACTCTGTCACTGGCCAACAATTATTTAAATTGTGAATACTAGCTGCTATTTTGAGGGGGTTCAGGTGCAAACGTCATAATTCCTACTCTTTATGAGAACTGTTTATAAATAATCAGCTTAAGCTGCAATAAAGACTGGAAAACATGTAACCTCGGCAATAAGCCAACCCAGTCAGATCTGCCATACATTTTTGCATAGCCTATAGCAAAAGGAGACCCAAACAAAATCCTGCTCCTTGGCGTCAATGGCAACACAACAGCAGCAGGGTCTGAAGCATGAACATTGCAATATTCTTTCAGTCCAAAGAGGAGTTGTAGGAGGAAGCTGCATAGCAGTAAATCCTCCCTCTTCATGTTGTCCCGATGCCAGATTATTGCATTGATCTGAGGACTAAGAAATGAAAGTGGCCATGGACTAGGGGCCGATCTAAAGCCTAGAAGCATCTTTACGTTCCCCCTTGGCCCTTAGTGGACATCATAGATGAAATGCAAACGAAAACCTACACTACCAAGCCTTGTGGAGTTTGTTGTGAATAGTGTGCTAAATTTGAACAAGTCACCTACAGGCAAAAAGGTTGAATAGCCTGTTATCCTGTCAGCTGGTAGATATCACTCAAGAACTACAAAAATTACACTAAGGAATGGCTTTTGTTATTACTGGAAGTAAATTGTTCAAACTTGGATAACCTATTCTTCTGCCTCCTCTGAATTTTAGGCCCTGATCCATTGTCCACCGAAGTCAAATGGCGTTTTACTATTGACCTCAATGGCTTCTGGGTCAGGGTCTTAGCCTCTAAGGTCTTAGTTACATCTAGAGATGGGGGGTCAAGATGCTAAAATAGGACCCTAATCCAGATCTAAAGTTCACTCGAATTCAGGGGCAATCAGAGGTAAAATTTGATGGGAACCCTCCCAGCTCCACTCATTATAAAGTCTATATTTCTCTCCAGTGGTGCTAGCACTTCCCAGAGGTCCACCTGATCAACTGTAACCAGGTGCACTTTTTTACTGCTTGAACATCCTGGAATGTAAAGCACAGAGTGTGCCTGTGTTTCTCAAACGGCTCCTTGTACGGAACTGTAAACACGGAAATCGCAATCATCATTTTGCAACAACGTAAGTCCATTAATAAACCATGGGCTTGGGCGCAGCTGGAATCAGGAGCTTCAGCGTTAATATGAAAGGAAACGTGAGCGCTTCATTTCATATTTTATTCTTTCTCTTTTTAATCAGGTGGCTTCGTAACTAAAATAAGTAATCCCTTTCAGCCAAATCCGGACGCCTTTATCTAAGCGATTCCTCACTGGGATCATACGAGGAGCGAGGCCTTCATGATGCTTTAAAATGGAACGAACATGTAATGCTTTCCTTGGGGGGAGAAAAAAAGACCATAAAAGCTACTGTTGCTGGATCTTGTTGCACTCCTACTGAGTACAGGCTCATTCCAATGGCCTCTTTATTGCAGTGGTCTCAGTAGGGGTGACACAGGCGCTCTTGTTCTTTATGAGCAGTTGGATCTACTTGGAAGAGCACGTGTGTTGTAAATAAATGGGGTGTTTTATATTCCTGGAAAGACAATTTATGACCAACCAAGGCCTCGTGCAGACAGCTATTTAACATGTAAGTAAAATGACCTAACACTTAAAAAATTTAGAAGATACAGAACAACCTGTGTTACAGCCAATGTATTTATTCCCCCCTCGCCCCACATGATTTATGTTTCATGTAAAACTGTAAATGGCCACTTTAAATATGTTCGCTATCATTTTTTTTAAACCCAAAATGAAGCTTTTACACATGCTGAAGGTTTCGCAGCTCCTGCAAGCGCACCAATATCTGTGATCCATCACACAGCCCCGAGGGCTAGTTTTTCACCTGTGTATGCAGGGGCTTAGCTGCCTCAATTCCTATTCATGATTAAGGTGGTTGCTGAGTTACGTTGCTGTATGATGTGCTGGAAAGTTACCCAGTTTATTGATGGTTTGTGGAAAAGCTTTCATAGATTCTAAAGTCAGAAAGGACCAATATGATCAGCTAGTCTGCTGTCCTGCACAGTGCAGGCCACAGGACCTCCCACCCACTCCTGCAATAGACCTCTAACCTATGACAGAGGCTATGTCTATACTGACAGCAGCAGATTTGCCACCATCAGAGTGCTCTTCCGGGTTCGAATGAGCGATCTGTTAAGAAACGCTCAAACACGGAACCGAAGCTCTAACTCCAGGCCCGTAACTGGAGTAGCGCTACGCTGACCGGACACCATTTCCTGCCAGCTTAGTGCAGTGCGTAAGGGGTAGTTCGGAAGTCGTTGGGAGATACGCATGGTATTTTATGTACCTTGCGTATCTCCCGTCGACTGCCACCAAAAAGCACGGCGTGTATAGACTAGGGCTGAGTCATTGCTTGTTACTTCAAGGCTGACTGTGGTTTGGTTCTTTCACGGGAAGTTCTCTTATCCACTGAAGTCTCACTCTGGTCTGAACATCTTCCTGCACTATTACTATTATTACTTGTATTGGCATGGTCTTGGACTAGAACCCTATTGTGCAAGGTGTTGTATAAATAGAACAACATACAGTCTCTGCCCCAAACAGTTTACAATGTAAGTAGTAGAATTCTATATATCTTACTTATATCTCTTTGCTGTCCCAGAGCACATTACAGATAACGAAATCCTCTCAACCCACACTTGGAAACCACTGTGTGGCAGCAACCATTTTTATCTGGAAAAGTGAAGAATTGCGTTCCCCTATGAGACCACAGAGAGGACTGTAGCTAAGCAGAATGCAAATAAATAGTTGAGTCAGAATTTAGCTAGAGCATGAAGCTCAATATTGCCCTTTAGTGACCCTAGCAAATAAATAGATTTAAAAAAAAAAATCACGGCAAATACTTTGCCAGCTTGCTCCATGTGGTTTAGTGCTGGCCTCGAAAGAAAATAAATTAATGAATCAATTTGGGTGAAATTCTATAGTTCTTGAGAAATCATTTTCCATGAACCAGTGAAAACATGAAAGGTTACTTGTGAATTTTCGTGAATTGAATGCTAGCTCCACCCCCATCCTTTTTGCAGATCCAGAGCACTTTTAAACCACTGTTAAAAGGAAGATTTAGAGCTAGTCTAAGATGCTATAAATTCTGATTTGAAAATGCCTTTGAGAATAAAAGTGCCAACTTTGGTTTGTTATGCTTCATGGGATCAGATGACTGGTTATTCGGATGATCACCAGCTATTCAGGCAAATACCCAGGAATCCCAAACGTCTTGAGCCTTTTAAAATGCGTGCTGCCTGTGGGGAAGGTTTCTGTTGTCAAATCAGGGAGCTGCAACAATAACATGTGGCCAATCAGACAGAAAATAACAAATAATTTAAGAGAATAAACAATTCCTGAATTGTCTGGCAAAACAATTGGGTGAATGATTAAGAGCAACAAATACAACTGGCATTGGACTGGTTCACAAATAATTTGCTAACAAAAACCAGACTAACTTTCTAGCTAATATTACTCTTTAGCAATAGTCTGACAATCCTCAGTAAGGACTACCACCCAGCTGAGGAAGTCAGAGTCAGAGAAATTATCGGATCTACCCACATTTACGCAGTTTATTGGAATCAGAAACCAGGGGTGCATCTACACTTGTAAATTAAGTCGACTTAAGGAGGCTTAAGTCGACTTAATTTACTTGGCATCTACACTTGTCTTTCCTTAAGTCGACTTAAGCTGCTCCTTAAGTCGACTTAAGGAAAAATTAAGTCGACTTAATAAGACCTCGTTTTAAGTTGACTTACTGGTTAAGTCGACTTAGCCAGTGTAGACGTGGATTAGCCCTAAGTCAACTTAAATGGCCTCCAGAGCGCCCCCACTGACCTCCCTTTCCGGGTGCCGGGCACAGCAAGAGCCTGGCGTGCCCACCCACATGGGCTTCCAGTGCAGGCCCTGAGTCCCCAGGCTGTGCTCACCAAAACTAGTGTAAAAGGAGGCTAGTGAAACTCTGGCTCACAAAGAGCCCCGCCCATGAAGCCCCTGACTGGGGGGAATCGTCCAGCCTCACTGATTGGCTGAGACACACTACTTAAAGAGGCCAGTGAAGTTGTCTGAGCAACTAGCTGAACTGCTGGCTGGATCCACCTTGCAGCCTGTTCCTCCCCTCCTCGCTTCTGGTTCATGCTTTTCTGCCAAACTCCAGCCCCCATCCACTGCTGACTCTGGCTTCCATGGCCCTGCGCAAGTCTTGACTCTGACTCCCGCTCTGAGCTTTGGCTTGACACCTGACTCTGGGCCCAGCTCCATTTCCAGGCGCCTGTCTCTAACCATTAGGTACCACGCCCCATGTCCTCATCCCCATATTTTGAAACTTGACTTCTTGTCCTGATTAAATTATTATAAAGGGTCACATGATGCACCTCTGCTTTCCTACCAAATCTCCTCATCAGATTACTCTATTAATAGCTGAGTAGAGAAAAACATTTCCATTATATAGGCTGTCAGTCACAAAAATAAGATGCAAAATGTGTGTGTGTGTGTGTGTGTGTGTGTGTGTGTGTGTGTGTGTGTGTGTGTGTGAGAGAGAGAGAGAGAGAGACAGAGAGAGAGAGAGAGAGAGAGAGAGAGAGTATGTTAGTCCATTATGGAACCATGTACTCTTAATTTTTTTAATCTTATTTTTGTGCACTTTTAAAGGTGTTATTGATTTTAGGAAGAGCTATTTGTGGCTTTCATTTTTTAAACTTCGTATTGGTTTTGTTGAGTTGTGTTGATTTACAGTTTGTACCTCATTTTATATTTAGTTGTTGTGTACGGTGGCCTAAGACAGTCTTGTAGAAAATTTGACTTTGGTAGATGAAACCTAGCAGCTCTGACACAAGGTAAACCTGCAAAAATGAATCCAGTTATAATGCAAAGCAAAGGAGGGAAGCCACACGGTTTGTGTCATTTAACATTAAACTGGTCCAAGCACACAAAGAATATAGGGAGCCTACTACCGTCTACTGAGACTGGACTAAATAAATTGGCTTGTACCAGCTCTGATTTCTGCACTGTAGGGTGACCTCTCAGGTAGGATGGGGGCACCAAAGCCTGCAGGAACAGAGCAAGAAGCTTTGACAGGGTATAAATTAGAATCACAGCACTTCTGAAATGCTTTTCGTTCCGATGCTTCGGGAGAACCATAAAACAGGGGTTGGAAAAGCCCACCACCTGCTCCCTCTGAAGTCAATGGCAAAAAGTCCCCTGATTTCAATAGGAGTGGAGTGAGGGTGACGCAAAGTGCTTTAGTAAATCCTGCCCATAGGGTACAGAGATGGCTACTCACTGAAGAAGAATGGGAAGCTCTTATAATCAACTGAAAAGTAATTATCTGGGCCATTTTGAAGTTGCTCTGTATGGTTTGAAGGCCTGTAAATGAAAGGTAACCGTCTGGTTTTGTGTTTGCCCTTGTAAATTGCTTAATTTGAACTACAGAGTCCTAGGCTACGTCTACACTAGAAAAAGTTGAGTCGACTTTAAGTCAACTTAATAAGGTCAACTTTAAGTCGACTTAAAGTCGACCTTATTAAGTTAGCTTACCAAAGTAGCTCCTTTTCAAGTCGACTTTACTAAGTCGACTTAACATTGGACATCGGCGTCCATACTGGCATTAAGTCGACTTAATAAAGTCAACTTAAGGGCTACTTTCCGCCCACACAGTCCTTAAGTCGACTTAAGAAGTCGACTTAAGGCTTAAGTTGACCGAAGGAGGGGTAGTTAAGTCGACTTAAGCTTTCATTAATGAAAGCCCAGTATGGACATGGAGTAATTTAGGTTGACTTAAGGGTCCTTAAGTCGGCCTAAATTGCTAGTATAGACATACCCCTAGAGCAGCCTAGAGCATCAGTGGAGGAAAAGGAAAAGATTCTGAGCCATTTGTTTCCTGTGAGTGGCCTGGCTCCTGGGTCATCCTACTGAAAGCAGCACATTATATCCTATTACCTCCATTTACTAAGGTAACTGGTTTGATTCCCAACCTACTGAAGTCAGCGAAAAATCACTTTTTGATTTAAATAGGATTTGGCTCGGGAGCTAAAAGCCTCAGAGCAATAGCTAAACTAAATGAAAAAGCCACCCCTTTCCAACCACACAATCTGAGATACTACAGTGATGTGATGTGAAATACTCCAGTTCATTTCCTATGGTCAAAGTAAGCTAATACTGTATGGTGGGTTGGGAAATATTGAGTCTTAATTGGCAACCAGTGTCTGGAGCAGAAATGTGGGCACTGCATGGCTATGTCTACACTTGTAAAGTTAAGTTGACTCTGTTAAGTTGACGTAACAAGGTCGACTTAAAGTCGACCTTGTTAAATCGACTTAACAGAGTGGCTACACTTTACGTCAACTTAAGTCGACCTTGTTAAGTTGACTTAACAGTAGACATAGCCGTCCACATTGGCTTTTAGTCAACTTAATAAGGTTGACTTAGCGCTATTCCCTGTCCACACTGGCTTTAAGTCAACTTAAGAAGTTGACTTAAGGCTTAAGTCGACCTTCAGAGGTGGTTTTATTAAGTCGACTTAAGGAAGCACTTAAGTCGACTTAATAAAAGCCCAGTGTGGATGCAGCTTTGTGTAGGTGGACTTAAGTGGCCTTAAGTCGACCTAAGTTGCCAGTGTAGATGCACCCCATGAGCTAAATCAGAAGGTAGGACAGAAAAGCACATGTAGATCTTGGTATCTGTGCTTGGTATCTCGGGAGAGGAGGAGAGGATGCAACAAGTGGGTATAAAATCCATTTAAGAGGGACATTTCAAAGACTAGGAGGAAGCTGAACTACCAATCATTCTTATATAGGGTAAGTAAAGTCAAGTCTGCAACCAACATCTTCATAGGATCCTCAAGGTCACATGTGCCTCAGGTCTGGCAGCCGCCCTTGATTGAGCCTTTCCTTTCCAGGATATAGCATGAGCCTGTGGAGGTAACGTTAATGATTTAAAAAGAGAAGAATATCACATTTAAAATTTTATTCAACTGAAGGCACAATACGGCCTCCAGCTGTAGAGGTTATTTATTAACCTCTTATTTACCAATTAAGCCCTGATTTGAAAATTAAGGCATTGTAATTTAATATTAACCCATATGTCAGAAAGTAATAAGACAAACTACAGGGAAAATTGCATTCCATATTGCAAAAGACCCACTTTATTTATAATGATCAGGATTACAAGTCATGCCAGCATTGATGGATCATACTTTAAAAATCTTGATAGCTCATTCATTTTTATAATTATATTTATTACAAATTAAATAAGTCTTGCACACCCTTGATGTACAAAGAGACAAAATTAATTTGTGAATCAGTATTAATCTGCCATCAAATGAAACAAACTCGCTTTTTGGCAGCTTATTGAATGTATTATACCATGGCAGGCACTCTGTGGTACTTGGGATAGGAAATCAATGGGACTACAAACCTGCTCTGTTAAAAAGCTAAGCCATTTTTCAGTGCAGGGGGTTAAAAGAAAGAGTTTATTTTAAAAAGGAAATACATTTTCTTGTTAATTTCTACAGATTCAGTAATAGTGCAGCAGCTATGACTATACCGTACCTCAGCACAAGATCTTCAATACTAGATCCTCAGCTGTAAACCAATGGAGTGCCATTGACTTCATAATTAACTTCCGGGGAGCTACACGGGCCCATCTCTTGGCAGCACAAACTATACACAACCCAACTCACATGGCTTGCACAGCTGACCAACCTAGTCAGTAGGAGATTCTAAAGGGGAGCTCATAAGCTCCGTAACTGAGGTTGCTGTGTCTTTTCTGAGATCACTGAAGAGAAGCTGAAGAGGCAAAGGTTTGTATATTACTCCTCTCATTCCCTGAAAATGTTATTATGACTCACCAGAGCAGAATCTTGCCTTACTCAGATGCAGCAACTTTTTTCAATTTTAGATTCCCGGGTACGCTTCAGGGGAGATGGTCTTTCCCTTTAGCCAAGGCATAGGTGGCTGTTCTTGGCTGGGATTCCAGTCCTTTATGTCCAACATACGGGCACTCCGGTTAGCCTAAATTGATGCCCATCTGTTATGGTGTTTATGCCCATGGATAAATTTGTATGCCAGACTCAAGAAGATTTAGAAGGCCAACTAAATATAGGTTTAGAGGGGCAGTGTAAGTAGTGCATATCAATCACCTTATCTTCCTGGTGCCAGCAATTGACAATTAAGAGCATATGTTTAGGCAATGCGACTGGATATTTGTATCTTTGTCTCCGCCCACTCTGCACTTAATGTATTGATGTTCTTAGGTATAGTTCCCATCCCCATAATGTCTCAGTGCCTCATGATCTTTAATGTAGTTAAATCCCCAGTCAAGAAGGGAAGACTTTGTGTTTATGTTACTTATTGTCTGTGGCTCCCAGTGTTCTAATCTCTCCAATTCACTTTGCTACTTGGTTCTGTCCCCTGCTCCCCCTACAGGTTTGGTGCTGCACAGAAATGTGATCATGGTTGCATTCCCATCAAAGAAACAACCACTGAAGAAAGATTTGAAGCAGGCATGCAGCTGGAAGAGACGCAGGCGTGTTTTCAGTTTAGCTGGTCAAAAGAGCATCTTGAAATCCTAAAATATAAAAAATGTGCAAACTTGAGTGTTTCCATTAGAAACTTCCTTTCTCTCAACATACCCATAGCTAGCTAACTTTGTAATGATGAGAGGCTGTTTTATATTGATTCCGGAAAGTATAACAATCTCCAGAAAGAAGGAAATATCACCCCTACTGAGACGGACTGGGGATGAAATTAGCAAATGTTCTTTGTGTTTCTACAAGACAGACTCACGGTGGGTGAGTCATACAATTGTATCTTTCACCTTCACCTTGTGTTGTTCCAGTGCTGATGATTCCATCCCATAGAGTCTTTTTGATTTAAGATCTGGTAGTGGTGAGCTGGGTGGGTTAGTGGGCTAAGGAGACAGCGGTTTTTGCTGCAAACGTTGTCACTCTTTACTATGTTAATTTCAATGCAATAAGAAAAAGTTAAGCTGTTTCAGGAATAACAAAATTGTGGAACTATGTGCCAAAGAGTCACAAGAGAAACTGATTAACCATAGTAAAATTAGAATGATTTGCACACACTTACAGGACAGTATTTTTCCATTCACCTTTTTCGCAGTGTTCCCTTCAAAAAGAAGTTAAACCCATACATTACTATTTAAACAGCCTAATTCGGCCCTGGCAATAATGACCTATAAATATTCATGGTTTTGTTTTAACATTAAAATAACATCTGTTTCAAAACATCTGCAATCTGTTTTCAATGCTTCAGTAAAATTTAAATTAACTTTAACTAATACAATAAACCACTATTAGGGATAATGATAATGAAAGATGCTTATTAGGAGACATAAACAACATGGAATGGAGCAAGGAAAAACAATGGTCAGATTTAAAAGTTTCTTGGAACTTCAATTCAGCATTTTCGGAAAACTTTCTTGGGCACTGGATCATTGTTGAATCAGCTCAGCTGCTGTGTCTTTTTCAAGTGTCTATATTAAGATGGTAATGTATTGCACAGATACTGTCAGCCCTTTGAATCTGTGGGAGACTATCTCTGCTCTTGAATCAGATGCAATTAATGTAGCTTGTAGTATTCGGAGTGTAACAAAGCTGTGGTAAGCTAAGCATTCTTTGCATTTTCTGTTTTGCACGCCACAGCTCCTCAGAACTTCACAGCAACATTAGGAGCAGAATGGCTTCCCCGAATAGCACAGATCCCTGACACAGGAGCTAGTGCGGATGGATTCCCACTACCTATAAAAGTCTATGACCACAACTAAGCAATTTTGCTTCTTCTCGGTAGAGGGCAGTGGAGAGAGTGTGTGGGTGGGTGTGCGTGTGTGTACCCTCACACATTTCATAGCAATATCACAGGCCCATCTCCAGTCTGCTCCTAAACAGCTAACTGGAAAGGGGTATTGTTTTCTATCAATCACTTTTCTCCCGGTGGCCAGAAGAGAGAACATCATCCACACATAATAGTCTCTTCCAGGAGGTTTCTGTAATTTCTCCTGACTGTTCTCTTAACACTGGCATTTAGCATCAGCTGTGTGAGAACCGCATGCACCTAGGATTCTTTTCTCTGTCTCTACCTTGCGCTCTTGTCTTTCTCCCTCCAGCTGGAAAGTTTGCTGCTGTGGAAAGTCTTTCCCAGTCTGCTTGTTTAAGGCCATCAATCACAAGTCGCCTTGTTTCAAAACTGTATTTGAAAGTGGAGTTAAAAAAAAAAAAAAAAAAGAACCCACAACATCAAAATGGAAGCATTTTCATTCCCAGTGTCAAACAGGATGGACCAGGCAGGCAAAGAGCAGGAGTCCCAGCAGCTGGGTTAGCTCTTATCTGATCACTTATTTCAAAAGAAAGTCTATGTTAAAAGACATTTAGCAGCCGAAAGGATTCAGGATTTGCTTAGTGTCTGGGCAGCCCCAACCCTGGAAGAACAACTAACACTGACAGATGATAGCATGTTGCATTCCTAAGGATCCCAAAGCACTTCATGGCCTAGATCTTCTAGAAACACTGAAGCTGAGTCTTAGCTGCAAGATTCTTGCTCTCTCAAGATACAGGGACCGTTACATTGGTAGAAATGGCCCCCGGGGAATACCCTCTGTCCACTTGGCCTGTTTGGCCGGCGCAGGCTGGCATAAGCAATCTAAGAGGCCTCTTCTCCCAGGTACTGGTGTAAGGGGTGGGTAGGAGACATGGCTGAACTCCCCATCAGACATTCTCAGCTTCCTCAGCTCTGGAAGGGGTCATGGAAAGCAAAAGAAAAACTGGAACAATGTAAAGCTTAATTGAGACACACCTTGATGGGACAGGGTGCTGACGACGAGCCAAAGGTTAAGCCAGCCCCTGCCACTGCAGCCCCAATTAAGAGGCGAGTGGAGCCGGCTGAGGGGAGCTGGCCGGAGTGGGACGAGTGAGGTGCAACTGGGCATGCACCCAGGCCTCATGAAAGCTTGTGGGAGCATGGTAGCAGGAGCCGGAAGATGCAAGGGCAGGAGGCAAGCACTCAGCTGGTGAGAAAAAGGAGTGGTAGGTGGTAAATTCCCCTGAGCAGGAGCTGAGGTTGTCTGGCCCGAGCCTGAATGGGAATTGTATGTAGGTGGTGGTGGGGAAATGCAGTTAATAAAAAGCACTGGTGTAGCGCAGACTAAAGGACCGTGTGAGATTTGTGGGTTTAGAAGACCCAGAAGGAGGGGAATGTGTGCGGATCTGCTACACTTGAATAGTATTGAATGCTGAAGTGCTAGGAGATTCATTAAAGCAATTACTATGTTGCATTCAGTAGCTTCTCCTGTCCAGCACAGGGTGGCCCAATAAAAAGAGGTTCTAAAAGGAAATCTCCCGGATTTAACAGAAGCTGAACTCCGTGTGTTGTAAGCTGTGCTACGTCCAAGGCTTTTAGCACTTCAGAAGGTGCCAGTTTGTAGGAAAGTCAACACCACATCAATTGCTGAGGTATCAATGTCTTCCTGTCCCGTAGTCCTTCACGCTAAGACTAGCCAATGGTCGCTGACTTTAAAGGGCAATAGCCAATATTCTGAGCCTTATGTGCAAAGTTTGTTAAAATCATTTGTATCGAAATGAGCTCAATCCAAATGGAACTAGGATGCTATTGTGAACTTTATTTTTAAGTTTCAGTGAAAATGGGCCAATTGGATTTCAACTTCCCCAGCATTGCCAGAAACCTCAAAACAAAACAGTGCTAGCACAAGAATCAGAAAGTGGTGCTGATTGGAAGCAGTCTGGTTTCGTTTTCTACTGTGGTAAATTTCTGCCTAATCGGGTAACAATATTGCCAGCTTTCCATGAACTGTTACAAGCAAAAAGGAAATGGAAATGGACTAAAGAGTGTGAGCGTTCATTTAAGGAAGGAAAGAAACTGCTGATATCAGCCAAAGTTCTCATGTATTTTTTATGCGTCGCTCCCATTCCAATTGGCTTGTGATGCTTCACCGTATAGAATGGGTGAAGTTCTTTCCTAATGGCATGCACAAACCAGTTGCTTGTGCATGATGAATGCTCACTACTCCTGAGAAGAACTATGGGCAAATCTACACCTTTGTGAGATTTCAGCAGCAGTCGAAGGGAAATATGCAAGTTACTTAAAATAACTTGAGTATCTCCTTTTGACTGCCTAGCGCCTACTCGCCACAGTGTCGTCAATGTACTGAGTCAATGGGAAATGCCTTCCCATCAACTCAGTGCTATGCTACACGTCAGGGTGGTTTACAGCTATCCATTTCCCAATTGACTAATCAGGTCTTCACAGACCTGATCAGTCAATTGGGAAAGTCGATCTGATGGTGGCAAATTTGCCACTGTCAGGGAAGCCTAACCCTATGACAAATAAATCAAGAAGCTCTCAATATTATTTTGGAATTTGGATGTTCCACGCCTATCTGTATTGTAGACATTTTATCTCACTGATGGATCATCACTCGTTAATTTCAATTTTTTAATCAAAACATGGATTTCCATCATTAATTGTTGCTTGTATATAATGACAGGCTTTGCTTTCAGCTCATTCCTGCACTGTTCAATTCCATAAAGGGACTGAGCATGGCAATGGTGATGTCTGTGAAATCTGCCATACCCAAGTTCTCACCAACCCAAAGAAACTTCAAACAACAAAGTGGGATGTTTTCCCACAAAAGCTCATGTGATAAATAAATATGTTAGTCTTTAAAAGTGCCACAGGACTCCTTGTTTGTTTTGATGACCAAGACTAACACAGCTACCCCCTTGGAACGTCAAACAATGTGTTCTTTATCATTTTGATGGACAGATTCATCCATCACTGGCACAGGCCATTAACAAAGAAACCACTAACGATGCTATGTTTTCTCTTGTGAAGGGGCTGGTATTATGCAGTACAGTACTGGATCAAAAGAGGCACAATTCGAATCACATCAAAGTGAACTAGCTGAGAAACATGGTTGCATCTTTTGGGGAATGCAAGAGATCATTCCAAAAATCACTTCAATGTCAGGTTTTGGAAGCTCTTCAAGAAGATCATTTTGGCATTATATGGATGAAGGCCATAACCTGGAGTCTTATCTGTTGGCTGGGAATTGACAAAGGATATTGAGAGGTAGGCAAAATGCCGTACTACTTCTCAGCAAATTCCTGGCTCAGTTCACGTATGGAGTCATAGCTTCAGACACGTTGGACATGAATTCATGTGGATTTTGCTGGACCTTTAGAACATTATATGTTTATGCATAGTCAGTGCCAATTCAGAATGGCCTGACACTTTCAGATGCTTCTCAGAATCTTGCTCTACAGCTGTGGACAGCTTTGTACCTTGTTTAGCCAGTTCGGTTACCATTACAGTTGGTGAGTGGCAAAGGACCTCAATTCTTTTCTGAAGAATTCCAGAGGTTCTGGCTTCAAAGGGAATTGAGCACATAGATTTTTGTTCTTTACCATCCTGCCACTTGTGGATTAGTGGAATGTTTCATACGAACGCTTAAGTATGCTTTAAAAGCTAACAAGTCTACACTGAGTCATCAGCACAAACTGGACAATTTTGTGCTTGTCCACAAGAGCACACCACATGCTACTACCCAGATGTCTTCTGCAACTCTTTTCTCGAAGTGACCTTTGTCTATCTGTCGAAATCTGCTACGTCCTGATATTTCCAAATCCCAAGCTATGCAAGCTAATCAATGATGTGAGACTTTTGTCCACTTTCCTTTCCATTCAAAGACTTCAACTGTGGCTCTGGAATAAAATGGGAACCTGGAGAACTTGTAAAAATGCACAGGACCTGTTTCATATGGACCAGTTGCAGCCTCAACGAGTGCTAGAGTCCAGAGATGTCCCAGTAGCACTTGTTCCTTTAATCAAACCTCCTTCCATTACAACTCCTTATTTTGATGATTTGGTGGAAGAAATGTTGGTACCAGATCCAGTTGATTCCATATCGTATCCATCTGATTCCTTACCGCCAACTGTTCCTGTTGTTCAAGACATTGACACCCCACCACAACCACATTATCTAAGAGAGTGCTAAAACCAGTCGTCCACTTGAATTTATACATTGTGTAGCTTGTTAGTTGCTGTTGCAGGACAAAATAATCCCTTTTAATTTAAGAGTCTGCCATAGTCCATTCACAACTTTTAGTTACATTATATAAAGTTTCTTGTTAGCCATTTAAATAATAATAATGTATACGGGTTGGAAATTTTTTAAGTTGGGTGAAGGAATGTGACGTTCTGTCCCTTTAAATGTTCTAGGTGCTCTGTGTCCTCTCCCCTCCCCAGTGCAAAGCTTCCTTTCATTTTAGTTTCAGTTTGTGCAAAGGCAGGTTACGGCAGAGTGTCCATGAATTCCCTTTTTCCAAAGGGGTGTCCATGAATTCCCTGTGTGTCTATCGCCCTCTCTGCTGGCTGCAGAAATATAACAAGGAGAAAACAGTGCCCTATAGAGTGAAAAAGCCTTTTAGAGATCCAGGGAATGGAATTTTATACACTGAGCCCAATAACTGCACCTCTTTACATGTGGGCTACAGATTTCTGTTTCACCAGCAACTCAGGACCAGTCAGCTATTAGCCCAGGGGCTGGCTGCTAGTTATGGAGATCCTCAGACTCTTTGCTGACAGAGTGCTGAAGTGTTTGGAAAAGAACTGAGATGCTGCCATTCTGAAGCTCTGAAGAGTCCAGGAGACTCACATCCAGTGGGCCCTCTAAAAAAACTGAGAAAGCACCTCTGAAAGGAGATCAGAGGATATGTGTGTGTGTGTGTGCGTGTGCGTGCGTGTGCGTGCGTGCGTGTGCGTGTGCGTGCACGCACACACTGAAGTGAAGATGTTATGTTGAAACCTTATATTTAAATATATGTTAGCAACAAACTGAGGAAGTCTGTATAAGGAACCCCAGTAGAGTTACTGTCTAACACAGCAGCGTACCAGGGGCCTCCAGCGCTAGGGGGCAATGCTTGAATTTGCACCTCCCCTATATTTTCCTGTTGTACCTTTCCCTCACTTGCTCCCCTCCCACTCCTCTGAGAGTTGCGGGTTGCTTTCTTGGGGCTTGTGCCTAGAATCAGCTGCAGCTTGATCATGGCTAGTCGTGACCACTTTTGCTCATTTTGGGGCCGGTCACTTCTTCGAACGTCTGGCTTCTGGCACTATGTGACTGGAACCGGAAATGCAAAAACATCTGCCATCTTTGTTAGGGGCACCAGAACCAGAAATGCAAAATCAGCCATCTTTGTACCAGGAAACAAACTGGGTTTGTTTGAGGCACATGTTCAGAAGAGTTAGTGCCCCGCAGCGCAGGCCAATGCCCTCCCATCAATATGCCACTGGTCTAATAGGCTTTTCAAAAAACATACCCAACCTAGACTTCCCCACTGCAACTTGAGACCACTGCTTCTTGTTCTGTCATCTGCCTCCACTGAGAACAGCCTAGCACCATCCTCCCTGGAACTGCTCTTCAGGAAGCTGAAGGCTGCTAGCAAATCCTCCAGTCCTTGGGCCTCACTCTTAGTGCTGGTGGGGAAAAAAAACCTACCAGATTTCATGTAAATTATAGAAAATTAAATTGTCATTTTTAAAGGACTCCTATTTACTATCTTGAATAGATCATATCCTGGCTGCTGTAGCAGGTTCAGTCTGGTTTTCCACAGGGAACTTAGATGTGAGTATTGGTTAGCTAAGGTGGATCCAAAGGATTTCATCCAAGGTCTTCAGTTTGTCAAGCTCATTCTGAAGTCTAATCCTAGCCTTCAAAGTGATTGAAATCCTACATCTTAGTGTTCTCTGCATTTTACAAGCATACTCTTCATTCCATTATCCAAGTCATTAATGAACATATTAAATGGTATTTGACCCAGGACTGACCCCTACAGCACCTCAAGAGGTAAGTCACCCCATTTCACAGTGAACATTGATAACTATTCTATTATTTTTCACCCAGTTGTGCACCCAACAGATAGTAATTACAACTAGACCACATTTTCTACTTTGTTTATGAGAATGGCATGTGGGACGTTGTCAAAAGCCGAACTAAAATCAAGATATATCATGTCTATGCCACAGCCCCTCCCTTTCCATTAGAGCGGTAATGCTGTCAGAAAAGGAAATGAGGTTGGTTTGGTATAATTTATTCTTGACAAATCCCTACTTGATATTACGTTTTATAGAATCATAGGGCTGGAAGGGACCTCATGAGGTCATCTAGTCCAACCCCCTGCTAAAAGTAGGACCACTCCTACTAAATCATCCCAGCCAGGGGTTTGTCTAAACCTTTGCGGCCCTGGGCCAGCCCCGCCCACCGCACCCTCAGCAGGTGCCAGGGGCGGAGCCAAAAGGGGGCGGGGCTAGACCAGGTGACCTGCAGCTGACTGGCCTAAAATTCCCTGGGAATGAGGAGTCAATCTCTTAACCTGATGAGTCACCTGAATTTATGGCTCATATGGGGAAACTTTTAAGAGGGGACCAGGTTCAATTCTACAAGGAAGAAGAGTAGGGGAACCTAAGCTGGATAAACTTTGGGACGGGTTGGACTGACCTGAATAAGTGAAGTGGTGTAAAGGATACAGTTGACTCAAGCCTCACCTAACATTATCCATAGGAACCATTTGAGATAGAAGATGAGGCAGAAGAAATTGTCACAGAGGTGAATTACCCATTAGAACAAAATGGGCAGAGTCAAACTAAGCCAGTAACAACAGACACTTTTTAGGGCTCCCAGAACCCAGGCTCCAGCCTGATCCCAAAATGTGCACGGCAGTTTTTCAACCCTATAGCCTTAAATCACAAGCTGGAATCAGCTAACATGGGCCAGCCCATGGATGTTTAAGTGCAATGTGGACTTTCTATAAGGACAATGCGTGAAGCTGAGAAGCGTAGGGGTTGTTATAGGTGGGGGTCAAACGTCTTTGAATCTAATGGTGTAACCAATGTCCTTCCTTTGATACAGCTGTAAGAAACAGCTAAGACTCTTTATAGCAGCCTCCACACAAAACAAGGAATATGTGAATCCACCTAGAAATTACAACAACGTGGGTTGAGAGCTTCACTGTGTATTGGGTTGGGTATGGATGTATGTGCATGAGAGAGAAAGATGGAGAGACATATATAGAAAAGGCTCAAAGAAAAAAAAGCTCCAGACACAGCGAAGACAAGCATTGGCAAAAAGAGAGTGGGGGGATGTGAACAAAGACGCTATTTCTTGTTGATTGGTTCCTCTTAAATTTAGGGAGGTAGGCTTTGGCACTTGCTTTATATTGCATCAGCGGTACTTGGTGCCATCACCAGTTTCTCCTCCTAGCTGGAACAACCAGCAGGACCCCAAATTTTTGGGTATTCGCTCAGGTCAAAAAGAGTTGTGACAATAATTTTCCCTGACCGCATTCTGGGAAATAGCTGAACAATTTCTGTTGAAAACTTCCAAATAAAATTCACTCAAAGGCAGACACACAGCATGGAAAACAGGCCTTATGTTGGGAAGAATCTATGGGTGACGCTACCAGCTATACTTAGAATATACACAACATTAATAACACAGACACTGGGCATTAAGAAATCTTGGGTATAAAACACCCTCCATGGCAGCAATACTATCGCTGTTTCTCATCCTAATAAAACCAAAAAAAATGCATTTGCAATAAATTGCTTTTTTGGGGGTTGTTGTTTCGCAGTTTGATTATCTGTCATGATAAGACATTACTTAAAGCAGTGTGACACTGTCTAATCATTCTTGTGAAATATAGACTTCGCTCTCTACTTCAGACAGAGTCATCATTAATACACATTTATGCAAAGCAGAGGCAGAGCTGTCATGGGCTAATCTTTACAAGTATGATAAATGATGTTTATTTTCAGTGATGGAACGAAACACCCGGGCTGACAATAATTGTAATAAAAAGGACAGATCAGCTTCTATAAAGTGATTGAATTACCAGTCTATTGCATTAACGCCTGTTCTTAGCTCTGGCTTAAAGCTACTTTAGGCTTCCAAGGACTGTGCATTAGGAAACATCCACCTTCAAATAGACACCGTGCCCTTGACCTGTGCGGGGCTTGGAGGGGGTGTGTGGGGAGTCATTTCTTGGTGCAGTTTTTGGTTGCTGCTACTTGTGTTTATTTACAGTAATGAACAGTTTCCCCATCTCAGACAGACAGTACAACTTCTTCCTCCAGAGGCGTGGTGGCCTGTTCAACAACTGAACCTGGAGAGGAGCCAAGGGACCCATTCATGTGACTCTTACGCCCCACATTCCTGATACTGAGGTAAATCAATGATAAACTGCCTGAAATGCAGGTGAAAGTCACCCAGGCGGTATTAGAGGGCCAGCACAAAGCCAATGCAGCACTTCGATCCCATTTGAGCTCTCAGCATGAAAGATTAATTTCCCCCTACCTGAGCAAATGCCCCAAGTCCTATGCTAGCGTGCTCTGGGGATAGCGGGATGGATTCTCCACTGGCCTAGGGCAGAGGGGCAGCCCACCTTCAGTTGTTTCAAAGTCCTGGTTGGAGATCTGAGCGGACGTCTTCCAGGCATTAGCATGAGCACTGATTTCTGGACTTCCTGTGACTGCAGTAATCAGCCTGAAGGCTGGATCTTTCACCATGCAAGTGGAACATTTCTTTTTTAAAGGAGACATTGCTCTTAGGTCATTGCTTTTGGAAGTGAAATTATTTGACCTGATTGTTCCAAATAACTGGCTGTAGTCGTCTAGCCACTGACCAAGAGTTAATTCCAACAGTCACAGGTTTAATACCAAGTCACTTGAGTCAGCCCTTCAGTCTGCTGAGGTAGATAAAATGAGAGTTGTGTTGTTTATTAGGTAGAGGTCTTTGGGGAAGACTGTAAAAAGTGAGGTAGTGTTTGCTTGGGGGGGGGGGGGGGGGAATGCTAAACACTGTAGGAGTAGAGATTTGCCCTAGTCTTTTTTGCCATAATTCCCCTCTTCCCGCACAACTGTTGTGTGCTGCTTACACACCCCAGAAGTGGCTGCACTGCACTCATGCCGTGTGTTGCATAAGTAATGTCGGTGGAAAGAGATCTTTATCAAGTATTCTGAATGGCCAGTATTACACGCTGAGGATGTAGCGCCTGAGACATCGCAACTTGGATGCGTCACCCACTTGATGTCACAGAAAACATGGTCCTTCCTGAAATCTGACCTTCTGTCGCCAGTTCCACTCATTCTACTACAATACAATTGGTCAAGCGCTGTGCGAATCAGATGGGTTATTACTGACGTGTGACAGGCTGCTCCCCAAATCCAGTCTGGTGTGCTGCTATGACCCCTCGAACCCCGCTCCTGAATCCCAATTCACCCCACTCTGCTGGGTGACCGCTCACTCCTGAGTCAGTCCACACCAGCCACCAGCGTGTAATTGGTCCCAGGCAGTGGGTGTAAATCCACTAGCCACACAGGCGTTGGTCCCCAAGCAAGCACACCCAGCCCCAGACACTACACTGGGAGCCACTGCCTTACAGGGATTGGGACCCACTCCCAATCACCTTAGTCTCCAGTCCGTCCACTTAACAAAGAAGTGGATTGTGCCCAGCCTCCCACATCCACACCCTCTAAAGACCACACAGCTTTAGGTGAAACAACTACTAGTTTATTGATCAGAGTCTGATTTCAAGTGAGAATATGGCCAATCAAGGCAGCAACATGTTACAAATGAGTCAGGAGTGACCACTATCAAATAAAGGGTATAAACCGCATACTACCCTAACATCTTCACCTAAACTGACCTCAGAGTCCAAGATTATGCGCATGGTGTTCGGCTGTTCGGTGTTTTACAGCCATTCTCAGGCAGGGCCCCGATCTTGCTTGAAGTTGGTTGCAAGATGGTGTCTTCTCCGGCCAAAAGCCTGCAGCATTTCTCCCCTTCAAAATAGTCTGTGTCTTTGTTTTAACAAACTGCTGACAGCCCCTCCCCCCACTGTCCTGTTCTGTGATTGTCTCAACTTCTACCTGAGCCAGGGACAGGGCCGTCCCCGTGGGGGGAGCGGGGCCCAAGGCCAATTGGCCAAAGTGGGGCCCTGCCCCTGGACGGGGAGGCTGCCTGTGGAGGGGAGCCGGCTACCCTGCCCCCGGGCCGGTAGGCCAAGGCCATCTGCTGGGGGGGGCGGGGAGCCGGCTCCGGTCCCGGCCTCAGCCTTGGATCCAGAAGCCGAGGCCACCTGCAGGGCAAGGGAGCCGGAGCCGGAGCCAGCTCCAGTCCCAGCCCTGGAGGCCACCTCTGGGAGGGAGCCAGCGGCTCCGGCCCTGAGCCAGGAGGCCAGGGGAGCTGGCCATGTGGGGCAGCCGAGCCCAGAGGCCGGACCCCATGTGCGCCACCCCTGGGCCTGCCTGCTCCGTCCTCGGGGCAGGGAGGACCGGCCCAGGGGCGGGACAGCACAGGGCCCATGTAACCGCGGGGCCCGGAGCGATCACCCCACTATTCCCCTGTCCGGGATGGCCCTGGCCAGGGAGGTCATTAGCAGCCCGATTGACATGTAAATCTCCAGCCGCTGTGCTAGAGAGAGGCCTGAGCGACTGAACTCTGTAACATGCTTCACATCTGCACGCGCATGTTGCTGTAGGAAACAGGGCACCATGGTAATCATGTGGCATATGTTGTGAGCATTCACAAAGGAATCTGGTATAGCATATTTGGCAGCAAATCACACAATTACCTTGCAAAAGTGAACAGTAACTTAACACAGATCAGGCCCTAGGAGTGCACGGATGTGCATCCCATCACATGTTATATGCAATTTCAGGTAAACACCCAAGCTTCCATTTAGTGTTCTGCAATAGCAGTGGTTTGCTTTTGGATAAAAGGAAATTTTATTTTCCAACTGAGCCTTTGGCAGCGTGTTACTAATATCCCAGGATGCCTGGGTGTGTTGATTACATCGTTGCTCTGCAAGCGTTTAGTAGGAAGGTGATCATATTAAATATCCAGTGATTGCACTTGGCAGTCATAGGCCATATGCAGCATCATTGTGAGAGTTAATGAGTATCAGATGACTGGTTAAACATGGGACTGGGAGTCAGAGGACGTGGCATCTAGTGCTGGCTCATGGTGGATCTGTCTACACCCCACTTATGAGATATGATTGTAGCATACGTAGAAATACCTGAGCTAACGTCGAGCTAGTTCAGGAGGCTGCAATCTGCGGCTTTGGAGCCACATGTGGCTCTTTGGTTGCCTCCTTGTAGCACCAGGACCCCCTTCCACCGGAGGACCCTGTGGGTGGCTTGCACCGGGCTCCAGGCTCCTCACCACCAGGAGGATACATCCATTGGGGTTCTCAAAATACTTGGTTATTGAAGGAATTTTTTAAATGGCTCTTATGTGTTGGGTTGCCGACCCCTGAGCTAGTCAGAGCAAAGCTAGCTCAAGTAGAAGCGCAGCGTAGCCACGGGAGCACAAATGACAAGCTGAACTCGCCTTTCATGTATACTATACCCAGGCTCCTGGGGGGACTAGATTTTGGAGGGTGGATGGGGCCACTTCCTCTGCCATCATGGCTACACAGCAATAGTTCCTGGCGCTAGCTCTAATATAGCTAGATCACAGCGAGCTCTGGGCTAGCTAACAAGCTGGAATCGCACCGCCTGACTTTCCCTGGCTGAGGCTGGCCAGATTTTTATGCATGAAATCCAAATTCTGGTGAATGCAATGGATAATCAAATGGCGAGCATACTGTGTGAGTGAGCATATGGACGGTTTTACTTCTAAACCAGGGCTGGGTTCCAGGCTGGCTTGGGGATTTCTAAGCGTCCCACTTGAAAGAGTTTCACTCTCTAGGACCGTGGGGTCAGCTGGAGGAGACAGCTAGACGGAGTTCCATGCACCGTGAGCCCATAAAGCCCAGAGATGGCCTGGAAATGCTGGTCCCTGAGCTGAGGTGGGCTGTGTCTATAATTTCAAGACAGTGAAACCTCGTGTGCTGGTGCTCAGGGTGCCCAGGACAGTGAGTCACCGTGTTACCCTCTGCCTCCAGCAAACAATGTCTTGTTTGTGCTTAACTTGGTCTCATCTCCAGCCTGCGAGCCACCCAACCAATATCCTCTGGCCAGTACCAGCCACTGTTTGACTTGCAGGGGAACGATGGGTGCGGCCCAGTCTGAGTCCCTTTGACGTCCCTCCCTCTAGTCCATCCCCTTGGCCACTGAACACTTCCAGGAATTGCTTACAATGGCTATTACCTAAGTAGCTTCAAACGACTAATGAGCAGACCGAAATTCTGCATGATTCTGACCCAAACAGCAGAAATACCCTGCCCGTCTCCCGGCACATGGAATAGCTCCCTCTGTATTCTTCCCCTTATAGCCTACGCTATAATTCAAGTATGTGGATTAAAACCTCTCATAGATACACACAATATGACATATGGAAATACTGCAGTGATGCATGATTTTGTCTTTTCCTCACCTCTGACTTTTAGCGTTTTACTGAGCTACGCTGCGTGTATGAAGTACGTTTACTTACTGATGGCCAGCAAAGCAGAATACAAGACCCTTGCTATTGCCGCTGTAGGTATTACAGGGTGATATGGAATGGAAGGGGTTAATTGCTAAATGGCATGTGGCTGTTTCTGTCATTAGGACAATCCTGAAGTCTGCTCATCAAGAAGAGGAGCTGAGCGCGCGATGATTTGCTGTGGTGGTGTCATAACGCAAGTTCTCTGGAGGTTTGGAAGCTGGGCACAAAGAAGAAGGGCTTAGTGGCGGAGACATTGATAACAGGCAAATATGACATTTTTAACAGCAAAGATACCTGACTGGTCAGTGTCTTAAGGGTTAGCTGTTATGGCGATGGCACTATACAGAATCCTGATGTAGAGAGATTAGTAATGATCTCCGTACAGGGAAGAGAAGGAAAACGACTATATTTATTTTTTGGAGGTTTGTCAGAATTGCATTGGTTTACCAACTACATTTTCTTGAGTAACACGGCTTAATTTCTAGAAAAACGGGTCTTATTTCCACCCAATAGCTCTGTTCCTGGTGTTTCTATGCTGTCGGCCAGCAGCTTACGGCCAAATCGCAATGGTCTTACTCACATGATGAAATCAATGGGAAAAACTTTAGCACTTGAGTAATGAGAGGGTGGCTTGTTCTGTTCCTACTGCTTTGGGAAGCAAATGCCCACCGGTGAATGAATGCAGTGGGCAGGCTATGGAACACCCCCAACCCCAATGTTTCCATGGGTAAAGTTAATTCTACAGTAAGCAGGTGGGAGACACTCGGCAGAAAACGCAAATGCAGTTGCAGTCGGCACGGCCTTTTCCTGAGGGAATGGTGGTGCTTACAAGAAAGTCTAATAAATTAATATAGGCCAAAAAAAATGAACAGGAATACAAGTTCCCCAGCTTGCGAGTGAGACCAATTCCATGATCTTGGGATGTGAGACCCGATCTCCCCAAAGATATTTACCCTCCCTTTAGCTACCGAAATGCCAAATTATAGCCCTACCCCTGTGTCACAGGAGGAAAAGGAAGCTGAGTCACTGGTAACCCCTTTTTCACTGAGGATTAGCTAGCCCCAACCCCCACCTCACAGCCCCTTTACTGTAAATATTGCTAAATGGCACTAGAAATTAGTAGAATTGACCGTTACCAGCTAGGGACATTTTCCTAGACAGTGGTGAAAGAGGATGTGGAATAACGTCTTCATTATCCAGTGCAGATTATGCTGTGCTATGATGGCCAAATGGCCTGAAGACTGAGCCAGATCGGATGAAGTCGCCTTCCTCCTGTCACATCTGACAAAGAAAACTGCAGAATCCCATTTTCGGGTAAAGTGAGACCCAGGCATCATAAAAGCAAGGACCAAAATTGCCAGCCCAAAGCATTATAAAATAGCAAGACTGGTTCCAAAAATGGACAAGATTAGCTTTGAAATGAGGATTTTTTAAAGATTGCATTTTTTTGGATACCTTGTTTGAGCTTTTGCAAGTGCACTGAGGTCATGTTCTCAAGTTTATATCTGGAACCACAAGGAACAGAAACTTCCTTAAAAAAAAAAAAGAGCACTGAGCTTTTCCCGTAATCACTTGACTCCCAGAGCTGAGGCTTTATGAAAAAAATAGCAAATGTGGTGGGACGCATGATAAAATTGACAGACTGAAACTTTAAGGTCAAAAGAGGCCATCGTGATCATCTACTTGTCACAGGACACACAATCTTGCCCGCCCACTCTTGTAACAGACCCTGGAATCTCTGGCTGCATTATTGATTTCAAATGACTACAAGTGACAGAGCATCCCCCATTTACATTCATTTAAACATGCAAGTGACCTGCTGCAGAAGAAGGTGAAAACTCCCCAGAGTCTCTGCCAATCTGACCTAGGGGAAATTCCTTCCCAACTCCCAAATACAGTGATTAGTTAGATCCTGAGCAGGTGGGCAAGGCCCGCCAGCCGGAGCATGTTTACTCTGAATTTCATGGACTAATCTTTTTTCCTTTTTCTCCCAATTTGTGCCTTATGCTTATGCAAAAGAAACAGAGGCATAAAAAGAACATAAAGAAAAAACTCAGCAGTACTCCCTGGCTGATGAAGTCCCACCCAGAGGTAACCTGTGTCACTCTAGGAGCTTTTACTCTCCGTCCAGTCCCAGCTGGGGGCTGAAGTTTAACAGGCACAGTATTTCTAAGGGTGCAGAGAGTCTCCAGATACCTAGGGGATTCGCAAGACTCTTTGATACGCCCCCCAGCTCCGGGGCTCTTGTTTGTTTGTGGTTTCACAGCGCTCATTAAAGTTGTATGAGCTCTGAAGGTGCCGTGCGCGCTACCTGCTATTTTTTAGAGCTGTTCGACACCGTAGAGTTCTGAGGAAGAATTCCGCAGCGCAGCTTCAATCCCAGTAGACGAGCAAAGGAGGGATGAGTTTGATGTGTGTCGTAATGAGTCCCGTTACGGATTTTCTGTACCGAGAAGAGAGGCTTTGATGCGTCTCTCACAGCTACGTGACCTCCAAGCAGTCGCTGTGGTTTTACACCCAGCTGAATTTGGATTTTTGCCTCCGTGGCCTCCATTTTCCATAGCAGATAAGAGTCTGTCCCCATATACATGGAAGCCCCATTATATTAATTATACGCCTTCAGTTCTGCGCTATACAAGGGGTGGATTCTTATCTCAGGTTTGTGGATTTTGGTGGCGTTCTGATCGGTGTAACTGAGAGTAGAGTCTGGCCCGCTGGTCTCTGTGGGTGGGATTGTAAGGTTGCTGGGCTGCCCTAGGATAGGGGCAGGAGTCATGATTCTGAGAGTCACAGTCTGCTCCCTGCGTCCCATTTGCTGCAGGAAGGATGTAGGACGCACTTCTGCTTGTGCACATCTGTGTTGGGAGCCACGGAGCCAATGTGCCACCCAATTCTTCCCTGCCTGAGAGGGGGATGTACACCCCAACAATGTCTGATGCCCTCTGCTCCTCCACGCAATGCAGGTGACCTGCACAGAGTAGAGCGTCAGTGGGGGGCGGGGGCATGCAGTAGAGTCAAGGCATCCGTTAATATCTGTGCAGTGTCGTTTGAGCAAAGTAAGATGTGTCCCTATTCCCAGTTGCTTATTGTGTCGCTGGGCACATTCCAAGGCATATCAGACCACCAGTGAGCCGACACCACTTCCCAACTAGCCAGCTCTTTCCAAAATTGTCCCTTTTTAGAAGTAGCCGTCCCAGGAAACCTGTAAGGGGTCTCAGCAAACCCTGCCAGCTTGCCAGCTGGAGGGCCTCAGCATCCTCTCGGGTGTCCTGAGGGATTTTTTTTACCCCAGAGGTAGCTGTGGCGCTGGTGGCCTGAGAATCGCCGCTGGAGCTGAAGCATGGGGGCTGGCAGTGACGCCTCTCTTCAATGTCCCACTTGGCCTACAGCAGCCAAGAGCCACAAAGGTCTCTCTCAGCCAGAGTAGCAGGTCCCAAGCACTGGAATGAGCAGCAGCAACGTCTGGGGGCAGTCAGCAGCGCTCTGAGAATTAGGATGCGAGGAGGGCAACAGCAATTGGGCCAGGGGAGCCTCTGTAGGAAGGTGTAGAAGTGAATGGAGACTGAAGAGCGGCAAGGGGACAAGGGTGGCAGGAGCAGAGAAGAAGGTGAAGCAATGAGGCTTTCTCACTCCCACTGCTGGCTGGCTTACACCTGTCCTGCCAAAGGAAGCAAACAGGCTCTAGAGGTGGGTGGTCCCCTGCACATGCCTCTTCACCCATACATTATTTTGTAAGCCACGCATCCTTTGCTCTTTCCGGTGGTAGAAATGATCCCTCATGCTCCAGCCCAAACAGAGCGCAGGCAGCTCACAAGTTCCACTCTGTTTCCTTGCCCCACTTTGATGACAAGTGGATTTCTCCAGGATGAAACACACTTAAAAGGGCAGGAAAAATGTGTGGTATTTGCACAGAAAACGCCTGTCTTGTTTGTTTTGGGTGCCAAAGCAGACAGCCAGCTTCCTCAAGCTACACTAAGCAAGCCAAGAAGAAAGGGCAGAGTCATTTGCTCTTCTATTTGCTTGCTAATCCTGCTAAACTCTCCTGGCATTTTGCAGGTGTAAGGAGGACAATGCAGAGAGAGGGGCATGTACCAATTTTTCCTGCAAATTGTGCAGTTGCAGTTCTACTCAGCGGCTTTTGAAACCAAACTCCCTGCCTCAGAGAAAGAAGCAGACACCCTCTGCTTGAACAGGAGTAATGCAGTTCTCCCCTCCTCACCCCCCTCTCTCCCGCACATGCAAAAACACAGAGATCGGGGGACTTCATGGGAGTGACAGGGCGAGGATATATAGAGCGAGGATAAATACTTTTAAAATTGTGATTTGCACAAATATTACAGGAATGGGGGGCCATGTCTAAAACAAACATGCATCAGCTTTCATGGGAGAAAATCCCACTTCATCACATGTTTCTCCATCTTCAAGCATCTGACAAAGTGGGATTTTTCTCCCACGAAAGCTCATGCGATAAATAAATGTGTTAGTCTTTAAAAATGCCTCTAGACTCCTCGTTTGTTTTGCTGAACTAGACTGACATGGCTACCCCTTTGGAACATGTCTAAAATAGTTAGCTACATAGGAAGTTAATGGTATATCCTTTGTATCTGGTCCCTTAAAACAGAAGAACCACATCCCAGGTGGTCAAATTCAGCACTGGTACAACCCTAGGAAGAAAGGATTAGGCCATCAGCCCAATGCACCCTTCCAGCACACCCTCTTCTTTGGGCAAATAATTAATGGGTCTTTCAGCTTCCTTACTGCTCAGCAGATGGAGCTTACTCTGGTGGGAATGGGGGTGTCCGCTGCATTATTCAAATGAGAAACAAATCAAAGGAAATAATGTTAGAATATGGGTGAGGCCAGGCAAAGGTTCCACTTTGTGAGGTTATAGTCTGCTTCACCTACACTTCCTCTGGGCCACTACTTAACGGGCTCAGTCACCTCCCGTTCTAAGCTGTGTAGCTGTGCGGGTAATGATACCATCTGATGGTTCATCTAGTCAAGCATGTTGGGCCTTCCTTGGCATGGCACGTCGGTAGGATGTTGCCTGAACAAGATCAGAACCCAAAGAACTGGGGGGCAAAGCCTCGATTGGTGTAAATCAGCGTAGCTCTGTTTAAAAGAATAACTTAATACCAGATTACACAAGCTGAAGATCTGGTGTGCTGTGGGTTACACTGTATCTTCACTCAGTTCCAAGCTCCAGCTATTGAGGGAGATGAAGGATTGGGTTATTTGAAAACTCAAAATGCAGCCAGCCAATGTGGCCCCCACAACCATTAAAAATCCCACAAACACCAGGATAATTGCAAGTAACGTTTCTTTAGCAAGGCCAGGTTGACGCCTAAAACTTGGGTCGCCCTTCCTATGTCACTCAGGAGTATGAATGAAGCCAACTTAAGTCCAGTGTAGACACCACTAAGTCGATATAAGAAGTCTTCTGATGATTTAACTAACTGTCTCCTGAGACGGTAGATTTCCAACAGCGACAGAAAAACCTCTTCCGTTATGATAGCAGTGGTCTACATTTTGGCACTCAGTAGTGTAGAAACAGTCTGAGTCTCTTGGTAGCTAACCCATAGTTTCAGCTCGCTGCAATCCCATTTACTGGCCATTTGTGCATGATTTGTGGCCACCATTTCCTGAAGGATTTTTTTAGCAAATATTTATTTGTAATCACAAATGAACCTGCGTCCCACTAAGATATGGCTAATCTTACAGATCTGCCTGGCTGAGTGCCCTAGAGGAGAGCAAGGCCCTACTTACACCACACAGCATGTGGTGAGTTCAAAAGTAATTCTGTGTAGTAGATAGACACACCCACAGGAGGTGGTTTGCTTACAGTTGGTCCTGGTGACTCACTTAGCTCTCACTAGTCACACCAAGTAGGTGTGAGTGCACTACAGCATGGGACCTTGCCTTGGCTCTCACGGTGAACCTAGCAAGGGTAGCAAATGGTAATAACCGCTAGCAAAGGGTATGTTTAGTTCTCCGAGTGCACACGTTCCCTTAATGCAAAGCAATTTTCAAAGTATAACTCTGGCAGAAACAGTAATAGAGCAAGCTAATGGATAGGAAAGAGCAGTGTGTGGAGAGATTACAATACACCACAAAGCTAAGGAGTCCTGGTCAAAAACTGAACCACAGACAACAAATGCTGAATGGAAAGAGAAAAAAAAGTAAGCCAGCTTGGTCATCGCCCAGACAAACAAGAGCTGTGCTCACCATTCAGAAACCAAGGCTTCGAAAAAAGTATGTGATTGGAATAAACACCAACATAACTGCACAGAGATTTGGGAATTACATGGTGAACTGGAACGATAAGATGTCTATTGATACATGAGCATTAGAACATTATTTCAGGCCAAATAACTTATGGTAATGATGCACGAGTTGAAAAGAGATAGTGGGAAGTCTATACAAAACAAGGTGGGAAGGCAAAGGAGAATTCTACCATGATGAACATAGGATATTGACATTGGGAAGAGAAGATAATGGAAACCAGGATGGAGTTGCATTGATGCTAAAGTTGAAGGCAAGCCAGGCTCTTATGGCATTTAACTCAATACCATCTCATGCATTTGTAACCTTTGGGTGGGCTAAATTCATTCAGTTGCCCTTCTCCAGTGCCCCACAGAAATCAACCACAACCCCTATGGGGAAAGCAGCTGGAGACCCAGGATCCAGTCTGTACAGGACTCACGGCGAAGCTTGCTCAGAGCTACTCACACATTAAAATACTACTAAAAACAAACATAACAATGAACTTTATTAACTACTAACTAAATGAACCTTATCCTAAGAAAACAAACTACAATTAACCAAGAACAATCCCTTGCATGAAAGATACCCAAGAGTCCCAAAGTCTGTGTGGAGTTCACCCAACTCTCAGCTACAGTCTCTGTTCCAGTGTGGAAGCTTGAGTGGCAAGAAATCGCTGTCCTCTTCTTTCTTTGCTGGGATCCTCTGTAGCATTCCATGCAGGCTTTCTCTTCTCCTCTGCAACCAGCCCTCAGTCCCAGATGCATGTCTGCAAGGTCTGTCGCGAATGACTCCTTTACATGGAGAAAACATCTTGTTCACTCCTGGCTCAGCTCCTCTCCAGAACACTGAGCATATGGTCTCCTTTCAAGGCAGCTCCTGCCTGCTGCCTGCTCAGGCTGCTGCTCTCCAGTCATCTGACTGACAACATCACATCACAGCAGCAGGGTACACTGTGGAGCATGCTCAAATTGCTACCACTCCCTGCTTCTGGAAGTTTCCAGTTGTGGGTCACTAATCTGCCCAACAACAGTAACCCACCCTCAGCAGGTCTCTCAGAGATAGCCTTTTCAGGCATATGGGTTACACATTGAAGGCACAATTCAGAATAAAATCCTTGCAATTACAATAGTAAAGTCTACTAAATTCCTACCTGAGCAATAACCTGGCAATAATGAACATGTTATTTCAACAATGAAACATGATAGACTTTGTACTTGTGAATCGCAAATGGAAATCAAGTGTTGCTGTGGACATCATTTGCAGTTGCCATTGGATCAGATCATGTTAGTGCAGGCATCACTTAAATTGAGGCTCAGAGAAAACAAAAAAGGGCCAGGAGCTAAGATCTATGATGTGGACAAATTGAAAGAGTCAGATATCAGGAAAGAACACAAAGAAGCTCTGTGGAAAACGTCATGTCTCTGGTGAAAGAAGAAATAAATTTTGAGGGTAAAATATGGGATTACAAGCAGCTGAACAAATTTTGGGATATAAGGCCAAAATAAAGAAACCAAGATGGATACCGGATGACGTGCTACAGTTGAGAAGTGCTACAGTTAAGAAGGAGGCCATAAGTCTAAGAGATGAGTACAGTAGATTGACCAGAGAGATACACAGAAAGTGAAGAGAGACAGCAACAGCTGGATAAATGAACAATATGAAAGAAGCAGAAGACTATGCTAAGAGAAATGGAGCCCAGATAGAACTGCAAGATAATAGAACTGAGTGGGACGTAGGAGTTGAAGATATTGGTGACGAAGGACAAGTGTGGACAAATAACTGAGGGGGAACAAGCAAAGAGTAAGTGATGGAAATAATATTTTGAAGAGCTGTAAAACATACAGAACATGGTAGATGAAACAGTCCAGGAGTAGCTTCCCAGAACAAAGGGAGAGCTGGTGCTGGAGTTCTTAGCAGAAGAATAAAAGATCTAAACAGAACATTTGAAAAAGACAACGGCACCAAGAAGAGACAACATAATGCAGAGTGCTGCAAGCAGGTGAAGATCACAAAGTGAAGGCAATGCATAAGCTATTCAACCAGATTTGCAAACAAGTGCAAGTGCCGGGAAATGGGGCTTACGTGATAACAGGACTAATCTATCAAAATTCTTTCTGGGCGTATGGCTGGTGAGTCTTGCCCACATGCTCAGGGTTTAGCTGATCACCATATTTGGGGGTGGGAAGGAATTTTCCCTGAGGGCTAGACTAGCAGAGGCCCTGAGGGCATTTCGCCTTCCTCTGCAGCATGGGGCATGGTCACTTTCTGGTGGAGTCTCTATGCCTTGGAGTCATTGAATAATTATCTGAGGACTTCAATAATGCAGTCTTAGGTTAGGGGTCTGTTACAGAAGTGGTTGGGTGAAGTTCTTTCCCCCAGTGGCCCTGCAGCCAGTTCTCCTCCCACGGCCAGAGGAATTGCCTCTCTTCACATGGCTCTGGGGCTGAAGGAGCTACTCCCTCTGCCTTGGCCCCACTGACAGAGGATCTCACTCTCTCATCATGGTTCCAGTGCTGGCTCTCACACCACAGTCCTGGGGCAAGTGGAGCTATCAGAAGAACTCACTCTCCCGGCCCTCACACCAGAGGAGTTCTGTATCCCCACTGATTATTGGAAGGCCCGTGTCCCTATTTGTCCCCCTCCCTTGTGCACGCACCTGTGTAGGACAGTGCCTAATCTTAGATTCACAGGTGATACTGACCTCGTAACATTGATCGAGGAGAATAACGACAAGGTCAGCAAGGCAAGCAGAAAATTCAGATTGAAGATGAGCACAGGGAAGACAAAAAATATGGCATTTGGAAAGCAGGAGAAAGAGGTGAAGTTCAAATTCAAAGACAAAGAACTAAAATGAATGGAAAAATCTATGCACCTTGGAGCACTAGTATCAAAAAATTGGCCTAGTGAAGATGACATAAAAAGAGGATCAGACTAGCTGCTCTTGCACTTGGAAAACTGCAAGATCAGAAAGATGTGGAAGGGTAACAATTAGGATAAATTGTCACACTGATATGGCTCTAGGGGTTGAAATGCTGGAGTACGGGGAAAGCCAATGAACAAAAGCTTTTGACCACAGAAATTAGCTGGCTGAGGGGAATGCTGAGAGTAAAGACTGGAGAAAATAAAAAATGAAAATAGGTAGGGCAAGAAATAACACTGTTACAGGAGATTCGAGAAGGACAACTGCAATGGTTTGAACTTGTGTCAACAATGGAGCTGGAATATATATCATTCAAGGTGATAAATAGCAGACCGCAAAGAACTAGAAATAGAGGAAGGCAGAGGATGCATTGGATAGACATGAAGAATGACATAAAGCTAAAGAAGTTTAAAGATAAACAAAGCCATGAAGCTGGTACACATTAGAAATTCATTCAGTCCTAGCATCACCGTTGAGCTGCTGGATAGGAATCACAGAAGAACGCTACTAATGTTAACATCTGAAAGGAGACTCTTCCTGCTAACTGCAATGGTAAATGTACAGATTTTTTTAAAAGCTTTTTTGATCATAACGTTCTGTTGCACGTCTGTGTTCTATCCCCAGTGATATCTGTGTTGATTTTAGGTGTAGGTATGCATGCATCCATGGATTCATTATCTTCCTTCACGCCCCCAGACCTTACTCAAATTGTTGGACTTGGATGCTGTAGGATGAATGCAATCACAAATTAAGGAAGTGTAAACAAAAAAAACAATCCTTCAGAAAGGTATTCGTTGCGTGTTTGGAAAACGGGCAAAATTCTTTCCCAGTTTTCACCTGGTGGTATTCCATTGACTTCTATCAGGGTTGCATTTGGCTTTCTAACTACAAAGCTTTTCCAGCTGTACAAGACTACCAAGACCAAGCTGCGATAACAGATTGCAGCTCACTTTTGCATGTCATTTAGCCTCTCCCTGCCTCAGTTCCCCATCTGTAAAATGGGGGTAACAGCACTGCCAGGGATGTAGTGTGGATACATATATTTTAAAAAATTGTGATGTGTAGAACTACCATGCTGGAGTGGGCTGTGTAAGTACCTACAACAGAAGAACAATCAGCTGAAAAGTGTTAGGAACTGTAAGGATCTTGAGGGTTCATTAAAGACCACACTTTAATAACAGAGACAGGAGTGATTCCCGTGTGTGCAGCTGTGAGCAGCCATGTTAGATCACTTGTAGGGCACGTCTCCCGATTCACAAAACACTTCCCCATGCTGGGGAAGACAACAGAGTCTTGTGGCACTTTTAAAGACTAACAGATTTATTAATCGCATGAGCTTTCGTGGGAGAAAATCCCACTTCGTCAGACGCTTTGAAGATAGGAAAGTTACAGAGAGTGTCTCTAAAATCACAACTTTTTACAAGCATCTCTCTACAGGAACAGTCCTGAAACATTCAACAATAGTATAAAGCAGCGGTCAGACCATGGCAATCAATGAATTTACAAAGGGGACCAGGTTGGCTCAGCAGTTACAATGTTTCTCTCTGTGTGTGCAGATAGATTTTTCAGGCACACAGAGAAATTAAGTCCCTAGTCTACAGTCTGCCCACAAAGTCCTTGAACTTGCAAGAAACATTAGCAGATGTTCGTTAGCATGTAGGTAACTAGAGAATTGGAGGCATTTGTTGGTGCTGTATGTTATGAATAAATGGTGGAAAGTCCCTGTTGGGGAATAACACTTCTGGTTTAGGGCCACGTGAATACATTCATTGAAGGGGGAAGAAAGGTGAGGGCCAGCAGGTTTAGATTTGTAATTATATTTTTTATTAGAAATGTGAGCTACTAATCAGCATATGGCTATTTACCCCGCTACCACCACAACATAACGAATGGCAATTTTGGGGGGTGAAATTAATTATTTTGAGTTTTTTCAAAAAGACTTGGCAATGTAAAACTTTTCCTCTCCCGCTGCCTTTTCTGGCATGCCCACCCGTACAATCACACCACTCTCTCGTTTGTATCGTTGGTTTGAATTCCCTTTCTCTGGCGACGGCAACTTGATTCTTAGATTATGAACTCTTCAGGGCAGGGATGAGCTCCCTGTCTCTCTTTCTCCAGCAGCTAGCATGTTGTGAACACAATGCTACTCAATACAAATGATGCATAAAAACAATACTCTGATGCATTTCACTTTACCAGCTTAGGCTTAATCCAAAGCCTATTTCCATCAATGGAAAGGCCGCCATTGAGTTCAGTGGGCTGTGGATCAGGACCCAGATGTGACTCTGACCTGTGCATTTGGACTGACTGAACGGCCGGGCGTGCACCCACCATACTTGTTCAGTGTGGGTGGACCCCAGTTGTTGTGTGTCACTGGAAAGGTAAATTCCCTGGAGGTGCATTAAGGGTCAGATTTGGACAGTTTTGGTGTCTCACCCTTAGAACCATAATGTGCCATCCTTTGGGTGCTAACGTGAGGGATGGAAGCCAAGTTAATCTCCAGCCATTGTGCCCAACTTTCCATGCCCCCTCTCCTTTCTGCTTCAGCCCCTCTCTTTGTTGCGAACAATCCTGTTTTCTCTCTCCCATAAACCTTGTCTTCCCCTTCCCCTGTGAGCAGGAAGCCGCTTGTGTCTCCTCCACTCTGCGTACAGCTGTTGCATAGCACTGTTCTGGTTTTCTCCCACTCGGTGAGTTTCCCCGAAGAAGGCAGGGACAGACCTGCCTCTAGTGGGAAATAGCCCTAGACACTAGCTAGCGTTATGTCTACACTGGCAATTTAAGCCGCAGCCACACTAGGCTTTCATTAAGTCGACTTAAGAAATTCCTTAAGTCGACTTAATGAAAGCTTAAGTCGACTTAATAACCTAGCTCACCCTCAACTCCAACCTCAAGCTCTGGTGTCAGTCCCTATAAAGCCACAACGGGGTTTTCCCAGGCCTCACAAGTTCATCCATCTTAGCTCCAGACCCAGTACAGAGACCAGGGAGTATGGAGCCCCACCTCCAGGCAACCTGAGCTCTGGGTAGTCCCAGCCCAACAACTGACTGGCCAGCTCCAGCCCCAGAGTGCTGGGCCCTCCCACGCTCCAGCTGGGGGGGAGGAGGAGGTCTCAGCACCAGGTGACCCTGCCCCTCCCCATTCCTGGTCCCAGTCCCAGGTGTCCTGCAGCAGCAGGTGGTCCCAGCACACACCTCCAAGTCCTGGACCAATGGCTGGCTAGCCCACCTTAGCCACTGTTGTAGAGCCCTACACCCCCCCTAGCCTCCCCTGGCCCTGGCCTGCTCTGGGTGAGCAGCTGAACAAAGACAAAAAGACCTGCTGAGAGCCCCACCTGCCTGGGCTGTACAGTTCCAAAGGAAGCCTACCATGGGCCATCTTCCTCAGGTACCCAAACACCTCCGCTGACTCCTCTCCATCTGCAGGTGTAGCAGCTCTACTCCAACGCTTGCCCAGCAAGCCGAGCCTCAGCCTAGCTCAGCGAGTCAACCCAGCCACACTAGGGAAGAACCTCATTTCCAACACACCCACCCGTGAGTTCGGCCTTTAGGTCACTACCCACTGTTCATGACCACAGCTGAGGGTGGAGATGTAGATTGACCTGTCTCCTGAAATCTTCATCTGAAAACACAACTCCTGGGGGTCACCAACATGGCTCGGTACAGTTCTCCCACCACTGCCACCCCCCCCAATCTCACACGCCCCCCCCTCCCTTATCACCACTCTTAAACTATATCCCTAGAGATGAAAACACTTCCATTAAGAACAGCTGCTCTGCTTCAACTGGCGAGAACAGTCCACCTTCTCCCAGGAAAGAACTGTGCCTGTCAAGTTGGAGCTACTAAGGCTCAGCTCAGCTGTGTCATACTCAGCAATGACGCACTTGAGTGTCGTGCTGGAGATCACACTAAGAAGGACAACACCACCTACAAACAGCAACCTACAAGTCCCCATACTGATTACACCAGGGCTTGACAAAATTGGCTCCCAACTAGGTGCCAGCAGTTTTATTTCTGGTCACCAGAGTGCGCTCTGCTGCTGCAGTTCCACAGCAGAGCTTGGAGACAAACTACAAACTCCAGTCACCATGGCGACCAGGTGGCCGGGTTTTGTTGAGCCCTGGGTTACTTCCCAATGCGACTGTGCCTGGGCAGCTTATCCATGAAGGAGTGGGGCCAGGCCACACCCTTGATGGAGTCTGACATTTTTCCCCTTGAGCAAATGCCACTTAATGCCAATAGGCCAACCACAGCTCGCACGCTGGGACTAGAAGGACCAACTAGCATGCAACAGCACCTCATATGCCTGCAGCATGTCCCAGCAAACATCTTGGGGAACACACTCATACACCTTCTCCAGCTCTAGGAAAACAAAGTTTGGGCAGATTCATAAAAGCCCATACCCCCTCAAGTACCTGCGAGAGCTCAACGAGCTGGTCCATTCGTCCATGTCTGGGACAGAAATCACATTGTTCGTCCTGAATCTGAAATTCAACTAATGGGCCTAATCGCGTCTCCAACATCCTGGTTTTGGCTTTGTTAGGGGATATAGGCAGTCTTCGCTATGGGGCAGGTGGGCAAGTGGTGGGAGGGCCCCTGTGCTGGGGCAGGGCAGAGTCCAGCAGGTGGCTGGCTGCAGCACTCCAGCCGGTCAGGTGAGGTGGGAGGGGGTTGGGACTGATAAGGATGGATGGGGGGAGGAGATGGTGGGGGGGTAGTTGGCGGTCAAGTGGGGGGGGTGCAGTGAGGGCCAGAGGGAGTGGCAGGGGCTGGGCTGGGGGGGGGGGAGGAGGTGGCAGGGGGCCAACAGTGAGGTCTGGGGGGAGGCAATGTGGTCACACCGGCAGCGAAAGGGGGGGGTGACATAGGGAAGGTGGTGGCAAGGAGGCTGGGGGGGGGAAGCAGGAGCCTGAGGGGTCGGGGGGAGTGGTAGGGCCGTGAGGGGTGTGTGGGCAAGACTGGGGGGCCAAAAGTCAAGGCTGGGCCCCCTCCACGTGTCAGGGAGCCATCCTTGACTCTTCCCAGGGCCCCCAAAACAGTAGGACTGCCCCGGTTAGGGAGACTGAGGAGTGTGATACCCCAGTAGTGGGACCCTCTAAAGATTGAGACCACCACCTGGTTTGCCAACGCTCAACGTACTAACCCTGCCTTCCACGAAACACTGACACCCCAACTTTGTCCATTGGTTTCAACATCTCTGACCGAATCTCCTCCATCCCAGCCGCCTTGCCCCTGTGCAGGCTCGTTACCAACACATCCATCTCATCAACAGACGTAGAGCCACTGCCACCAGGGGACTGGAGCACAGCCTCCTGGCAGGAGGGCATATCCGCTAGTCGGAGCCGTTCTTCCACCACCCAACAATCTTCTCATGTGCAGTTAGCAGTTCCCTTGCTGAGAAGAACCCGGGCAGCATCCCGCCAGCCGCTCCTAAGACCTTTGACGCTAGTTGGTACGGTAGTCATTCACCGCAGGCTTTCCAAATGCCTCCCTGGCCCTGGCTTTCACGTCAATGACCACCATAGCCGCAGCCCGCCTATTCAGCTGGCACCTCTCGGTCATATCAGGCATCTAATTCATGAGCATTTCTCAGAAGGTCTCCTTCTTCACCGTGACAATTTCCCTCACCGCTCGTGGCCACCAGCAGATCCAATGGTTGCCCCCATGACAGGCACCAACTGCCTTCAGGCCACAGCTTTTCGTGACTACCTCAACGACTGAGGCCCGGCACATGGTCCACTTGGCCTCAATGTCCAAGCCATCCCCCAGAATTCAGGTGAAGTTCTTCTGGAAGTGAAAAGTGAAGTCTTTCCTCATAGGGGCCTCTGCCATTTTTTTTGGAGACAGTGGAACACTCCACATGTTTGGCACCTTTTTTTTTTTTTTGAGACAGTGGGCTTGGTACTGGATAGAATGCCACCTACCAACACTTGGATGTAATTGAGTTAATTTTAAAATGTCTGACTTTAGTAGCTATGGTTTATCACCTTCCAATCACCTTATGATGAGACTGTATAAGCCATTTCCCCCCTCCAATTCAGAACAGCAATATTGATTGAATTCTTCTGCCTTGTATGTATTATTATTGCTAATTCTACCCTTTCCATCTAGTAATGGACTCATAACATTATTAAGATTCCTTATATATTAATAAAAATTCTTCCTGTCCTTAACTCTGCTAGCCACGGATTTATCCTGATGTCCCTTTGCTTCCCTTACCTATTTTCTACAATTCCTAACTTCTGGTTTATTGTCACCACTACTAACAATACTCCCTTTCTTCCAGTTGCATTCTATTACTTTTTAGCTGCTTTGCTGCCCCTCTCAAAGGTTTTTTGTTATTGTTGTTTTGTTTTATGAACCAGCACAGCGTTCATCCTCTCGCTACTCGATTGCCACACCTAATGACATGGGATGGGTTGTTTCTCGTTGCTCTTTTGTGACAGGTATCAGAAGTGCCAGTTCCCCCAACCTGAACATCTCTGAATGGTGAGGGTTTCAAACTCTGGAGCTGAATTTGCAGGATGGGTTAAACTATACCCAGACTCCTTTGCCATGGTGCTGTCTTAGAAACACCGCTTCGGGCAGTTCAAAGGATTCTGAGGCGCAACGTATGATACAACTAAGCACCTGGGGAATCAGCTGGTCACAGGTCTGCCTTTGAAGCACCTGAAAGGCTTCTGAGCCACTAGCGTGTTTGTGGGTTGCTGAGTTGAGTGGCCTGGTGGTGAGGAGCAGAAAGGGGGCCCAGCTCCCACGTTCACCTAGGGAGCTAACACGCCCTGTAGCTCGTAAGGGGCATAAGAGAAAATGGGAGGGGAATCACGGACCAGGGAGTGTCAGCTCCTCAGGGTGACAGGGTTCCACTTTCACGTCTGCATTCCCTGGGGCTTATTTCTCCGCACCCCCCCCCCCCAGGCTGGGTGCTGTGTAGTGCCTGCACCATACACAGTGCAAACCATTCCCCAACTGGCCCATAAACAAATAATAAACAACACAATTTGGTCTGAGTATTAGAGAGGGCAAAAAAATGAGGAAAGTGGCATTAATGTATGGGAGCATTATAAATGCACCCAAGTGTGTTAATCAGGCGATTTGGAGGAAATGCCATTATGCAGGTCTGGTTTTACCACTCTGGAAATAGCTTATGGAGATGCACGGCTCTCCTGCAATCAGCATACGGGTGGGGATTTCCCCCCCCCCCACTTTATAATTTAATAGGCACTATCTGTTTCATATAATATTGCCTAAGACCAATCAGTAAAGGGTCATAAAATACTTGCAATTGACAAAACAAATGAGCCTCTCTAATGGCAGCCATGGGAGCTGAGGCCCCAGAGAGAGAGCTCAGCATGCTTGCCTTTTGCAAGATCCATCCTTGGCCCTCAGCAACAGCTTGGCTCCCACTCTGCTCACTGCAGAGTATTACTTCACTCTACGTTTCCTTCCTTCCTTCCTTCCTTCCTTCCTTCCTTCCTTCCTTCACTGAAGTGAGATGCTGCAGTCACTGCAAAAATAATTACAAAGACTGGAACTGCTGTATATGAGTCCAAAGGAGTAGCTGTGTTAGTCCATTGCAGAAAAACAGAGTCCTCTGGCACTTTTAAAGACTAAGGCTATGTCTACACTTAGGGATTTAGGTCGATTTAAATAAGTCGACGTTAATAAGTCGACTTAGAGAGTCCACACAGGACTCCTAAGTCGACTTAAAGTGGGCCTTACTAATTCGACTTAGAGAGTCTATACTAGACTCTCTCAGTCGACTAGTTCGGTCCAGGGAGAGCCAGCAAGCCCCAGAGTGGTCCAGGGCAGTGTGGCGATCCCTTCTGCCCTGGACCGCTCAGCTCCCTTCTGGTTGGGACAGCCCAGGGAAGGAAGCCTCGTCTCCCCTCTACCTGGGACCCCCGCAGGTTCCGGCAAAAAGGGAGCCGCCGCTTCCTTCTTGCTGGGACCCGCACGGGTCCGGCTAGAAGGGAGCGTTGGCTCCTTTCTGCTGGGACCCCAGATGTCTGGACCAGAACGGAGCTCTGCAGCTCCCTTCTGGCTGAGACCACACTCCAGCTCCCAGGAAGCCTCCAGAGGCTTCCCGGGAGCTAGAGGGCAGCCGTGCCAGCAATTGCCAGTGCTTCAGCTCCTAGGAAGCCTCCGGAGGCTTCCCGCCAGCTGGAGCGTTGTCCCTGCTAGGAGAGAGCGCGGAGCTCCCTCCTAGCCAGGACCCAAGCGCAGGTCCTGGCAAAAAGGGAGCCAGTGCTCCCTTTTCTCCAGGACCCCGTGGGTCCCAGCTGGGAGGGAGCCCCGCGATCCCTCCTAGCCAGGACCTGTGGGGTCCTGGAGAGAAGGGAGCCGGCAGCTCCGGAGGCTTCCCAGGAGCTGGAGGGCAGATGTGCCAGCAATTGCCAGCTTCCCGGGAGCTGGAGCACAGTCCCAGCCAGAAGGGACTGGGCCCGGACTTCTGGGGTCCTGGCAGAAAGGAGCCCGCGCTCCCTTCTTGCTGGGATCCACGGGGCTCCCTTCAGTCAGGACCGCTCGGGTCCTGGCTAGGAGAGAGCAGGGGCTCCCTTCCCCCCTGGCCCTAAGTCAACTAAGTCGACTTAGGGCATCCACGCTGCTTAAGTCCACTTAAGAAGTCTACTTAAGCATTAAAGTCTACTTTATAGTAAGTTTTATAAAGTTGACTTTAAATTTCCTTAAGTCGACTTAAGCAGCAGCTTAAAGCGACTTAAGGAAACTCCAGTGTAGATGCAGAGTAAATTAAGTCAACTTAAGGCTGCTTAAATCGACTTAATTTATTCATGTAGAAGCACCCTAACCGATTTATTATTCACGTGAGCTTTCGTGAGAGAAAATCTCACTTTGTCAAATGCTTTGAAGATGGGAAATTTACAGAATGGGAGGACATTAAATGCAGGGAAGTGTATCACATAGGATCAAGTCAGGCTGTAACAGCAAATCAAAACAGATGTTAGGATTCAAACACTGGGGTACAGCACATAGAGGAAGGTGAGGTCAAATCACCTGTTGTAATGAGAGAAAAAATCCATAGTCCCTGTTTAACCCCAAATCACAGCTTCAAAGAGAAACTGCAGAACTCGAATTTATATGCAAATTTGACTCAGTTGCCTTGGGGACTCTGTTTGTTTTGCTGTATATGAGTTTGTCTTTTCACAAAGTATTAAGGGGTTGGGGCAGGGGATGATCCTTAAGTAAGCTCTTATGTGCCCCCTAGTGATAGAAAGAGTTTCTACTGTTCCTCTAAATGCTGCATTAAATATTAGGACCCCCTTCTGTTACTATTAAAAAAAGATGTGCATTCGCTGTGTATGGAAATCAACACTGACCTTCAGCTACGGGGTATTTCGGTGCATTGCTCCACATTAGCTTAATTTGCCCATTCCCACTATATCTCCCAACCCGCACCTCTGTTCAAGGGGTCTAGTCCATTGTTAACAGGAGTTACATGTGCTTACTGAAAAACAACAGAGTCCTGTGGCACTTTTAAAGACTAACAGATTTATTTACCACATGAGCTTTCGTGGGAGAAAATCCCATTTCATCAGACGCTTTGAAGGGGTTTTCTCCCATGAACGCTCATGAGATAAATAAATCTGTTAGGCTATTGCAGAAAAACAACACCGTCCTGTGGCACTTTTAAAGATTAACAAGGCTACTCCTCTGGACCATGTGCTTACTGAACAGAGTGGTCCGGGCGGGGGGGATTGCACCCTGTGTTTTGAGGTGTGCACATTTACTTCTAAATGGTTCCTTTTTATTTTATTTTGCTTCCTCTCCTTGTAGTGGGTTTGCTAAATGGCAGCGCAGAGCCAGCGTTAATCTGAACACCATAATTCTTGCCAGTTAGCTGCAACAATGCCAAGGTCATTACTGTACATCTGGATAACGCCCCCCCCCCCCCCCCCTCCTCCTACAGGCCTGGCCTGGGAACCTCAGAGTGAGCCCCAGCGTGCTACAGCTGTCCACCTCTTCAAGAGCATAACACTCCCCCTTCAGCCGACTAGAGCCCACTTGTGGTTGTTAACATTCGCACAGCATATTTCTGTGGCGGAGTGTTCTGGCCAAATTCCAATGCACGTAATTATATTCTGCTTACTTAAATTCTCCCTGCAGATATAGCCTTCTTAATTTCCTGTCCCAAACTGTAAGGGAGCATTGCTGTGTGCCATTAAACAGCTGCCGTGTGCTATCCCAGAGGGGGTTGTATTTTCGTGACGGGTGGAAGTAAGTTGTACAGTGTTCAAGATGAGCACTGGTCGGGTGGGCGGAGCAGGGGAGAAGGTATAAAACACAATATTAATTTGTTTCTCTGCTCCATAGTCTTCAGCTTGGGTGCAACTGTCAGTTTCCATGTATGCTTTCAGCATCTCTCTCACCCGGCCAAACTCTGGGCCACACAGAGCAACCTTAGCAATTAGCAAGCATGTCTTTTGCACACTGTCAACCCAATGAATGCTACAGCTCAGCATCCGAATGCAAGACAGTCTCCTGGCAAATTCAATGTGTTTGTAAAGCGGCTGTTGCAAGTTTTATGGGAAGGGTTGCTAGAGTGTGTGCGTGTGTGCGGGGGTTGAGGGAGGGGGCTGGGAATAAAATTTTCTTTATGGCTTTGACAGGAACTTCCCTCATGGCATAATTATGGCTGTAAGAAGCCTGTGAGTAATAAAGACCATATGCTGTATTTTACACACACACACACACACACACACACACTCCTGCAGCCCGCTCCATCACCAGCAGAGCTTGGCCAGGCCCTTCCTAATTATGCTCCTCCTCTATCCTCTGTAATTAGTTGGATAGGGGCATGAGCTAACAACCTACTTCTACTTAGCCAACGAGGGACAATCTTTCATAAATTTTAATTCTTCAGACACTTCAGTTGGCTTATGAAATTTGTTCCTCCAAATCTCATTCTGCCCCTCTAAATAGGATTAGTTTTATCATTGTTGTGCCAACAAGACTGTCCCCCAGCCTTGCGTTAGATGTTCTACAAACGCATGGGGAGTGGCCATTTTTACTATGGGAAAGATCAGGGTCTCGATTTGCTCCGCCACAGGGAGCTAGTACGTGTGAAGAGGGCTGTCATGCACCAACACTGTCTAAGCCTGGACCGTGGCTTTTCTTCTCTGGACTTGCTCAGGAGGATTCTGTTCACTGGCCTTCATTTCCCATCACCTTGACGCTTGTGCAATTGGCAAGGGAGAGGAAGTCGAAGAAGCCCTGGCCAGAGCAGCAAGAGGCTACAGCCAGACAGCTGTGGGCAGGTTCGTTAACTCTTTTCTGTACATGGTTTCTGATTCTGCCCATAATAAAGGGTGTATCTTGGCTGTGGTCTCATCACCAGGTATTAGAGTTGACTCCTGTGGGAAGGGGGTGGGAAATGCATTCTACAGGGAATGTGTGATGGGGAAAGGAGACCTCAGTCTACCGGCCCCAGTTCATTCCTGCATTAACCCTCCCTTGGAGCAACTGGAGGTTAATTTATCACCTTGCAGAGACTAGGCTACCTTCAAGGGCTTCAGGGGCCCTATAGCTTCGCTGTTATGTAGCACTAACCCAGCCCTACCTTTTCCCTTCCCTGGCTTGCCCAGAAGTCCCTCAGCACAACCTGGGTGCCAGGGTGACCTCTTCAAGGGCGGTCCCCAGCTATGGGAATTATTTTCTGAGCATCCTTGGGTAGTCTACACTGGAGACTCGGTTAAGTCGACAGAGCATCCACACTGAAAACTCCAGTCAACTGCCTGCGTCCACCCTGGCAGGTGCTAGGTGGGAGGAGGAGTAGCCAGGAACTCTGGGAGGAGGGCAATGGTCCCTCTAAGCTGATAATGCAGCTGAGCAAGATATCGTACTTCTTGAGCGGCAATTTGTGAGGCATGGAAGCATCAGCAAGCCTACGTGCCTTAAGTCAAAAGAAATGCATAAATTTTGTCTTTTCATTTGAACTTTAATAAAAATGTTTAAATGAAATATTGTAGTTTTATTAATTTACTATGGGTTGGGCTGAAGAGGAAAAAGAGCTGCGGCCATCGAGCTGGGGAGAGCTGTGGCCAGGGAGATTGGGCTGGGGAGAGCCATGGCTGGGGAGATCTCAGCCATGGCTCTCCTGTTCTCCCCAGCCCGATCTCCCCAGCCCGATCACCCTGGCCGCGGCTCTCCCCTTCTCCCCAGCTCAATTGCCCCAGCCTGATCTCCCCTTCTCCCCAGCCAGATCTCCCCAGGCAGTGGAAAAACATTTTGTAATTTATTTTCAAGGGAAAACATACTCAACACAACACCCATACAGCACCAGGCACACCCATTCTTTTCACTGGTAACCTCTAGGAGAAGAGTGGAGCCCCAGAAGAGTAAAGGTAAACCCCAGAAAAATAACCTCACTGTGCAAGTCTTTGGTTCCCACCTTTTGCGTTTCATTGTCTTCCACTCGGGTCCTCACTGGACAGCCAGAAATCACATTCTGCTTCCTTAAATTTGTCCTGTAGTTTCAACCTGCATAGGGTATGCTTTTCCAGACACTTCCACTGCTGTATAATGTTGCAGTGGGCTGTTAAAAGCTGGCTTCTGGCCCCCCCCAATCCCAAAAGTGGCTACATTTCAGTGCTTGGCAAAAAGAATGCTCTATATAGCTCATAATGCTGAGGTAGGACAGCTTGTAAAACATTTTAGGGCCCAGCTGAAGGAAAGGTGCTGTCAAAAAGCTAGACTGTTGCAACTTTGTTCCACTTCTAGCTATGCAGGTTTCCATAGTCCCTTCCTCATCTATGTTTGCCCTTCTGCTCAAGTGGTACAACAAATGGAGTCGAGCGGTGGAGCCCTTTGACTATACAACAAATGCAAAGTATTGATCTGATTAAATGTATCGTTGAGAAGTTTGACCCAGCATGTTAAATGCGGCTTTAACTTTGTAGCCTGAGCCTGTCTTTAGTGGAAAACACTCCCAGCACATGGGGCAAGCATTACTGAAGCCTGCCTTTGTGAGCTGATGAGAAACAGAGCCTTCGCTGGATGGGCAGATCACCATAACAGATGGAATGCAGGGAATTTTCCAGGGCTCCTGCAAAGTTTTCCAGGCCTGTTTATGGGAAGATACTGTCATACGGAGCTGAAAATCAGGTGCGGTGCAAGTGGCATTCTTCCACTGGGTATGGTGTATTGCAGAGTGACCTCTTCCCTTCCTGGTGTCTGCCGCTCTCCGTGATTCCCATCATGCACAGAGTGTGTCATTTCCCACGAGTTCCTGCCATCTGCCATGATTTATAGAAAATGGGCAGTGATTAATAGCCCAGTCAATGCCAAGTGAAGCCATTTTCTTTCATTTACCTGCTCCCTGACCTCCCTCTGCAGTTGCAGACACAGGCTGAAAAAGTGTATTAATCATGCACTTAAACCATATTTAAAAGGGAAGATTGGCTTGGGGCTGGGTCTTTTTAATGGACTCGCTTGGTGCAGAGGATGTATGCCAATTGCCAGATAAAACAAATGGGCTCTTTGAAATGTAAACAAGTCATAGGTGATACGTCTTGTTTGGTCCTTAAATGATATTCTAAATCCGAGCAATCCTGGCGACTCTCTGTCATCTCCTTTGAACCAAAAGGAAGGCTGTGGCTTAGAGCAGCAGAACCGTGGAGCACGCTGTGTTGCTATAAGCTTTTGAGTGTAAGCGTGGTCCAAGAGAGCAAGAGGCCATTAAATAGAGAAATAAGCGGGTGGGCTATTTGAAGGATCAGAAAGACAGCACTCAGCTAAGATACCCGCCATACTGCATAAAGTGGTGGTCTGGACTGTAGCGTTTTCATACGTAACCTGGCGCCTTAACAGTTAAACCGTTTGACCCCTGGTTCAGGAACAGACTATCACAGGAGGCAGACAAAGCGTTGTGGTGCCATGTGTACAGGATGGGGGGTAAGAGCCAGGACTGCCCTCTATTGGCTGCAACTTGAATTTGAGTGTTTCTGGTTAAGTCGCCTTCTAGTACCCATCCTGGAATGCAGATATAAATGCCTTACTACTCCTCTTTAGCGTCAGAGGCTGAGGCCCATGGCTTTGGAGTAAAAGGTCTTGAGTTCTATTATCATTATAGAAACTAAGACTGGTGCCCCATTGTGCTGGGTGCTGTACATAGCCAGAGAAAGAGACAGTCTCTGTTTTGAAGTGCCTGACAGTTTCCATTAACGAGAAATAGGAAGAAATGACTTTCCCAATACAAACAAGTCAGTAATACAGTCCAGAATAGCACCCCCAGGTTCACTGTCTTTCTAGGTATGTCATCATCCATCGTGACATGTGTATACGAGCCGCCTCAACTCATTAACATTCTGTCCATGTCACCAAACCCTTCTATGTTATACACGTTAACACAGCATCTGATTGACTCATAGGTTTCATTTCTTTCCTACTGACATAAAGCACAAAAGAACTTGGCCCTCCTTCTCTGCAAAGACCCCACTGGCAGCCTAGAGCAGACACTAAGGCTATGTCTACACTTGCAAGTTAGTTCGAATTAAGGAAGCTTGATTCGAACTAACTTAAGCCTTGGCCACACTAGGCTTTCATTAGTTCGAATTAAGGGCTTCCTTAATTCAAACGAATAAATTCTATTGCTTAGTTTGAACTAACCATTAATTCGAAATAGTTAGTTCGAATTAAGTCAATGTGGCCATATTAGTTCAAACTAATCGGCAGATTGACCTTCATGCAACTGACTAATTCGAACTAAGCAAGTGCCCTGCATGGCCATGGCTGGTTCGAACTAGCATTCTAGTGGGGCCGTGCTAGTTCAAATTAAGTTAACTTGAACTAACTAAAATTAACTAATTCAAACTAGCTTTTAAAAATATAGGCACAGCCTAAGTTACTTCCGCTGCAGCTCGTCTTTCAATTACACTCATTTGGGGGCAGGGAGGGGCGGAGGAGAGCTTAAAGCTAGGACCACCTCAAGACTATCTGGCCTGTGAATGAGCAGAGGGCTTCGGGTCTAGTTCTCTTCTTCCCAGTCACATCTCTTTCACCTCACAAATCAAAGGTAAGTTTTTTGGAGGGTCTCTCTTCCCAGGCTAGTGGGAGGATGTAACCACCAGATGTGGGGGCTTGCTGAGGTCCGGGACAACCTTTATCGTCTCCATTGCTGCAGTAGATGAATTCACCTTCAGCAAAGTGAGGTGTGTTTTGTTCTTGCTGATTTACTGTCCTTCAGCTAGTAACAGCCAAATCACATGCAGAAGAAACATGGTAGATGCTGGCTGGCTGGTAGGGCAAATTATTGGCCTTACAGATATCTACAGCTGCTTATTTTACACTAAATTAAAGCACCTTGTAGCTGCGGTCTCTTTGGGGCAGGAACCATCTTTTTGTTGTGTGTTTGTGCAGCATCTAGCACACTGGGGTCCTGGTCCATGTCTGCCACAATACTAAAGGTAATAAATACTGACTATTACTAGGCTTTTTCTTATAGCTGTGGAATACAGTATCCCTAATATGAGCATTTTAAAATAGCATAAATTTACATTTCGAGCCGTATTTCAAACACATCAGGTTTTTGTACCTGAGAGAGTTGTTTACATGTAATTTATGGTGCATCTACACTGGCAAGTTAGATCGACTTAAGGACGCTTAAGTCAACCTAAGCAAAGCCGCGTCCACACTGGGCTTTTCTTAAGTTGACTTAAGCATTTCCTTAACTTAAGGAAAGCTTAAGTCGACTTAATAACACCTCCTTTTAGGTCTACTTAAGCCTTAAATCGACTCCTTAAGTTGACTTAAGGCCAGTATAGATGGGGATTAACGTTAAGTCAACTTTATTAAGTCGACCAAAAGCCAATATAACGGCTATCTCTACTGTTAAGTCAACTTAACAAAGTCGACTTAAAGTGTAGCCAATTTGTTAAGCCGACTTCACTTTGTAAATGTAGACATGGCTTAGAGAGGAGCCAACTGCAAAGTCCAGCTCTGGATTCTGAGCCCTAAAGAACTGATGTGTTCAGATCTGGGTTTTGTTTCAATCCCACCTTTAATTCTTACACCACAGCTAGAGTTTGGGCTTTTGTGGTGATGGAATTCCTTAAATTCTTACCCTTTGAAGACAAGCTGCAATCCACAGGCTGTTAGAAAAGTACATTGTGAATGTAGTGGAGAGGGGACGTTTGACTCTATGTCAGAGATCAAAGCAATCTGTCTGTCAGCCAAAACAAAGGTGTATTGGTGGCAGATGATTAAGTTTCTATAAATATGAAAGTTTAAAAAGTGAGCTAATTTTTTCAGATGGAAAATCCTTGAAAACTCCATAGAGATGATTAATGTCAGATTTAATGCTAAGGAACAAGGTACCTTTTGAACATGAGAAATACCCAGGCAAAGGTAAGGTTAAGAATTATTGCTGTATCACTGTGTGAGTTCAAGGTTTTAGAAAGCTGTTGTACAAACCAGCAGAGGGAAATGCTCCCACTAAAGAATACGGCACTTATACAGATAAGCCTGCCCCAAGAAATTAAGTTCAGGGATCCAATTCAACCTTTTTCAAAGCTGGAGTGAGTTCAGATCCACTGTTCTTGATTTGATTTCAACTGGACTCTGAAAAAAACTCAACTGACTCAGCAAATTCAGAACAACTCAACTATCTCGGAATAAAAACTCAACTCACTGCCAGCCAGCATATCAGCATGCACTAAGTGTCTGTGTATTTAGCAGCCTGCTTTTTTCACCATAATCACACTATGGTTTTCACCATCCTTGATTAATACTAGACACATGACCCTCCTCCCCTTCCCATCCTGAATTTCCCCCAAAGCCATCTGCCCTGAAGCATCCAGACCTCCCCTGGGACACTCTGAGAAGTAAACAAGGTTTTTTGTTCCTTTAAGAGACAAAAGCATATTAGAGTTTATTAACCTAACTGGGGTGAATACATTCTTCCCTTCAAGTGCAGCACTGAAAGAGTTTAAAGTAAAAATAAAATTAGTTTTTGAAGCAAAGGATATAAATTAAGTGAGACCAAGTAGAAGGAAGAAAATTAGAAAGGGTTACAAACCAACAAAACTAAAGATATCCTTTCTGAGACCTAAACTTAAAAAGCTACAGTCTTGATTAAAGGTAGTTTCCTTGACAGCCTTCCATTCCCAGAGACTTCATTTCTCAGCTTGCAAGAGCTCTGACCCCTTGTGTCTGTCCAGTGATGGGTGCCAAGATCTCTCTCTCCTGGTATCTTTCCAAACTCATTGTTCTGTTCCCAGACTGAGGACAACTTCATGCTATTTTTCCCTTCTGACAACTTCCCATCCCTCTGCTACATTGTATGAAAATGAGGGGGTCCGTTGTTTTTGGTCAAATCTTGCTTCATTTCATTGGAGCTGGATAGCTAACTGCCTTCCTTCCTGTCTGGGGGAAATCCTGTTTCTCCTTTTATGTAGTCACAGCCCTTAGATCAGCAGAGCTAGGGCTAATACAGACACATCACAATGATTTTAATCACCAGTGTGTCATTAGCTTTCAAAAAAACGACCTCACTTGATATATTTTATAGTACAGTAATATTGTAAACAGTTAGTTGATCCAATTGCTTTCTATCCGAGGGCCCAGTGCTGGCAGGAGGTTCTCCCCCCCCACTCACTAAGCTAATGACTTTGTTCACCTTTTATACAAATTTGCCTTCATTGTCTCTGCCTGAGAACAAGCAAATATGCCTCTTTTGTCTCAGGCAGACTGGGGGCTTTTGCATTGTGGGCCAAGCAAACATAATCCTAGCACATACTCATAACTCTTGGTACAAACTCTGAACACACATCACTCAAGATGATAGCGAGTTATTAGTTTTCTAATGAACATCTGCCATGATTCTTTTTTGATCCTGCTACAGTGTGTTGGGTGTAGTGAGTATGTCAGGCCTGACGAGCTGAGATATGGAGCAGTGAACCACAAATGGACTTCTGTGTCACAACCTGCAAATCAGGTGATTTTTCTTGGGGTTTTGAGATGACTAGTGTGCTCAGAAGATGTTGTTTACAGTTCCTGCTTCTCTCCTGAATCTCTTGCTCAACTGACATCACAATCCTAGATTAATTGTGCTCTCAGTTGTACTTCTGCAGGAAGGAAGGCATTGTGATTAACACATTGGACAGGGGTCTTAGGAGTCTGAGCGCCATTTCTTAGCTCTGCCGAAGACTTCCTGATGTGACCTTGGGCAAGTCACTTCTTTCTGTGTCTCTGCTTCCTATCTATAAAACAGGTCTCTTTGGATTGTAAGATTTCTGAAGTCTCATGCTATGTGTTATGGAGCACAGAGGTACATCCACAATACAAATAACATTCCTAGTTAATGACAGTGAGCTGTGCATTTTCAATGAAATCAGTGAGTTAGCATGAAGAAATGATTGCAGAATTTGGCCCACTACAATAACATTACAAGTCAGATAGATGTCTGAGATTTCCTTTTGGGGGGCTATTTCCCTAGGTGGCATCAGAGGCACAAAAGGTTGCCCAGGTCGATAGCAATAAAACTACAATCCACAAAGAAATCACTAAGTCATTCTCTCACACACCCTCCAAAGACCACAGCTTTGTTGACAACTTAATTAACTGAGTTTTGGAATTCCTTTTTGGCCATGTGCAATCGACTAATTATTAAAGCAAATCTTAATTTCTTTCCGAGCACATCAAAGTATCAAGTGCGCTAAAGATAAAGTTCTTTGCATTCAATCTAACAATTAAAATTCTGTCGGGGCTTATGTAATTATGTACCATGTGCATGTGGCATAACAACATAACTGGAGCCTGTGTCCATCATGGAGTCCTTTCATAAATCAGTAAAGTTCTCAAATGAAATCCACCAAATGCATTTTTAAAAGCTTTAGAACAGCATCACTTGTGACCCATAGCAACACTTTTAAAACTGCCAATAGCCTTAAATGAATAAGCAAAGATTTGCAGCTAGATCCCCTTGTTATTTGCAGCATTCAAGCTGCTTTTCTGTAGTAAGTAAAGGGAAATGCAAGTAGACCCTACAGATATTAAAGTAACTTTTATGGACTAGGATCACAAAGGGAACTGAGGCATTGCAAAGTTGAGCCTTCCATTGCCTAGATTTCAGGTGCCCAGATGTCTACAGGTGTTCACAGCCCTGAGTTAGGCCTTTGAGCTCCCTTCGCAATACTTGGGGAGGGTTAAGCATCCAAGAACAGGATTTACTAAAGCCAACAAGAGAGCTAGTAGCTGCCTAAGCTAGCAAATAGGAAATGCTGGGGAGAGGGTGTACCCTAAGTCCTGCCCCTCTCAGGGACTTAGGTGCCCTAAGGCTGGGCTGGAGGAAGCTGCTAGCTACATTTGAGATCCATAAGTCATGAGCCTTCTCCTGGGGTCAAGGGCCTAAGCTATTTCTTGCACAAAGGTTGACAGCACGTGCCTCAGTATACCCAAAATGGCCTCAGGAGGATTGTGGAAGAAGAGACCCTTAGGAGACACCAAATCCTGGCTGAGTTTGGCTAAGCACACTATGGGTAGAGGGGGCAGTGTGGCATAGGTCATTTACCCCATCTCTATGTCCACTGGGCAGCCTCAGGCTCTTTTGGTCCCCCAAGCAGGTTAGAACAGCTTCAGGACAACCTCAGTTAGAACAGCCTCCTGTTCTGCCAGGCCACAACTGTTGGAATTCAGCACACTTTGGCCACACCCAATCCTGTGCCTTAGGACAAGATGGCAACGTTGATGGCAAGAGATTTCCCATGCCAGGGGAATCCTCAGCTGGCTCTTTAAGCCAGCTGTCCATCCTCTTTGCACCATTTGGATGGCATGAATGGGACAGAGCAGGAGCTGGGATCTAGCCCAACTCACACAACCATTAATAGCACGACATGAGCAATGCCCATGCTTTCTGTGCCTCTCTCACAGGGAGATGTGTATTTGTTCTTTCAAAGTGTTTGCCTTCACTCCGAAATAAAAGCCCTCCAGCCTGAATGCCCATGTTTTGCTGTTTGCAGCCCAAAAGTAGGCTCAACATAGTCAAAAGCACATCTTTTTATTAAGTAGGTAGCCCTGCATCTACGTCTGTGCTGCACCAGAGCCATTCTCCACCAGAGTAACTCCATCCAAGTCAGTTGAGTCCCCTAGTGTAAATCAAGACCGCTTGCTCCAGGAACCTGAAAATCCAGTCCATGCTCAAGCAGCACCAACGTCCATGGAAGTCAATGGGAGTCTTTCTATTGATTGCAATGGGCTCTGGATCAGGCCTTTAAAAATTAAAAAAATAAATTGCAACTGGGCAATTATGAGAGCTGATGTGCTGCTTATTTCCAAAGAGAGTTGGCTGTCCCTGATGACCGCGCATTCTGTTTATGGTAAGATCAAATCAATATGGCCAGCTGTCTTGTTACAATTAAACAGAATAAATAATAATGCTTTAATGCAGAAAGTTCACCATGTAATGAGTGTAACAAAGTCAACCGTCTTTGCAGTAAGCACTAAATAGCTTGCTATTTGTAGTTAGGATGCTGAGTGTGTTGGCACAGAGGAGGTGAAATATGGAATGAAAAATGACTAAAAGGTGATTTTTTGCCCGTAGCTACAGCCCCCATTTGTGCCTCGTGTCTGTTTTGTTAATACAGCAGGTGACCTAGTTTCACAAGTAGACCATCCCAAAGATGTGCTGCACAGACAGAACACACTGATCTGTTGGCCTGTGTTCAACACACCTGCACTCTGAAGCCCTGGGTCTTCCGGCATGGCTAGCATGCCCGGATCCACGCTGACCCAGAAAGCCAGGAAATAGACTTTTAATTTATGAGCTTAGAACAACAGAAGACAAAGATGGAAAAGACACCAGGAATCGGCCAGCCCACCTTCCAGCCACTGCAGCATTTATCCCGACAACACATTTCCAAATGATTGGGGTAGGCTAGCTTTAAAATTCCTGAAGGATGCAGCATCCTCCTCTTCCTCTAAGAGCAGGTCTACGCCACGGCAGGATTTTGGCGGCAGTCAAAGGGAGCTACGCAAAATACTTTAAAAACCTTGTGTCTCCCCCTTCAACGGCCTACCGCCTACTTACTGCCATGTCTTCAGAGTGCTGAGTTGATGGGAAATGCCCTCCCTTCAACTCAGTGCTATTCCAGTTGCCAGGGTGGTCTTCAGCGATTGGCTGATTGACTGAGTGGGTCCTCATAGACCCAATTGGGAAGATCAAGCTGAAGGTGGTAAATTTGCCACCATCAGTGAAGACTAGCCCTGAGACACAGATCGGCCCCTCCCGGGTAAGAAGATGAGATGGAAAAATGCCCCAAGAGGTCAACTTGGCTCCCTCTTGTCCAGCAAAAAGCCCATCAGGGTGTAAGGTGGCAGTAGAACTGGTGATCTCCCCACAACTCAGGAAGACCCCCTCTTGAGGTGGAGTAATTTACACCTTCCTGCTCTATCTTGGGTAAATCTTGCCTTGCATCGTCATACAAAAATGTAACGGCATGCTTGGTGTAAACTAAACTACTGGGTCTGATTTTCCTCTTGCTTACATGATGGCATGAGTCAGGCGTGAGGCAGTTGAAAATGATGGCGCTACACTCCTGTAAAAGCAAGGCCAGGGAAGAAGCGACCCAGACCCGTTCTGTCATCCCATGCACACATGTCAGGACATATGTTCCTTTTTCCAGCTACTAAAATTCAGCTTCTTTCTGTGGCCTTCGGAGACATTTGCCAACAGAAAAGCTGCATTTGAACAGATTTTTGCCTAGCTTTGACTTCATTAATCACTTCATTTCTTGACACAAAGCACTTAGGATTTGCTGGAGGTGTGAGGCCAGTGAACCTGGCTTTTGCTGAATAACTCCATGGGACATTTCAAAAGCATTGTCACAGATATGCAACTTATTTGAAACAGTCACACTTCCAGTTAGACCTGCCCAGTTTAGGCACTTAACAAACATCTTCAAAAATCCACCACCCTCACTGCCTGTGTTACAAGGATGGGCCCATCAGGGTATAGGGGTTATGGCTGACACTGAGTGTGCTTTTGCACACATTGTTTGATTCTGGAAGTAGCCCTGATTCATGAATCCTAGCTCAGAATTACAATCTGACTTCAGAATTCCCCTAACTTCAGAGGTTCCTGAACCCAGTGTCCACGGGGAGGCCTCCTTTATCTGACACTGAAGTTGTACAGAAGGTTCTCAAAAACACCTGAAACCATGCAAGCCCTGCTTTCATTTCAGGCTCCCAGTTTGCACCTGGTTTGCCAAAAAGCTCGCCGGGGCTGGTAAGCCTGCTACATTCCACCAGAATTGTGCCAAATACATAGTGAAATGTATGGAAGGTAAACACATATTTGCATCTTTTATCTTTTGGTACTGAAGATGGTCCTAAACCGGAACCCTGGATTCATGCACCCTCTAGCTCTGGTGGCGTTTGCATCCAATTTGGAAGCAAACTCTGCCGCTTAGACTCAGCTCTGTTCTGTACAGCACATCCCCATCATTGCAGTCCTATTCCTCTTTCCTAGGCTATGTCTACACTAGAAAAGTTAAGTCGACCTTATTAAGTCGACTTAACAAAAGTCGACTTAATTTTTCTAGTGTAGACATGGCCCCTTTTTGACCTTATTAAGTCGACTTAACGCTTTAAGTCGACTTAATAAGGTCGATTTAGGCGCTAATCCCCATCCACACTGTCTTAAGTTCACCTAATAAGGTCGATTTAAGCGTTGTTGACCTAAATCGAGATGTTATTAAGTCGACTTAACTTTTTCTTAAGTCGACTTAAGGAAAGCCCAGTGTGAATGCGGCTTTGTTTAGGTCGACTTAAGTCGACCTAATTTGTAAGTGTAGATGCGCCCTACAGAGTAGTTGCCTTTTTATCTCCATGTACCAAAGAGTGTTAATAAAAACAATGGGCCATATTCTAGTTTTGGAGCTGCTCACACAGAGCTCTCCCTGCAGTCAGTGGAAGCCTGGTGTGTGCCCTTAGGCAGTTTAAATCCCTTTTCATAATGAGATCCTGGCCATTTAAATTAGCTTTTCCCCAAGCAGAACACAGGGCTGGATTATCACAGGGGTTTAAGAAGGGCCAAGAAGGGGGCCCCAGGGTCCAGCCCCTAAAACCACTCAGATAATCTGGTACCCGCCCGGCTCAGTGCATGGCTCAGCACTCCTGCTCTGTCGGCACTCAGGGGCGGGGGAGGCAGGGCCCTGGAACCAGAGTCTGGGCTCTGAGCTCCCATCCCACCCCTGAGGCAGAGCAGGACAGGCCAGTCCCTGTTCTCTTCACCCAGGGGACGGGGCTGGCTGGCTCACGGTAAGGCTGCCCACCGCTACTCCAGCACGGCCTTCCAGAGCCTGTGGCCCTGGACGGGGGAGTGGCTGCATCAGAGGCCCCCATGCCAGACACCAGCTGGCCCCACGCCCCTGGCAGACTGGCTAGATCAGGGTCGAGGCGGGAGCACTCTCTGGCTCCAGCCCCCACCCCCACCCCCAGCGATGGGGAGGGTCCGTGGACAGGGGTGCGTCCCAGGCGGGAGGGGAGGGGGGGGCATGGTGAGGGTAGCCCGGGGCGCCTCGGCTGGTTAATCTGGCCTTGGCACTGTTTCTCAGATTTAACAAAGACTTGAAAGAACAGCTGGGATAAGTGATGCAGGCAAGAAACATTGCTATCAGATTTGCTAACAGTCACTATTCATCATTATAAATGGTTTATGAATGGATGGATATATGGGAAAGAATATTTTGTTGACTTCTGTGCCTGGAAAAACCATAGAAATGTAGGGCTGGAAGGGACTTTGAGAGGTCATCAAGTCCCGTCCACAAGGCAGGAACGAGTAAGCCTTGACTATGCTGGCAAGTGTTTGTCAAACCCAGTCTCAAAAACCTCCAACGATGGGATTTCACAGCCTCCTGTCCCAGAGATCCCCTTCATGAATCCAGAGGAAATAACCCAGTTAGCAGTCCAGGGACTTAGACACAGATGATCCAAAGTATTTAGGCTCCTGTCTAAGGGCGCATCTACACTAGTAAATTAAGTCGACTTAAGCAGACTTAAGTCGATTTAATTTACTCTGTGCTCACTCTGGCGTTTCCTTAAGTCGATTTAATTTACTCTGCGCCCACACTGGCGTTTCCTTAAGTCGATTTAAGGAAATTTAAAGTCAACTTTATAAAACCTACTATAAAGTTGACTTCTTAAGTCGACTTAAGCAGTGTGGATGCCCTAAGTCAACTTAGTCGACTTAGGGCAAGGGGGGAAGGGAGCCCCTGCTCCCTCCTTGCCGGGACCCGAGCGGTCCTGGCTGAAGGGAGCCCCTTCTGGCTGGGACCGCGCTCCAGCTCCTGGGAAGCCTCCATGGTCTCCCCGCCAGCTGAAGCGCGCTGTGCTGGCAATTGCCGGCGCTCCAGCTGTTTGGGGAGGCCTGCGGGGGTCTCAGGGAGAGGGGAGCCGCCAGCTTCCTTCTCCTCGGGACCATTCAGTCCCAGCTACAAGGGCTCCTTTCTGCCCGGGACCTGAGCAGTCGACTTAGAGCCTGCGGGGCTGGCTCTCCCTGGACCTATCTAGTCGACTTAGAGAGTCTAGTATAGATTCTCTAAGTCGAGTTAGTAAGGCCCACCTTATGACGACTTAGGAGCCCTGTGTGGACTCTCTAAGTCGACTTAATAAGGTCGACTTAAAGTTGACTTATTAAAGTCGACTTATTTAAGTTGACCTAAATCCCTACGTGTAGACATAGCCTCCGTGCCCTATTTGGGCATCCCTACTATATTCAGAATTAGCACACAGCTGCCTCCTAACCCATGGCCCTCTAAAAGCCCCCTGTAACTTTGGAGACCTGGGTCTGAGTTCTCTCACTTACACAGTGCCAAACAGTATTGGCCTGATTGGAGTCAATAGGGATACAGCAGGATAAAGCAGGAATAAATAAGAGGAGAATCAGATGCCACAGGCTTTACCTAACTATGAGCTTATTTCCAGGCCTTCAAAAGTGATGCTTACACACAGCTGTGGGAATGAACCCAGAGTTAATGGGTACCAGTCACTGGGGGGCATTTACAGGGGGAATGGCAGAGTAATGGAGCAGTTAATCGCATGGGATGAGTCAGAATGCAGCCAGGCACTGAGTGCGGGGGACTTGCAGATAAAATCAAGTCAGGAGAAGAACAATGGAAGCATAAGAGATGCAGGTCTCTTCCTCCCCTCCCCTCTCGTAGGATATTAGCCATTCTGTAGAGAAACAAGAGGCAAAAGGTACATATTGTGATTTTAATACGTGATTGCACGGAAGAGGTCTCACGTACCTGAAGTTACTGAATTGGTGGGTGGGGGGTGCTTGTTTTATTGGGGTTTGGGTTTTTTTGGTTTGTTTGTTTCTGTTTTTTCTTAACTTTCAAGCTCCTGCAGGATTAGGCCTGGGTCTTTTACCCTTGGCAGATGTGACAGGCGCTTTAGGACGAACAAGGATTTTAGGACAGATAATCCTTGCGTTGGCAGAGGCTGGGACCCTTACATAGTCGGCTATGTTGTGAACAGGAGCAGGCTGGCCTGTGCTGCTCTCCAGCTACCTCTAGTGACTGCTTGTCAGTAGGTGAGGGCAGCATGCCGTGGGTGAAGCAGCAGCCGTACCCGGAGAGACTGTTTTGATGCAGGGCACGGCAGCCGGTAACAAAGAGGAGGAAGAAAAATCACTCCCAAGGCCGCGATGCTTTAGCTGAAAATGAAAAAGGAAAACTGTCAGCTATTGGAGCCTGGATCTAGTGCCTCATTATTTAGAATCTCACTTCGGTTTGTAGTAACTAAATCAGCATCCATTGGTCCATATGAAAGGAATCTGCGGTCTCTGGCCTGCAGGATCATGTGCAGGAATAAGAATCTGGACTCTTCTGGAGGGGCATTTTCTGTTCCCCCCATCCCCCAAACTTGTCCCTTTCCCTCAGAGGTGGCTTTTGGAGTAAGCATTGCTGGTGCACACCTAGGGCCCCGAGCAGCAAGGTGTCCCGTCACCTGCTTCACTCCAACCTCAAAAGTCGGGTCTGCCTTGGTCGGCAGCAGGAGAAGCTGGCACAGGGGGCTGGGGCCGCATGGGGGGAACTGGGGTCGGAAAAGGGGATAAGGCAGTGGGGGGGCAAACTGCTTAAGTCGACTTAAGGAAAATTAAGTTGACTTTACTTAACATTGTTTAAAAGTCGACTTTAGGCTTAAGTCGACTTTCTAAGGTCGACTTAAGCCAGTGTCGACTTAGGGCTCTCCAGGACTCCCCCACTTCCCTCCCTGCTGGGGGGGTAGCACAGGGGGACCCTGGTATGCCCCCCCCACAGGGCAGGGCAGAGTCCTGCCCACCCTGCCCCTATGCACTGCCAGGGTCCTTGTCCCCCTTTGCCCCATTGTACCCATTTACAATGGGGCAAAGGCTGAGCCCCCTGGCACTTGGCAAGGGATGCCCCCACTGCCCCCGTGGACCTCTCCCAGGTCCACCTAGCCCCTAGAAGTCGACCTAGGCATCCAGTGTGGACGTTCTAGGTCGACTTTGTAAGTTCCCCCCTAAGTCGACTTAAAATTTAGGTGTGGACATACAAAGTTGACTTAAAGTTGACTTTGTTAAGTCGACAGCTAAAATCAACCTAAATTAACAAGTGTAGACATAGCCAATGGGAGTTAGGCACTCAGGCACTTTTGAAAACTCTACTTGGTATCTGTGCGCTTCTTTAGCTGCCTACATGCCTCTAAAATCTGACCTAGAGGGATTATGCGCATGTTAGAAATAGAAAGAGTTACTCTTAGAAGTTCCTTCGGTAACTTTTTCAGTAATTCTCTGCTCCTGTTTTCCAGCAGATGAAAGTTGGAAAATAATCAGTCAAGGAAAAAAAGTCCCACGTTAGTAACAAAATACTGTAAAATGTCCGGTGGAGTGGGGGGGAGAGGGGAAGAGGGTGCCCAAATTTTTTCATCTAAGAAACAACAAATGTCACTGAAGATTTTTAACCAGCCCCACTTCAGGGATCTTTCAGCAGAAGACTTCCATTTCCACCATACAGAAGATTCATAGCATTCCTTGCTGGAGACTTGAACTGCCCCTTCATCAAATGGAAATCTGGCAAAATGGGGAGGGGAAGGTACAATCAGAGCCCCTGATCCTGCACTCAGATCTCTATAAGTGAACCTCCAGGGTCTGACTCAACCTCACTGCCCAGCTTAGAGGACATGGGGGTCCTACAGCTTTGCAAGCACCAACTATGGCTATCTGTAGCAGAGCAGGCTCTAGCAGCCACATAGAGGAACCAACAGGCAGCCCTTCAAAATTTCTCTTTAGGAAACCTCAGGTCACCTACGTGCATAAATAAATCAGCCCAAAACCAAACTGTCTGCAATATCATAAGTGCTGATCACCAGTGGCTCCTCTGTCTGCAAACTCAACTGCAGGCTTAGAGCCACAGAGTAAAATTATCATAAAGGCCCACTTGACTTGGGTGGCTCCATCTCATTGGAAGTCTAAGGCCTGTTCCAAACCACATGCGTCGGTTGACTTGCATTGACCTACTTGTGGAAGTCTCTTCACTTACATTTGGCTCCCAAGTGCCTCTCTAGGCCAACTTTGTAACGTGACCTCCCCGAGCGATGCAGAGTCAAAGCTGATGTAATCAGATTGACTTAGTGTCAGTGACAGACTTGCTTGTATTGACTGTTACTGGCCTCCAGGAACTGTCCCACAATGCCCCAGGCTGACAATAAAAATCGATACAAGAACTCCTGGCTCACCGCTGACACAAGGAGCCGCCTGTGCGCACACACAAGCAATTTAATAACTGCGGTGGCCAAATCTTGACAAGTTAAGTCGACACAATGTTGTAGTGACCTGCAGGTATGGCTATACTGGAAACACACGGTGTCATCACAGCTCTTGTAGACATGCCCAAGCTAACTTTAATCTGCTGGCTCAAGTACCAGAGCCGGGAAGATACAACAACGTGGGCCAGACCTGCAAATAACTAGCTGGGATTCCAGATGGCCTGATTCTGGAATCACACTGCACAATTCTACAATACACATACCCTAGATCACATAGGTGCTTTTTGACAATTTTACCCACAGGTATTTAACGTGTGATGCTGCAGAAATTGTGCATCAGCCCCAGACCTCTGTCTCTCAGTCCCAAGAGATTGACAGGGGAAAATTAAGGAACAGTAATAATGGACTTAATTACCACAAATAATAAGGACCATTAATACTTTCCCACAATTCTCCGGACTCCTCAGTTCAAGTAGGGCCTTAACCCCTGTGTCTCCACTCAAGTGTTGCTATCGTAATTCCAAGAATAGAAGGACACTGCACTGTGTGCTGACAGTGCTCTTATTCTGCTTTGCTAGGGCTACCTGGGTGTCACTTCTTGTCATCACAGTCTAGGATCAAGCTCCTTGTTCTTGTACAATAGGAATGATGTGGAAAGCTATTAAGCTGAATCAAGTTTATAGCTCTTGTGTGATTTTTTTCTTTGTGAATCAAATCTATTTTCTGGTGCTGAACACAAGACATTTTACTTACAACTCTCAAGAGTCATGGCAACCCCCTTCAGCTAGGCCTAGGGAATGAGTATGATCTACACGGTTATGAATAAGCAAAGCCAGATCACAAGGAGGTCAGCATTCCTGTGTTCAGCTTGTTTTGAAATGCACAGCACAAGCAGCAGGTGGTGCTGCACGGTAAGGAATATGCACTTTAAAATGTGCTCATTCCTCACATAGTCCAGAAACTTTCCTTGCTGAGGAAAAGCTAAATGCCCTCAGCTGAGAATTGTTCATTTTAAAAAGAATAACACAAATTGGGTGAAAATGTCTGTTAGGCATCGAGGAAGGGAGGTGTATGAAGGCTGGCTGTATATTGTATCGGAGATGATGCTCCAGTGGTCCGGGCAGTGGTTCTCAACCTTTTGTGGGTCACGACTTGCTTGGTGGCATGTTGCGACCCTACAGGACACACCAGCCCATGTCCCCCAGGCCGAATCCAACCATCTCTCCGTGACACACTTACTGCTGTGTGGCGACACAGTCACGTAGCCCAACACAGTGATTGGGAACCGCTGGGGTAGGGCATTACGTTGGGAATGGACTTCAATTCCTTGCTTCCCCACATAGAGTCACAGAATTTAAGGCCAGAAGGAACCACCATCTCACCTAGTCTGCCCTCCTGTATAGTATAGGCCACCAACACCGCCGAGCACCCACACGCAAAACCCAACCACCACCCAGACGTCCTGAGTGACCCTGGGCCAAGTGACGTAGGCCCAGCTCCTCAAAAGTATGGAGCCATCTAATACATATTGAAATAAAAACAAAAAAACCCATGGTTGGAACACCCACTGGTGGACACTGCAACCTCCTCTATGTCTGACCCTTACACCCTGCCTTAATATTTTACCATGTCTCTGTTGTTACTAGTACAGGGAGAAATAAGTCACAGAGGGTGCGTCTACAATGGTGCCTTAAGTCGACCTACAGAACTCTGCGTCCACACTGGGCGCTTGTTAAGTTGACTTAAGCGCTTCCTTAAGTCGACTTAATAACACCAGCTCTGAAGGTCGACTTAAGGTTTAAGTCGACCTTATTAAGTCGACTTCAGTTGACTTAAAGCCAGTATAGATGGGTATGTCTCCACTACAGGCTCTGTTAAGTCAATTTAACAAGGTTGACTTAAGTGGACTTTAAGTGTAGACACTCTGTTAAGTTGACTTAACAGAATCAACTTAACAAGTGTAGACATAGCCAGACAGTTTGTCTGCCATTTTTGTGACACTCTCTGATAGTCTTTGGCCCAGGGATTGGAGCAATAACTAGGCCTTGGGGAACATGCGTTCACCAATATCAACAAGGAGCACCTTTTCTGCCACAGACGTCCTGTGAGACACGGGGCAAGTCTCCTAGGCCAGGTCTACACTACAGAGTTACGTCAATGATCAGAAGTTGCTTTAATAGCATTGGTTGAGCACTTCCACACATAGCTCCTTTTGTTAGATGACTATGTCCAGCGTCATTGAGCTTGCATCAACAGAGTGAGCATTGCATCGTGGATAGCCATGCCGCTCTGCAACTCACACCCTCTGTTGCTCTCTGCCGCTAGGGGCACGATCGCCACCCTGTGATGCAGCTCTTTCTGTTTCACAGGCTTCTGACTTATAAAATTAAGCTACTGAATATTACTAATAAGATGAATATTGCTCAAGCATGGTGGTGGCTGGAAATCCTTTTTGGAAAGAAGTGATTGCTTCTTATTGAATCCCACGTGTGCTGTTTTCCTTCTTTAAGCATGTCTAGCATTTCCTTAGGGTAACTGCTTTTCCTGTGATTAATGGCTCCCCTTGACTGACCAGTCTCTCTCATGAAATTATCTTTTGTAATTAACCGATCACCTCGTGGCTCTGTATTCTTCAAGGTTACCTTATGAGCCTATCTTCTCAGGTGTTACTCAATTTTCATCTCAGCAAATGCAAATGCCAACCCCTTTTGTTAGGAAAGTGCTGGATTGTTGACTAAATGACATCCAGATGGCTATCACCTTTAGAACTGAGTAAAAACATGTAGGTCTTTCTCCTATTTTTGTCTGGGTTTCCTTTGTTCCCTCATGTAATTACCAAAGATGCTTTGAAAACACTGAATTTAAGTGTGTAAAGAGAGAAGCAAATAAGCAATCCCACTAGCAAGTGCGCTTCAAGACTGAAAATTCCTTCCAGACGTAGAACTGTCATCGTGCCCCGTTTTCTTTGGAGACGTCGGATCCAAGCTGTTGGAGAAGCTGTCAAGAATTGAAACCACCATCTTTTGCCTGCATTTGTGAGGAAAACTGGTTTTGCAGCTAATATAGCCTTGACTTTTGGTTTGGGGGCTCATTTTATTAGTGTAGCAATTAAAGCCTTTCTGTCATTATTGAAGGATTGTTGTTTCAATTCCTGAATGCACCATATCAGATGCCAGTTGGCCAGGTAACAGCTAGACATCAATGAGGAAAAATACCCCCATGATCATTGTGGCCTGCTGCACGCTACATAATATTTGCAAATTCCAGGGGGAACATTTCTGCAGGAGTGAACCGCTAAGGCTGATCGACTGCCAGCTGGATTTGAGCACCCAGATACAGGGGAAATTAGAGAGGTCTCCCTCCACGCTCTATTTCACTATATGCTGCCTCTGTTGACTGCAGCGCTTTAAGAAACATATCTACCTTATTCATCCTGGGTCTGCACCTTATCTGTCAGAGCCACTCAGTCGGTGTGGAGGAGTGGGTCCTCAAAGGCATATCTGCTGAAGGCAAAATAACACAATGAACAGAGACCATACTGTGACTGCGTTCACAACTGTGAATCACAAAAGTTATATCTGTTCTCACTGTGCCTTGACCGGCACGAAGATCAAGTGCGAGTCCCAAAGATGGTGAGTTCACAAGACGGAATGGGAAGAAGGGACAAAGAGTGGTTTGCAAAAGGGGTCATGATAAGTGGCTATGGAACCTATTCTGAATATTGGCACTCTTTTCTACAGGATAGGGCAATTGAACCCGATATCTGACTCCTATAGGTAACCAAGGATACAAGGATGTATCTCCTGCATGCATGTGACTTCAGACCAGCTCCATATTCCACTTATCTGTGTGCTGCTCTGGTCCCTGTCGAAATAATTGCCAGGTGGCACAGCAAAGTTTCCTACAGTGGAGAAACAAGGAACCTTCATACAGGATCTACAGGAAAGTTTCCTAGGTATCTCAATGGAGGATTCCCGGGATAGCCCAGTGTACATTAACAAACTTGTCTGCCATGGCCCCTCTGCTCAATCTCCTCTCACCATGCAGGATCAAAGCAAAATGAGGACTTACTGGAGCTCCCTTCTCCTGTGCCCACAGCCAGAGTGCTGGGCCTGGCTAGACCCCACCAGAGTAGAAAACAGGTCCTGACCCATCACACTACCAGAAGACCCTGCCGTGTGCACCACTTCATCCTCCAGCTCCACTTCTCTGTTCATCACTTCCTTGTCTGGGTTGAGTCAGCTGGCCGCTGACTCCACTCCCCCCACAAGTTTCCATGGGGCTGTTGGCGGTGGAGGTGGGGGTGTCATTGAGGATGGCATGTAGCTCCTTACAGAAGTGGCATGTCTTCAATACTGCACCAGAGTGATGGTTGGCATCCCTTCTGCCTGCCTCAGCTCTTTGGGTGCATCTACACTAGCAAGTTAGGTCGACTTAAGGACGCTTAAGTCAACCTAAACAAAGCTGCGTCCACACTGGGCTTTTCTTAAGTCAATTTAAGCATTTCCTTAAATCAACTTAAGGAAAGCTTAAGTCGACTTAATAACACCTCCTTTTAGGTCGACTTAAGCCTTAAGTCGACTCCTTAAGTCAATTTAAGGCCAGTGTAGACGGGGATTAACACTAAGTCGACTTTATTAAGTTGACTTAAAGCCGATATAATGGCTATCTCTGCTGTTAAGTCGACTTTAAGTGTAGCCAATTTGTTAAGTCCACTTAATAAAGTTGACTTAATTTTGTAAGTGTAGAAATAGCCTTTGATTTTAGCACAACACTGCAGAGTGTCCCTTTCGTGCCCCATCTCTTGCACGCCACTTGCACTCAGCCTCTAGATATCAAATTATGGCTGATGTGAAGCTGTGAGTGCACAGCCTCCTCCCATATGTACTCAGCAGATCCAACAGCTTTGGTGTGCTCCACGCAGGAGAGTATCTGCTTCATACAGTGGGCATGGTCAGCTGGGAAGATACCGTACATGATGAACAAACAGGAAAAGGAATTTCAGAAATTCCTGGACCTTCAAAACAGAGGAGGGGGACATACCTTCAGGGCAGCTGAGTTCAAACTGCAGATCACAGCAGTCATGATGTGTATTGTGGTACACCTCCTGGAGGCCACAATGAAATGGTCCTCTTGCCAATGTAACTCATGGTATCCAGTGCTTAGTTTGCACTAGGGCTTGCCAGAGGTAGGGTTACCAGATACCCAAGCATGGAAAGGAGAACAGGGAAGTACAAAAAGGAGGACATGGATAAAATGTAGTATTAATATCTGCCACCCCTCCAACCTCGCAGCCCCTTCCACGATCCTCTGCCCATCCCCATGGCCCCTTCCCTGCTCCTCTGCCCCCCGTGACTCCTTCCCAGCGCCCCTTACCTGGCCAGAGGTCCGGAGCTACAGCGGTGGCTGGCAGAGCCGCTCCTGGGCCAGGCCCCTTCCACCCTGAGCACGCTCTGTTTGAGCATGTTCAGAGCGGGAGGTTTGAAACTCCCCAGCCTGGCCGCAGCAGGACGGTGCGGAACGAGTCTGCCGTTTTGCTGGGCCCCGGGGCGGAACGCACCAGACCACAGCATTCCACCCCAGTTTTGGCTGTGATCCGCGGATTAGCCGAACCCAGCTTTTCAGGCATATTTTGGACGCTAAAAATTCTCATCTTATACGCGAGCATATATGGTAGCTTCATATAAAAAACTGAATTTTTAACATAAGTAAAAAGCCGGACAAAATCACGTATTTTTAAAATGCCTGCTGGACGGAGGACATGAAGGTAAAAAGGAGGACATGTCCTTCTTTTGCCAGATGTCTGGTAACCCTAGCCAGGGGAGAGTCACAGCACCATGAGTCTTGGCAGTTCATCACTCTGGCCCCTCTAGGCTTGCTGCATCAGTAATGAATGCAAAAAATTGCTTGAGCCACGGTATCTCATTTCTTTACAAAGCGAGCATGGATGGTATCCTAGGCCAGTGAAGTGACTTCACAGATGGGGAAACTAAGGTCCGGAGAATCTGTGGCAGTCTGGAGTAGACCACAATGATCATGGGAGTAGACCATAAGGTCTGTCTCAGTTCCCTGCTCTAACCACTTGTCAAACTTCCTTCTAGTTCAGTCAGGTCCATCATATTGCTGAGGCAGGCTACTGTAGGAGAAGGGAGCTAAAAAGACCATCTCAGGCCATCTTGTAGACAATGCCGTCTGTTGTGAATGTCAATTCAAAGGTCAATTCCGTTCATCAGACGAGAGTACTGTGTGTTTTGAGGGTGAGTCAGGGTGTTTCCTCCTCATAGTGCTTCTACCTGGGCACATTTCTTTAAGCTTATGGGTGGTGGCTTCCGAAAATTAAAATGTCAGCTTTGCTTAATCCCTCCAACACAGTACAACACACGTTAAATGCTCAACGCATTAGAGCAGGGTTTACAATCAAGGGATCATTTTGTGAATCGAAGCATAAAATGAGTTAGCACTAGAGCAGTACCTGAAGGATACTGGGAACGGGGACTGCTGTTTTTATAGGCCCTAAGTGCCAACATAAGACTCATGTACTCGCTGGCTTTAAAAAAATACAGCCCTGATCCTTACCTGGGGTAAAGAGCACAGCCTGATTGAAAGTTACATCCCTCATCCATCTACACCAGCTGAGGTGTTAGCCCAGTATATTTAAAATGTTAATTTGTGCAGAAAGAACATTCCATTCCTGCTCATGTCTCCGGCACTAAGCTTTTTAATCCACTGTTTACAAATCTGGAAGCGGTTTGGGGTGTTTTTGGAAGGGGGGGGGGGTAATAAATGTTATGTAACTGAAATTCCTTCAGTTACAGTACACACACTTCTGGGCAAGGCAAGAATTGCCCTCTGATCGAGATGCAGGAGTGATCTGCTCTCGGGCTCACCACACTGGAAATGGAAGAACTCTGCAGCACCTCCAGCAGAGGATCTGTGCGCCCCTTTGTTACTTAGCGTTTAGGACCTTGGGGGTCCCTTATCACGCTGATCAGACTTTGGCTTTGACAAGATCAGTTGGCTGGGGGGGGAGCCAAGTTAAGGCATGCTGAGCCATAGGAGAAAGAACCTCATGCTAAGATTTCTTCCTCCACATAGGCACGTTTCTCTGCCTGTTGGATGCAGAGAGTGTGGCCTGTGGGACAGGGAAAGGAATTTTGAGGAAGGGGAATTTTTCTGCTTCCAGTACATCTCAATGAGCTGTTCAAAAGCAAGCAGTGCTGGTCTTTCCTTGCTCCCATTGAAGTCAACAGGAGTTCTACCATTAACGACACTGGGAACAAAGTTAAGCCAACCAGGAGTGGGCCTGAAAAATCCCAGTCTTCATCTCTGGGAAGCTAAGTCCTCAAAGTCCCCTCCCCATGTCCCCACCAGCCCACATGAAGTTGGTCGGTCCACGGGAGAGTGTTGTGATTTCAAGTGGGTTTGTCCAGTGATTTTTGGTCACCCTGCCACCCCCCCCCCTTCCTGCCCCTGAAACAGACTCACAAAATCTGCCGGGGGAGGGTTGGGGGTTGGGGAGGGCCATCCATGGCACGTTTCTGGGGAAACCCGTCATTTAAACAAATCTGATTTGAACTCTGGGGTGGAGTTCTGCCTTCCCTGGATCCTGCTGCCGCAGTAGCAGAGCCTGCCCAATGCCTGTGCTGGAATCAATGAATAATCTGCAATACTTCTAAAAAAAAACACTCACCAAAGGAGCTCGTACTGCTAGACCCTTTGTCCCGGAAGGCTTCATGCACCTTCTGATGAACCACCACCAGAATTACTCCCCTGTGGGAGAAGGAACTCCTATTGTTCTTGTTTTACCAACTGAGAAACAGAAGCAAAGAGATTATGACTTAACCCCGGCCACAGAGGGACACTGGGTCAGAAGAATGGCTCAGGCTCTGTCCTGTGGCCAATAGAACAGCCTATCTTCCTGGTCGCTGGAGACCTGGTTGCCAGGACAGCAGATAAGACCTGTTTTGGAGGTACTAGTAGCACCAGTATTTTTCTGCACTCCACAGATGCATACTGGGCTGACATCGACCCCTAAAAGAGAGGACCCCCCATGGTTAGCGAGTCCCCATGGCCAACCCAGAGTGGTTACAGGAATGGCACAGGACGTAAGCCAACCACTAGCTACCCAATAATCTACTAAGTGAGTTTTATAGCTTCCTCTGAGGCCATGGCACTGGCCACTGTCAGAGCCCTAACAGTGAACAGGGGGGATGATGTCTCCATTCCACGACGATGATTCCTATGTTCTGACTGACAAAGCCAGGCGGGTACCCAGAAGTCAACTACTACAAGATAAACCCAGGAAGGAAAACAACAGACCACCATTGGTCATCACCTACAGCCCCCGAATCAAACCTCTGCAGAACATCATCAAGGATGTGCAGCCTGTTCTAAAAGATGATCTCTCACTCTCTCAAACCTTGGGAGACAGACCTCTCCTCACTTATAGACAGTTCCCCTAACCTTAAGCAGATACCCACCAGCCACTACATACAATAGAAACACAAAGGCAGGCACATATCCCTGCCATAACCCTCGTTGCTGACTCTGCGGACATAGCTACTCAAACGACACCATCAGAGGACCTAATCAAACAAGCTACACCATCAAGGGCTCATTCACCTGCTCATCCACCAATATGATATATGCCATCAAGCCCCCCTCTGCCTTATACATTGGACAAACTGGACTGTCTCTACACAAAAGAATAAATGGACACAAATCAGATATCAAGAACGGTAACATTCAAAAACCAACAGGGAAATACTCCAACCTCCATGTACATGCAGTGAAAGACATGACAGTTATAGTGCTTCAAAAGAAACACTTCAAATTAAGACTTCAAAAGAGTTAGAATTTATATGCAAATTTGACATCATTAAATTTGGTCTGAATAGAGATTTGGGCTGGCTTTCTCATTACCAAAGGTGGTGATCTCCTCTTTTAACCTTCCCACCTTTTTATCTGTTGTTCCACACTGTTTGAATCAAAACAACGTGCTTGGTTTGCTGAAAAAGTCTGAACTGACCTTGTCCTTCTCTGCATTTATACATTCACCTACATACTGCCGTTTCCATGCATCTGATGAAGTGGGATTTTACCCATGAACGCTCATGCGATAAATACATTTGTTAATCTTTAAAAGCACCACAGGAGTCTTTGTTTGTTTTGCTGAACTAGACTAACACGGCTAACCCCTCTGGAACTACGCTCTGAGGTGTCCTCTTTAGCTTGTGCAGAATTAGCAGAATAAATTCAATTCTGCTGCCAGAATCCTTATTATTGGTGGTGATGTAAATGCCAGAAAGATGCCAGGTTGGCTTTCAGACCCCAGAATGAGCTGGCAAAGCGGGAACTGAAGTCTTGGCAAGACGAACATGGAAGCCTTCAAGATGCCAGTTTTTCAGAGGACTCCAACACTCACTATTGCTTTCAGTTTATTGCCCAGCATAAAGATAGGAAAGCTGTAAAGACAATAGTTTCACATATTGCTTTGGTCATATACCGATACAATAGGAAACACGGTTAAGCTAACTTTGGATGTTTATTACATTATTGTCTGAGAACTCACTTCATTTCCTATAGTGATCACATAAAAAGGTGTTTTAATGGCAAACTTCCTGTATACACTACAGAACCTGAGAATGAAAGTTAGTCACTTTTGCAAATAGTCGGATTATAAATCAAAAGAAAACAATGAAACCAGGCCAGGTTCACAAAGAGATGTCTATCTATAGTAATAAATAAGGAAACAGAAAACAAGAACAATATGGCAGATTTATTATTTCTCCGAAACTTGTCTCACTAAAAGAAATTAGTCTCACAAGGGGCAAAATAGCACTGGAAGAACAATACGAGTTCCAGTCTCATACAGCTATGTTTCTCTCCCTTAGGTCCACCACCTCTTAACTGTTTCTTTCTGCAGCATTACATCCTGGGGTGCGAAGATGTCAAATTTCATAAGTGAAGCAGAGCTGGGATACTAAATCAGTGGATGTAAACAAGATGCCCCTGGAACACATGTATTCTCTTCTACTGTGTAGCATAATCCTCGTTGCTGATACGCTCCAGTATGATGAAGCTGTGAGGGCTGGTAGCTCTCTGCTAGGTAAAGTACATAACAGAGTTCCCTAAGGAAATCCCAGTTGCTACCGAAAGCAGCTTTGGTGACTTGAGCAGGTGGAACTCTTCTCAGAAAGTTACTACTACATTACTGGCCCACTGCTAGTAGACGGTGATCATATGCCGTTAGAGATGAAACCAAAAATGAAGACCAAAAGTGGCCAAGGTCATTACAACTAAGATTCTATCAACCTAAAGTTCTGCCTGCTCTTTGCTTTGGAAAAGTTGTTATTCTTCATATGTCCCTTAAAAATAAAACACCACTGTGGAATTTTGCTAGCACAGAAAAAACAGCAGCTACATTTCACCGCAACAATGGCTGCCTTTCAGTGGTAAGAGAGTAACTACACGTGCCATTCAAAAAATGACTGAGAATGTTTCCTGCAAACAAAACGGTCAGTTGGTCGGTCAATCGGTAGGTCAGTAGGATAGATTTTTATTAATGGAGTTAAAACTTTGTCTAAATCTGCAGAACTGATACCACTGAACTTTTTAATCTGGTGCAGCACTGTTCTATTCTAAATCTTCTTAGCCTGAGATGCTGCAGAAACTTGGGATCCATGTTGGGATATTGTGTAAATCAGAGGGTAAAACTTCTTGGAAATAACTACAGATGAGCCAGAATTGGAATCTTGAATCCAAATGCCTTCCAGCAATGTTGTGGGAGGGTGTCCCAAATTCAAATTCCACTCTACATAGTCATTTTTGCCACTTGGAGCCTTACTTCCTATGGGTGAGAATTTCTGCTGCTCCGTTTAAAGGTATAGCACAAAACTGCAGTCAAAGAGGAGTGGGGAATAAGATAGCTTTACCTTTAAGCCACCTTCGTGTCTCTCTGATCCCATGCTGCTTTGGATGCTGGAAAGGCCCTCATGGTAAACATCAGACAGCCTTGTGGAACTATGGCGGAGAATCTACCCCTCCCAATCTTAGCTCCACCCTCCTATGCCAGGGTTTAAGAGGGGGTAACTTCTGTTGTGTCTGCACTGAAGCAATCCTTCCTCGGTGAATATAGAACCCCATATGGCAGTTTAACCTTTTCTCTCAGCATAAAAGACACAAAAGAAGGAGGTGACAATCTCGCCTTATGTATCTAAAGGGAAACCTACAGTAATCTTCTTCCATTCATTTAGTCCAAACCATATCAATTTTTGTCTATGTCAGAATCAGGGTTATTTCTTATACCACTAACAAGATATGTTCCAGTTTTTTTAAATAAATGTTTTCTTTATTATTATTGAAAATGGATTGGAGGGTAACAGCAAAATAATTTCCTACATCTCTGCATAGGATTAATTATGGAGAACCCTCTTTTAGATACTTCGTTTCTCCTCCACTTAATATTCTGAAGCATTTTGTTGATCCAAACTTCCTCTTGTATCTTACTGAGCTCTGCAATTTTCACATGATTTATGGCAGTCAGCAGGTATGGTGGGACACCTTCCAAAGGTTTGGAGGTACAAGAATTCAAATGGACTCTCTAGAGCTTGAATACTCAACTGAGCATACCAAGTCAGCAAAATTGGTGATTGTTTTTATATATAGTACAACAACATCCAAAATATGCTAGGAAATGTACAGACTTATGAAAAGACAGTTCCATACTGCAAAGAGTTTACAATCAAAGGCCTGGATCCTGCTAGGAGACCCCATGTGATCAGAGCCCTGCCCCATGCATGCAGATCTTGATTTCGAAAGGTTTTCTCCTTGTAAAACAGAGGCCTCCGTAGTCAACTCAAAGGAAGTGGGGTACAGGGATAGACTTATGAGCAAACTTGATGGTGTTAGGCTCAGTTCTTGTTATCACCACGAATCTTTTCTTTATATGGAGAAAAGGCTTGCTTGTGAGATTGATGACAAACCAATAACCAGTAGCTGGTTGCACAGATATGCAGAAAATTACCTCTAATGGGGAGGTGCTTAAATTAACTTAAACTTTTTTGAAGACTTAAAACATATTCCCTAGTAATCCTCTGAGATTTTTAGAAAGACACTGAGTTTCTCGGAAACCTCAAACCCCTATAGGTTCTCCAGCCTCAAAGGAACACTTCACAGCAAGGTTCGGCAACCCCTGGCACACATGCCAAGCGTGGAACACGAGCCCGTCTGGAGCAGCACGCAACACCCTCTGTGGCACCACCAAAATTGTCATGCCCACCACCAAAAGCCGTTCCAGGCAGCTTCTTTCAGCAGCATAGATGAGGCCGACTTCCCCCCACACTCCAGCTTTGGCCACCGCCCAATTTTCAGGCAGCGGCTGGTTTTTTTTTGGCGGGGTGGGCCACCTTGGAGGCTCAAGGAGGAGAGGCTGACACAGGAGTCAGAAAAGGTTGCCGATCCCTGCTTTTTCATCATCTCCAATTCCTCCCTACGCTTTCCAGCATCAGAACCTACTTTGCACACCATGTGCTCAGGTCTTAGTTTACATAGCACCGAAGGATTAAGTCTATGCCTATTCAACAATGTTCAGCCATGTGCATAATTCCTATTGAAATCAAGGACTTGCTTAAAGATAAGTACATAAAATTAATGACCAGAGGCTATTCCGCTTGTGAAACTGTGACACTGCCAGAAATAGAAGTGAGCAGGGCATAATATTTAGTTGGGTACATTTGTTATTTTTCAGTTGGCAAAAATAAATAAATAAATAAATAAATAAATAAAGGAGAAAAGCCTTTCTTGTGGAAAAAAATACTCAATAACTCAGACTCATTACTGACATCTGGAAAGAATTGTTTGATGAAATTTCCCAAGAAAGCAAATGTTTTTTGATCTTTACCTTTCCAGGGAAACATTTGACCCTCTGTTCGTATGTGATGACTTTTGTCCGAAGTTCTTGATAAAATAGCATTTAACTAACTGGTTTTAAGTCATTTTTATTTTATTTTTTTAAACCAGTTTTAGCTCCAGGTCATGGGTCATTAATAAAGGCCATCTTTAAGTCTAAAAAGGAAAGGCCAATAAATATTTTACTATTTATAAGTAATCTGTTACTGGGGACTAATGAAATACTAATAAAACCTCAAATTAATATGTAACTTAAATGACAGCTTTTTTACAAATACATAGATTACTAGAAAAAGAGTAGTTAACCTTTTTGAGTTAGTTTACTTGTTCTCAGCAGAATTCTAGTCTGTGAATCCATTAAATTTAAAAAAAAACCCAAAACATATCTCAAAACACAATGTTAGTATTATGTTAAGAGGGCAATTATAAAATCAGAGTCAGGAAATGTAATAGCTGAATTTGTAAGTTAACCAGGATGCACACATTGTGTATTTACATTTCATTCCATACATACACATCCACTTTAAAGGTAAAAGTGCCTATCCTTTGCTTTATGTGCTCCTTGACTATTTCACAGACATCATCTATAATTCTTTTTCTACCATTAGCCATCAGAGCTGATTAACAGAAAATCTCTTATTTTTTGATGGATTTCTTACCCAAGCCCCTTTTTTTAATATATTGGAAAATTTTAAATTAAAAAATCCCACACCAGCTCTCTCTATCCCCTTATAATGATACAATACTTTAGACTGTGGCTTGCGAGCCATAAGTGACTCTTTTATGTGACTCCTGCAGCTCATGAAATTTAAACACTGTGTAATTTAATTATTAACTATTCTAAGTTATTAACCGAACAGGATTCTTTCATGATGCTAATACCCAATTGTAGTTGATAAAATAATAATACTTGGACAGAATAACCAGGAATATATAAAGAGTAAATGAAACAATGAATTCACACTGTTGTGGCTCCATCAATGTTTAGACATCTGAATAATCGACCTGAAATTCAGAGATGCAGAACATTTGCATCTCCTATTGTGGGTCAAAGGGCACTCAGGGAAGCAACTATCTTTACCAAAATACAAAACAAAACAAAAAATTCCATGGATCTTTTGCATCTGTGCAAAACCTCAGTTCTTATGGTCTCATGTGAAAAAGCTCCACACAGGAAACAGAATGGTACTTAAAATTAAACAAGGAGTCCCGTGGCACTTTTAAAGACTAACACATTTATTTATCACATGAGCTTTCTTGGTACATAGTATAAGCTTCAGATTTGCCATAGCTTCATTCCCTAGAGAGCCAAAGGATTTAAATTTCAGCCAGATCAAATTTCCTATTCATCTTTCTGTAGTAGATAAACTATTTAGTTATCCCCACTTTGGTTTAATTTCATCTTCACTGAAAAAGTAAAGTCTTGGTTTGTGAAAATTACGGCTGATTGAATCACTCTGAGTAAAATGTAAGCTTTTAACACTGAAGCCAAGCTGATAAAGCTAGTTATCACGTTTTTGGTTAGATTAACTATTTTCACCAGGACAAAACCAGTTAAATATAATGAGAGGCTGTTTTCTCTGCATTTTCGTTCCTAGCAAAACCAAGAAAGAGTTTGAAGACTCTTGAGAGTGTGACCTTGCAAAGTTTAAAGCCAGTTTACTGGAGCAAAGGGACTTTCTGCTGCCTTTTGGGAATAGCCACAATAGCTAGAAACATGTTAAATTCTAAGTTACTGCCGATAGATGGCACTCCCGATTTCTGTATTTCATACTGTTTCTTCTGATTCGCTGTTACAGCCTGACCTGATCCTGTGGCATACATTTCCCTGCATTTAATTTCCTCCCATTCTGTAAGTTCCCCATCTTCAAAGCATCTGACGTCAGACCCAAGTGGGATTTTCTCCCACAAAAGCTCATGTGATAAATGCATTTGTTAGTCTTAAGTGCCACAGGACTCTTTGTTTAGCTGACCTAGACTAACACGGCTACCCCTTTGGAACTCAGAAAGAGTGTTACATATAAAGTTGGACATAAGCCACAATCTTTGGAGCTAGGTCTAAAAGCTAATGGCAATTGATTTCAGAGTTTTGACCTGAGCCGATTTTCTAATTACATAATCAAAATACTGTATTTGTCACAATGTCATCCATAGTCATATAAGAAGTCAGAAAAAGCTATTGAGTGTGGATGTCACACCCACGTACATTTCCATTATATATACACCACACAAAAAGGTGGATCATCTGTGTCTGTGGAGTGTAAGAGCTCAAATTCTATGGTGATGTACAGCAATATAAAACTCTGGCTGGTAAGTGTGTCCTGGGATCCTAAAACTGAACAAGAAATAACAGAAAGGTTCCCCAATAAACTAGAAATGCCTCTTGAGTATCTTAAACCAAAAACCACAAAAAGGCCATCAGACCAACAATTATTTTAATAAACTAAGTGCCATGCTCATAAAATAGAAAGGAAAAAGTAGTTTGTTTTCAAAGCTTTTATAAGAGAGGATTGACTAGACTTCACCAGATATAGGTCAAGAGAGCAATATTACTCAGTTGAAAGAGTCCCTCAATACACAGAAAGGCTTTAGTGCTGCAATTATAGGGTTCATCTACACTTGTAAATTAGCTTAAGTCGACTTAATTTACTCTGCGTCTACACGGCTGCGTCTACACTGGTAAATTAAATCGACTTAAGCTTGCTTAAGTCAACTTACTTTACCCTGCGTCTACACCGCAGTTTCTTTAAGTCGACTTAAGGAGCTTGCTTAAGTCGACTTAAGGAAAATAAAGTCGACTTTATTAAACCTCCTTTTAATTCAACTTTAGGCTTAAGTTGACTTTCTAGAGTTGACTTAAGACAGTGTAGACCTGGAGTAGCCCTAAGTCGACAAAGTCGATTTAGGGCTCTCCAGGACTCCACCACTACCCTCCCTGCCAGGGGGGTGGCACAGGGAGAGCCTGGCATGCCCCCCCGAAGGGCCCCAGGTACAATGGGGCAAACGCTGAACCTCCTGGCACTGGGCAAAGGGTGCCCCCCCCCGCCACCGTGGACCTGCCCAAGGTCCCCCTAGCCCCTAGAAGTTGACCTAGGTGTCCTGTGTGGACACACTAGGTCAACTTTGTAAGGTTCCCCCCTAAGTCGACTTAAAATTTAGGTGTAGACATGCTAAGTCGACTTAACTTAGTCGACTTAAAGTCGACTTAGTTAAGTCGACTTAGCTAAAGTCGACCTAAATTTACAAGTGTAGATGCACCCACTGATATTAATAGAATACTGCCAATCATTTCTTTAAGGGGGAAACTAAAGAGATGCCTTAGCCAGTCAGGGAGGGAACAGAAGACCTGAATCTAGAATAGAACTCAGTGATTTCCAAAAGAGTCTTGTGGCACTTTTAAAGACTAACAGATTTATTAATCGCATGAGCTTTCGTGGGAGAAAATCCCACTTCGTCAGACGCTTTGAAGATAGGAAAGTTACACTCTGTAACTTTCCTATCTTCAAAGCATCTGACGAAGTGGGATTT
>ML685777.1:7337533-7365687 GCA_007922175.1 Pelusios castaneus
AGAGACAGGGTTTTTATTGGCACAGGGTTAGATAACAACGCAAACTTCATCCTCTTTGTAATGTAGTGAACTATTTTAACATCTCGCGATTCTGACTTCATCTAAAAATACCACATCCAAAATAATGTTCTGCTGATTGCCAGGATGAGGGATGTGTCAGCCATATGATTAGCCAGGGGACTATTGTTCAAATCTCTTCCTTCATCAATGCACAAGTCTGTGCATGCTGGAAAAGTCTGCTAATGTCTTCAAAAGGAAGCAGAATTAAACCCTTTCAGACAGAACTGTTTGGGAGGCCACAACCAAGCAGTGTTCTGGGTGTATCAGTAAATCACAGGATGACTGGGAGATATTGATGTAACATGGTCAAAAAAAAAACAACCCAGCAAATGCGACACTCAAATACATCAGATGAGGCATTTCTTAAGCAAGCTTAAGTCGACTTAATTTACAAGTGTAGATGCAGCCCATATGTTTTACCTTGATGGGCCATATTCTGCTCTCAGGTATATGAAACCCCACTGATTTCAATTGATTCAGTTCAGTAGTTGTTCATGGGAGACAAACTGAACATTTGGTGTCAAAGAATAAAGGTGGTCTTCAGAGATAGATAACAGTACCTCACTCCTCAGCCTAAGAGAGGAGTTCAGACTTCATTTGGGGTTTTTTCCTTTACAGCCATGTTTTGTGACTAGTCCCTGGGTTTGTGACAGGCTAATGTGCCACATGATGCTGTTCCTGCCATCTCTTCCATTCTTCCTGGTTTTCCTCACTCCCTTTCTAAAGGGAAATCTTATTTCTCATAACTAGAGGAAATACCTCTTTCTTGCTGCCTTGTTCTTTGAGCAGGAGAGCAGAAAAATCTCCCCTGTCCCGCTGAGTGCACAGCTGTTTTCCCTGTGGTTTGTGTCTTTCAGGCATTCACAGACATGGGAGAAAATAATTTGGCCCAGTATATTTAATCATTTCAACATAGTTTTACAAAGATGCATGTGGAGGGCATTGCCTTGCAACAAAAACAGTCTGTATCAGAGACACAGAAGAAGGGTTCTAACAACTGACGTGCCAGATCTCTGTAACTCAGTCACCGCACACGCAAAAAAAATAAGCAAGCAGCAAGACAAACTGGGCCATACGAAGCTTTCTAGCTCTTTAAAAATCACTAAGTGCTGCAGCAATCTTAGTTCAGCAGTGCAGGGGATGAGAATAGTTTTTCCCTTTTCAGACAACTGCACCAAGGGACATTATGAAACTTAGTTTTCCCTAGAAATAAAAATTCAGACTGTAATTTTTGAACATCTGCAAAGCTTAGGATTGTTTGGCTCCGAGGGCTCATTTGGTTCCTCCGTGGCTCTACCCCACGAGTCACATTGTGATTGCAGCTTGGAACATCTGCAAAAATATAAAGGCCCAGATGAGGTGCCAGGTAAACTCCATTTCCCACCTATGCCCACGCCTACGTGCACACACACACACCAACACTTCAGTTTTGCTATCGACAACTGCATCAGGACAAACTGGTTCTTTGCCCAAATGCAAATTTGGTGGGGGAAGGGAGGGAAGCATATGCTCTTCACAGACTGATTTATTTATTCCACATGGAAAAGAGGCACATGCAAATCCAGGAAAGTTCAGACTTAGAAAATATTCACCCAGAAAAAAAAAAGGATTGCTTGAGGTCTTGAAAAACAAAGTGTCTTCACTCATGAAAGCATAAGCCATACTGCACACTCAGCCAAAAATACCACTATGACAGCACAGCGTGCCCTTGGAAAGGAAGGAGGAATTTGTCCCAAGGGAAAGAACCTACAAATTAATACAAAATTAAATGAGATTCTAGAAAATAGTGTTAGGTCTGGAGTACTGGCAATTTTCTTCCTACCCAAATTTCCAACTATTTCATTCAGACACTGGATTCCGTTCCTGTTCTTAAAACCTCTATATAATGTTGTTGTGCGGTTCCGCAACTGTGGTCTTACCTACCCAGGGCCCTACCTTACCTTCACATGGGGGTACATTAAGCAGCAAGAATGGGGAGTCTGAGCTGGACTTCCACCACACTCACAAGAAAATCTTTCTTTAAAACCTAGGTTGAATGCCAATGCAATTGCGGCTGCTGGACCCAGAAAAATCCTCTATATCAAACCCTTGCACACACACCCCTTAATTTTCCACTTGTCTCTGCTGTTATTAGTGCAGGGCAAAATAAATCAGACCCTATGGTTTTAGCTACACCCACAGTATTTTTGGTCCATTGGTTTAAGCCAGTGGTTCCCAACCTTTTAGGGTCAAGGGCCACAAATATCATTTTTACAACTCTGAGGGGCCACCAGTCTATCAGCTCATACTAAAAATGTGTTGACATATATGCCACTTTTGTGTAGGAGTACAAATCACTACATTTTAAAATAAATGTTTTGATACTCCTGTGCTCATTTTTACATTCACTATTTTACACCTACAAATGACTCCGCGTATGTCACACACACTCACAGACAAAGATGAGCGACTGTCACGACACACTGGAGCAATGGCTGGCAGCTAAGTCTCAGGGGTGACAATGCAGAAGGCACTGATTTTTAGGGTGCTCCCCCTCCTCAAGCACGGTAGGTCTTGGCTGCCCGATCAGCGACCTCCCGCTTTCCCTGCCTTGGGTCCTTAGGCAGCGGCTCCCTTCTGCAGCCAGTGGGAGGGAAGCTGTGGGACATTTTGACAGACCCCCACAGGCCACTTTTGTCCCCAGGACCACAGCTGGTTTAAGCACCAGCCTAAGATTTGGGGGACACAGGTCTAAAGTCCAGGCTCTGCCACTGACTTCACGCAGGACCTTTGCCATAGCTGAGAGCAAGCGTCCCAGTGAGGGAGCACAGACTCGTCTGATGGGGCTCAAGCTCATACTCTGAAAGGAGCAGTGTGGACAGTCTCCAAGGCTCTGCTGCCAGCAGCCACTCAGACGTGGGCTCCGACGTTTGGGTGGGCTCAAGCCTCCAACAGTTCTCAAACGTCCATAGGGCTGTTTTGTAAATCACACTATCTTGAGGATTCTGGCAGTCAGTGGCATACCGAGAGGGGAGAAGAGGAGGTGGGGGGCATGCCCCCAGGTGCTGCCCTAGGAGGGGGGTGCCAGCCTGGGAGGACCTCACCAAACCCTGCTCTGGAGAGCCGTCACTCACAGCTGAGCTGAGTGTGAGTGAGCAGTGACAGGGGCTAAGGCCCACCTGGATTCCCTGGAACTGGTTTCCTGCCCTGGGAACGGGCGTGGGCTGCCCCCCACGCTTCCCACTGAAGGGGCTGAGGGTGAAAAGTTGCCACCAGCCCTGAAGGAGTCAGGAGGGCAATGCTAAGGGTTGCAACTCCCCCGCCCCTGCAGCCCCTTAGAGCTGCACAAAGGGGACCCCAGCCCAACCACAGCCAGGGCTTCCAAGTTCCCTGACCTACCTGGGATGGGGGTTTCCCCTCAGCATTGCAATGTGGGAGGATGGGAACCAGGGAGACTCCTGGGCCTGGGGGCAGAGAGGGCTACAGGCTGGATAGCACCTGCTCGAGTCTCCTGCTAGGGGCTGAGGCTGAAGAAGCCAGGGAGGAAGGGCAGGGCCGGTCCCTAGCTGCCGTGACATGCAATGGGAATGGCCACTGCTGCTCAGCAGGGAAGAGAGGGAAAAAGCATTTCTCAACTCCTCAGATGTGATTTTGCATCTTAAAACAAATTTTAAAAAAAGCAGGGCAAGCACTTATTTGCCTGTAGGAACTGTGTGTATTAACGCCATCTCCCCTGCAAAAATACAGAACAAAGCTGGTCTGGCAAAGCTCACCTGCCTGAGCAGAGAGCACTCAGTGTGAGCACCTTGCACTGGGTAAGAGCGGGGTGGGGGGACAGATATTGACCCCTCCTCCCCAGGGCAGATGCGGGGTGGTGCCGGGACATCTCCTGCCCTGTGCACAGCGGAGGGGAGGCGCAAATGTCGGCTTGGCCCCCGAGCACCAGAAACCCTCCGTACACCACTGCTGGCGTGAGTCTGTCTGCTCCCAGCTGCGGTGTAGATACTTAGCCCACTAACTCCCTTTGAGGATCTGATCCACAGACTCTGTCTCCGTTCCCCATCTGCAATATAACAGCACTTCACTAGCTCACAGAAGTGTGGTGAAGGTAACATTAAAGATCACGCAGTGCTCAGATACAAAGATAGCAGGGCCCGTGTCAGTATCGTAGAGAGAACACTGCAAATTTCCAAACTTTCAATTCATAAAAAAGTCAGTTTTCTTCTCCACCTCTCTGTCCTGCAAAGATACAAGCATCCCCCGTCAGATGAGTTACTCCTGACCCGCTGTGCAGACAATTCTCACTAACCAAACAGCATTAGCAGTTCAGTGGAGACAGGAAGTGTCCTCCCACCCTGCTGTTTCCGAATTTGCAACCACGAGAGGGTGATTATTTGGATTTACCATGTAGCTTTACACCTGAAACAAGTCACTCCCGAAAGGTGCTGAGATGAGGGAGAGGCAGGGTTTAAGGAGCTTAGCAGGTTTCATAGAGAATAGTAATCGGAGAGCAAAAGCCGAAAGAACATTATGTCCTGGTGCCGAATGTTTACACAACATTTTCTGAGAAACCACCAATGCACCTGTCCAAACAAAAGAGGAGGAACAAACTCACTCTGCCAATAAAGAAACTGTATCTTCATATGCCAACATGTTCTCCCCACATGGAGAAAATCTGGTACAGTAAATTGCATTTGATTTACAATAAAATCGTTGATTTACCTCCATTAAAAGCTCAGCCATTAGTTTCCCCCTTCCCATTATCATTTTCACTGTGTACGTGGAAAAAGCCGGATAAGGAAGACTGACTGGTTCCAACAGACAATGGGATAAGTTAAAGTTCAGTTCATGCCATTAGCCACACGAAGATATCACCTAGAGGACTCTCCATGTGTGTTCTGTTTTCCTGGTTTCCCCTTTTGTCTCTCTTGTCTATTTAAATTGTAAGCTCTTTGGGGCAGGGACCATCTCTTACTATGTGTTTGTACAGCAAATGGGCCTCTATCTAGAACCATGCCTTCCAGACAGGATCTGATTATACAATATTTGCATTGTGGTAACACCTAGGAGCCCCAGCAACAGAGCAGGATCCGATTGTACTAGGCGCTGTACAACCACAGACTAAAAAGACAGTTCCCATCCCCACAACCTGGCAATCTAAGTAAAGTTGTCCAACGTGAAAAGAGTTTCTGGGGGCCGAGGGGGTGTCAGTCCACTTCCTAGAGGGCAAACATTGAAATGAAAAATTCTTTAACTTAAGCTCTTGTTATGGGTAAACTAATCAAGGATCAAACAAAAACTGAAGCCAGGTCAGAAACAGAGCTACAGTGCCTCTCTTCCTGCAACACCACATCCCCCTAGGATTTTATCCATTGTTCTAAGTGCTTCTATTCTCTATTTTAATTGGGGAAAACTCAGAGATAGCCCCAGGCTGCAGTTGTACTCAGTTACAAAGCCATTTAGTTATACTTTAACTCCAACCTGAAAAAGGGTCAAAAGGTGAAGCGTGCAAAGCGGAGAGAAGTTCTCCTGCAGCAATGTCATTATTTGGTGCACCACATAAAATCAGCAGCTTTGTCCAAGTGAAAGCTTATGTTCCATCCACACGCTGGAGTCTTTGCAAGTTGGAGAGGGCAAATATTCTTCCTGGAAACACAAAGTGACAACTAACTTAACTGAGATCCTATGGAGCCTTTCTTAGGGCTTGGTAGAAGTTTTCATAAATGAGACATTAGTTGTTGGAAGTTCTCCTAAGACAGATGTGAAGCACAAATTCCTAAAGGTTGTCCAGATAAGAGCTAAATATGGAGCTTGGAGTCCAGTCTTGCAAGAACCTGAGGCTATATCTACACTGGGTAATTTAAGTCGACTTTAACTAAGTTGAGATAACTAAGTCGACTTTAAGTCGAGTTAGTTAAGTCGACTTAGTGTGTCTCCACTTAAAAATAAAGTCGACTTAAAGGGGAACTTAAAAAGTCGACCTAGAGCATCCACACTGGACGCCTAGGTCGACTTTGTGGGGCTTAGGGGGACCTAGGGCAGGTCAACGGGGGTAGGGGGGGCACCTCTTGCCCAATGCCAGGGGGCTCAGGCTTTGCCCCATTGTACCTAGGTACAATGGGGCAAAGGGGGACAGGGACCCTGGCAGGGCATAGGGGCAAGGTGGGCAGGCTCTGCCCTGCCCTCTGGGGGGGGCATTCCAGGCTCCCCCTGTGCCCTCCCCCCCCGGCAGGGAGGGCATTGGTGTAGCCCTGGGGAAACCCTAAGTCAACTTAGGCTACCCCATGGCTACACTGGCTTAAGTCGACTCTAGGGAGTCAACTTAAGCCTTAGGTCTACTAGAAAGGACGTTTAATAAAGTCGACTTAATTTTCACTAAGTTGACTTTATTTTCCTTAAGTCGACTTAAGCAAGCTGCTTAAGTCGACTTAAAGAAACTGTAGTGTAGACGCAGGGTAAATTAAGTCGACTTAAGCAAGCTTAAATCGACTTGATTTACCAGTGTAGACGCACCCTGAGTGTCCTTGGCTCCCACAGATTTCAGTGGAAGTTGAAGACACTCAGCATCTTGCAGAAGCCAGCCCTTGAAAAGTTCAAAAAAACACATCTGATTGGGATAAAATATAACAGGCTGCAGCCACCTTCTCACTAATTTTTACAGACACGAGCATGCTTTGGTCCCTCTTGCTTTGAGCCAAAGTCATCTGGACAGATGGAGCATGATGTGGAAGGGCATACGGTCTTCACAATTTGTCTCCCCTTATTAAAAAATGAAGGTGACCAAAGGCCACATTATAAAACATTGTGGACTGCATAGTTAGCGAAAAGTGCACCTATGATTCCATAAGTCTTTGGAATAAAGAGTAAGTGGATTTGATGCTGTCAGAATAGAATGGCTCCCCTCTTCCTGAATTACTTCAAAGATGGGAGATTGTCCGTCCATTTTCCACAGCCAAGAAAGTGATTTTAGAAGCCCAGGAGCTGTGAGATTCCAGGCCTCGTTTTCTATCTAAACTAATGTACCGATCCCCCTTAGATCTAAGCACAAATCACAATCCTGTAGAAGGCCTTCTAAGAAAACGTATCTCTAGATTAGTGATGGTATGTGCTAACTTTTTCCATTTGCCCTTTGTATTTCCTAGGGACGTTTATGATTTCCTCTTGGGCAAGACCTGAGGAGGAGACTTTGGCAGGGGTGAAGAATATTTCCTTCTTGAAACAAGTGACCATTACAGGAAGTGGCAAGTCGATCAGACTTCCCCAGTGGTGACGCTTCTGGCCTTTCCTTCACTCAGCTCAGCTAGACAAGTTAGACCATCTCTATTCTGATCTCGTTGCACTTTTAGACAATACACTTACACTTCAGTATGTTCCATGGCATGAGAAAAATGCTTTTCTTACAACACAGTTCTGCTTCCGGTCCACTCTCCCTTAGTCTGCCCAGTGATCTTCTTCAGACATCAGGAAGAACTGGCTCATGTTCATCCATAGATGTATATAGTTCAACAGACCTACCCATTTTCCATGTGGATAAGGGTGTCTCAGCATTGATCAAGGCTATACGAGAATTAATATATAATTTTTTGATCTGGAATAATAATAAAATGAGGATGATGGGGTTATATGGTTTGTGTAACATAGGCAGACCACCACTTGATGATCATACTATATAATGAAGTTAATAGTTCCTCTTCTGAGGACACCAAGTCAAGATTTTCTAAGTCTTCTAGGCTAAATTTTCAGAAATGGAGATTTGATCCAAGAGGCCTAATTCATTGCTATGCAGTGACTGGGGCGGGGCACCATGGACATGCCAACTGGACCCTCCTCCGATGAGTTGTCCCACTGCTGTCCCAGACCAGGCTTGGGCACCATGCAGACTCCTGCTCAGGCCTGCCAATGGCCAAAAGCTCCCATTCCAGGGGGAGGCAAGCCTCTGCCACACTTTCCACCTATCACTCCCGCTCCCCACCACACACGCCAGCCCTACAACACAGGGAGGGTGAGTGGGGGAGAACAGGAAAGAGGCTGCTGCTTTCACCAAGGAGGGTGCAAATATAAAGTACTTGGCCTCAGGTATGTCACTTTGCTGTGCCCAACCTCCACGACGCGCAAGGTGTTGGGAGCTTTTTATCCAGTCCTGGCCCAGATTGTTTTTAGCCCCTAGAGCAGCGGTTCTCAACCACTGTGTCAGGACACAAAGAGATGCTGCGAAGAACCAGGAGGTGTGTCATGGAAAATTGACAGCTCAGCTTCGAGCCCGTTTGGGGCTCCTGCCACCCACTGCTCTCTGCTGCCCTCGAGAGCCCACTCGCAGCAGGCAGGGCCAGATGAGTAAAGGGACTTAGGGGCTGCAACCTGCCTGTCCCACAAAAATAAACCTGGTCCCATCAATGCGGACCACCAGGGCACCAGCCAGCGCTGGCTTGACTCTGCCCTCACCCAGGTCCCAGAGTGTGGCATCCTCCAGAGCGCCACAGCCTCCCATGTGCTTCCAGCACAAGCGCCACTCCCACCGGCAGATTGCAGTGTGTCACACAAGGGATCATCATCTGTCTGGTGGGTCGCAACAGAAAAAAGGTTGAGAACCACTGCCCCGGAGCAGGGGTCACCAACCCCTGGCACACGTTCCAAAGCTGGCACGTGCACCTATTTGTAGCGGCACGCAGCGCTCCCGGCCATGTAGCACTGCAGCTTTGCCCCCTGGTGGCTCTGCCCCCAGCAGGGCCTGTGGGGTTCAAGAGCTGCATGTGCACCATGGCTCCTGTCCCCTGCTGGTCCCACTCTCCAGCTGAGGGTGGGGCTAGCAAGGAAATGGAGCCGTAGCACATGCACGTGACTCCTAGCCCCACCCACAGCACCTGCTGAGGGTTGAGGAGGCGGGGCTGGGGGCCAGCAAAGATTGGCGATCCCTGCCCTAGAGCAACTTAAGGCAACCAGCTACTAATGGCTCTTTTCTCCCAGTCACACCCTCTGCACTCGAATGACTTTTCTCTTGCTTTGTAATTGCTACTTACATCACTTTTGAGAGACATAATTTACATATTTCCTCAGACCTACATGACTGCCTCAGTCTTGACCATGTCACACGCTCCGAGGGCTGCCACTGAAGCAGCTCTGTGTAGACCGTAGCATGAATCTTCTTCTTCCTCAAAACATAGCATGTCTGGAACCTTCTGCTGTGTGATTATATTGCCTATTTCCTTCACATCAGTCAAACAAACAAAGATATTCAAAACAGGGCCTTTGGCCCCAGAAATCTACATTGTGTCTGCATCCAAACATGATCATCCCTAGCTGGTTAGACACTCCTTTTTAAAGCTGCCCCTATGCACAACTTAAATCCTCAGCAGAAGAAGCTACACCTGAGTTCCGCTCAGCAAAGGATAAATGAGCTTACAAGAAGAACCTATGCAATTTAATACTAGAGGCCGCAATCTCTGTTGTACCCAGGAAAATTACTCAGAAAAATATTTCCATACATATTTAAAGTCCATGGGACCCACTGCCAGTAACAGGAAAACTCCTTCATCTTGTCTCACAAGTCGAGTCACAATAGGCTGGATCAGAAATAAGATCCGATTGTCTGTTGCAACGTATGGAAGTCATACTGACACATCAAGGTAAATGAGATCTGGAGAGCAGTAAATTATGTAAAGAATCAAAGAATGGCCATGTTTGGCTGATCTTCTGCCAGAGATTCCATCCACATGATAGGAGAGAGCCAGCCTGTTGTTATTAATTTGATTACAAGAAAGAGACCATTGCTCCAAAGCTCTGTGTCATCTTCATCATTTTAAGGCTGATACTAATAACTGTTGCGCTAAAGAGGAGTGCCTCAAAGTTCACATCAATAAACATGTATGTCCATCCTACAGTGAACTAGTATTGTTGGGTTGGTATGGTCTATTGTGAACTACTTAGGTGGGGCAGTAACTGAAAAAGCTTCTATGTCTAGCAAATTACTGTTTAGGAAAAGTCTGTTATCCAGACAGAATGCTGCTGGGCTATGAATCTATGGACTGGCCTACACCCAATTTCTGTACAGCTGTAAGTGTATCACGTCAGAAGCAGATATACTTAAACCGGTGTATCCTTCTAGCATGGATGAGTTGTAAAGGTGCTTACATCACCATAGCTCATCCCCTATATTTCTTGACTAGATGAACATTCTTCCCCATCCCACCCATGCTGAAAAATGTGTGAGCTTTCTCATACAAGAGGTGATAAAGAGAGGGCAAATTGGCTTTCTTTGTGTACCATGTAGGCTGCTGAATCAAAATAAAGACCCGGAAGCCCTGATTTAAGACCTTTGGTGCACAGTGGCAGGTTGTGCTTAAAACAATCCTTTATGCAAAGGATACCAGTGAAACACCCCAGGACAAAATTCTTCTCCAAGTTACAGTGAAGAAAATCTGGAAAAACTCCACCAACTCCAATGGACCACACAGATTTTCATCCGACTCAGAGCAGAACTGGACCCTCCAGTCACATGTTAAAGCATCAGCCTTCTGTATGGAATCCTAGATTCTTATATAACTTTGAAGTACAAAATTACCTTCATCACCGCAGGGCTTTGGTTGACCTTCCACTGACACCATGCACTTTCCATAACTGTTTTTGCGGTTGTTTAGGATGATATTTGAACTATGAACAGGAAGCAATTGTTTTCACTTTTCACCAAAAGACTTTCCATCTGCAATAAAACTGAAAACAATACCACAGCTCACAGCAAATAAACTCTTGGGACCACATCACTCTTTCAACAAGGGTCCCCAACCACGAAGGTCAGCCCTGCCATAAACTGATATAACTTCAATAAACTCTACGTATCTTACCCCATATTTATGTCATGTCTGCATTTGCCAATCAAAGAGGCTTTTTCAGGAAACCAGGAAAGCAAAAGCCAGGGGGAGGAAGAGTAAATAGAGTAGCTGATAAAAGTGCAGATTTAGATATAAATTTGCAACTCCAGTCAAAATGCACCTAAAAGTTTTAAGGGCCCGATCTGAAGTCAATTGAAGTTAATGAAAAGACCCCTGCTGATCTCACTGGGTTTTGGATCAAGCTGTAAAGACGATAGAAAGGGAAATCTCAAAACTTCTGAAAATAGGTTCTAATTGCATGTCCAAGCCTATAGGGAATTGTTGAAATTAAGAAAGACATTAACTACTTTTCCCTCAATAATGATGATGAAAAAAAAACCTTATACACTTTTTATGTGTTGTTTAAGAATCTTATTCCTCTAACTAATTTGAATTTGGGTCTTCAGTTACTTAGCAGTACAGAGGAATAATCATCTTAATTTTTGCCTAATGCACACAATATTGAAACCTTAGAGGGACCTGATAGTTTAAATATAGACATGTTGTTACAACTTGGACAGAGAACATAGGTAAAAATAGGCCCTTTGCCTTTAGACCCTGTCTATAAATCAGGCTAGTAAGAAATTAAAAATAAGATCATGGATCACGTTCTATCCCCTTTTTCCACCTACAATCTTTCATGAAATCAGTGGTGCCACGAAAGGACAATTGAAAGCAGCATTTGGGGCTCTCTGGCCAGGACCTACAGCAGTTCATGCAATTTCTCTTTGAAAATTGTATGACTAGTTTAGCTCCATCTAGTGACGCCAACAATTGGTGAGTGTTGCCAAAAAAATAGCTCGCTCTCTTTCACCGCTCTACACCTTGAAAGGTATTCAATTCAACTGTGTCAGTTTCTGTACCAATTGTGCTGAAATATTACCCTCTGTTGTTAATTCCTGCAGGACTACCATATAGGGACCTTATTTGTCTGTGGGCCAATGGCTAACAAGTGTTAATCTGAAAGCATGGGCACTGAACTTTTATTATGGTTATCTGAGCCTTCGTGCCATGCAACTGAAGTATGGATGAAAACACCTGCCCTAGGAAGAGAAAGGGAACTGACTAGTGCCCCAGACAGCCACCAAATGAAGCGCAGAAATGACTGACACATGGGAAAGCAGCCATGCTGTTATTTTGCTGGTAAAACAGTTTGTTGTCCTGAATTTGATCAGAGCTGTTCCATTCCAATATAGAGCCAATGAGCTCTGAATGACTATGTCTACACTAGAAAAAGTTAGGTCTACTTTGTTAAGTCGACTTAATAAGGTCAACTTTAAATTGACTTAAAGTCGACCTTATTAAGTCGACTTAACAAAGTGGTTTCCATGGACGTGGACTTAGTCCACTTTGTTAAGTCAACCTAACTGCCCTTAGGTCAACTTAATAAAGTGGACTTAAGCGTCCACACTGTGCTTATGTCGACCTACGGAGGGTTAGGTCGACCTAACTGGCAGGTCTTACTAAATCGACCTAAGCTTTCATTAGGTCGACTTATTTTCTTAAGTCGACCTAATGAAAGCGTGGTATGGACAGGGACTACCGGTAAATTAGGTCGACTTAAGCCTCCTTAAGTTGACCTAACTTGCAAGCGTAGACATAGCCAATGATTCTTTCTATCCTGACAGACTGGGGAATTGTTTTAAAGTACTCTGCCAGGTGTCTCGCTTACAACCTCAAAAACCCTCCAAAACATGGTGGCAGGGCCTAGAAGTTCCTGCTGCACAAATACCAGAGGATCCATTCTAGGTCAGCTGACTGGTTTTAACTATACGCTGGGTACAGACTTGATTCATGTGCTTAACTTTAAACATGTTCCTAAGTCCCCTCGCCCTCAGTGGTGTGTTTAAGTGCTTCCTTGACCTGGGACTGATACGATAATTTAAACCAGATATCCAAAGCTGCTTTGCTTGGTTTATAGGAAAAACTTTCAGTAAGCAAAAGATATCTGCTCCCGACACCACTTAGACTGCAGAATGGCTGCTCCTGTTTGAACATTAAGAGTTGTACTGCTCTGTTCAATCTACAGACATGCAGGTATTTAATTTGCTGTTACCCTTGAATTTTATCATCGAGCAGCTAGTTCAGACAGAACAAAGTCAGTTGGTTCCAGTCTAACCCTTATGGGGGAGGAGGTAGCTGATTATTTGCACTGCTAAATAAGGCCAATCTCTCTATCAGTATTGGTTCTCCTCCCTTGCTCGACTGGTTGGAGGAGGGAGGAGGGTAAAAAAACCCAACCTCTCTCCACCTCACATCTGCCTCACATGAGACTCAAAGGTTAAAAATGAACTCAAGCCAATGAGATGGAAATGGAGAACAAACATGCAGAATCGGCCCTGAGATTTACTGCTCAGATAGGATTATTTTCCATAGAATTTGGCTAAGAATTCCTGGCAAGGTAATGAAAGGCAGATCTCCATCTCATTTGAAAGAAATGGGGATTTTCACTTCTTTCTCCAAATGGATGGCTGAGGGACAGCGGGAACATATGCAACAATTTCTGCGGGTAGATACGAATCTCGTATTTAGCAATAAGTTTGTTGCTATCCGTTGGCTTTAAACAAATTTGGGCCTGATTCAAAGCCCATGAAAATCAGAGGAAAGACTCCTTGACTTCAAGGACTGATCCAAAACCCACTGAAGCAGCAGGCATTCCAACTACTACAGAAGATGTTTTATTTTTATTATGGAATTTGGAAAAGGCTTTGGAAGCATCGGGAACAAAAGGGCTGTCCACTCAGTTGAATTGATCTGAAATCATGTGACATTTGGCATTATTTATAAACAAAGATCTCTATGAATTTCAGGTTTGGAAAAGCAAACAAAATTTGGAGGTATTACAATATGGATCACTTGCATAATCGGAGTTCTCTAACATGACTGTGAGATATTTATAAATAGCTATTTTTCTAGTTAGAATAGTCTTTTAGGCCAAGATGCACAAAGGTATTTAGGTTTCTAGCTTCCATTGACTTCAAAAGACCTGGGATTTACTTGGTCCCCAATTATGCAAAGTTGAACACGTTTGTGAGCATTTAAGCACATGAGGGAGTTCAATGAGAGTATTCCAATGCTGAAAATAAAAAAAAAAATAAAAACTCCAGCTTATTCAGTAAATACTTTGTTGTTTATAAGGCTACCCGAGGCTGACACAATAATAGGTACAGTAACAGAGATAGATGCCATTTGATTCAACTGCCACTGGTCTCAGCATGCCAAGAGATGCCAGTTCCCAAAGTTCTGTTCCATTCCATAATTATATCCAAAGAGATCAAATATAATAAAACACCAAGACAGCAATAAAGATGGACATTTACAGAGTCGGATTTTCAAGAGGTCAAGTACCTGAATAAGGGCCAGGTTTTTCCAGTGTTCTGTACCCTGCAGTTCCCAATATGAGTTATGACCAGATTTTCCAGAGGAGAAAAAGCCACTCAACATGCTGAACTGTTTAAAAAATCTGGCTCACCACCACTGGTGCCGAACTCTTCTGAAATCCTGGCCATAAAGAAGAAGGGAGATAACCAGTCCAAACCAGTGAAGGAATTCCATGTATGTTAATTCTCCAACCATGCAATATGCATTGTACTGGAAAACCTCTGCACCCATGGCAACACCACCTACACTGAAACAAAGGGAGCTTTGTATGGTTGTGTATCTGCCCAGGTAGAACTCACAGTAAGATAAGCATCCAAGTGTAGAGGAAACTAACCATAATATCAGCCCTGTGTCAACTCCTATTATAGAACATATTAGTGACATGGAATCTGGAATAATTCTCAGTGAAACTTCCTTTAGTTACATAGGCACCAGCCCTGGAATGGAGGTGGTTGCAAACAGCATGCAGACAACCCTCTCCGTTCAAAAATCTCAGCCAAATACCATGGAGTGAGACTCCCCAAAGAATTAACTAGTTTGAGAAATTAAGACAGAGAGTAAAGTCCTTAACTGCTTGCCACAGCTTTCCCAAAGAAGCCCTATCGGGGGGGAGGATAGAAGCCACACACCAATACACACATTTTCTTCCAAGATTAAAAACTTGCTCATGTGTTCAGAAAAAATTCTGAATAACAGCTCCACCTAGTGCTATAAACACAAACAAAAGATGATACTGCAGTACCCAAACATTAATCATCGAGGTGGGTTTTCCAAAAGAACTCAAGAGCTGGCCCACCTCTGCTAATGAAGCCAATAGGAGGTTGGTAAAAATCCCCTGGAGGATGAATTAGGCCAACACGGAACACCGCTGAAAATCTCACCACTAATGTACGTAATCTGAACAGCCATTTATTGAGAAGAGGACTGGCGAGCTATTTGAACTGTATGGAAAGATTTATACAATAATCTAATGTGGCAGGTTTATTTTTAGCAGGACAATATCGTTGACAATGTTAATCCTTTTCTCTGTTCATGTTTATGAAAACAAAGCGGCAGAGTTTCTTGTATTTCTGTGTAGGATTGATTTAGCATAAGAAAGGAAAGAACTTTCCTGTATCACATTCCTTATAAGAAACCCAATCATTAATAATTGCTTCTGGGGCAGGGGCATAGTCAGCCCCCATTTTCTGGCCAGGCACCTGACTTTCCAGAGTGGTTCTGACCAGTCCTGTTTTGGAACCTTCCTGATAACGCACCAGTTGCTAGCAACTGGAGCATTGGGAGGAGAAGGGATGGAGGCAGGTAGCCTAGCCCCTGCCATGCAAAGGCTGCATTTGCTGTCTAGGGCCGAAACTGCATAAGAGAAGCAGCCCACCCCTGCCTGTCTGCCCACAGCGCTGCCACTCACGATTGTGGCCACCAGCTTCAGGCTGGTCCACAGTCACAGCAGCAGGATTGCACCATTGCCGGGCACTGAGACAGGTGGGAGTGGGCAGGCCTGCTGGCCAACTGGGTGGGCCTGTACCCCTCCAGGCCCACCCGTAGCTACGACTCTGTTCAGGGGCTTGTTGGTACTTTATTAGGCTGATTTTCCAAGACACTGGGCCCCCATGATTCTCATTCAATCAGAGATTCAGCTGCACTCAATTTTGAAATTTTTGCTTTAAGATGAGATTTTCAATGTTACCTAGGAGATTCCAAGCTCCTAAGTCAAGATGCTCAGTGAATCAGGTCTCCAAATATAGATCACTGAAAATCTCAGTCATATAGGGTATGTCTACACTCCAAAGAAATAATCCATGGCACCGAGTCTCAGCGCTTGGGTCAATTGCTGGGCTTTTGTGGGACTCAGGCTGTAGGGCTAAAAACTGCAGTGTAGATGTTCCCACTCAGGCTGGAGCCCCAGGATCTGAGATTCTCCTCACTTGCCAGGTTCCAAAGTCCCAGCTCCAGTCCAGCCGAAACATCCAGACTGCAATTTTTAACTCTGCAGCTGATGCCAAGTTACCTGGGGTCTGAGACAGTACTGCAGGGTTTTCTTTGCAGTGTAGACATACCCATAGTTTCGAGGAAAAAAATGGCGTGGTGGGCATATAAAAACATCAATGTTGCATATTTGATTGTATCCCTCTTCCCTCCCACCCATGGCATGTCACTTGTAATGTGTCTGTGAGGCTCTCTGATTGAAGCTTCCAGTTGGAGTTGCCATAACACAACTATTAAACATTATTAACTATTTGTATTACAGTCACACCTACAGGTCCCAACCAAGTTTGAAGTCTCATTGGGCTAAGCACTGTGGAAATACAGAGTAAGCGACAGTTCCTGAATAGACAAGACAAAGAAATGGTGGGCAGGAAAAGAGGCATGGAGCTAAATGACTTATACAGGGTCAAACAGATGATCTAGGTCTTGTGATTTCTAGGTCAAGTAGGGTTCAATATTGTAGAATAATCACTTCCTTAGCAGTTGATCTAAAGGGGCTCCCTTCACTGAGCAGAACTAACTTTGAGCTTCATAAATCAGGGCATAAAGAGACAGACCAGATAAAAGACAAAGCAGTGAAGATCTCACATGCTTGTGACTTCTGCCTTTGACCTTCTTCGGTTTATCAGCACTCAGAGATCTGGCATGTTAATCCGCTCTGCTAGCTTTTAATTATATGGCCCTCGTCAAACACTGCTGCATTTCAAAGAGCGCCACGGAACCTTTCGCTGCCCAGCTTATTTGGGAGAGGGAAAAAGCTCACTTTGGGGGAGCCCCACTCTGACACGCCGAGTCTGATTTATGTGGAAATTCCACATCAAAGAGTTTGTGACCCTGCCACATTCTCCATCAACTGCTCTTTGCCATGTGGGCTGGAATGTAAAAGAACCAGTGCAGGTATTCCATCATCAGACTGCCATGAGGCACCCGGGGCGATTACGGTTCTGTCCACCAGGGAACGACACATGGAATCCCAGGACTGGGCTGGCACTTGGTAACGGAGGAGCCGGCTGAATTACAACACTGTCCCGGTGACTGGAAGAAGAGGGGAATCGTTTGGAATGTGCAACAGAAAGCTCAGCCACGCAGAAAGGAAAGAATGGCATTTTCTGTACAAGCCTCACTCATCAATTGACAAGTCAAAAAGGAGGCATAAAGCAAATGCTTTCTGGCATCCCCGTCTCTGAACCAAACCCCCTTCAGTCCATACAGAATAACAGCTTCCTCTGCTGCTACACTGCCGGCCCCTCCTTGAATTGTCCCACTGTTTACATGCAGTTCAAGATGTTCAGGGACTCAGCCCCAGCTCTCTATTTATCTAGATAGGCACCTACCTACCCCACCCGCATCTCCATTGTATCTCAGCACCTCACAATACTTGATGGCTTTATCTCCACACCACACCAGCACTGTGAGGGGAGGAAGCACTGTTACCTCCATTTTTTGGAAGAACTGAAGCACAGCGACACACCACTGCTGGCCCAAGGTCATGTAGGGAGTTTGTAGGGGAAGCAGGGAACAGAATCCAGCTCTTCAACCCAAACTAACACCCCAACCGCTAGGCCATCACCCCAGAAGGAGAGTGCCCCAGAGGCCCTGGAGTGGGGAGTTCCTTATGTTGTAAGCTGCATGGAACAGGGTTAGTGGGTCTGGCTCTCCGCTCACTTACATTAGCTGTACATCCATACAATACTGGGACTACTTCAGACAGGCCAGCAGGTGAGCGGAGAACCAGGCCCAGCGTTTTCCTCTGGGTGAGGGGTGGGGCTGAACACTCCGATGTACGTGCAAGTGAGAGTTGACCTTCAGAGAGATACCTGCAAGGAGTCAGAAAGCCACCAAAACGGCACCTGTGCTCTCTCGAGTCACGGAGCTGTCTGTGTGCTCACTAAAGCACAAGTGCCAGCCCCTCACCTGGTGTAAGTCACCAGAGTGCCTGTGATGTCACAGCTAGGGGCATACACAGGACGTTTTGGAGCGGCATAGCCCCCACCAGCCAATGGAGCTGATTCTTCCCCCCTCCCTCTATAGTTCTGGGGCCAATGGAGCTGTCATCACCTGCCTTCCCCTGGCCCCAGATCTGGAGGTGTACTGTACCCCCACTGATTAGGGGGGCCATGCCCCAGCTTGCCCGCCCTTGTGCATGCCCCTGCGACACCAGTTTAGACAAAGAGAGGATCTAGCTCAATACAATAGAGTCTCATATAGACACAGTCTCATGCTATTCTTAGCAACAGCCTGCTCAAGCTGTAGGTACTTCAAACCAGCAGAACCATGTTGCAGGGCAGGAGGGTCAGTTTCCCAGTCAGGGCATTGTCTGAAGGTTGAGATTTATAGATGTTTCAGCAAAATGCAACACCCACGTGACTCCTGGCCATGGTGCTATGTGGAAGCAGAGCAGTACGCACTGGCTCTGTTTGGGGGCAGCCCTAGTAAACAAAACTAGCACATCAGACCTCAGTGCACAGTCAGCAAAATGTGACCAATGTGCAATCAGTTACTGGGCCTCACCACATGCCTCTGGCACATATCAAGCAGAGAGAGTGACTTCTTGACCTCCGTCACATACACACACAGCAACGGGAACATTTTATTGCACTCCAGTGCTTCTCAGAGTTTCAAAATCCTAAGCATGGTGAAGCAAACAAGAACGTGTGGCAGGCAGTGTCATTCATCACTGGCAATTCTGGGTCAGTGAATCACCTGCTTCTATTGCTGGCAGTGTCATTGATTCACCCTGTGCCCTGAGGGAAGTCACTCACTCATCCTCATTTACCCATCTGTAAAATGGACACCCCACAGTACCTCACAAGAGGGATGAGAAGCTCTACTAATCCACGCTTGCAAGCACATTAAGACTTTTTAATGTAGGAGCTCTCTAGAGCTCAACCACTGTGTTGTGACACAAACGTGTGTTGTGACACAGCAGTTGAATGTGTCTCCGGAATTTCAACCACCACTGAATTTCCTCTCCAAACCACCAACAGAAACCGCCATGGGGTTCATGAGCCATGGCGATAGTGCTGGCCCTTTGACAGCTGCCTCCGAAACACCTCTCGGCTGCTGCTTTTTGTGTGGCTGCTCTTTCAACCAGCTGCCACCGAAAGCTCCCATGGCTGGCTGGGTTTGGTAGGGATGGGGGGGGGGGTTTGAAGGCTGCTGCCACCAAAACTACCTGCAGAGGCTGATTTTTTTCGGCGGCGGGGCTGCTTGAATTTCAGCTGCCACCAAAACTGCTGGCAGCGGAGGGAACATCAGTGGCAGGGGGAGCCTCGGCAGTGGCAGTCTCTGAACCAGACGGGTGTCCCTGCGTTGCGCCTGGGTGGGGGCCCTCCGAACCGTGTCATGGCAGTGGAAGAGTTGAGAAGCCCTGCTCCAGAGAGCGCCGAAGCATTATTACTTATAACTCCGTTACAAGATTTGCCCTGAATCTTCACCAGCAGTTCTCAATATCGTATGTGCAATTCTGCAAACCAAAGTTAAATGTAAATACGGCCATTGGCACCCCAAGTTACCCCCATCTTCTTCTTCTGATTAACAGCTGTTGTAATGCTCCTCTCGCTCTTCTCATTGCTAAATGGCCAGTAGCCTTCACTTCTTGGATGGCACGTGCCACATCTTGGACTTCCTCGACATTATAGAATTAGATCAACAGAAACCGCCTCGCATCAACCTAGGGGTGTGTGTCTACACTTGCATTGGTCTCTCCCAGCTGTAAGCTCCCTGTTACACGGATGCAGTAACACCACCTTTCCAAATGGCGTTGAGCCATGATCAGCATCCTGAGGTCGATGCCATGTGAACGTAGACGCCGCATTACCTCTGTCGACCCTACCAGTCCTCCAGCCTCTGCTTGACACTGACTGCTCTAATCAAAGTTTCAAACTCCATTGCCCAGGCATCACTGAGACCGTATGTCCTTCTCTCCCACTTTCAAAACACTCTGCCCTTTTTAAAATGCCTTTTCCTGGTTGTCCACTTTGGCAAGCCTACTTCACGGTTCTCCATTATTGTACAACTGCCCAGCCAAATATGCCGATACAGCTTGCAGATGTGCATCTGCCTGGAATAGATAGGAGGTATTGGATCTCTTGGCCCTGTGGGGAGAAGAGGCTATGCGGGCACAGAGGCAGACCAGCCATAGAAATGTGGACATCTACAAGCAAATTGCACAAGCAAAGAGATATGAGAGGGATCAACAGCAATGCCGGGGGCAAATAGAACTGCAGCAGGCACATCAGAAGATCAGGGAGACCAACAATCCATTCCATGCTAAACACAGAGCTGCCGCTTTTCCAAAGAGCTGCATGCCATACTTGGCAGAGACCCCACCAGCACGCGACAGTCTCATGGATACCTCTGAGGAGTCTGACGCTCAGATCCCTACCATGAACAGGGAAGAGGAGAAGGAGGGGAATGTGAATAGACCGATCCAGTTGGATCATGAGCCAAGACCTATTCAAGACCTCACTGCAGGTCAGTCAAGCACAAGGAACCTGATGGAGAGGACTAAATTTCGAGTAAGAGTGTGAATGCATTTCCCATTGTGAGGCATAAATAGAATGATGGTGCCTGACCCAAAGATAGCAGGACACAGCTGTTGACCACCCATTACTTTACTCGTACTAGAAAAGCTACTTGTACAACAAAGAGGTACGGTCTTTTTAGTTTCCTGTAGCGTGCAGGGGTGAGAGGGGAAGGGGACAGGCAGAACAGCTTGTTTATGTGCACAGGGATGACCCTTGAATCCTCCCGAGAGATTTCAATGAAACTTTGACTTCTATTAAATGTTGCTGGGGGATTCGATTATTAGAAGTATAGATATTTGGGTTTGTGAAAACCAGGAGGGCTGCATGGTGAATCTAAATAGGCTTGCATGCTGTGCTCGGGAGGAGCTAGCCATCGTGGTACTGGTGACACAGCGAAAAGTAGGAGAGAGGTCCCAGAGACTACATTTAGGCTGCTAAATGGTCCCTTCTCCAAAATGCTTCCAGGTCCATGCACAGGGGATAAGCAGAAGCACAGGGTCTCAGTGCATTAATGCAACAATTCTGTTCAGAGGGAGGATTAAAGTTTAAAAGGAATTACGGGATCTTTGGGGAAAGGAGAATAGGGTAAACCTAACTAAAATGGAACCACATGGCTGGCATAGAAAATTAAAAATGTCATAGAAGAGTTTTTAAACTAAGGACTGGAAGAAGGCCAACCGGTGCGGAGGAGCACATGGTTTGGTCAGACATGTCCGTTAGGGAAGGATTTATTAAAGAGGATATTCTAGGTCTTAGTAAAGAAGAGAGGATAGAAGTTGATAAAGTCTTAGTAGAAACCTGAAAAAAAAAAACCAGTCAAACGGAAGACAAAAAAGTCTCCCATTTCATTACATCACATGAAGCCAGTCAATTAAACAATGACGAATATGATAAGTGTTAGTAAACCTGTACTAGAAGTCTAAATACTAAAATAGGTCAACCTGAAAAGCCTGGCATTACACGAGGATATTGATATACTACGCATCCCAGAAACTTGATGGAGCAATGATCAATGGACACATAAAACCAAAGCTACAAAGTATATAGGAAGGATGAAGTAGGTTACATTGGTTGGGGAGTGGCATTATAAACGAACGCACAGAGTCGAATATAATAAAAATCTTAAATGAATCCAACAGTACCACAGAATCTCTATGGTTACAAACTCCATGCTCGAATAATAAGAGAATAGCAGTAGTAATATATTACCGACCACTTGACCAGGATGATGGTGACTGTGAAATGCTCAGAGAGTTTAGAGGCTACAAACGAAGAAAACTCAATAACCATGGGGGATTTCAACTGTTTCCATATTGACTGGGAACATGTCACTTCAGAACAGGATGCAGAGATTAATGGTGTCCAGAAATTTTATGACTGCTTCTTGAAGCAGTTAGTCCTGGAACCCACAAGGGGAGAGGCAGTTGTTGATTTAACCTAAAGTGGCACACAGGAGGTGGTCCAAAATGTGAATATAGCTGAAACTCTTGCTTTATTGTGCCCATAATGTAATTAAATTTAACATCCTTTTTGGAGGGGAAATGCCAAAGACACTCACCATGGTAGCATTTAATTTCAAAAGAGGAACTATGCAAAAATGAGGAGACAAGTTAAACAGAAATAAAAAAAGGTACAGCCACAAGAGAGAAATGCCTGCAAACTGCATGGAAACTTTCTTTAAAATACCATAAGAAAGGCTCAAATCATATGTATACTGCCAATAAGAGGAAAAAAACTACCAATAAGGGGCCTAAACATACATCACCTTGACTAAATAATAGAGCCAAAAAGGCAGTTAGAGACAAAAAGACATCCTTTAAAAATTGAAAGTCAAATCTTACTAAGGAAAATACAGAGGAACATTTTACACATGATATGCTGTAGTTTACACATAATTAGGCAGACCAAAAAAGAATTTGAAGACAAAAGCAAACAGCAAAAAACATTTAAGTGCATGAGAAGCAGGAAGCCTGCCAAACAAACAGCGGGGCCACTGGATGAGCAAAGGGCCAAAGGAACACTCAAGAGATTAGGCCTTTGGGGAGAAACTAAATGAATTCTCTGCATTGGTCTTCACAGCAGAGGATGTGGGAGAGATTCTTTTTAGTTGACGAATCTGAGGACAGGCTGGATCACTAGATAAATTGCCCTGTTCTATTCACTCTCTCTGAAGCATCTGGCACTAACCACTGAAGGATCATAGTACATCCACACTGGAGCCTTAGGTCGACTTAAGGACGGTTAAGTCAACCTACAGGCCGCTGCGTCCACACTGGGCACTTATTAAGTCGACTTAATAACACCATCTCTTAAGGTCCACCTAAGGCTTAAGTCGACCGTATGAAGTCGATTTAAGCCAGTGTAGATGGGAGATACCCTTAAGTCAACCTAATTGGCCTCCAGGCCCCCTCACAGAGTTCCTGGCCACTCCTCCATTGACCTAGCACCTGCCAGTGTGGACACAGGGCTGTGGACTCTCTAAGTCAACTTAACAAGGTCAACGTTAAGTCGACTTAAAGACGACCTTGGTTAAGTCAACTTAACAGAGCCTCCAGTGCAGACGTGCATAAGTACTGGGCTAGAGGGACCCTTAGTCTGACCCACTACCATCATTTTTATGCTCCAGCTTTCTGAAAGCATCACTTTCAGCAGCACAGCAAGTGTTCTCAGTCACAACAAACATGACAATATTGGTACCACATTAAGCACTTAACAGGCTCTAGGCCCCTTTCCCAAAAGTCGAAAATGCAGTCAGGTCAGAAGATGAACTAGACTGGAAGCTGGTGCAGAACTGGGCAGGAGGTTCGTTATGGGAGGCATCTTGTAGCTAGTACATCAGAAGAGCTTTTGGATCTGTACTGGCTACCCACATTGCACTGCCTAGAATTGAAGGTGCTAGATAACTACAATGTGTTTTAAGATGAAAATGGGCATGAAACCAGCTGTTATTTCAGTTTGGCTGCCAAAAGTAACCAGCTACCAATTAGGCCCAAGGCCAAATATCCCCTCCTGCTTCATCTTCCTTACTCCCTATTCTCAAATCTGTTTCTTCCTTTCCTTTATGCCACCATTCCATAGCCTATTGAGTGTTTACACTGTCTGCTAGCCTTTGCCCTGGTTTGTGATTCCTGTAGATAATTGTCTCATAACCCTGTTTCCTTTGCACAGAGCCACATTCTTAAAAAGATGCTACAGAAAATGAATACACTGGGAAAAAACATAAGAGGAAAAAAAGCACTGAAGGCTTGTCTATGCTGACCCACAGTTCAGACTAAGGGGGTATGAACAGCAATGCACACCCCAGTTCTCAGCTTGTCTGGCCATGGTCTCCAAACATCCAACTGTTGTCAAGTAGGTGTCACAACAAAGGAGGGTCGTAAGAGGAAGAGTATTTGAATATGTATACAGACTTAGGGGTGTGCGTCTGTAGAAATGAGTGTGTAAAGATGGGCATGCTTGGTTAGTGCTTCCTTATAATGGCTATAGACTTAGGGCTTATCTACACTGACACACAGTTCATACGACAGGGATTTGAACAACAGAGGACATACCTGCCCTTAGTGCCCCTTGCTGTTCAAACCCACATAGTCTCAACCGCGTGGGTCAGTGTAGATAAGCCCAAAGTCTATAGCCACTATAAGGAAGCAATAACTAAGCATGTCTGTCTTTACATACTCATTTCTAGTGTAGCAAGCCCCAGTGCCTGGATTCATATTCAAATACTCCCCATATGACTCTCTTTTGCTGAAATGCCTCCAACGAGCTTGACAACAGTTGTCTGATGGGTCTACTGAGACCCTGGCCTGTCTTGGTCTCATTGTTTCCTTTACTCCCTGTTTGTCTATACCCATCTCTCATCTACTCAGATTGTAGATCCTTAGGCCAATAGCTGTCTTTCTGTTCTGGTTGTACTGCTTTGAGTCTCAGTCACGGGCTAGACACTGCACAAATAATAAATAAATGCCCCAGGGAATACTAAGGCGCAGCTAATCCGTAGGCCTCAAAGTTCTTTACAAAGGTTAGTGTCATTGTCCCCATTTTACACCGAGGGAAAAGCAGACAGAAGGGAAGTGACCTGCCCATGATCACCCAGAAGTAGAGTCAGGACTAGACCCAGGTCTCCTGTGGCCTAGGCCAGAAGTCTCTGTCTATGCGTACATAACCCTCTTCTGTCCCTCCGTGTGCAACCAATCAAAATGACATCCCAAACAAGCTCAAATGGGGCAACGTGTATACGAAAATACTGGAGGCAGTTGTTCAACGCAGTGGCTCAGATTGTATCCCAGTATCAGATCAGCTGTGACCCAGCTCTTTTGTTTCCTATTTCCTAGTCCAGTTTTTAATAACGCACCCATCCCTGCAGTGCGGGAATGCTTCTTAAAGTAGGCATGACTGCTGACGCCGGGAACTGAGTCTGGGTGACTTCTGCCTAGCATCAGGCGAGCACCTGGCTACTTTTACTACACCAAGCTTCCGATCTTTGGAGTCTCGGTATTGCATAGCCTTCATCCAGCTGGGCACAACCAGTTGATGGACACTGCCTTAACTTGCTTCTTTCCCACACTAAGACATTCTACACTACACCAAAGCCATGCAGATCTCTTTGTGATGGCCATAACACTTGATGAAGAGTCATTTTTCTCTTGCTGCCATAGCAACATTACTTTATAACGTTTGCCTGCTTAGGAATTTTCCGTGGAAGAAAAGGTCAAGTGATTGTCAATAAGGAACGTTATAAACAAGTACCAGAGAACCAGACAGACTAAATTAGTCCAAACAAAAAGCTACATTCGTATAATTCAAGGACCAGGTTGTGATCATGTTGGTAAATGAGAAAATGCAGGCCTGGAAATGAATGAACCAAAATTGGTGTGTTGGAGATTAGGCCTAATTGGTGGACAAAATACTGAGAAAAATGAGGACTCCACTCACACCTGTCTTTTTGGATCCCTAAAGAAAAAGACTGAGACGAATAGATGAAGGCTACTGGAGTGTGCTTCACCATCCTCCTGGCTGCGACACCCACCATTTCCTGGGGCCCTAACTGTGAGCAATTTCTTGACCTGATCAGGCAAGACAGAGTGATCCAGAGGTTAGTGCAGTGTTACCAACTCTCATGATTTTGTCATGAATCTCATGAGAATTGTTGTTTTCTATAAAGCCCCAACTCCTGGAATCAAGTGAATGATGATTTCAGACTTTATTCTTAAAGAAAAAGTATGTTTCTGGCCCTCACGGCTGTGGAGAAAGCTTCAAATATCACACCAGGGCACCCTCTACCAGCGCCCGATGAATCCCAAAACACCAGCTGGGATGAAATGGGTTCAGACTTTCACAGTAGCAGGAGAAACAGAGGTTTGAGCTCCTCTCAGCTAGCTTCTTCTCTTGTCCTGAAAGGACAGTTACCACCCACCATTTTTGATTCTATCGAAGAGACTGTCAGACATGCAGGTTTTTCCTTCTAAGACTCCCTGCAGATAAAGGGAAAGGGAACAAAAAATGTTATTAAAATGAAAACCTCAATTAATATTTTATATTTCAAGTGCTTCACTGTTTGTTCTCTTCTGTATCTTTAATGAAGGGATTTGTAAATGGTACAGAGCAGCTGAGGTTTCTGTATACTAAACCTCAGGCCTTATTTAACACTGTTTAAGATTGGATAGTGAGTGTGTTTTGAATTTTGGCTCATATATTCCATCTAACGTAATACAAACACTTCTTTGCCACTGTGTCCCTTCTGATTAGCTCCTCCACAGAAGGGCCAGTCCTTTTGAGATCCACCCAATCCTAAAAAGGGCCAGAGATTCAGTTCAGATAGGCAGGCACAAACCAGGATGCTTAGCCAAGCACTTTGAGCCCCTTCAGACTTCAGTCTGCAAAGTTGAGTAATTCTTATGGTATTTGCTCATTTGCATTTCCAGTCACAAGCAGAAACACAGACTTACACACATAAAAACAAAATAGGAAGGATATGTAATAAATGTTCTGATCTTTTGAAAAGTATGGTGCAGGTTCAACTTGAGTTTGGGGGGAAAGGGGATGGGGTTCTTATCTCAACCAAATCAGCTGTCCACTCTGAATCCACAGACACACAAAGATCAAATCAGTGATTGCTGAAGCCAATATCCAAGGGTGCGTCTACACTTAGAAATTAAGTCGACTTAAGCTTGCTTAAATCGACTTAATTTAATCTGCGTCCACACTACATTTTCCTTAAGTTGACTTAAGCAGCTGCTTAAGTCAACTTAAGGAAAATTAAAGTCGACTTTACTAAACCTAGTTTTAAGTCGACTTTGATGGCTAAGTCGACTTTAGAAAGTCAACTTAGCCAGTGTGGAAGTGGAGTAGCCCTAAGTTGACTTAGGGGCTTTAGGGCTTCCCCACTGCCCGGGTAGCTGGCACAGCCACAGCCTCGTGTGCCCCCCCAAAGGGCAGGGCAGAGCCCTGCCCACCCTGCCCCTATGCCCTGCCAGGGTCCCTGTCCCCCTTTGCCCCATTGTACCAAGGTAAACGTGTGGACGCCAGTGTGGGCGCTTTAGGTCGACTTGGCTGGGTCCCCTCTAAGTCGACTTAATTTTTGAATGTGGACATGCTAAGTCCACTTAAATTAACAAGTGTAGACATAACCCAAGAAAGCTTTCTGTTTAACAGAACTAGATCAGATTTCCTCCATAGTCAATGAGCTGTTGGTTCTGTTTCTGGCCCAGCTTTACTTTTCAAACCACTCCTTCTCTCTCCAAAAGGAATATCCTGAAAGTTGTGAACAATCAAAGTTTTTCTAGGCCTAGATTTTAATTTTAGTCAAATTGATTGAACTATTTTGAGTGGTGAAGGCATGGACACCCGCCCGCCCCCCCACCTTTTCCAAAAAATTATCCCTAGAAAGTATAAAAATAGTCCCAGGCTCTCCATTATCAGGGCCTAGATCCTCAATTTGGGCACATCAGCACAACTCCACTGAAGTCAATGGAGCTACAAGGGATTTGCATCATCCCGTAAGAGTAAAACATCCAAGCTTTCTATTAAGATTTTGGGAAGGTCTTGTTGAAAATGAAATTAAATGGATAAGGGGGCCACTGTTCCAACCTTTTTTCGTTCTCTCTCAAGGTATATCCTGATAGACCAGACTTTAGCTGTTAAAGGGCAGAAAGGAGGTGACAGTAACTGTGGTGGAAGAGAGCTTTGGACAGAGAAATGTTATGGAGAAAGGAGTGGCAAGATTTGGGCACAGCCTGGCTGTATGGGGCAAGCGAGAAAGCAATCAGAGATTATCCCCAGCTGGTGGACCTGAGTCACTTGAAGGAAGCTGTGTGTGTGTGTGTGTGTGTGTGTGTGTGTGTGTGTGTGTGTGTGT
>ML685777.1:7365697-7459923 GCA_007922175.1 Pelusios castaneus
TGTGTGTGTGTGTGTGTGTGTGTGTGTGTGTGTGTGTGTGTGTGTGTGTGTGTGAAGTTACTCCCTCTAATCCATGACATAGTCAGATCTTCAGAAAGTGTATCAAAGATTCCAGTTCTCCAAGTAGATCAGCACAGGAACATTAGGGAGTAGGGCTACAATCTTGTAGTGAGGACTGGCCATTACTGCCAAATGTAAATGGTCAAAGAATCCCAAGTTAGGCCCACCAAACTTACAAAAGTAGCTCACATCTCATGCGACTGGCGTGATTTTAAACAGATGATGGGTTCCTTTTATTTGCCTCTGGGTTTTAAAAAAATATTTTTCTGCACAATCATGAGGCCTAGAAATTTATTTGGGGGGTTGGGGGAGGATGGAAATGAAATTTGAGATTCTTATCTAAGTAATCACATGATTCCAGGAGCTGGGGCTTTAAGAAAACACACTAAATATCGTGAGACTCACAAGAAAGTCACAAGAGAGTTGTAAATACTGCTATCCTCTAACCCAAGTCCCTTTGAAGCTTGTGACAGAGATGGCCATTTCCTGCAGTAAACTTAATTCGATATATTTTTCAATGATAAGTATCTCAGGGGCCATTGCGTTAAATCAAAACATATGTATTATTGAATGTAACCTCTCCATAGAGAAGATGGGATGCAAAGTATGGATGATCAAAGAACTATTGTAAACCCTGCCAGACAACAACGGATTTTTGAGACAAAAAGTGTTAAGTGGTTTTCCTGAGGAATATCTAGACTCTAGAGGGAAAGTGAATGCTAGTTCCCCACCTCCCATTATGCAAAAAGTTAACCTCTTGAAGCCACACCCCAAGAAGTGGGCCATGGCATGCTAATCCTCTGTTACAGGAGGCCAAGATTAAAGGCCCAAGCTATATAAAGGAAAGACAGTGATCTTCTGGTTCTGAATCCGAAGCAGTTATGAACTTGTAAACAGAAGGGAAAACCCAGTTGTGGGGTCCTGAAAAACCGACACCTCCCAGAGACTGGAGCTGGGGTGATCACTAGCTTTTTAGCATGCATGTTTTCTTTGTAATGCTTTTACCTTAAGAATCAATGTGCTTGATTATAAAGAGCTGTGTGATAACTTAAAACTGTGGGCTGTTCATAGTCTCTGAAAAAAGAAGTGGAGAAAAAGCAAAGCATGGACACTGACCTGTTAGGTAGTCTGGGTCAGGGTCGGATTAATGCTAGGGCTATAGGGGCTGAAGCCCTGGGCACTGGCCTAAAAAGGGAGCCCCAGGCTCCAGCCCCATTGGCCCCTAGGTTAATCTGTCCCCACCTTGTGCTACAGCATGGGCAGAGCTTGCTTGGTGGAGGCAGGACTAGGAGGGCCCCTGCCTACCCAGGGCCATCCTTGAGAGGGACAGAGGCCCCCACAGGCGAATTGGTCCTGGCCTCCGCACCTCCCTAGGGACAGCCCTGGTCCTACCAGCACTGGGGGGGGGGCAGGGCCTAGGGCTAGAGGCGAGGCTTCACACCCCCATCCCATCCCTGGGCCAGCTGGTCTGCCCCCAGGGCAAGGTGGGCCAGTGTGTGTTTGCTCCGCTCCAGGGTGCAGGAGCCAGCTGGCACAGGGTACAGCCTCCAGTGTGCTCTTCCAGGGCCAAGGGTCCCGGAGAGCTGCACAGGGGGCCTCACTGCAAACCAGATGCCTCCCCCCATAACCCGTGGGGGCAGATCAGCCAGACCAGGACCAGGATGGGAGTGCCCTCTGGCCCTAGGGCCCGCCCCCAAATGATGGTCCACCCACAGGCTGCCATGGTGGGGGTCAGGACCCCAGGCAAGGGACCCACACCCCCAGGCCTGGGGTGGGGTGAAGGGAGTCTGGTGAGGCCACTTAATCAGGCCCTGATCTGGGTTGTCTTGAGATCACAGTGTAGGCAAGGAACTATGTAGCCTGGGGAAAAATCCCTGTCAGGACTGAGAGATGTGGGTTTAGCCCAAGAGGTGAGTCTTGGGAGCTGGAAACCCTTAAGTGGGTAGAACTATCGAGGCAGAATAAAAGTCTAGTTGCCTTGAACTATAACAGCTACAATTAGTTATGCTTCACTCTCCAGCACAGAAAAGTTGGGATATACAACTAATGACAGTTTGTGCCCTGGAAGAGCAGCATGTAAAGCAGTTCAAGGTAATGGTGGGGAAAGGGCACAGTGTAAAAAGAAGAGAATAAGAATATGAATACAGCACAACTGTTCCAAATCACTGGAGTTTACAGAAGGGAAATATGCCCTTAGAGACACTGGACTCAAGACATGGTTTGATCCATCAGCTCTGCCAGATTCCTGGGTGACTTTGAGCAACATGCTTCAGCTCTGTGCCTCAGTTCCCCATCTGTAAAATGGGAATGCAGATGCTTCATGTTTCCTCACTTTGTCTCTTGACTACAAAGACGTTCTAGAGAGCAGGGATCATCCCTCACCATGTGTATGTAGAGCTCCTAACACAATGGGGCCTCAATTCCATTGAAGTCCCGAATATAAGTCAAATAAATAGATAAATGCACCTGGTGCAGTTTCAGGTCATTCAATATTATGCTGAAATATTTTGTTCATCTTTACACTGAAAATCAGAATTTTTTTTTTTAAAAAGCCAGTTCGCAGCCATTCTACTGAATGTACCGTATACAGTTCTGGCCCTTTAAATTTCCACACACCCTGCAGGGCACCACCAGACTGCAAGGTTGAAACCCATTAAATTCCTGTTAAAACAATGCTCACACTCCCTTGCTGCAGGGCACAGGCAGTTTATAGAGCTAGGACTGTACAGTTCTTGACTTTAATTAATCTGACCTGATAAGAGCCACTGCAGGGGATGCGGAAACCTGACATGGAGCAGATTGAGAAGAAACAAACAGGGTGTCGCATTCCTGTTTAGCAAACAGTACTGGAGCATCTCAAAGCACACCACAGTTATTTGATAACCCATTAAGTTTTGAAGTAGCCCCATTGTCCAGAGGGATAAACTGAGGTATAGAAAAGTTTTATCATTTACTGAAGATTACAGAATAATTAGTGGCAGGTATGCCTCTTAGTCCCTGCTCTGACCAATAGCCAGTGCTCTGTGGCACACCATTATAGCGCTTCATGCACAGCCATTGAGCATGCAAAGCATCTTACAGAAGATAGAGAAGTGCTGTGAAAGGCAGGCAGAGTTCCAGTTGCAGGGCTTCACCAGAAGAAACACTGCAGAAGAGCTCACAGCCAAAAATACGTTACCCAGTGTTCTCCTGCCCGGAACTCATGTTTCCTTTGGATGGTGATCATCAGAGGTTATTCCAAAATGACAGCTTTGGAGAAGAGGATGCCATGCAACAGGATCATTTCATTATGGGAATTGTAGTCTTGAGATCAGAGGGTTTATCTAGAGTCATACGAGATTACCACTAACTAGACCAATGCACTTCTATAGAAGTCCAGCCCGACCTTGGGCAGATGCAGTTTAGACTGGTACAAATCTGTGTATACCAGTTCAGGTTATTCCATTTCCTATACAGAAATAAACTAGACATGTATGCGGCACCTTTATACCAGCCTCACTGCATCCACGCTGACAAGTTCCAAAGGGGTCGCCGTGTTAGTCTAGTTCAGCAAAACAAGGAGTCCTGTGGCACTTTTAAAGACTAACAAATGTATTTATCGCCTGAGCTTTCATGGAAAAAAATCCCACTTCAGATGCTTGAAGATGGAGAACTTACAGAATGGGAAGGAAAAATAAATGCAGGGACGTGCAAGTCATAAGGTCAGGTCAGACAATTTTAGCAAATCAAAGCAGTTTAGACTCCAACAGGGTGGAACAACATATTAGGAGGAGGAGAGGTAGAGAGGGCAAAAATCTCCTTTTGTAATAAGAAAACCAACTGATGTCTCTGTTCAAGCCCAAGGTAATGGTATCAAATTTGCATATGAATTCTAACTGTAGTTTCTTTTTGAAGCGTTGATTTGTAATTAGCCTCTTTAAGGACAGCAATTAATGTATCTCCTATGGAGTGAGCAGGGAGATTGAAATGTTCCTTTATGAGTTTTTGAGTGTTCTTATTTCTGTCAGATTTGTGCCCATTTATGCTTTTGCGCAGACTATCCTGTTCGTCCAATGTATAAGGCAGGGGGGCATTTCTGGCACATATCACATTGGTGGATGAGCAGGTGAATGGTCCTGTGCTGGTGTAATTTGTGCAGATGTGTGCAAAGTTGGCAATGGGTTTTGTTTCACATATCCGTGTTCATAGCTTCAAACACAACTGGAAAAGAAGGGTTTCAGATAATCCTACTTGCGCAACTCCCCCCTCCCCCAGTATATAAGAAGCACAGAAAAGGTATTTCTAACCATCCATGGTGGGATGGGGCATCTCCAGCACTGTGCGATAAGCCAGCTCTTATTGACTATGCCAACACAGTGAGTAGCCGCCCACGGCAAGGAGTCTTGGGTTGATAAACTCAGACTGCTTTGCTAAAAGCAGTTGTATAGGTGTTACAGCTCAGCTCTGATGGCCGGCACTCCCATTCCAGGCACTGGGAGCCATGAAGAGACCTCAGGTTCCTGCAGTCTGAGGCAGTTGTCCCCAAACTCTGGGGTGCACCCCATTAGGAAGGCATGAAGGAACATTTGGATGGGGGGCCACAACACCCATACCAGTCAGGGAGGGGCCACCACCCAGCCTCACTCTTACCCCAGCTCCACAGTGGCACTGGGGCCAGCCCCCATGGGGGTGTGGTGGGCAGCGAGTGGCCAGCACTCAGCCTAACATTGCCCCCAGCCACAATCTGCAGCTCCCCTCCCCTCCCAGTCACGGATCCCCCTTCTCCTTCTCCCTCATCAGCTCTGGTTCCAAGCTGTAGCCCCAGTTCCTGGCCATGGATCTGTCCCAACTCAGCCCCAGCTCCCATGGCACAAGTGACCACACTCTGAAGGCATGCACCAGAAGCCACACCAGTTGGCCCCGCGGGGTCCAGTGAAGTAAGGGGCCAGTGGCTTTTGCCCCAGCTGCCCCCTACTAGGACAGCCCTGGTAGGCTGGATCCTACAGGATCGTCACTGGCATTTCACCATCACCAATGGTAATCTGCTGCTCATGAAAGAGTGCCCCTGTTTGTAGCTTTCTGAACAGCTCAGCGTCCTTAAACATGCAAGCATCATGCACCTTCCTCAGCCAGCCCACACTGATATCAGTGAAGTTCCCCCAGTGATCCAGCGCTTGCATAACCATAGAAGTAGCCACCTTTTCTGCTGATGCATTCAATGGCAAGATGGTTTGGTACCAATATAGAGATGTGGATGCCATCTGTCGCTCCACTGCAGTGCAGGAACCCCATTGCTGCAAATCCATTGGCTATGTCCTGCACATTGCTTAGAGCCAGTCTTACGTAGCAGGAGGCATGTGCATCACAAAAGGCTCAAATGGTGGATTTCCCCAAATCCCAGTTGATTTCCAACTGACTGGTAGCAATCCGGCACTGCGTATTTCCATTGCGTGATCACCACTCACTTCTCCACTCTCCGCGAGTCTCTCATTTTGGTGTCACGCCGCGGATGGATTGGGGCAAGCTTAGCAAACAGATATAGGAATGCAGCTTGTGCATCCAAGAGTTCAGCAGCCACTGCTTGCCATCCCATACCTGCATTATGATGGGATCCCACCAGTCGGTGCTTGCTTCTCAGTCCCAGAAGTGGCACTTCCCCTGCTCCGTGAATGGCAATCACCTTGACTTGGTTCTCAACATGGTCCACAGCAACCAAGGAATTTTCATGTTCCTCACCGACTCAGTTCTTCTTGCAGCTCTGCAAATTCTCCAGGACTGCGCACCCTGTGCTCGTAATGTTTATGGCAATGGGGCAGAGCTGCATGGGCTTCATGTTCTGTCAGAGATGGCAGAAAATGAGGAGGGCCACACAGGATGGTAGAACTTTGAGACGAAAAGCATGAGTTATGGGATGGAGACAGTTGCAACCTGCAACGTTGACTCCATGCTCCCAGTTACCCCTGCCCAACTTGTTTTGGCCCTGTCATACACTGCCAAAAATGTCCAAAAAAACAGAGTATTGTGCAACATAACATCAACTAACAATGGCGCACTACACTCTGCATCAATACCAAGATTTCTGGTGAGTACACACATCACCCACACAAGGAGCCAAGAATGCACAAGGAACTAGGCATGCACGCGCGCAAACAATGGATTTACTGTGGCAGCTATATGGTGATGTAAGTTGCATTGACAAAAGCTGTAGATTGGGCCTTACTCTCTACCATTTATGGCTGCAGAAAACCTTGAAAATGTGGTCCAGGTACACCTGATGCGTCTGCCCAGATTTGCAGGAAGCCTGAACCAACAGCTCCGAGGTGTGAACTGCCCCTTTGTTCCAACGCATAAAGCTTTCCAGAAGTCACAAGCCAAGAAAGATTGTTTCCCAAAAAACCACTGTAAGTTATTTGATCCAAAATGTTGATGAGAATCACATTTTCCTATTAGTTTCATTTTGATGCTTGTTCAGAGCCAAGCTGAATTCTGATTCCCAGCAAAGAATTTCAAATGGAAAACATCTAAAAAGGCTCTGGATGAGCAGGCTCCATAAGTGCTGAGCAATGAATTTTGATTCTGTTTACAGCTGATCACCCACCACCACAGATGTTTTCATGCCAAGATATTCAGAACAACAGTGATGCAGTGACCTGGGACTGATTTAAAACCAGCAAAGAAGAGAATGGAAATGTTCCCCACTGGATTTTATTAACTACTCTTCCTTTTTGAGGCCGTTCAGTTGGTTTCAGTGCATATGGCCACAAAACACTGGCTTTTTGCCTTGAGTTTCTGGTTCTGATGAATCCCTAACCTCAAATTTCAATTAGACTACCAAGTTTTCCTGGATATCACCTAAAATTTTATACCCGATGAATTGGATATTAATGCCAACAGGAGTCAAGGAGCATTACTGTACATCTGAATGTACAGAGAGCAAAAACTTGCTGTACTTTTCAGCTAAAATAAATTGTTTAGCTCCAGAACAAATGAAAGCAAATACAGTGTCTCACACTGGGGAGATTTAGAAAGCTTATTAAATTTTAAATGCCTGGATTTTCTTCTACCGGTTTCTTGCTAACGTTTAACCCAGACAACCTGAGCACCGCCCACCGAAACACCGCTGTGGTCTCAAAGACTTTATTAAAAAAATCTGTGGCGTGACGTGGGTGTAGCTGAGGACAGAGCTGGGCCAAATTTTTGTGCATGCAACATAAAACCTTTAACGCTGTGTTTGTTTAGTGTCATTTGGGTACATTGTAAATTGCTTTCATCTTCTGCTTTGTATATAATAGCATAGGGCACAAGATCAGGAAACTTAGGTTCTCTCCCTGAACTCTGCAATACCTTTTGTCTAGGGAAGGTAACTCAGGCTAGTGGACAGGACATAGCAAAGGGGATTCAGAAGACCTGGATTCTCTTTCCAGCCCAGCTGTGGACCTGCTATTTTACTCTGGTCATTTCACCTCTTTCCTTTGTCTTGTCCATTTGGACTATTAAAATCTCCAGGGCAAGGAATATCTGTTTATACAGCACCCAGCCAAGGGGCTCACTCAGATGACACCCCTAAGATGATACAAATCTGCATTATAAAAATCAAAGCTAGTTCATAGCTTGGCTGCTCTTTCAGTCCAATGGGACAAGGGGGGAGAGGTGCTTTCCTTTATTGGACTAACTTCTGTTGGCCAAAGAGAAAAAAAGTTTTCAAGCAAGAGCTCCACATGCAGGGTTGGATCAAGGCGCCTGGGAGCCAGGCATGCAACCTGGGGTGGGGCAGCCCAGCCCAGCCAGCACTGTGGGGGTAGGGTTCCGGGCCGAGGAGAGTTCTGCTGCAGGGTGATCCAGGGTCTGTGGCCCACAGCCTGGCCAGTGCTGGGTGGGGTCTAGGGCTCAGGGTGGCACTGTGGGGGGGGGGGTCCAGGGCCCTTGGCCTGGCTAGTGCTCAGGAGATCCAGGCTGAAAGGGGCACCAAGCCTTGTGACCTGATTGGTGCTGCAGGGAGGGAGATGGGGGGGTCCAGGCCCCCGGCCCAGCCAACCATTGGGGGCAGACCACGAGCCATGAGCCATGGTCCTCCTACTCTGCCCCTAGGCTGGCTGGTCGGGAGCAGACCAGTCAGCCCAGGGCAGGGTGGGCAATGGAAGCGTGCCACTCAGGACAGTGGGACTGCAACTCCAGCCTTGTCTGCGTGACTCAAAAACTCGTCTCTCTCACCAACAGAAGCTGGTCCAATAAAAGATATGACCTCACCTTCTAATGTCCTGCAGCCAATGCAGTCAAAACACAGGCATAAATTCTAACTACATTCTTTTTTTATCTCCAGAACCATCACTTCAGCAGAGTTTAGCTTTCTAAACTAGGGAAGATAGGTTTCATGGAACCATTCATCGATGGTTAGGGTTAGAAGAGACCTTGGGAGGTCATCTAGGAGTCCAATCCCTGCTCAAAACAGGACCAACCCCAACTAAACCATCCCAGCCAGGACTTTGTCAAGCTGCACCTCTAAGGATGCCCAAACCTTACGCCAATGTTAAGCAAGACAGCTTGTCTCTTTAGTAGAAACAGAGCTAGCTCAAGGTTTGCCCAAGTTTTAGAAATCTCAAAGCACTGCTCCTCTAGCTTGTCCGGTGTGTGAAATAGGTTTTGGTTTAAGATATCGTGAGACTTGTTGGATGGCTTTTAAAAAAAAAAAAAAAGAGAGACACAAAATGTCCCAGGGTAATGATTAAGCTGGGACAGTTGCGCAACATCCTTTTCAATGTCTGTTTTGATGGCTGCGATACATTGTTAGGCAGGAATGGTGAAAAGACAAACAAATAATCAAAAGGGCAAGAAATATTAGCTGCCAAATATCCTGGAAACCGCAACAACATCTTGCCAAAAACACAAAAACAAAGCGGATTTTTCATGGCAAAAGCCACACTTCGAAATAGAATAGCCTCAAGTTTTAACCCATCAGTGGGTTCCAGAGCTGTACAGATGCTTTGTGCAATGAGAAAGATAGGAGTTCTAAATCTTCCACCGCAGGGGTATGGGGCTGCTACTGAACAGGACCCTCGCATGGGGGCAGGAATGATGCACTTTACTGGGGCCTGGCCCAGGCTGGAACCCCCATTACCAGTTTAGCCCAGGTTACAAGTTTGTACTAGGCTCAAAAAAAGTTACGTTTGGGCCCTGCCACTACATATCACAATGGACTGTCCAGTACAGCTTCACTGAACTTTTTAAAAATGCACTCGTTCATTTGCAGCCAAGGAAGAGTCAGATGTAAATGTAAAATCACCTGCCTCAGCAAACTTATAAAAAAAGTGTTTAAAAGAACATTGTCTTCTCATAAAAGAGGCTGGGCCTCCAAGAAGTCTTCTATATGAAAAGCTATCATGCATGACAAGTTATTTTTTATAGTATTCAGCTTGGATGACAATATACCATGACCTTTAAAAAAGAAGAAACAGGAGCAATAAATATCTAGTGCAAATAAAGCTTCAAACAACCCCGGAGGCAATACTTGTGGAGCACGCTCTATGTTTAGAAGAGTGATGTTCTTTAAAGTCAAGTTCCTGGAAAGATTAGCTTAATGGAGAGCTTCCAAGATCCAACAGCTCATTAGAAGTGTTCACACCTTCCTCCCCAGTGAAGCACCTGCCAGATGGCACTCAAGTTCCTTGCTCCACCTACATGATGGGACAAAATACTTGAGTCAAAATTTGTTTGGATGGTAACAGGACTTCCCAGTTGTCACCTGACCACATCCATTCAGCACGTCACAGTGACCAGAACTACAGAACCCAGCTCTTCCTGCTCCAAATGGACTAGTAAATCTCTATTCTCTTCAAGAATATGATTTAGGACACAAAACTATTTTAAAATTCTGTCCAGGAGAGGACAACAGTGCCATACACACCTCCCAACTCACTGCTGTAGTTGGCAGGTCCATTTAACATGGTGCCTGTGGCTGAACACGTGGCATAGCAAAATTATCCCAATATAAAAAGAGACACCTACGTTCCATGAGTGGCAAGTAGACATTCGAAAGCAAGGTGATCCTTTTGCTGCACTCTTCTACGGTTAAATAACCAGAATGTTCTTCTAATTAAATTCAGACCTGATGGCAATCCCTAACTATGTCTACACTTACCAAAGTTAGTTTGAATTAGTTAATTTGAACTAACCAATTCTAGTTAGACAACAGAGTCTTGCGGCACTTTTAAAGACTAACAGATTTATTAATCGCATGAGCTTTCGTGGGAGAAAATCCCACTTCGTCAGACGCTTTGAAGATAGGAAAGTTAGTTTGAATTAACTTAATTAGAACTAGCATGGCCCCACTGGAATTTTAGTTCAAACTAAGCAAGTGCCATGCATGGCACTTGCTTAGTTCGAATTAGTCAGTTGCATTAAGATCAATGTGCCAGTGAGTTCCAACTAAGCAGTTAGTTCGAACTAACATGGCCACATTGACTTAATTCGAACTAACTAGTTCAAATTAAGGGTTAGTTTGAAAGGTATAATCGACTTTATTAGTTCGAATTAAGGAAGCCCTTAATTCGAACTAATGAAAGCCTAGTGTGGCCAAGGCTTAAGTTAGTTCGAATTAAGCTTCCTTAATTCGAACTAACTTACCAGTGTAGACATAGCCTATGGAGAGTTTATGTCCCAGCATAAGACTAGTTAGGTATAACAGGGAAGGAGTTATGTGCTGTATTATAATAAACTGTCATCAGGCAGTCCTTCCTCCTATGCAAGAGTCCAATAAAATCTTCATAAGCAGGGAAACAGAGTAAAAACAGGATCTCCCCAAATGATAAGAGGAATTAGACCACCATTAGTGACCAGAGTGGTATCTGGAGCAAGAGCTCCATTCGTAGTTGCTTAAGATATGGATGAGTTTCTGAAGATCTTGGCATCATGGACTTTCCTTGCCACCCCACATTAGTTTATCATAGTGGTAGGTTTACCAGAGCATCACCACAGAGAAATACCCCTTTGAGGTCTGATGGAGGAGGAAAATAATAGCCATATGGGTCCCATCCATGGGACCAATATTTTTCCAGAGTTACAACCATGCGAATCCATCACGAACCACTTCTGCATTCCTCAGCTTTCTGACCCAGCGCAGCACCACAGTTCTCCATCACAGCAGCCATGACTGTTGATCTGCCAACACTGAGGGGGTTAGCTCTTGACTAGTAGAAATCAGGAGTGGTGACTGATGAGCTTCCAGACAAAGGCCATGTTGTATGGTGGAAATGTACATATGTAGGTGTTGCGGCACTGCAGCTCTCCACTGATCATGAGAAAGTAGCTTTCTGAGTCCTATAACTCTCTTGCCACTGCTGGGCAACCTAGTTCTGTACCATATGTACTATCCCTTACCAGCAGTTGGCACCGGTCAGCTGAGCCCGGGAAACTATCATGCAGAAGTAACTGCTTGATTTCACCCTTCTCCAACTGTACCCTCACAGAATCCTGATGGCTATATTAGTAGCTGCTTCCCACTTCGCTTAAAGTCATCTGGAGAAGCCTGTTCAAATTAACAACCAGCAGAATCATAGTGCTCAGCAGCCTTCCCGCCACGTCGCCCTACAGCAGTCTGACAATGGGGCTGGAGCACCGAAGGCAAAATGAAATATGTGATACCATGAAAGGAATCATGAAAATGTGTTAGTTTTGACACACACACACACCCCGCCCCCACAAGTCCCAGAATTCTAATCAGTATCCCATAATGCACCACGAGAAAGATCCCACCATGCATAGAATCTAACAGTGGAATATTATACCATGGGATATTTACCCCATAGGTTGTGCGTTTATTTCAAAGAAGCACAAAGTTGTGTGGATGCAATGATTCACATGAAAAGTAACAAACCGGCATAAACAAATTGGCATGGGCACAGCATCTTTTAGTATAGTTCTACCCAGTGCTTTTTCCGTTAAAAAAATAATAATAAGGTGCCAGTACTTGGCCAGGAACCTGGGGCCACCAGCAGTGGCAGCAGGAGCCGGGGCCTCATTGCGGTGAAAAGAAAAAAAGGTGCCAGTACTCAGTACCCCTGAGCACCATCACAAAAATAGCCCTGGTTCCACGAGCAATCATATTGAAGAACTCTCCAACACAGAGCATGCCCCAGTCCTTTGCCTTTATTATGACTTAGTCTGGAATGTGGTATTGCACCCAAGAGATGGTCTTCAAGTCACTAGTTTCACTTTGTGGTGTACAGATTTACTGAAAAAGCATGAGTCCATGGTGCCCAATCTCAATGACCAAATGTGCCCAGTGTGACCACATCTCAATGGAGCTGCACTGACGGATGTCAGATGACCCATAATTCTGTATGTATTGACTACTTGCATCAGGATAGACTGAAGGGAAGTCAAAGTAGGGTGATCATTCCTCTGGTTTCTAAGCCCTGTCCCAGGTTGTTGGTGATTGGGGGAGGCCCAAAAGTGGGCATTTGTCTCTTGCCAAGAGCAAATGGGTCCAATGTCGACATTTGTTTAAAAAAAGTCCCAGTCTCAAACAGGGGAGGGGGAAGAGACATTGCTTGGGCAAGCAGCGATGCTAACCCTGGGTGGGTGGAAGAAGGAGAGGGTTCAGAAGAGCCCCACCATGCCGCATGTTGTCCCATCTTCTCTTTGGGAAGTATGGTCACCCTAAGTCTATCAGTAGGTCTCCCTCCAAGATACGGCAAATACAGATGTCCACTGCAACAGCTCACAAGACCGTGTTGCATGCATGCACCATCGCCTAAAGGGATCGAACAGTTTACCCTGATTTAATTTCATAATTAAAGTTTAAATTACATACAAAGAGTCCATTGTGAAGCTAGGGTATGCTTGTGAAAAATCCATTGTTAACTGCAGAGACGATAACTAAATATTTTTGTGCAGTAAATGAAAGGTCATCCCCCTCGAAATCTTTTCCCAGCAAAGTGTCAGATGTGGGAATAAATTGGTGCTATCCCTCTTGGCAAGCCTCGCTGTGTTCTGTATTTCTGTAGCACCTTCACCCATGGGCATGTATTTAAATATATCGAGACCTGGATTCAAAAACACGCTCCTCCTCTGTCATACTTCTTCAACCCCATAGGTGCTGGGTGGCTTGAACTGGGCTCCATCACACACAAGGATATAATTTGGATCAGTGGCTCTGAACACCCCCACTACAGCTTCCCTGTTTAATGTACATTCTGCTCTTCTCAGAGAAGACGAGGTCAGAGCCACCAAAACAAACACCCCACATTTCTTCCCCTGGGGAGAGGGTAAGAGAGAGAACAAACCACATCCAACAAACGTTAGGCACTTCACTTAGTGCATTTCCAGAAGGCACTCAGGGCGCGTCTACACTTGTAAATTAAGTTGCCTTAAGCTTGCTTAAGGTGACTTAATTTACTCTGCGTCTACACTACATTTTCCTTAAGTCGACTTAAGCAGCTGCTTAAGTCGACTTAAGGAAAATTAAAGTCGACTTTACTAAACCTAGTTTTAAGTTGACTTTTCTGGCTAAGTCACCTTTAGAAAGTCGACTTAGCCAGTGTGGACACAGAGTAGCCCTAAGTTGACTTTAAGTCGATTTAGGGGGCTTCAGGGCTTCCCCACTGCCCTCCCTGCCAGGGTGGCTGGCACAGCCACAGCCTGGTGTGCCCCCCCACAGGGCAGGACAGAGCCCTGCCCACCCTGCCCCTATGCCCTGCCAGGGCCCCTGTTCCTCTCAGCCCCCATTGTACCAAGGTACAATGGGGCAAAGGCTGAGCCCCCTGGCACTTGGCAAGGGGACCCCCCTGCCACTGTGGACCTGTCCCAGGTCCACCTAGCCCCTACAAGTCGACCTAGGCGTCCAGTGTGGACACTCTAGGTCGATTTGGCAGGGTCCCCTCTAAGTCGACTTAATTTTTGAAGGTGGACATGCTAAGTCGACTTAAATTAACAAGTGTAGACATAGCCTCTGACAGTACGGGGATAAGGATGGGACAACCTACACTGAACAAAATACAGTAGAAAGCACTTGGGTACCAAATCCCAGTAAGTGCTTGAGTACTTTTCCTGAACATGGCTGGATCTCAGCACATGCTTAAATGCTTTTCTGAATCAGCACATGACTCTGCTACAGAAAAGAAGAGTTCAACACGGCTACTAATGGCTTCTCTCCTCTCTGCGCTAACACTCTCCCCCAGTCATGAGATGAGCCATCTACAGAAATTTACTGAGGAACTCACTCTAGGAGCATGTGCCTACATGGCGGAGGAATAGACTGTCTTATCTACAGAGTGAATGTTACCAAAATGAAATGGACACACTTATTTTGAAGTTCACTGGAGCACACAGCAGCACGCAGTCCATGAAGGCAAGCAATGGGATAAAGGAGCAGCAGACTGGTGAGCTGGACAATGAGGCACAAAGGACTCAGGCTTCCTGAAATTAATCTGTCGCATTTAGGTCCAAGCTGGGCTCAGTTCCCCATTCTGAGCATTGTGGCCTGGTCCACGGAGTCCCTGCACTTCTCGCATTTGGCCCAGTCACCCTCTGTTTTGCTGATGGATGGGCAGCAAGGCCAGATCTGGATGGAGAGGTGATTGACCCCACAATGCCACTCACTCAAGTTTGGCTTGGCTGCGCACCCCCCGCCTCTTCCACATTCAAGAGGACTGGGGCCAGAGCTGACCACCACCATCATTCTGAAGGTTGCCAGACCTGGAGCAAGGAGCCAAACTCTTGCAGCCCTGCAGGACAGGAGTCACAGGATCTGCTGTTATGGTACACATTGAGTACTTACAGCACACTTCTTGCATTAATGGAAATGTTTTCTATCATGGCTCAGAAATATTTAGTAAGCTAGATGTGTTTTTCACTAAGGTTATTTACCAGGTCATGACAGGCCACCAAGATTTACAGTTGGATGCTGAGCCCAGTGTTTTAGGCGCCATCTATCAAAGCACTGACTACATGCTTAATTTGAACCCTGCCAACAGATCCAGCTGAAGTCAATAAGACCACATCTGTGCTAAAGCACATGACTCAATCCAGCAAAACATTTAATGAGCATGTTGAGTCAGGGCTTATTTATATCTCACCTGAAGGATGGAAGTAGTTTACTTATAAGTTTCATATATGGTACAGAGTCTAAGCTCTGTACTGTAATCTGGTTAAGTGCTTTCGTGGTGCTGGAACACCCATAAAAGATGGCTTTAGTGGTTCACTGGAACTGAACTGTTTGTACTAGTAAAATGCTTGAAAATATCAGGGCTAAATACAAGCTCCAATAACCATAGCAGCAGAAGCAGAATACAAAAATCCCCAGGACAAGTTTTTTAAAAGTTGAGTAAATAAAGTTGGAATGACTGTTTGCTATGTCATCAGAAGCATACACAAGTTCTTGAAGTGTCTCATAAAAGCTGTTTTACGCAGTTTTCTGACAGAAGATTTTGCATTTGTGTTTTGTATCATCGCTTAGCAGTATATAAACCACTTTTACAAGCGGACGTTTGCGAACTACATGAACGCTACACTCAGATACGCAGCAAACTACCTTAAATTCTGTGTTGCACATTTTTTCCTCTTAATCTTTTGGCATACAAAACTAAACAAAATAATTCACAGTACAGTACAGAGCTGGGTAATATAGTAAAATAGGGGGAGCCCAAACTTACTGACAAAACGCTAACAAACAGATAAGCAATTTTGATGTATTAAAGGGGATTTTTCAAAAGCACCACCAAGGATTTAGGAGCACAAAATCTTCTGGCTTCCAATGAAAATTATGTTTCAAAAGCCAGTAAGGACTTTTGAAAAACAAATCTACCTTTAAAGTACCAGCCAGTGGCTATTTGTGATCAGTTGTATAAATCATAGGATAGTGATGGGCCATAGCCAGCAGCTCAAAATTCAAACTCCTGTCAATTTCAAGTAGGTTCTGATGGTTGCACTCCTCAACACTCAGGCTAACTTGATATAGTTTTGTTTCTAGATCAGATCCATAAATGAGCAGGATCTAATTTCTGGTTCCAATTCAGGTGTACCCTGGAGACATGAGAACGTATTGAATACAAGAATTCTGCTCCTTAGGGAGTCAGTATCACACAAGAAGAGCTAGTTCAGATTTCTGTAAAATTTGAACTCTGGCCCAAGCCATAGACCTTATTCAGCCCTGATTTCAAGCTCCATATCCCGGTACTTTGTCTGTATAATAAGCAGCATGGTATAAATACCTAGCTAGTCAAAGATCCAGATCTAGTGCAGAATAGTACCTCCTCAATCCATCTCCCATGCTGCAGGAAATAATATATACCTTATTACAAAACTGTATTTTAAACGGTGTTTACAAGGAATATGCAATTTATGACTGGGAAATGCAGGTGTTTTTTCATTGCTAATGATGCTTCCAATGTGTAGACGGCTAGGTTTATGTCAATTGGAGTCCAAGTTCTTTACCTTGGCTATATGCTGAACAGTTTTAAGCTGTTTCCCGTTCGGAGTCAATCTGCCAATGACATTCCTTTCTTTCAGAACACATCACCATTAACTTGGGAAGAAGACGTCTTAATCACTATGAGCTGGATTTTTAGAGGTGCTCAGCACCAGAGTAAGTGGACAGATTTTCAATAAACAGCAAACATAAGGTGATGTGCACTTCCAAGATCTGGCCTTATATGCACCCGCTCACCCTTCACTTTTTAAGCTTTAGGATCAAATCCCAGAGCAGATTTTTAAAAATAGAGCCCCAAACTAAACATTCCTGGGTTTGTGTGGTGTGGGGGGGGGGGGGGGGGCGGGGGGGAAGGGTTGTTTTTTTTTTTTAAATAAATCCATTTCTAAGTATCTTTACATTTGACATGAAAGCACTATGAGTAATAGCCCTTGACCCTTGAGAGGAATGGTCAGTGAGTCTGTGGTGGTCAAATGAAGGACAACAGATCCAGCTGAATTGTGCCATAAATTACAGTAACAAATAATTGGTTTTCATTGGTGCGTGTGCTCAGTTCCAGGTCAGGAACAGATGTCAGTTTTCCTGAAGTGCTTACACTGAATCAGAACTGCACTGGCTGCATTGCAATCCACAAACAGGAACATTTACTCTACCAGGTCTCACTGAATTTCAGGCTGAAACAGGGATTTAAAAAGGAGCCAGGAAATTCTCATATGGGGATTATTTAGAAAATGCTAAGCTGGACAGAAAATAGCAAACACTAGTTAGTAGAGAAGGAATTGAACCACTCCAATTCTTGGGTGCCAAGGGTGGGATCCATAAAAGGCATTCAGGCTCCACCACAACCCATAAAACTCCTGTAGGGCTCCACCTGATGCTGGATGGATCTCCAGTCACCCCACACCCAAGGTTTGGCAGTAAAAGTTCCTGTAGTGCCTATGTTCCTGTCTCAGATACGCACACTAGCATCCCATTCTAGGTACCCAGCCTCCATTCTCCCGCCTAAGGCCTGGAGTCATTCACAAACAAGGGGGAAAGGGAAATGTCAGGCTGCCTATACTGCAGGAGGGGCTCAATCCACTAGGCGTGTTCATAGACCGCTTAACTCCACATGAAATGGGCAGGTGGAAGGAAGGAAGAGGAACAGGACCTCTTTAGCATAGTGATGAGGGTGCTGATCCAGGAAGTGGGGCTCTGCCTACCCCGCGCCCTAACAAGAAGGGATGTGTAGACTTATTGGCCACCTGTCAAGTGAGTGTTCTACCCACTGGGCTATAGGATGTTCTGAAACACGGATCCCTTAATCTTTCCTGTATTGTCTGGGCCCCCTTCATGCATGTGTGGGTCCCAGACCAGGTAGGCATTTGAAGCCACTTCTCAGTACCATATGCATCGGTTATCGCTCCATAAAAATATTTATAATTTTATATGATGTTTATATCTATAGCAATTATTGTCACAAACTAGCAAACACTGCATCACACAATAAGTATTGTGATTAACAATGGTGGGGCGTAGGACCTGCCAGCAGCCAGGGTAGGGTAGGAACATGTGTTCCGCCTGATTTTTCTATTTTTAGGGGCCCCGGAACTCTGGTCCCTCAAATTTGGGGGCCCCGGAACTGCGTTCCAGTGCATTCCCCCTTACTTTAACCCCTGGGCTGTAACAGCAAATCAAAATAGTTGTTAGGATTCAAGACACTGGAGAACAGCACATAGAGGAAGGTGAGATCAAATCATCTTTTGTATTGAGAGAAAAATCTGTAACCCAAAGGCAACTGAGTCGAATTTGCATATAAATTCAAGTTCTGCAGTTTCTCTTTGAAGCTGTCAAGATCAAGGTGGTTGTAGGAATAAACTATTAAAATAAACTAAAACAAACTACTGAACTCTGAGCATGTACTTTTTAAAAAAAAAAATGGAAGCTATGATCTGATGCATGCATCTTCCAATAACTTATTTCCAGCAATCAACTCAGAAAGAAAATACACATATACATGGGGCGGGCCACATGCACGCACACACACACATGCATGCCAAGTTCAGTCAACTGCGCACAATTCCCAGCCTGCCACCCTCTCTCTAAAGAGCATACCATGGTTTCAGATTCATATGTTTTATAGAAAACTGGCTGATTCCAGCTGAAACTGGTTGATAATTATACCTTTTTTTATCAGAGCAATCAGTCTTTTGCGAGATAAGTTAAGGGAAATGATCCTTGAAAACGTTATTCTGGGTAACTATGAAAACACTTTTACTGGTACCCAGTTCTCTCAAGAGAGATACTAAGTAGAAATTACTCACCAATAATTCTGCTCTCTGTAGTGCTGTTCTTCATGAATCTAGAATTAATCATTGTATCTGGACACTGACATGCCACGTAAAGCTGAACATAAACAGGCAAATGCCTCATACAATTTTAAATTATGATGGTTGCCATGGTTTATGAGGTGCTTAACTAGCACCTTTGGCACAGTTGGTAGAAAGATGAAATTATCTTGGGAGCCTAGGAAGAGAAACAGGACATTAAAGGTGGAATTTGCAGAAACACTTAATACTGGCCTAACTCTGCAGCCCGTGGGAGTTTTACAAAGCACAGCAACAGAAAGCTATAAGAGCCTGAATTAATTTATTGACATGTTTTGCAGACAAGGTAAGTGCCAAGATTTTCAAGTGGTCAGCAATTTCGGACACAATTTTGAGGACAATTGCTCAGCCCTTTTTAAAGCTCAGCCCCATTTAAAGGTGACTCCAGTTGGGCAGCCCAGAAGACAAAATCTGAAGAGCTTACAAGAAGAATGATATGATAAGATCCTTCAAAAATGAAGTCATGAAGTGGAGGAGTTGAGTGCTGCATAAATACCTAGGTAAAGGTGTATCAGACACCATAGATACTTATATGAGGAAAGCTATTCATGGGTATATTTGCAAGTTTAGGCACTGAGTTAATATATAACTTGATGATCACAAACACAAAGAGGAAGGGATGATGTGGCACTCAGCAAAAAGACCATATGTTTGCATTAGTTGGCAATTCATGTGTCCAGGAAGACCTAAAGATAGTATTTTTGTAAGTGAATCTGTAAGATTCTGTTTCTTTGAAGGGAAGACCATGGTGTAGGCTAACTAGGAAGGGCAACATGAAATGAAACGGAAGTGTATGCTGAATATCAGGAATAAAGAAACAGCTCCCAGTGATAAGATATGTGAATTGTGAAATAACACTTAAGACATTTTAAAGATAGATTGGACTACACCACCAGAGAAGTATTATCAGGGACAGAGCAAATAAGACATTTAGTATTTTGTTAATGTCTATCATTCCTTGATGTCTCTTTCAGCAATATTCTGATGCACTAGAACGTGGAGTGCCAAGATAAAAGTTATTGCAAGGTGAGATTTTACACACACACACACACACACACACACACACACACACACACACACTGCCCCGCCATTGCTGGTGCCAAAATAAAAAGCTCTGGTCACACTGTAACAAAGAGCTGTAACGTTAAGCCCTGGCGAGGACATTTTCATTGGTGTATTGCATCTGAAAGCGTATCCTATCCAATACCCCATTTTTGACTAATCAGATTAGCAGAGAAATGTGCCTGTGAAAGGAAATTTCCATTGCCATGAAGATAGTTCTAATATCCTCAGCTCCACTCTTCTCTAAACCAGACAAACCTTTACACAGGGGGAAGGTTGCTTTGTAGTATATTCATCACAATGCCACTAAGCCAACTGCATGTATTCTGTCTTATACATGGATAAATTGAGTGCAATGAGAGGAAGGAGGGTCTATTGAACAAAAGCTATGCAACACGTGAACATCAAGGCTGCATTAGAGCCTCCTTCTTCTTGTGGGAGTAAAAAAGTTACATGGCCTGCTGCCAGAAAAGAAATCCCTAGTAAATTACTGTTGCACTCAATATTTTATGTACTGCACAGGAAAGGTTTCCACATTTCTAACATTAATATTAGAACTATTTACAGAGATATTACAACTGCAGCTAGCATTCCAGCCACATGCACACAGACTGACTTACTCGTCCCTCCACGAAACTCTTCCTTCCTGCAACCAGAGCTTCTCCCTACAGGTTCTAGCTGGTTGTTACTGTTGCTCAGTGTAACACAGACACCAAGAGTAAGCGCCATCCTACATGTTTTGCTGTTTGCAGACAGGTGACCAATGGAGGCATAAAATCTATTTCAGTCATGCCAGCAGTGTTGCAGAGGAAGCATCGGACTCTAAATATCCCATAGATTCTCAGCCACCCTATTTTCAGCAAGACAACCTGTGCCTACAAAAGAAAAACCTATATCAGACTTTACTGATTCCCCATCTGAAGTCTTTCTTAAAACACGGAGAGGAAGTTTTCATCCCTATATATAAAGGGAAAATCATTTTATCCACAACTGAAATGCAATCACTTCTGAGGTGGAATGTGGCAGCTGTTTAACACTGCATAGGAAGTAGACCACAAGGAATAATTCCACATGCACCTGAAAATGTAGATTATATTTAAAGTGGAAAACAACTGTCCACATTGAAAGTTGGCCTGGCCAATAAGAGTGACATCTCCTTGCTTACAAGCCATGACACAGGATCTTTAAATGTCACAGCAAAGGGGTAAGTACTCTGTCTTTTAGGTGAGAAAACTCCTCCAGTAAAAGTATAACGCCCCATTGTTTTAATGGAGTAATGATGCCATGTGCGGCTGAGAATATGGGTTCTGATACTTCAAAATAAAAAAAAATACTCTATGCAAACCATTACTCGGTGCTTACCCCTAATACAGAGGTTTGTTCCCTAGCTGATGCTACTGTTTATGTTTATCTGTTTATCTCCACACAGAGCACCATTGCTGCTGGAATGACCACTTGCCATACGTTAGAATGGGTGAAACAATCAAAGCCCAGTCTGCGCACCTCTTCCAACAATCTACACTAATTTCAAACACAAAATGGTTGCCTCACTTTGCAGACATCCATGTCCTTATATACCCTCTGACTTTATGCTGTAAGTCTCTAGGCACTTGATACATTCACGCTATAAATATCTAAGAAACTTTTTGTATTCATCTGCCTTTGCAGAATAAAGGGACAGAAACATAGGAACTGCCATTCTGGATCAAACCAATGGCCACTTAGTCCAGCCAGTTGTACAGAAGAACATGCATGTTGGGTATGTAAAGAATTAGGTAAAGTTTTCTCCAATCTGCCAGTTACTGGCTAGCTTCAATGATGATATGGCCTTAGGTTACCAAATCTCTGGAAGCCAGAGAGGAGTGATTGTACACTGTGGTTTTTAAATCAGCAGCCTTACCTAGAATGCCATGCTGAAATGAATCCATTCATCTCAAGCAGATTTTTGGACTTAGTTTCATGAGATCTCTTACATTCTGGTTTTGGTGTCATTCAAGTAAAGAATTATTTTGATGAAGTGCTCATGACAATAAGTATTTATAACCACAGAGGTCACAGAATTAAAGGAAACAATTTTGAGCACAAATAAAAGAGGCGCTTTACTTTTTTCCAATTGAATTAGATGGAACATCTTGATTCTGTGTGTGATTACCAGACACTAGAAGGCACTCAACAGGTACAGAGCACATTGGCTGGATCTAACAACCCATTGCCAGTGGGGAAGAGTCTGGTCCAAGCTTAGCAATCACACTTTTTTCCTCTACACTGCAGCGAGTTCAGCTTTCTGATGACGAAGGCTCAGGTCAGACTGTAGGTTTCGCCACATCCGTATACCTTTTTGGTTAGAAGCTAGAATGCCCAGAAAATTAGTGAAGGACTGTACATAAAGAGAGCCTTCCCTCCACAGACACACCATGTAACTAGAGATAAACATGAGCTGAAAATCTGGCTGAAATCCTAGGTTCTATGTCTCTGACGTTTCCAGGGTTTTTCTTCAGACCCATTTACATCTATAACATAGTCATCTGAGTCACTCCACTACAATAGTTTCCCAGAGATCACCCTTGCCATGCAGCATTCCGCTCACTCCTTTCCCATATGCAGCCCCGGCCTCCTAAGAAATCATTTTAGCATCAGGTCCCTGGGCTGCCTCAGCATCTGCCAGCTGGCGCACTTCAGATACAGTTACCCATGGTCCAGTCTGCACAGGGACACTTGTGCCACTCAAAGTCACAGGTAGGAGGGTCACCCTGCGTCTGTGCTCCACGAGTATTTCAGAGGCCTGAATTTCTACTGCAAATACTGTAGCGATGGGAGCATGATTAACAGGTTAGAGAGCAGGGGAACTGCGGGTTGGGGAGAATGGCCAGGCAGATAGCAGCAGCAAGCGTCTGAGGTACCAATACTAGTATATTTAACACTACATTCATCTTTATACAGGTATAAACACTTAATAACATTTAGCACTTTAATTAACCCCTGATGCACCTGGAAGGTAGGCAGGTAATACCACTCCCCTTTCACAAGGGGGGGGAAACTGAGTCAGAGATTAAGGCCACAGCACTTGAGAACCAATGAAGCCCACAGAAGAAGTTTGTGGGAATGCCAGCTCTCACCCGTGCCGGGGAATGTTCCGCATTTAGTTTGTTTTGTTCTGTTTCTCCATTACAGCCATGATGTAACTGCATACATTGTCCCATCAAACCCAGCCAAAGATTCAATAAGAACATTTGTCTCAGAAAAACAATGGGGCTGGCAAATTATTCTGGCACCCAGTTCCGGCAGCCACCTGTTTTTTTCACATGCCTGTCCCTGACCATTCATCATTACGCAAAATGCCCGGAGTGCAGGCTGTCAGCAGAGCTATTAACAAGCCCCAGTCAGTTTGGCAACTGGAGAAGTCATTTCATTCCAGAATGGCGAGAAGTTAATACAGAGGTGGATGTGTCAGGTGCTGTGTGTTACCCTAAGGGGACCATGGAGACAGAAAGTATGGGAATTAGCTCATTTCATTCTTCTGAAAAGTATTTAGCCAGCTGCACCCCCTCTCTTTTCTCGTCCCTCAGACTACAGAACTCCAGTCCTCTTTTGCACGGTTACCCCTCTGTCCACACAGAGCGTCACCGAGGTCAAGGGAGATGTTACCCTCCCCTCCCCTTTTGGTGTTTTCTTACAGTCAAAAATGAAAGTTATTTAGGTTCACAGCACGTTCCTGGTACCATAAAACCCCTTCCCTGAGCTCTGATCCAAAAATCAATTTGAGTTTCTGTATCAGGTTCCCACTGACCCACAGCCATGGATATCTCCCGCAACGCATTACTGGCATCCTAGGGGCACCCGCCCTTGGAGGAACTCTGCACCACAAAGGGGTGTGTGCCTTCAGTTCAAAACTGCTCTGTTTCACAAGGCAATTGCCCACATTCCCCCATCTCTTTCAGGCCTCCTCACTGGCTACACCTGCTCAGCCCACCCAGGTGTCTTATTCCCCTGGGCTCTTCCAACCCCAGCCATGTCTCTTACCTGGAGAAATGCCCAGCAGTTTCTTTCCTAACTTTATTAATGGAGAGGCCCTCGGCAGATGTGGTTACTCTTGGGCTGGGCCTTATATAGTCCTGCTGGCATTTCCCAGCAGGCCTGACTTGCAAGGTTGCAGTCAGCTGACTCTTTTGGCCCTATATTCCCATAGAGCCTCTCCTTAAAGGGCCAGAACTCAATACAGAGATAGGCAGTGCCCAGACCCAGTCTTAAAGGGCCAGCCCACCCTTTAAAGCCCATTCCAGACGGGATCTGCCTTTGCATTTGGATCCCAAAAGGAATCTCTTTTTTTATTGGTAGAGTGAGCAAATTCAAACTTAGATGCCCACAAAACTCTTTTGGAGAAGAGCCCCACTTAAGCTTCACAACTGCCCAGTGCAGTAGGGGGAGGGGAGAGCCAGCTCCCGCAGGGCAGCCATTGGTTGACGGGTATAGGGGAAGCAAGCTCTTTGGAGGGTGGGGGGCATAGAAGTGCTCATCCAAAAGGGGTCAAAGTTAAATTTCTGGGCATGCGTCTGACTTTTTTACAGAAGGGGAAACCTGAGGCATAGAATAGTTACGTAATTTGCCCACAGTCACACAGGAAGCCTGTGACAGAGGCAACCTTGGAACATAGATCTCTGGAGCCCCAGGCCCATCTTTTAACCACAAAACCAACTTTCTTCCCAATGGCTTCTTGTTATCATAATCACTTCTACTACTGCAGCACCTAAGTGCTCCAAAGAAAGACTCGTTGTGCTAGGTGCTGTACAAAACACAACAAAAAGTTGGTCCCTGCCCTAAAGAGTGGATAGTCTTAATAAATAAAATAAAATAAAATAAAATAAAATATCCACCACCAGCTTCTCCCAGGCACATGCTCTAACCCCAGGGCAATGGAATATTCTGATGTGAGGATGCCTTAGTTTCTCCCGCTGAGGTTGTTGCACTCTGGATAAATAATTCAAGAGTCATTGGAGCAGAAGGCATGGTTCCTGGCTCTCCATCTTCCTAAGTGCGTGCTCTAATCACCGAGCTTCAAAGTCATGCTTTCTCTCTGGCCCAAATCTCTTCTTTGCCTCAGGCAGAGAGGGGGATTGAAGTGAGGGTCTTCTACACATCAGGTGAGTACACTAACCAGAGAGCTGAAAGCCAGGGAAGCCAATTTCTACCTCTTTTCTTACTGAAATGGCTCCATTATCTAATTCCAAAAATGGTTGCTGGCTGTGGTCACAAGTTGAGCTGGGTGTTTCCTAGCAGCCTGGGCTATCTCGGTGAAGGGGTGGAGCTTAGCACACACCCCTCTTTTCAGCATCTCTCATTGGGTAGTTTATGGGGCATCCAAATTAGAATGCTGCCTTTTATCAGTCACCTCATCTCTCTCTCTCCCTATTAGTTGTATCGGAGCTCCAGTGCCTCATTCACACATTGGGACTGGCAATGATTTTTCAGACCCCTAACACCTTCAGCTCATCGGGGCCAATCAGCCTTGATTGCCCTGGGCTGTACCAATCCCCTTTGTCCCATAATTTGGGGAATGTTCATCTTTATGCTCAAGACTAGATCTTCTTCCACAGTTATATGACAGCTTCCTCATGTGTTCGTATTTGAGAAGTGGAAGGTTGAAGCCAACACAAGTACAATTCCACCAATTTCTGGAGGATTCTAAACCCAACATATTACTTATCTTCTCCAACCCCAGACCCCTCTTCATTTTGATTAATTGAATGTGTTTATTCTGGTTTAAATTTCTGTTTGATTTTTTTTTAATAGTAAAATTATCTTCTGTCTCCGAGAAGAAAAGGGATTTTCCAAGGGGCAGCAACAGAACCTGCTTTCCACATAGAAACTGAATTATGTCATGGAATAACATCTTTTACTAGGGCCAGATTTTCCGTGGGTTAAGGTTTTTTAATGGGAGGAAAAAATAAAGTAATATCATCTAGAAAATCTGCTCAGAACATGTTAATGACCGCCATATATACAATCCATTTCATCCAACAATCCCAAAGTATTCTCCTAATTAGCTATATAGCAGACTTATTTCACCCACCACTGATATCCCATCCAGCTATCTCTGGGACAGATCTCAACAGCTGTTTAACCACACATGTTTACTGAAACTATAAAACAGTTCAAGACAGAAAAAAAAATGAGGAATACCTTCCCCTAGACCCACCCTAGAACAATGGAGGATCAAGATACTAAAGGAGCACTGAAGGAAGATAAGGCCATTGAAGAAAAATTAAATGAATTCTATGCCTCAGTTTTCATGGCTCAGGATGCGAGGGAGAGTCCTAAACCTAAGCCATTCTTTTCAGCTGACAAATCTGAGGACCTATCCCAGGTTGAGATGTCATCAGAGGAGATTTTGGAACGAATTAATCAATTAAGAAGTCACCATGGTATCCATACAAGAATTCTGAAGGAGCTCAAATGTGAAATTGCAGAACTAGGTATGTAACTTATCATTTAACTCAGCTTCTCTACCAGATAACAGGAGGTTAGCTAACGGGACACCCATTTTTTAAAAAGACTCCACAGGCAATCCTGGCAATTATAAGCCAATAAGCTTAACTTCAGTACCAGGCAAATTGGCTAGAACTATAGCACAAAACAAAATTATCAGACTCATAGAGGAACACAATTTGTTGGGAAAGAGTAGACATGGTTTTTGTAAAGAAATAATGTCTTACCTGTCTACTCAAATTCTTCGAGGGGGTCAACAAACGTGGACAAGAGTGATCCAGTTCATATAGTGTACTTAGATGTTTAAAAAGCTGTTGACAAAGTCGCTCACCAAAGGCTCTTAAGCAAAGGAAGTGGTCATGGGATATGAGGGAAGGTCCTCTCCTAGATCAGTAACTGGTTAAAAGATAGGGGTAAAAGGGTAAGAATAAATGGTCAGTCTTCAGAATGGAGAGAGGTAAATAATGATGTCCTCCAGGGATATGTACTGGGAATAGTATTATTCAACTTATTCGTAAATGATCTGGGAAAAAGGAGTAAACAGTGAGGTGGCAAAATTAGGTGCTACAAAAACTACTCAAGAGTTAGGTCCAAAGCAGACTGTGAAAAGCTACAACGGGATCTCACAAAACTGGGTGACTGGGCAACAAGATGGCAGCTCACATCCAATGTTGATAAATGCAAAATAATGCACATTGAAAAAACAGAATCCCAACTATCCATATCAAATGATAGAGTCTAAATGAGCTGTCACCACTCAAGAAAGAGATCTTGCAGTCAGAGCGGATAGCTCTCTGAAAACATTCACTCAATGTGCAGCGGCAGTCAAAAAAAGCTAACAGAATGTTTGGCATCATTATGAAAGGGATAAATGACAAGACAGGAAATATCATATTGCCTCTATATAAATCCATGGTACACCTACATCTTGAATACTGTGTGCAGCTCTAGTCAGCCCCACACAAAAAAAAAATATAATGGAATTGGAAAGGGTACAGAAAAGGGTAACAAAATGATTAGGAGTTTGGGACAGCTTCCATCTGAGGAGTGATTAATAAAACTGGGACTTTCCAGCATGGAAAAAAGATGACTAACAGGTGATATGATAGACATCTATAAAATCTTGACTAATGTGGAGAAAGTAAATAAGGAAGTATTATTTACTCCTCATAACACAAGAACTAGGGGGTCACCAAATGAATTGGAAGCAAGTTTAAAACAAACGGAAGTTATGTATTCCTTCACACAACACACAGTCAACCTGTGGAACTCTTTGCCACAGGATGTTATGAAGGCCAAGACAATAACAGGGTTAAAAAAACCCAAACAAACAGATTCCTGGAGGATAGGTCTATCAGTGGGTATTAACCAGGATGGGAAGGGATGAAAAAAAAAAAGCTCTGAAGTGCTCCTAGCTTCTGTTTGCTAGAAATTAAGAATGAGTGACAGAGGGTGGATTATTTGATGATTACCTGTTCTGTTCATTCCCTCTGAAACACTTAGCATTAGCCACTGTCATCAGACAGGATACTGGCCTAGCTGAACCATTGATGTGACCCACTATAGCCATTCCTATGTTCTTATGTTCACCCATTTTTCTAGACAGCACTAACAAATGGAAAAATGGGCTCCTCTTTCGTGTCTTGCTGGCTTGAATGTTACAAAAATTACACTCCAGACTTACCAACGTAATACATTGCCAATTCTTGTGATTTTTATCAGGAGACTTGTGTAACTGGTGTTTTTCTTAAAGCCTCAGCTGCTGAAGTCATGTGAATATTTGAGAAACTGAACTCTTGGTTTAAAACAAAAAAGTGTCTAGTCCTCATGGCTGAGGAGAAAAGCATGAAATTGTGAGTCCCATTTTCCAAAGGCAGGTGGACAGAACCCAAATGGTTGGGGGTTTTTTAAATCTCATGCTTTTTAAAGCGATATAATGATTTCAGGGACCGAATTATGATTCTTAAAATGTATGTTTATGTTTGCTTATTTTAAACATTTGGGATTGGCAATTTTATGTGCATACAATGTGCTTTTGCTAGGAACTTGTAAAATAGATTTTGCTCATTGATAAACAAATCTATGCACTATTGTAATGTCAGACGGCGGCTGACGGTTGTAATGCCACAATTAAACACTCCAGTTCTGGCTATTTTGTTATCTTCATTCCAGAGCTATGGTAGCTGAATACAGTGGGGACCCGTTAGCACGCGGTCGTTGGGGGACATGCAATTATAACTGCGTATTAAGCAAAGCGCACATTAACGAGTCTCAACTATATAAATGGGCAATGGAATTGTTAAAAAATCTTACAAATAAGAACTGAACAGCTGATATCACACTTGACAAGTCCCTCTTTAACTATTTTAGGCTCATTTGTCTCCATAAAAAGTGAATATTTCCCAAAAAATACTCAGTTTCATTTTATCCAGCTTGTGCTAACCGAAACTGCATGTTAATTTTTTTAGGTTTGGGAGACATGGCCCTACCGCGTGTTAACCAAACCCACACGTTAACTGACCGCGTGCTAACGAGTCCCAACTGTATATTTAATAGAGATAGTCTCCTCAAGGTACAGAATTTGTATCTGGATTTCTAATGCTCGGAAGTTGGGGGCTGTTCAGAATTTAGGTTTTGGCTACACCCCTTATAAAGAGAAAAGACCATCTGCAAAATTCCTCTCTTGGTTTGGATTATAACCACTCTCAAATACTGGGGCTACTTGCATGCGAAGCTTTGATTCGGGCCCCAGGGTGGTTCCTCTCACTCGAGGTAGGCCAACTCTCGCAAGTTAGTTGTGAAGAGAAGAGAATGTTTCTGTCATGAAAGTTGCTGCTGACATTTAGTGAACTGCCATTCCTCATGCATGGATCTATTTGCTTGTCTTACAAACTAAAACAGACAATCTAGTTCATGTCTTGGCAGCACTTCAGAGATAATTGTAAGATCTTATGCAAAGAAGCCTTTAAAGATTTTCATAGCCCAGTTTCTCTGAGGTTTTGAATTTTGTTTTTAGCTTCACTCCGACTCCACTGTCCCACGTACTCACTTGTGAACTGGGCTGAGGGGCAGGAATTCAGTTTTGGTCAGGCTAGACCCACCTGTCTCAATACCTGCAAAGAATATGAGGAATGGTTGAAAATATAGCAAAAAACACATGCCTCATTGACATGATTGGCATTAGATACTAGCAAAAATATCTAATGTACTATTATTATTTATACGATTGTAGTGCCTCGGAGCCTAGTCATGGACCAGGAACCCACTGTGCTAGGTGCTTTACAAATGCAGATCAAAGAGACAGTCCCTGCCCTAGAAAGTTTAGCTATTTCCCAGTCTCGACCGTTCAGAAGGAGGGAGTTGGAGCCCTGACACAGAGACCTCAGCTGGGCACATATAGACACTGGACCCCGCTCCCAGCTGGAAGATAGGGTGAGAAGCACAGGTAACTGGATTTGTCTCCTGGCATGGAACAGGGAGGTAAGTGTGAGGGGAATGGCAGCAGGCAAGGAGCCCAGGAGCTTGAGGAGCAGCTGGGCTGCCCCCCAGGAGCTCCCAGCTCCCTACACTGCCCCTCTCAAGTTGGTGGAAGCGCTCCTGATGAGGATGCACACCACTGACCCAAGGAAGGTAGTGTGGACGTGGACATCAGCCACCATGTTAATTAATGGTGGCTGTAAGTGGACCTAACACTTCATCTCTGTGACATAGACAAGGCCTAGTCCGGGTGTGTGCTGTGCAAAATTCACTTGATGTCCATTTGGAAGAGCTCACGGGAACCTTTCCACTGATTCTGAGCCATGAGTACTTCATTTAACTTCCTTCCCACATCCCCTCCGTGATTTGCTCCCAGATGTGGATGAATACAAAGGCTCTCACAAAACAGCTGAAGATGACTCGATCCACCTGGTTTCATGAACTCTTGAGTACCCTGTGGCTTTGATGTCAATTTTCATTGGCCCAAGGCTCGCGAAGCTTTTTTTATGAGGTCTGTTTTCCCTTACCCAAGAGTGTGGAGGGGGAGAAAGACCAAGACACTCACAGCACCACCACAAGATCCTGAATATCCCAAGGGTCAGACAGGCTGCGTAGATGGCTGTGGTCCCGCAACCTCCCCTCCGTCTATGCCCCCATACTCTATCTGGCATTGGGGGGGGAAGGGGGAACAAGCATGCGACCTTTCGAAGGGTAGAGCAGCAGCCATCTTGCTAGACATTCCTCCACAGACAGACAAGAACTAGTCCAGCACTAGCTATAAGTACATCTGCCTCTGTGTTCTCCATTCATTCCTTGTTAGAAGACTCTGTCAGCCTGGTTTTAATCCATGCTTTGGGGTATGCTCTAACTTTTTTGTATTAAACCAGTATTTGTGTGAGTTTTCTTATGTGTCACTAAACTGAATGCTTTTTGGTGATCCAAACATAGTCTCCCTGCTGCATTCCTTTATCTCCCGAGTCAGTAATTGCACCAAAGGAGGCTATTAGATTGAAATCAAAAACAACACTTTTTCCTCCCCTGCCATTGTCCTTCAAGATTAAAAAACTGCTTCAGATGACAGTTGTGGAACATGAAAAGTGTTTGTAATGTGTGGGAATGGAAGGTTCTAAATACTGGCAAGTGCTTATCAGCCCATGAGTTGTAATAGCATCAATTAAATCACAATCAAAGTATGCCAAATTAGAAGGGGGGAAATAGTACACAAAGAAATAGTTTCAGATATCTTAAAGCCAGAATTACTCTGATTGTCTAATCTGGCCTCCTGCATAACACAAGCCAGAAAAATTCTCTCAATAATTCCTGTCATGGGTGGAATTAAAGTTCTACGGCATCTCTAAGTAGTGTTCTGCATTAAAGCAGATGAAAGGAAACCCTCAGTCTTGATACCAGGATGGTTCCTACAGCATCTTTCAAGAAAACTCTATCCCATTATGTAGCAAAGACTGTTAAAATATTTTCATAACTAATTATTTTCATCAATTTGAGGTCCAGCTGCTACCCCCCAAGAATGACAGAATTGAGGGCAGAAGAGACAGGGATCTGTCAGAGGAGAGAGTCTCGGTGTAAAAGCATATTGTGGTACTCTTTGCGTTAGCATATGTGTGGCTGTACACAGTTTATCATCATGGGGCATAGGGTTTAAGGCCAGAAGGAACCTCCAGTTTACCTCATTTGACCTTCTGCACATCACAGACTATCAAATCCCACCTACTGAGCCCAATGCCCTGGATAGGCTAAAATATTACAGACCCCTGGAGACTAAATTATTGTATGCCAGAGGCAGAAAACAGGATGGACCAAGGTGTTCCCATGTCCAAGGCCTTGCCACCAGTTTCAGGTCTGCAGCAGACTGTATGATATTTACAGTCATTGGGAGGGCACACATTCCCATACTATCTAAGCACCTCACAGACATTTCTGAATTTTGCCTCTCAACACACTTATGGGGTAGAGAAGCATTAACCCTATTCTACTAGAGCCAGCTGAATACAGTTTGTCAACATCTGGACGTGAACAATGCCGTTTATACAAAATGGATGTTTCCATGAGAAAACGCCCATTTTGTCAATATTTCTTGAGTTTTTGATGAAAAAGTTAGTAAAAGCTTTAACAAAAATATATACACATATTATTCAAAATCTTCCAAAGTAAATTGCCTTTCCTAACCAGCTCTACATTGTACATGAGAGGGAAATGGAAGCACCACACAATAAAATAGCTTGCTTAACCTCTCACAGGAAGATTGTGGCAAAACTGGAAATTACAATTCTAATTCCTAGTCCAGGGCTCTAAACCACCAAGGATAACCTTTCTTTCCTTCATGCAATACTTGATTATGAGTGTCATTCTCTTGTAAATTAAGTGGCATTAGGTTTTTTTAGTCATACTTGGAAGAACACATAGATGATGGAAAATAAGTTAGGGTTTGTCTACACTACCACATTTGTTGACATTTTAATCAGAAATGTGGAAAAAAAAACCACCCCTGTGCCACCTAAATTACACTGGCAGAAATGTCGGTGTGGACAATAGCTATGGAGGTGGTCTTATTATGCCAATGAGAGCTTTCTCCCATCAACATAGTAGACCAGTTACAAAAGTGATCTTACAGTACAGCTCTCCCACTGGAAGCTCGCTAGTGTAGACGTGGCCTAAACCCTGAACCAATGCCTCCATGCGATGTTAAGACTAGGCAGTAATGGTGCTCTCTTTCTCATAAGACATTGTACAATTGAGTGTAGCCCGGGCCTCTTGGGTTAACCACTATGAAAATGCTAACATCAGGACAGGTGCAAAATGAGAGCAAAGCATTCTTTCATTTGACCCAAGGAAAAGCTTTTTCACAGGGTGGCAGTAGATTCCTTTATGACCTTTAACCCAGTACTGTATTCAGGTGGGACGTGGAAGACCCAGGTTTGATTCCCCCGGCCCAGTGATTATTCGTAGTCATTCATAATGACAATTCATCAGGTTGGGGGAACACAGTGAAAATGACTCAATAACCTGGTGGTTAGGGTGCCACATCTATGCTCCACTGATTTGTTATAAAGAGTGGAACCACTGAGAAAGGCCCTGCCCTAGAACATCCTGTAGCCAGCTAGTTAGGGCTGCCTTTTGAAATTTAGGAGGCTGATGTTCAACTCCCTTCCCCCTATCAGCAGAGGGAGGAAATGAGCTCAGGTCTCCCACACAGTAGGTGAGTAGTTTTTTTAACCACTAAACAGGGCATGGCTGGGTGAATGGCAACTGAGTGACCTGAAAGCAAAGATTTTGGCCAAAACGGGTCCGCAAATTTTTGACAAATTTGAATAGTTTCAGACTGACCAAAACTTGTGGTTTTCAGAAAATAAGCTCTTCATCCAAGAAATGTCATCCAGCTCTACCACAAGCACAGAAATTTGCATGGAGACATGTTGCTTGGTGGGGGTAGCTGCCCCCCCCCCCCATCCTGCTTGAAGCTCTAGTCTGTGGGCTGAAGAAATGACATTTCATATGACTGAGCATATGACCACCTTGCCATGATGTGTTTAAGAAGATGAAGAGGATTGATTAAATTATCACACCCTGTCAAATCATGATTGTCCATAGCTTTCCATCGGAACCGGGCCAGTTCTTTCCAAATTCATGTGGCTTGACCAGCTAGCAGAAAACAGCTGTGGTTCTTCCATTTTGTGAACATGGTGAGGTCCAGCACCTTCACAACCCGGAGAAACAAATCCATACTGAATCCTTAAACAAGCAAACACCCAAAGAGGGTGAAGGTTTGACCCACAAACATGAGTCAACGGAAAATCCATTTGTGGGCAGATACACTTCAGCCATGTCTGCATCGTTGCTGCTTAACCCTCCCCCATCAATGGATAGTAGCTTGTTTCCCCCAGATATATGGCAATGCTAGTGGCTCTGTTTCTGCCCGCTCTGTGCAGAGGGGAGAGAAGAAGGGAGACCCTTCCCACAGGTATCCATGCAGGAGGCTGTCTGAATCCGACTGCAAAGCTCCAGGGAACAAAATGCAGGGCCTGAACCAGTAGCCATTACCCATGGGAACAATCCCCAAAGATGTAGCAAGAGCCACCCACCCATTGACTGTCAGCAGGAGTCATTCTGGTTTATACAGCTGCAGAAATGCTGTTCCCCACAGCACTCCAGAGCTGAATGTGCCACTGTCCGCTGCTGAAACTCCATCCAGTACATGCTAGGGTGGCTGCGTAATCTGTTCTGCTCATTTGAAGAGCTATGAAGCCATGTTCTGATCATGGGCACTTTGAAAAGTGCTTCAATATGGAGTGGATTTCTTTTCCCTTCCCTCCATCTGCTCCGCCTATGATGGGTGAGGTGTTAACAGGCCACTTCACCTTGAAATATACTACTTATGCTAAACAATCTGCTCCACTTGTATTAGGCTGTGAGGCTCTGAATGCATTTCCCAGACCAGAAAAACAGCTCTGTGTAAGCTCAAAAGCTTGTCTTTCTCACCAGCAAAAGTCAGTTCAATAAAAGATATTACCTCACCCCATCCCACCCCCAGAGCCAGATTAAGACAGGGGCTGCAGCTCAGCCAGCAGCTCAGGCTGGCCTAACAGGTCTCTTCTGCCAGGCCTCTGGGGGCCCCCGTGCAGCAGTCCTGCAGGCACTCCAGACCCTGGAGGCTGGACCGCCCGCCAGTCCTGCTCCTGCCCCAGGGCCACGGCTGCATGGCCCATCCTTTGCCAGGCAGCCCAGGAGCGGGGTGGGAGTGCTGGAGACCACAGCCTCTGGCTCCAGGGTCCCAGCCCCGCCCCCTCCAGCACCAAGTGCCCTCCCGAATGGCTGGCGGGTGTGCCAGGTGGCCCTGGGGCCAGCGGGTGTGTCTACACTTGTAAATTAAGTCGACTTAAGCTTGCGTAAGTCGACTTAATTTACTCTGCGTCTACACTACACTTTCCTTAAGTCGACTTAAGCAAGCTGCTTAAGTCGACTTAAGGAAAATTAAGTCAACTTTGTTAAACCTACTTTTAAGTCGACTTTTGGCTTAAGTCAACTTTCTAAAGTCAACTTAAGCCAGTGTAGACCTGGAGTAGCTCTAAGTCGACTTAGGGCTCTCCAGGACTCCCCCACTGCCCTCCCTGCCAGGGTGGCTGGCACAGGGAAAGCCTGGCATGCCCCCCCACAGGCACTTGGCAAGGGGTGCCTCCCCTGCCACCGTGGACCAGTCCCAGGTCCACCTAGCCCCTACAAGTCGACCCAGGTGTCCAGTGTGGACATTCTAGGTCGACTTTGTAGGGTCCTCCCAAAGTCAACTTAAAATTTAAGTGTAGAATGCTAAATTGACTTAAATTAACAAGTGTAGACATAGCCCATATGCCCTAGCACCAGCCTGCACCCAGGCTGTCTGCTGTGCGGAGAGCCTGGGACTAGGTGGGAGGCATAAAAGTGGGCAGGCAAGGGCCCTGCAGCCCCTTAATCTGGCCCTGCACACACACCCTGCCCCTTGTATCTCTTCTGCTTATGGTACATTATTAGTTATTATTATTTATTAGGATTGCTGCCCGTGGTCCTCTCCTGCACATAGACAGGGCATAGTTAGAGGTGGGCAAGACCTGAAATTTTCATCTGCCAGAAATGTCTCATTTTCCAAAACAATCCCATTCTAACTCAGAAAGAAAGGATAAAAATGCCTGATTTCCTGTGGAGTAGGAATTCTCCAAGGTATCCATTCTGGAAAAAAACAAAACAGAACTTTTCTGGGCTGGCTCCCCAGGCTGCCCAATCAGCTCTCCAGTGATTTGCCAGAAAGGTGGGCGGCCTGTCTAGGCAGGTAGGCCAGTGAGGTAGGAAACCCAGCACCCAAAGGAGCAGAGACAGGCAACCTTGGGAGCTAGTCAGATAGGGATCCAACCTCCCTATCCCCACTAAGCAGCTGTGGCAGATTCTGGGAGATGCAGACACAGGTAAGCTGCCATGGAGCTGAGGAGCCCAGATCCCAAGCTCCTCAGCCATCCTTCTGATGGGCAGGTGGGCAGTGGAACTGATTCCTCCTGGAAATTTAATTCCACTGATTCATCATTTTCCAATGTTAAACTGTTTTGTGGGCAAATTCAAACCAGCTCTAGTCAGTGACAAAGCCATCAGAACCAGCGATATGTTCAAGAGACGGTAGGGGAGAAACTTCTTCCTTTAAGAACCTTCCTACAGCCCTGATACAGGTGCCTTTAACAATCCTCCACTGATAACGACTGAATAGCACGCCGCAGTCTTTGCTACAGCATGTCAATATAATCCTGGTCATTTGTAATTCAGTAAGTTTGCAGAAACAAGAGCGTGTCTCCATTGAAGTAAAGAGAATTTCACTGTCCTCTGAGGCCTGATGAAAGTCTCCCCTGCCCGCCTCCTATCCCCCAATAATTTCAATGGACTTTGAATCAAGCCCAGATATTAGATGCTTTTCAAAAGACATGAGTTCCTTGAGAACATAGCAAGCTGCTTTCCTTGAGCAGAGCTGGTTTTACAGCTTTTCCAAAGACAGGTGAGAGTCTTCTGATCAGGGAAATGGAGGAGTAGATGGGGAAGGGAATGCGGGACACCAGTTTGTAAACAAAGTGGCCAGTAAGCAATTTTTTTATGAGGGCCACAATGGGAGGCTCTGGACAGGAAGATCTAGACAAACCTGTTTGCCCGAAGTTCATGAAGTAGTATGAGTGATGCTCCTTACTTTGCTTTTTATAGCTCTTCCGTGGCGTAAGGCCCAGAGAACCGCACCCCCAACCTCTCCAAAAATATGTCCTTTCCAGGCCAGAACTTGTTACAGATGCAAATAAAATCTGCCAGGTACTCTGGTCAAGTCAGTAGCATTTTAAGATGACACAGTTTACATTTTGAGAGCAATGAGAACAAAATGTCCTGATTAAATAACTTAATAAGCAAGAAAGTACCTTAGGCTATCCATGTTCTACCCTGCTCCATTGCCCTTCATGTGCTGAAATGAACAATGAATTAAATTAGGTCCTGCAAAGGGGAAAAATAATTTGCTGCATTGTTATGTCATAATACCCCATTTAGGAAAGGGGGCAGTAGTGTTATTGGATGAAAAACGTTTACTTTGGGGGTTCTTGCACCCCAAATTTAGGTTACCCCAAACTGATATGAGAAGCCTAGAACTTTTTCCTTGAAAGGCTCTGAAAACATTCTAGTGGAAACAGGCAGATTATTTGGGTTTTTTTAAATGAGTAAACATTTCAGTGCAGTGCCTGCAACTAAAGTGTTGAAGTTAATGGAGGAAAACTGGGTTTATGGGGTAAAATTTATTAAATGTTTTGAGAAGTTAAACTCCCCATCCAGCCTCTCAAAAACAAACTATTAATTATTTGTATTGTCATGGACCAAGACCCTATTGTACTAGGAGTTATACAAACATAGAACAAAGAGACAGCCGTGACCCAAAAAGCTTACAATCTAGGTACCTAAGGCCCATCATTCTTCAAACACTTACAGATTGGTTTCATAGAATCATAGAAACTGGAAGGGACCATGAGAGGTCAATGAGTCCAGTCCCTGCACTCATTGCAGGACCAAGTACCCTCTTAAAACACCCCTGAGAGGTGTTTATCTAACCTGCTCTTAAAAACTTCCAATGATGGAGATTCCACCATCTCCCTACGCAACTTATTCCAGTGGTTAATCACCCTGACTGTTAGGAATTTTTTCCTAATGTCCAACCTAAACCTCCCTTGCCATAATTTAAGCCCATTGTTTCCTGTCCTATCACTGGCAGTTAAGGAGAACAATTTTTCTCCCTCCTCCTCTTAACAACCTTTTAGGTACTTGAAAACTTATCATGTCCCCTCTCAGTCTCCTCTTTTCCAGACTAAAAAACCCAGCTCTTTCAATCTTCCCTCATAAGTCAAACGTGCCAGACCTTTAATCATTCTTGTTGTTCTTCTCTGGACTTTCTCCAGTTTGTCCACATCTTCCCTGAAATGAGATGCCCAGAATTGGACACAATACTCCAGTAGAAGCCTAATTAGCACAGAGTAGAGCGGAAGAATTACTGCTCCTGTCTTACTTACAATAGTCCTATTAATACATCCCAGAATGGTGTTTGCTTTTTTTGCAGCAGTGTTACCCTGTTGACTCATCTTTAGCTTGTGGTCCACTATGACACCCAGATCCCTTCCTAGGCAGTCATTGCCTATTTTGTACGTGTGCAATGGATTGTTCTTTCCTAAGTGGAGTACTTTGCATTTGTCTTTATTGAACTTCATCCTATTTACCTCAGACCATTTCATCAATTTGTCCAAATCATTTTGAATTCTGATCATATCCTCCAAAGCACTTGAACCCCTCCCAGCGTGGTATCAGCCTCATCATTACACAGGAACAGTAGTTAAGTCAAGCCCACATGGAAGTGTTAGAAGATCAGGGCCCAATCAACAACACAGCTGTATGATTAAGACTCTGTCTTCCATTCCCCCACTCTCCCCTCCTCTGTGTTTCTTTTGAGATTCTGCACAGATTTGAAGCTCTGTGAGGCGGGGGCTATCTTTTAAATTTGGCACTGATCCTGCAAAGGGAACCATCTATATGGAGCTCCTTTGAAGTAAGGGGGACTGAGAGGCTGTATGGGTGTAAGGACCTAGGCCGTTGCAGTCTACAAAGTGGAGAATGATGTGTATTGAAAACTGTTAAAATTACAGCTTGCAGGCTATGCAGTTCTCTGGGGAAGCATGCAATCTCACTCTTGTACTATCAATCTGCAAAAAGCCAGTCTCAAGCAAGGTGGGGTGAATTCTATTTCTTTGGCTTAAAGGAGCAATCTGCTTTCTCTCTCTTAGGTTCTTGTGTTAGGGTTCTGGATTCTTAGAAATAAAATAGTGTTACACCGCAACCTTCCAGAAAGATAAAAACACTAAAAACTCTAATCTCTCTGTTTGAACGCTGTGAAATAATGTGTAAAATAACCACTGCCTGGGATAGAATTAACTAAAGATAAAATAAAACTGACCAATTTACAATGTCCAAGATCCAAGAAAGGCAAAGATGAATCAAAAAGAACATTTAGAAATAGGGCTCAAACCTGCATCGACACCGATCAGCACAGATGCCTGCACTCATGTGGAATCGCCTTGACTTCAGTGGACAGGGCTGTGCTAGAGGATCTCACGGCCTTTAAGGTGAGATTTGTAACAGATAAAAATTAGCATTTAATTTGGTGGGTTTTTAAACTACTTGATTTTCAGTCTGAAAAAATTGTTCTCCCCATTTTAAAGATCAATTGTTCTGTAGTACTAGGTTATGACCACCCTGTATGATAAAACCCTATTCTGGCTTTCCCATATACACTTCTTTGTGTATGTTTTACATAGAAGTATATATGGACTGCAAGTTCCTTAGGGTTCTGTGTTGGACCCTCCACACAACAGGCACCAAACTAATAAATAACAGCACTTGTGGAAAAACACACTACAGCTTGACCCGCTTCAGTTTCCCTATAAGCAAGGCAACCTTCCTTTCCGGAAACTAGACCTTATCATTGCTTTGGGATCTCTTTTCTGAGTTATGGCAACTAACCAAACTCAGCCCTTGTATGAGCAGAAGGAACCTGTCGTCTTATTAATGTAAGCTCCTGTCCTTTGTGGCATGGAACTGTTAGCTAATGTATATGTTTGTTATGAATGCAGCACGCCATCCTAACATGTATTACTTACAGTGTTAACACCGTGTATCATGTATGAAGGTTAGGTAGTAACATTAAACTATATAAACTGAGGAATGTAATGGGCTTTTCGCAGAATGCTAATCTCTCTTGTTCACACATGCTATGGTATGTCCCATAATACTTTGTATAACTGCATTCTGCTGTTAGCATAGACAAAATCTGTCAGAAATAAGATGTATGAGTAGTGTGTCCTGGTGTAGCTAGGTGGTGACTCTATGACACACAGACATCTGGAATGTGGTATAGAAAACAAAGATAAGGAAGATACAGAACAACATGAAACTCAAAGACTGGGGGGTTGAGTCTTGGGTGACATACAGAGTGTTTTTTTAGCTTGTTAGCAGCTACACTATAAATACAGGGGTGCATACTTTTGACGCAGACCGTATGTAAGGTGAACACTGCAAGATTGCTTGAAAGAAAGGATGGTATGTACATCTCCTTTTCATGATGAATGTCTTTGATTTTTGACTAATAAACAGACTAAAAGCTTGGCTATTCGGTTTCTCAAATATTCTTAATATTGAACCAAAATTGTAATCAAGTAATTGGTATACAGATCGAAGCCAACATTATCCTTTCACACAGCTCAGAGTGCCATCAGAGGGAAATGACTTTCATCTACATTGAATTCAACCTGTGACCTAACAGTGAGGCTCTCTAGCTTTCACTTAGCAGAGGTAACAGGTTCCACCCTCCTCCAATCATGTATTTCTTTTCCATTCAAGGAAAACGCAAAGATGTGTGTACTCAGTCGCTAAGCGTGATTTTATTTCACATCCATCACTGTATCGTGCCACCGCCAGTCAGTTCAACCAGAGATTTTCCAGCTACCATTAGCATGTGCTCAGCTATCTTCTGACAAGACAAATCACTGACTCATGACTGTGTGCTTGCAACAACCGCCAGTTTTAGAATGAAATGTTTGCCAAACTATGCTCTTTCCATTTACTGAAGGAAGAATATTAAGTAAGCAAATACACCCAGTTTTTGTTTTAAATAATCATTGCCAAAGAATGAGCTGGTAAGTGATTGTAGCTAGGCACTCCTATGTTGTTTTATCCTTTTTCTCCCACCCAACCCAAGAGATGCACAAATCTTTCTTATTTTTTAAATTCATAGATGTCTTATGGCCAGAAGGTGCCACTGGGAATCTCAAATCTGACCTCCCAGATAACACAGGACATGGCATTTCACCTAGTAATGATCAAGCCCATCACTTCTGTTTGAGACAGAGTATATCTTCTAGAAAGACATTCAATGCTGATTTAAAGATTCCAAAGGATGGGAGAATCCCCTACAAGCCTTGCCAGCTTCCAATAGTCAGTGCTTTTTTGTTTTAAAAAAAATATTTAAAGGTGCCGGTACTCGGCCAGGGACCTGGGGTTTCCGGCAGTGGCAGGAGCCGGGACAACATGGCTGTGAAAAAAAAGTGCCAGTACCCAGTAACCCTGAGTACCATCACAAAAAAAGGCCCTGCCAATAATTCATATTATAGAATCATAGAATAATAGGGATGGAAGGGACCTCATGAGGTCATCTAGTCCAACCCCCTGCTAAAAAGCAGGACCACTCCCCCTAAATTATCCCAGCCAGGGTTTTTGTCTAACCGGGCCTTAAAAATCTCCAAAGATGGAGATTCCACCACCTCCCTAGGTAATCCATTCCAATGCTTCACCACCCTCCTAGTGAGAAAGTTTTTCCTAATATCCAACCTCGACCTCCCCAGCTGTAATTTGAAACCATTGCTCCTTGTTCTGTCCTCTGGTACCGTTGAGAACAGCCTAGCTCCCCCCTCTTCGGAGCACCCCTTCAAGTAGTGGCTCAGTACAAAATTCCCAGCACTCTATTTATTTTATGTAGGGACATGTTATCATGGTATCACAGCAAGACCTCTCAAGACAGACCATTTCATGGCCAACAGTTAGCAGCTGTGTATCAAAGAATGAGTAATCATCCAGAGACAAGAACAGCAGAATCTTGCAGTTCAGTTGCTGGAAGGCAATAGGTGCAGCATACAGCACCTAATTCTCTCAGCCATTCCTGGTCCCTGTGTTTACTATGCTAGCTCTGGGAAATATTTGGCCAGGTTACCATTATTGTCCTCTAGCCATTCTTGAGGCAGTACAGTTTTTGTTGAGATTGGGTTGCTTGGGAACCACCATTTAGATTGCAAGTCTAGTCATGGCAAAGACTTACCATGTTAGATTTGCCCAGGCTGACTATGCCAGACTTTTAGTGGCTAGAAGGCAGAAAGAGAGATAAAGAAAGAGAAGGAAGAGGATGGAAATCAACACACCAGGAAAAGATTAGCAGGAACCTTAGATGTTCTTATCTAAGGGGAGCTGCTCAGGACAGTCTTGGAGACGATATCATCTGGTTCCTTCTCCTCATCTGATCTAAACCTATTTCATCATGCAGAAAATAAGGCTTCATGGTGTTATGGTACGTCCCTTGGAGAACAGTCAATAGCAGTGAAGATCCTGTTGTAGAAAAGATGGATGCAAGAAAGAAAGAAAGAAAGAAAGAAAGAAAGAAAGAAAGAAAGAAAGAGGGTTTTTTGCACAAGAAGCAGTCCATTCCTCAAGGTACAAAGTAATATGAAATCAAGAAGACCTAAAATACCATTCTAGGTAAGGTCCAGAAGCTACCCCCAAGGAGGTGTGCCTCACAAGCATTCCCAACGGGTTCTACCTTCCAGGACTTGTCACTATCAAACAGATACCAGCTCTCTCCTTGGCCCTGTCTTCTCTACATGAGAAGTGAATAAGTCTGTATTTTAATGGCTCTAGGCTTTTCTCTGCCATGAAAAAAGTGAAAAGGCCAGGCCTTTCCTTCTCTCATTCTAATACTGGAATGGCTTAGCCAGACTTCACTGGTTTGTCCCTCCCACTGATTTTGGTTGTAAATCCAAGAAAATGAAACTTCTCATAACCCTCTTCTCAATCCTTTCCATCTCCCTGAAACAGTCTTCCAATACAGGGGATGAGGGGAAGAGAGCTTTCAACCCATCCTTCTTTCACAGTTCCTATCGCAGGCTCCTGAAGAAACATAAATGGGGAAAATATGTATCTCTTGTAATTAAGCACTGAGCCATTCTTTCCTGGGAACCTTTCCTTATTCCCTAATGACAGCTTGCCTCATCTCAGTTGGGTCCCCACCATGTGCATCTTAATTATCTTAAATAACACTCATGTCAAAGCAGTTTCCTCTTTCACATCAAGGAAGAACCCAAACCGTTTGGTTGTTTTAGATCTACAAAGTTAGATATGCTTCATGAGGAAATCGGCAAATCCTTTCACCTCTCTCTGCCTAACGTCACCATCACACAGCACACAAGGAATAAAACCCTGTCTCCCACCCGACCTCACTCTCCGCTGCCAGCAAACTGGTACCCTGCCTCTGAGACTGGCGTCTTTCTTTTGCTTTGTAGCAGTGGGGCACAGAGAGAAAAGGAAGCCGTTGGAGATAACTTTAAAAAGCAAGGTTCAAGGAGCATGAATGAACTGATTTCAAGGGGTGTGTCTACATTTGTAAATTAAGTCGACTTACGCTTGCTTAAGTCGACTTAATTTACACTGCGTCTACACTACAGTTTTCCTTAAGTCAACTTAAGCAACTTGCTTAAGTCGATTTAAGGAAAATAAAGTCGATTTAATGAAAATTAAGTCGACTTTATAAAACCTGGATTTAATTTGACTTCAGACTTAAATCGACTTTTTCAAGTCGACTTAAGCCAGTGTAGACCTGGGGTAGCCCTAAGTCGACTTAGGGCTACTCCAGGACTCCACCACTGCCCTCCCTGCTGGGGGGGGGACAGGGGGAGCCTGGCATGCCCCCCCATAGGGCAGGGCAGAGCCCTGCCCACCCTGCCTCTATGCCCTGCTAGGGTCCCTGTCCTCCTTTGCCCCATTGTATCCAGGTACAATGGGGAAAAGGCTGAGCCCCCTGGCACTGGGCAAGGGGTGCCCCCCCTGCCTCCGTGGACCTACCCTAGGTCCCCCTAGCCCCTAGAAGTCAATCTAGGTGTCCAGTGTGGATGCTTTAAGTCAACTTTGTAAGTTCCCCCCAAAGTCGACTTAAAATTTAGGTGTAGACTCACTAAGTCGATTTAACCAAGTCGACTTAAAGTCGACTTAGTTAAGTCGACTTAGCTAAAGTCGACCTAAATTTTCAAGTGTAGACATAGCCAAGAAGACTGGACTGTGGTTTATCAGAAACTAAGATGTGGCAATACCCTTGGCTAAAATTTGGATAACTAAAAACAATTGGCCAAATTCTCCCATTATTTTGCGACACCATAGGATTCAGTAAGGTTATAACAAAACTGTGGGACGTTGGACCAGAATTATAGCCAATATTTTCACTTAATTTTTTGTGGTTTCTTACATGCTTTTAGAAAGCAGTATTTTGAGCAGAAGCAGGTCGCCACTGCATCTTTTTCTTTCCCTTTATGGAAGAAGCAGGGAGAACATAACAAAAGAATAGCCATGCTGGTCAGACAGATCGTCTATCTAATCCAGTGTCCTGTCTTCTGACATTGGCCAACGTCAGGTGCTTTAAAAGGAAATGAACAGAACAGGTAATCAAGTAATCCAGCCAGTCACCCCTTCCCAGCTTTTAACAAAGTGGATTTCTGCCCTTATTTTGCTTCTTTAATATATATAATGAAAAGGCTTAAATTTGTTGTTTTAATTTTTGGCTTCTTTTATATTGGAAATTCAGGTCTGATTGACAACTTCAAGGCTAGTGGTATCATGATACCAGTGATACCGTGCAAGTGCGACTGCATTGATGGAGAGTGGGTGAGATTTCCATATAGATTGCATGTTAACACCTATTAAACAGTTGCAAGAAAAGAACTCAGTTAAAGTTTTGACAGCTCCACACATCCACATTTAAGAACTCTGAACGCTAGGTTTTCTGTCTGAGACCACAAGTATACCCAAGAAGACTTGGCATTCCTGCTATTACTCAGGGTTTGTCTCAGCTGACATGATAAACCCAGCCCTCTACCCCAACTGCAAAATTACAGTCAGAATTGCATTAGCTAGCATGATTCTTCAAGGGCATGTGCCAATGCTGTAATTTTCTAGCAAAGTTAAGTTTTACAGTAACAAACAGAAACCCAAATCATTTAAGAACAAAACATAAACTTTCCAAGTGTTCATTATAAAATACAAAGAAACGAAAAATGTCACAGATTATTTGCTCCTGCGGTTCATCGTTAATTCTGATTCTATCACAATACAAATGTCACTCCTACAACTTTAAAAAGTTTTCTGTTGGAATTATCTGAATTAATTAATGAACTGACATGAAATGGCTTATTCTGGGGGATTTCTTAACTCTCCAAAATGACCTTTAACATTCTGTCACATGGCAATGCTTCATAGTTTAGCATTTGCTCAATCTCATCTAGCATGTTGATTCTCCAACTAAAATGGTAACCTTCTTAACCTCTTTATTTACTTAAATTTGTACCGTATGAAAATTGTTTCTCAGTTACCCACATTCTCTGATCATTCTATAGTGTTCTTTAATCAATCTTTTGTTGTCATGCCTTGGGATTCATATTTTTAGACCCATGACTGCTCTTAAAAAATCATCCTTCTTGTGTCATAGTTTGTTTCAAAACTAGAAGAACCATGGAGAATCTGAAAAGACAATCAAAGACTATTTCTTTTGCTATTTGGGAAAAATAATATAAATTTGTATAACACAGAGAACTTTTCAGAGCAAGTAATTCTATCTGTTATCTATGGAAAAGGAGATGATCTTGGGCAAGTTGTTGACTGCTTTCTACTACATTTCCCACACTGGTGTAAGGGGGATAATAATGGTTAAGCAAAGTTGAACATGTTTTCAGATTTACTGATAAATAGTGCTATGTAAATAAAGCTTAGTAGTAAGACCATTTTCTGTAAGTCTTTCATTGCAACATTCTGTGCACTGCCGTTTGCTCTGGGGGTGGAGTTCATCCCAGTATAGAGAGCCAGCCATATGATCCGTTGGGTCCCAAATTAATGTATTGGGCCCATCTTTTATTTACTAGTAGTTTCCTAAGCTTCCTTATGAAAAGGTCAGGAGGAACACATTGTTAATTATCACTCTTTCTGATGGCCTCCAAATCGGGTTGCATTTCATTTTGTTTCTTTTAAATGGTGAGTATGATAGTTGCAGCAGACATGTGGCCACTTGGTTTGACTTGCATTAATCATGTAAGAAAATAGTAGGAAAGTCAGTCTATCAGGCAGTGTGCAGGACTAAAGCCTTCACTGTTCAAACTCTCTGCATGATCTTAGGCAAGTCCTTTTTGTCTGATCTGCAGAGAGGACTATCCATGCTGGGAGTTGCAGATACCCAGTGCTTTTGAAAAGTGGGCCTCCAATTTATTGGTACTTTGCAGCCAGTGGTATGAATAGCTGCTCATGTAAGTGTCCCAGCATTAACTGTATTCTCGGCAGTTCACTAAAAAGAGAAGGGAGGATGCCATAGTGGAGCATACAATTGAGTCAACAGACACTAAACCCGATATTGTATCGTCCTTGCTAGATATACCCTTAGTAGCTTATTTCCCAATGTGTACAATAAGGATACTACGTTCTTTCTCCCGCTCATTGTATGTCATCTCTATTCAGATTGTAATTTTTTTCAGAGAATGGAGACGACCTCTTATATTGGTATAGCACCTAGCCTAATGTGATCTTAATTTGAGTAGGGTTCCTAGGCTCTACCTTAATATAACAGAAGTAGGGTATAACCTTTCTTCTGCCAGTACCTACAGAAACTATTAGACATGGGGAGAGTTTTCCACAATTGTGTCAGTAATCTCAACTGAAAGACTACATTGTTTTTTTTAAGCTCGAAAAAATCAATTTTAAAAATAGTTTGCTTCCTGTTGTGGATTTAAATGAGATTAACCCAGCACTTTGTCAAAGCAGTTCAAACCTCAGCACTTGCCTCACCTCGCTCGTGAAAGGCCGTTTTCAACTCTTGACCAGCCATAACCTAATTACAGCTCGTGTTGCCTGGTGAATTTCTAGAGTTGTTTTGTTGACTCTGTTCCATAGGTGATTTAGCAAAGACATCAAACTTACCAAAGTTGACTCTTACCCTATTTCTAAATCCTCCTTATTTAGCTAAAAGAGGGATCAAGAATTAATCTGTGGCTTTAGCTAAGCCCATGAGGGCTAAGCATTCTTATCACAGAAGAGAAATAGCTTTGCTTCGACTGGGGGACAGGAAATGCTGGTCTCTGCTGAGCCGGGGGGAAATGTACCCCACACTTTAATAATGCAGGTTTGACCAATCAGTCCACCTCAGTATACTTGCTTTGTCCCCACAGGTCATTTCTATTGTCAATATCTCTGAGGATCATAAAGTATATAAGATTTTATATATGCAAGGAGGGGTCACTTCATCCATGTTGTCCCTTTGGAGAACCTTGGCAGGTGTGAACAGTGCATAGACGCACCACTGCATATATTTAGGACAGACACTGAGGGAAACAATCTCCAAAGCCCAGCTACACTAAATTTTCATTTCATAAAGTTTCCGACTAATATTATCATTCCAGCTCCAGGGTGTTAGAACCCATGGGAACACTACTTTAGAACGGCTGCCGTGTTCCTTCTGGCTATGTGCATGTTATGAGATACGGGAGGGGTGCCCCTGCTCATGTACACGAGTGAGTATAAATAGCAGAATAGCCAACCTGGTGGCACCAGAGGAACTGCTGAGCCAAGTACCTGAAACCATTGGATATGTACTCACACAAGCCTTCGCCGCAACTACCTGTGCTGTGGTGGGTACACTGCTCTTTATACCCAGGCTAACTAGTGTGAATGTGGACCATGACCAGGGAATCCCACCCCTTGCCCATAGCGTATCGCCTTAGTGTAATCTATGTTTACACAGTGTGTCCTCACTTGGGACAGATCATATACAGGGGTTTACGAGTCTGCTATTGCTTCTGAACCAGTTGATCCAATTCTTTACCTGGGGCAAAAGAGGTGTATGCTTTTGGAGTGGGAAGAGTTCGATTTCAAATCCAGCACGCAACTCAGCTGGGAGCATTCTTTATAGTACTATAGAACCAAGGAGCCCTAGTTATGGACCAGGACCCCATTGTGTGAGCTGCTGTATAAACAAAATATTGCTTTGAAATGCCATGTTAAGCCACATGTAAGACAAGGGGCAACAGATGGACACAGACAGAGAGGGGAACACAAGGAAACAACACCTCCCTACCCCAATAGACCCAGGGCAGGCGAAGGGGTCTAACACACCCAGTCAACAATATGGTGGCAGCAAATGTCAGCTTTAGTCCTTGATGTTTGAGGGAGTGACTCTAGGTAGGAAGGGGGTTAAGCTAAGCAGAAAGAAAGGCAAGGAGCAGGGCAGATGGCAGGAAGGCTGGGGCAGATGGCACCGAGCTGAGATGAAGACACTGTGAAGGAGGGGGGATGGAAGGGTTATAGCCAATAGCTAAATCTGCATCTCACACACACCCGCAGTTTTCACCAGAAAGTGCCCAGGACAGAATATCCCAGCTTTGGCTTGCTTCTGGTTATACCAGGTGGAGTCTCTGCCTGGCTCCTCCCTGCTGCCCCCGTGACTGAGGGGGAGAGGTGGCGGATACTAGCGCACACACCAGGAGGGTGATATGAGGGAAAGGTAGCCCTGGTTAGGTCTCTTCTCCTGCTATACAACTTGACTTTGAGTGGCTAAAACTTAGCAGCAATGGGAACCCCATAGGGCTGCTGACTCCTGTGCCTGACACGCCCACTTTGCGGAGTTGAAGGGAGGGGTCTCCCTTTGACTCAGCACCACTCCAGTTGCTGAGGTGGTGTTCAGAGGTAGTCTTCCCAATCAACTGAACAGGTCATCACAGATCCAATCAGTCGATCAGGAAGCTCGATCTGACGGCAGCAATTTTGTCACCATCAGTGAAGACCTGCCCTTTGTTCCCAGGCCAGGTCTACACTATAGATTTATATCAGCAGAACTTTGTTGCACAACGGTGTGAAAGATCCACACCCCTGAACAATGCAGTTATACCAACCCAACCCAGTGTGGACAGCACTATGTTGATGGAAGGGCTTCTCCCGCAAAAGACCAACAGAATCTCTCCCATCAGCGTAGTAGCATCTTCTCTGAAGCACTGTAAAGGCAGAGCTGCAGCATTTTAAGTGTAGAATGCCCCTCCCCCAGTAAATAACTATTGGCAACAAACCAAAATGTCCTGCTGTAGTTTAATAGTAGTGTGGCTCTGCATCACCAGGCCTCTGACAAGTAACAGTGGTGCTTCACGGGGAGCTCTGTGCTCCACCCCTCAGCTTCAGCCCTGGAGGACCTCAATTCTGTTGTCTTTAATAGACTGAGGGCACCTTGCAGGAGGAGGCCGCTATTAATGAGCTGTGTTGGGCAGGCCCCCATCTTCCAATAACTTAGCCATTCCTATGCTACTGCAGCACACCACAGAGCTTCAACTGATCCAAAGTGGAAGGTGCAGGCCCAAGCTCTCCGACAGGTTAGATCTCACTAAGCGAACAAAAACTGGCCGACTCTGGGGGCGCAACTGAGGATTTCACACCCGATTCTCCTTTTACTCACAGCACTTTAAACAGAATAACTACACTTAAGTCATCAGCATTAAACAGTCTAGTGAGTGAAGAGTCCGGACTCCATGACCATGGCTAATGGCTGTCCAGTAGCCATTTGATGCTGGCTCCGGCTGCATAGGGTGGCATCCGATCACTCAGGACCCCCCTACAGCATTCCCCTGCTGTAAGTGGAGCAGCAGCAAGTACGGATTGCACAGCCACCACCACCTTCTACAGGAGCCTCCAGCACAGAAGACATTTGGTTGCTCCTGGGAAGAGCAAGGGGAAGGATGGAAAGGCCCAGAGCATTCTGATATCCCAGTTATTCCCTGCTGCTGGAGCAGCCCATAGGGACTGGTGGGCAGCCAGATCCAGTTAGAGGAACCCACGGACTGATGGCAACAAACCCAGCTTTGCCCGCTCCATCCAGGCTCAAGCCTGCAGAACAGCTGAGTCAAGATCCTAGCCATGACCCAGCAAAGCATTCAAGTGCAATCAGCATGAAGCAGAGGCAAACGGTTGGTCCCTGCAGAGAACTCAGGCAAGGAGAGGAATATAGGGCAAACTGGTAGAACTGGCGGCACGTGCTGCTGCAATTCACTCTTCTAGAGCACAAAGAGCCCTCCCCCTCAACCCAAGTTTAAAGGACGATATATTTCGTAAGATGAAACGTTTCTTACAAACGAGTTTATTTGCATTTTGACTGGAGCACAGAGTCTAGATACAGATTTCTTTTCTTCTGCACAACAGTACAATAGCCAGTGCAAAATATGCTTTTTTTATTTCACGTACAAAAATACCAGAAAGTGTGGCAGTATTACTCACAACTGGTATGCCTCAGCCTCCATTCTACCCACCTCCATTCGCCCCCTTGCTAATCACATGGACTTACGGGTCAATGGCTGCATTGTCAGTGACGAGAGGTAACTCCCATAGCCCTTTGAAAGAAAAACACCTACCCCAATCAAACAGGGAAAACAAAGGTTATTTCAAATTTATAGAAATACAAGCCATTTTAAAAAATGAAAAAAATCTATGGGGGAGCTGAATAAATTTTAGGGAATTACAAAAAAAGATACACATTTGAAATACACAGAAATTAGGCACTAACCTACCCCACCTCTTTAAACAGATAGGTGTATTAAAATATACATCCAGTCTACCTTTTCATATGCATCTATATAAAAGATGTCAATGCCGGACAACTTCTGCCCTATTCTGAGTACACTGTGCTGTCAAACAGAATATCACCATCTTAGCGAAGCATTAAGAAGTTTTGGCTTATTACACAGAAAGTTAACCATTTCATAGCTGAAGGAGAAAGAAAATAAGTAAAATTTTGCAAACATTTCTTTGAAAGCACAGTCAAGTAAAACCTCAAGCGCTATTCTCTTTTGGGGGATTGTTGGAATTACAGCAAAACAATTGAAGCAATACATTCTCAATGGCTGTTCCATTTAGGGAATGGCTTTTATTCCAAAACTTTGCCCAATTTAAACTGCATTTAACTCAGTGTTCCAGAAACTGCAATACAGAATTACAGTATTAGTGTAAAAATATGGTTGTCTTTACCAAGGCACTAAGTTTATACCCTAGAAATGCATCAAAATTTCAAGCATACCAAACTTAATTCAAGCCACAGCAACGATTACACACACATTTCTACCCAAGGAAGCTGTTGGGTCATTAAGCTTAATCAACCAGAGTTCATTACAGTGAACAGAAATTAAACAAAGCAGAATGCTAACAAAAGCAGAGGACAGAGCAAATACCTACCTCATATACATGCCAATATACACCATACAGTATATACATTAGGAAACTGCCCTCCATAGATTTTAAAAATCATAAATATTCTTCAGTGTGTTTGATGTGAGATTTTAGATCACATTAGATTCTATTCCAAGTCTGCAAAGCATTGGGAGCATTGTTTAAATTCTGGCCAGTTAACAAGGAGTGGGCATCTGGGGAAGCCAGTGGACTTTACATTTTGACTGACAGCAATCATGTCATCCAAGAAGCAAGCACTCATTCGAATCGGCACAGTTCTACCCTTTTCCCCAGAAGTTGAATACATGCACGTTTAGGTACTTCCAAGAATTTTCTGACCACCACCAATTAGGCACTAATGGTCCCCATACACTTACTGCTGTATGCCCGGTGATTTTTTAAAATAGCTTCAGCTGTTGCTGTGGCTCAGTTTTGGAACTACGCTTCTGCCTTGTTATATGCGGAGAGGCTTCAATTTGTTCTCATTCATACCCTGCCATTTCACGCCTCTCAATCCCGCTTCAAGCCAGAGATCGCATTGAGACCATTCAGGATATAATGCGTGTTTTCATTAGCACCTCCAGGAATCTAAAATTCTACTGTACAAATTCTGGATGAAACGCTAAAGACAGGTAACGTACAAAAGTCTCATTTGCCTGAGAAGGACTCAGAGCTTTTGTATGGGTTTTCAAATACACAGAGCAAGGCAAAAATATGTCAGGTTTCAGACATTTCGGCACTTTTAGAGATTCCAGATGTGCTTTACATTAAGACCATTTCAGTATAATGGAGATCCTTCCTTTAGGCATTTAGCATATGTACAGAAAAGCCAAGAGGACAAAACCTGAGGTCTTCGCTCCCTCTTCACTCAAGCAAAACACCCATAACTGCAGTCGGAGGTTTGTATGCAACAGACTCTTGGATTTGACCCAAAAACACGGTCCTGACTAATATCACTATATGCATTAGCGGTATACTAATACGAATTTTTGTCTATGCATCCATCACAACAGCCTATGGATTACACAGCATGATATTTTTAGTAAATGCAAACTCCCATATGGCCTTTAGGACATGTATTAATAGCCCCTAGTAGTTCTTAAATCAGATACTGGGAAGTTCTGAAAATGTGCCATCATAGTCATGATGCATCGAGACAGATTTGTACTGATACCTTTTCATTACACAAGGGCAGTCATCCAAACTTCCTACTGAGTCAGCGTAATCCCCTAGAACTATATTTACTTCTTCACAATTAAGGTAGAACTTTCCTACATATAAAAGTTGTAACCCTTTAACTCTACCAAGAGAGTTAAAGTGATACACGCCTCTATAGTATGGTCCTGGTGTGGAAGGGTTTACATCAGTACAGTTTATTCCTGCATGGGAAGGAAACAATGCTATAATGATGTATGGTATCTTTATACTGGTAAAACTGCATCCACATTAGGGGTTGTACCTCTATGAGGCTTTTTTTCTTAAAAAAAAAAAAAAACCTAAGGAAAAAAAAAATATCACACCTGCTTCTACCAGTACAAGATCTGTATTGACCAGATCTTTTTGGTGACTGTATCTCCTACCTATGGGCAAAATTTGTTTCTAAAATAAACCAGACTATTTGAGGAAATTAATCAATCTCCGTTAAACTTAGTTTATTTTTTAAATAAATTATCGCCCTATAACATGAATAAAATTTTCCAGAAAATTCAGAACTAAGACTTCTATAGCTCTGCTCACAGGGTTGCATGTCCACATTGCTGTAGGCCCGGACCTTTAGTACTCAAAATCAGACATTTTTAAAAACCAGACTACTCATTACATCCAATTTTCTCCACTGTTTTCATGGAGGTACACAACATTTTCAGGAGATAATGTTCTACAGTATGAAAGAGGATGGCAGAACAAACAAGTAAAATTTGGACTGTGACTGAAGATTCAGAGACACCACCTAGGAAATTCAAAGAAATAAAAACTAACCCACTGTTAAACTTCACACCAATGAGCCTCCTACTTTCAGCTAAAAAACTAGAAAATTCACCCCATTTTAGAACACAACCGTAAGTGTGGAATCACTATATAGCATTTCCATGATTAGTGCACGTTGTTTGCCACTCATCAAGGGGAAATGAATGTAATGAAGCACATACATTATATGATTTAACACTAGGGAAGGTACATGTAAGTTCTTCAGAGAGAACGAGAAACCAACTTTGAATTTCTTGATACAAGTCAGACTCTTGATATTGTTATTTATGTATTTAATGCCTTTATTTATAGTGGGTGTAGGACACTATTACCCTGATAGGCACCTGAACTGCTAGTTAAATACAGTAGTTCCAAATACAGGGCCTGATGCAGCAAAGACGTGAGTTCATGTATAAGGTTATGCATGGCGAATAGTGCCACTGAAGTCAGCACAACATTAGGCACGTACGCAAGTGTTTGCAAGAGCCAAATCTAAAATGCGAGAGATTTAATGGCTCATGAACATTTTAACTAGGATTTCCAAGCCACCGATGGGACTTTTAAGTTGGATTTCTCATCTGGCCACACCTGTTTCAGAAGGAACCCTACAGGTATCCTGCATCCCACCCCCATGTGTTTCCAAACACACACACACACATATAGTGCAGAGGATTTTGCTACCACTAGAAGAAGCTGACTGTATTCTCAGGCTCTTTCCAATAAGTTCAAGGAGTAGGTGTCCCCCTTACCTCCAGATTCTTAGCTGGAGCTATGCCTAACTTTATCGAATCACATCCTACTGCAACCAGACTTTAGTGCTAAGAAGTTCCTAAGCCCTTATTGAGCAGAAGAAAGTGTCGAGTGGACAACACAGAGAATGGTTGTGTCTATGAGAGGTGAGCTTCAGATAATGCTCAGAATGCAAATGAATGTCTCATCTACACACTCCCCTCTTTGGTCATACTGTAGTTAGTAGGTAAGAGTAGCCTGATGGACAGCAGTGCTCTTAGGCAGAAAGAAGTTCTCCTGACCACCTCCCAGAGAAATGTGTTTTTCACTCTCAAATCAAAGACATTTCATCTCCCTAACTAGTGCCCTGGAGAAGTCCTACAGGACCGTTTCAGATTCATACTTCATCTTCACCAGGGGATCCCTATAAGGGAGTGGAGCACTCAAATTGATAAAGTTCCTTGTTCCAATCTCGAACCCAAGAAACCAATGACAAAGTCCCCCTCCTCATGTTTGAATAAAATTTTCTCCTAGAACTTTGGCCACCTTTCAGCTGGGGCTGTGTATAAAGCAGTCAACTGGGCAAGAGCAAGTTTGCATATGAAATTAGAGTTTCTGATGTAATTTGAGGGGAGGGGCAGGAAAATGTAGTTTGTCAAAAAACCAAAACATTTCCCATTAGAAAAATGTTGATTTTCCCCTTATTTTATTTGAAAAAAATCAAAATTGGTTTGTGTCCAATAGAAATAATTAATCCATCTGTCAGAGTGCTGCATGTCTCCATTTTCTCCTATGCGCTTGACCCTGGGCCACACTGCATCTTTCATAACACACTGTGTGCTACCACACCATCATGGTGCACTGCTGGGTAAGCTACTACACAGTGCATCATGGGAACTGTAGTCCAGCCCAGTCCATTGGGGAGGAGTGGCACGTGAGCACCTGAAGTACGACTCATTTCAACAACATTTTGACACTTCAGTGTGAAATGTTTTTGTTCGACATTTCCTAATGGCTGTGTTTCCAAACGTTTCATTCTGAGCAACATTTTTCTACTGCAACTTTTCAGACAAAGTGGCAAAGTATCAATTGCCCCTGGGATGGAAATTCTCATTTTCAAGCCACCCCACGAATTAGCCCCAGGCAGTGAAATGCATCAAGGGCTTGATACAGCTTCAACTGAAATCAATGGGACTCTTTCCATTAACTTTGTGGGTGCCAGACCAGGCCCATCAAAATGAAAAGGAGAGCAATAGATACAGGCAACTTAAACTAAAAATATAACATGGTGTGAACTGTTTGCCTCAATTTGATTTGTCCTAATTTGCATCCCCCAAAATCATTGGCTTGTATATGTATGTGCAATTCTATCCATGTGGAGATCCCTCAAGAATAGGGTATTCTGCTGGTAGCATGCTACAGGATGGGATGCACACAGAGACTTTAATGTCCAAGTCCTTTTTATGTTGGCCCAATTAATGCTGAAGTATTCCATTGTAGGAGAAAGAGAGAACCCCACATTAGAATTTTCCATAGCCTGGGGGTTAGAGTCCTCACCTGAAAGGATGTGAACAGGGATCTTCCATCTTTCTATCCCTCAGTGTGAGGGGCCACTTCCACCAGGGATCTTCCACATCCTATGAGAACATCCTATCCACCAGGCTAAACATTAGGGGGCTCTTCCTTTTCCTCCCCACCCCCAGCGGGTCCCACATGGACAGCCACATGCTTATGTCCCCCTCAGTTTATCGATCTCTAGCAGAGATGAGTGATGGCTTTGTTGATCGCAATCTAAAGTGCCCATCTCTCCCCATTCATTGGATAGGGAGCCGAGGCGCCTAACGGGGCTTTGTGGATTCAGCGTTGTTCCAGTGATTTTCTGGGTGCAATGATGCTCAATGATGTAATGTTTGCATCCCTTCATGGGCCCCACCCATAGTCCTCTGCCTAGAAAGAGGACGAGAGCTATGGCTCAATGATGCTATGTCTGTGTCTGAGATGAGACATACTCTTATGCAAGGGAGTACTCAGAAGGCACCAGTTCTAGCCGCGAGAGGTGCTTTTCATTTTGCATATCCCTTTAGAAAAAGGCAAATGTTTGAGCAATAAGAAGAAGCCTAAAGAGGAGGGAAGGGGAAGAAAAATGCACAGACTCTCTGAAAATATCCTCATCTTCCTTCTCAAAAAGCCACTTGTCTATGAAGTTTGTTTTTCTTTAGGACCTTGGGTATTTTTCAGTTCATGGGAGCACTTTATCCAAATGGATCTTCATGTTTCCAGTCTGGGTTGCAGCAGTCTTGGTGAGGCATCGGAGTTTGAGGCTGTTACAGTCCTGCGAGGCCGAGTGGTCATTTTAAAACGATGTGGTAGCTATCATTGCTTTCAGCTGTAAGAGCAAAGTGCTTTTCAGTGCAAAGATTATTGCAGTTTTTTACATATAAAAAAGGTGCAGAAATGTAAATATTATGGTCTTTCCTCTAATGCCGCTACCACAACTGACTAATGGGGATACATGTTCAAACAAAAGGATTTTTAAAGTAGTTTTAATAGGAGATTACAGGCTAAATTCTGATAATTTACACTAATGATGACAAGGGATTTGTGCCAGATTAGTACCATTATAAACAGAGAAAATCTGGGCCAGATCCTCACCTACTGTAAACTATCTTCCACAGAGTTAAGTTGGTTTACACCAGTTAAGGATCTGGCCTTTGAATTCAGTGGCTTTATACTCTACCTAAATTCAATGCAACTGAGCAGAACTTAGGTTCTTTGAAACAATGACAGATATACAGTGGTTTAATGGACAGCAGAATGTGGCCCTAGTATTTATTCCAAAGGGGTAGCTGTGTTAGTCTATTGTAGAAAGACAACAGAGTCCTGTGGCACAGGACTCTGTTGTCTTTCTAGTATTTATTGTTATGCATTTAGCTGCCCTTCCAATTTTGCTAGATGCTCAGGGCTTCAAAAGCTTCAGGAAGAAGTGAGTCTTCATATTTATTTATCAAAAACAAACTAAGAGTCTGGTGGCACTTTTAAAGACTAACAAATTTATTTATCACCTGAGCTTTCCTGGGAGAAAAATCCCACTTTGTCAGACACTTGAAAATGGAGAAGTACAGCTGAATGGGAGGAAAATAAATGCAGGGACGTGTAAGTCACATGATCAGGTCAGACTGCTACAGCAAATCAATACAACTTACACGTCCCTGCATTTATTTTCCTCCCATTCAGCTATACTTCTCCATCTTCAAATGTCTGACGAAGTGAGATTTTTCTCCCACGAAAGCTCAGGCGATAAATAAATGTGTTAGTCTTTAAAAGTGCCAAGGACTCCTTGTTTGTTTTGCTGAACTTGACTAACATGGCTCCCCCTCTGGAACTATTTATTTATCCCTCTCAAATTCTTATATCAGAGGATACACTAGCTCATAAAATAAAATTTCTCATTAAGAGAAATAATTACTTGATACCTCCAGTATGTGTAGATTTATCAAAATATGGACCAAAGTGTGGGTTCAAGCGATTTTAGTCAGTTACCTCTTTAAAAGTCTAATGAGTTATTTGCTACATATTACTTCAATGTATACTATCATTGACAGAACTTTTGGCTATTTAGATCTGCCATACCCCACCTTTACACGTCTCAGCTTCTTCCCCCCACCCACTTTCCCTGCACTTCTTATACAGTTGAAACAAATTGCACGGGAATAGCGTACCTTTTAATGTGCTGATAACAAAACAAGACTCATCCTGGAAGTTTTGCACCATCTAAATGGCAGGGGGGAAAAAAAACAAAAATTCTTCATAACAGCTGGTGTCTTAACATTTCGAGCACAAATTTACTTCAATGCTCGGTGTAACTTTTAACAGGAAGGTCAATCAACAAAGCCTCTGATCCTACAAGGAGCTAAGTATTTTGCAAAGCAATTGAATATATGAGTAGTCCATTAAAGTCAACGAGACTACCTCATGCTTTAAGTAAGCAGGTGCTTAAGTGTTTTGCTGGCTCAGATCTAGAGTGCTGAGCACCTTGCAGGATCACCACACAAATTCATTTTTTCCTGCTACATCCAGTCACACAGTCCAACCCCGCTTTCAGGGCCAAGACCTCGCCTGATATAAACTGGCCTACCTCCATTGACTCTAACAGAATTAAGCCACGTTTACACCACCTGAGATCTGGCACACAATGTAGGATTATTATACATTTACTAGTATTTTCACCAATCTACTTTTAAATGTCCCAAACACTAGGGCTTCTATCACTTCCATTGGGAGGCCAGGCCCCTCTTCAACAAGGACTGACCCTGCCCCACTAACGTACCTGGCCAACACCCTTTGAACTCAAGATGGCCTGAGAGGAACCATAGATCTTATTATAAGACACATCATTAATGTCCTTAAATAAAAGAAGCTAGACAGCATGCACCAGATTATGTTGCTTACATCTAACATTTGCCTGGTTCTTCCTCCCTGAAAGTTCAGCTTCCATTTCAATCCCCAGATAACTGATGAGACTGGGCACAGCACGAGGAGCTTCTTTGGAAAAGTTGCCGGAAGTGCCACAATGGGAGCTGAGGCCCAGAACTTCGAAGGCAGTGAGGTGCCTAACTTCCTGTGCTCATAAGACTCTAGCCCCCATTATGTGCTGAACACTTGGAAAATCTGGCCTCTCTACCTATTTAAACTTGACCCCGGTCAAGCAGAGCAATTCTCTTTCCATTCTCCGAGGTCTCATGCTGCCCTTTCCACATCTAATTCCCCGCCGGCTAAGTTAACCCCCTTACTCATTCTCTCTCTTCCCCACTTAGCCCCCAACAAATTGGACTCCACTGCACACAGCGTGTCTGCACCTAATGACGCATGAAGTACATTAATTCAGTGCCTCTCATTTGCATCACTTTTGCCACTAGAACACAAAAGACCAAAAACAAAGTAATAGATATTGTTAATAAGTAACTTAAGTATTTAATTAAGTCTCCCTCACACCAGAGTTAGTTGAGGCAATTCCCCTCTCAGAGGTTGCCTCAAAGCACTTCATGACTAGCAAACACTGAAGGTTTCCGATTTAATCGGAGTGAAATGGCTAGGGGACTTGCAGAGTAAGCATTAGAGGCTTAAATTTAGGCCCCATTTGAGTCCTGTTCTCTGCTTCGTTTGCTTTAAGAATGTTCCTTTCAGGTGGAGTGCCAGTCCATCTAAATGAAGGTCCTTAAGTGATTCTGGGGCATGAAAAGAGCAAGTCATTTAGGAAAAAAAGAAAAGAGTGGGGCAATTCACTATTAACATACAAAAGAGTACTTTTGTAAGCCAACGGCCAAGTAGTCAGGGACATATTTGCATACATCAAGTGATGACTTTGGCTCAATGTTTGCAGCATTGGCCAAGACTTAAGAGTGACTGACAAGTGATTTCACCCTCAATTTCTGGGTGCCCAATTTTAAAGGGCCAGATTTTCAGATCAGGTGCCCAAAAAGTTATCACTTTTGAAATTCACTAGTCATTGGAATTACAATATATTTCATGCTACAGCAAACACCACTTGAAAGAACATCCCTTAAGAAGAACAAGAGATAGTAATATGGTTGAATCCTCTGATTTAAGACAAAAAAAACCCCCAAACCCCAGGACTAATATGAAAGTCAGACAATTTTTCAGACTTAGTAATTTGACTAGCTCCCTTGAAGACTTTTCCATAGTTTTAAAGATTTATTTACTTTTTTAAAAATTAGGCTAAGTCAGACAGTTGTCTTGAACTCTAATAACTATCATCAGATGTGCTTGCTTTAACCCCCTTACCTCATTGCTCACTAGTACATGGATCCCTGTAGGTCCCTGCCGATAGATCCGGTTGATCTGCTGTGTGGAAATGCTATACAAGTTTGCAATCTTCTCAATTAATTCTAGAGTTGTCAGCTCTTCCAAGAAGACAGCATGATATACTGCAATAATTAAGGGGAACAAGCCTTTATACATACAACCAAAAAGCTTGACTTTAATGAACGAATTGGATTTAACGATGAAGGGCCAGAGCTGCATCTGATGTAACTCCGTGATTTACACCAGCTGAGGAACTGCCCCAAAATGGCCAATATTTATTTCATTGCATGGAAGAAGGTAAGCAAAGGCTAGCTCAGTTTTTGGCCCAGTTTTTCCCACAGAAACACTTGAACTGCCAATAAAACCACACATCACAAGACACTAAATGGACACCCTGTATGTGAATGCTAGTTGATTTTCTTAGGGAACCATGTGATTCTGCGGACCCCTTTGACACTTTGGCTACCGCTCAAGGAGAGTTAGTCTGAGCTACAGGAAGATATGTGAGTTTCTGTATTAATAAGAAAAAAGCCTAGTACTTGTATAGGTCTTTACAGGCATAGATCTCAAAGCAGAACCCACAACAGAACCGGGGTCCCCTGAGGCCCAATACAATGCCTAATCCTCCAGACTCCACTATCTTCTTGCAAGTCTCAAAAGAGCAGAGTCTTGCTTCTGTTCCTCAAATTCTATTAACTCAAACAGTTGACCAAAGTCTAGCAGTTGCCATTAAAAAGTCAACACCTCCCATGTGGTGTTATCTGTTACTTCCTGTTTTAGGTGTGAGGTGCAATGAGTCAGATTCCAATGGCTGATAATGTTGGACAATTTTAAAAAGGAGACCCACTTATTCCTACACTATATTTTTGTAGCAAAGCCACACAGAGAGCACTCAGTTTGCAAGAGCTACTAACACATTCCAGGAGCATTTGCTCACATATTTTCTTTTGACGAGATTTATGTAGAGACACTTAGGACCAGCAGAACTTTATAAGTTTTGAGAGTCATCTGATCTTAGAAGGTTAGGTGCTTATGGGGAGAGAACAAATTAAAAAAAAATTTTTTTTAAATCATATAAAATCCACTTTCTGTTTTCCATAATCCAGTGTCTGTGTTGGCATTTGCAGGCTGGCTTGAAACAAAGGGTTATAGCTTGCCTTTGAAGCCATCTCAGATGTCTTCAGCTATTCTATGGCATCCATAGAAACTACATGCAAATACTGCACATGAATCCAGAACATCAGTTCAGGTCTTTGAAAAACTTGCATGTAGACTGCATGAGACATTTTCCACAAGTCCCAACCAGGCAATTCTTTGGACACAGTCACTTGGCACACACAAACGGTGGCATTTACCCATCTGAACCTCACTTGTGCTCAGTCTGCAAATGGAAACATTCACTTGTGTGGGCGAGTGATTGTGTATGTAAAGTTCTGGGACCTTTGATGTCCACCTGGTTCAGACAGAGAGACAGATGCTCAGGTCCTACCCTGAAATTCTACAGACCCCTTATTAGTGACCTGCATGGAATTTAAGCAGATCTTCCTTGGAAAGATGATGAGCTGAGTTGCTCTTGCTAGGATTTCAACTTGTGGTTCTAGAGAGTCCAAGCATTTCAAACCTCATGGTTAGACCTCAACATGTACTGGAGAAACTTGCAGGCAGCAACTGCAGAAATCTTGTGGTATAAAAGTTAAAATAAAGGCAATGCAGATTAGGCCAAATTCATTCCACTCCATTGATGTCTGAAGGCTGAATTCATCCCTGGTGGCAAAAGAAGGGGAGATGCCACTAGTGTAAAGGAGCAACAATCACCCTTCCATCAAAGGGCTTGCAGGGGGTCAGCAGCACTCCTGAAGTGGGCAGTGCTGGATAGAGGGAGGACAGGATGCGCTCTGTACTCCATGCCCAACTGGCACTGAAGCCAGCCCAGTACAATTGCAGCTGGGATGAACCACTATTTAACCTTTCCGACATGGAGCGGTTCAATGCGGAGCTCAGAGTCAACGCATCTTTCTCATCAAACAAGCACTGATGGGAGCAGAGGTCAGGAAACTTACCACACAGATTGCCATCTCCATTCTCTCGTTTTTGATGCAGATGAGATCTATTCTGCTCCGGTTCTTGACAGACATAAATTGTCATCTTAGGCCTTACATTTCTATGGTTTAAAAACAGAGGTGATAAATTCTTCCCTTTTAGCACCCTGGAGTGGTTCACACCACCACCACAACACACTGGAACAGCCATTGTGGACTCACTTGGTATTACACAAATAGGCAGTTAAGGGCAATCTTGACATTAACATTGCAGAAGACTCGATGCCCCAGGGAGATATGGTAATAGAAACTTCTTAATTCTGGGCGGCTCTGAAAGAGGTGATGAGCAACCTCCAACCTCCACTCCTATGAAGCAATTAAGATTGAGGGTACTCAGCACCTCACAAGAGGCCCTTGTTACATGGGAGATTTAAATCTTCACTTACTGGCTTGAAGCCAGCCTAGCTGGATAGCATCTCCTGATGAAGATTAGGAGGCCTTTGCGGGCTCAGTCTTTTTAGCCCATTCAACCCTTGGTTTCTGTTGAGACAGGCAACACGTGTACCAGATGGGATTAGGAGGTGAACACATCTCTACTGGGAAGCACATGGAGACTACTAACTGCTTCCATACAGACCACTGAAGGACCTCATTATGCTTAGGACTTTTTCACTCATCTCCAACCTATCTAACCCATACCTTACGGTGAACTGCCCATTGCCAATTCACCTAAGGAGGCTACTTCAAGGATTTACAGACGCATTCTAGCCAGAGACATTGGCCTCACTCTGGAAGTGCCAATGGATATGGCAATGGTAGTATCTGGAAACCATAGGTACAAACCTTCCTTTGATTGCATTAAAGAGCCGAATTCCATCAGCAGGCCCACAGATCTGAACAAAATCTTCTTTGGACATCTTCAGTAAGTCAGCACCTAACATTGCAAGGTTTTTAGAGGTTAAACAAAACAAAACAAAAAAGCTTCCAAATAATAAACTTGTACCATTGGACCTGTTGAGATGCTGAATGAACAGGTGACATTCCCAGGGTAGGCACTGCAATCAATCCTTCAGGACACATTTTCGACAAGTCCACAGAATGGCCAGTAAAGAGCAGTGATCCAAAGGAAGTGTTTTCTACAGCCACATGCACAAGCTAGACTGACTTCCTGGTCTGTGAGCCAATGTCTGCTCTCAACTACACAGGTCAACATGGTTTTAATGGAGTGAACGGAACAGATTTTGGCCACACAACCCAGGTTTCCCTACATGGCTTGGACTAATGACTAGAAGGCATAGCTTTCCTGTTGCATAGGGACATATAAAAATGTCTTGTGGGTGGACAAGATTGTGGGGGCCTTAAACTCAACTTGATGACATTCCTTTATCTTTAACAGCTTTTGAATGCCACATCTGACCAATTGCAAAACTTCACTGTTGTAGCCATGTAATTCGCAGGCTATTAAAGAGGCCAGGTGAGCGAGATAACGTTTTTATTGGATTGACTTCTATTGGTGAGAGACAAGAATAGCTCTGTGTAAGCTAGAATGCTTGTCTATCTCACCTACAGAAATTAGTCCAATAAGATATAACCTCACCCCCTTTTCTGTCTAAAGAAAGTCCTAGGCAACAATGAATAGATCCCTATTAATTTGGGAGAAAATGGGCAATACTCAGAGCCCCTGCCTTCTGATTAGCACAGCCACAGCATCAAGCATCTCCACGATTGTCTCTAGATCAAACATCTGGTTGATGGCTCCATTAATACCTTCCAGTGTAACAATAGCCGATCTCTCCTCAGCTTCCCAACAGAGTTTAGCTCATTGATACTCTATCACATTGAATGGATTTACCTCCCAGATTAATAATGATGGGGAGGGGAGAATAGCCGTGTGCACACAGGCCCTGGCATGTGGGCGGGGGATGAAGGATCGTGGCATGGGAGGCATACAGAACACCTACTATGATAGGGAAAGTTGGAATAGAAATGCACACAGAACTGCTAGCATGGGGGGAGCAAGGGACCTTGATATGACAGGGAAAAATTGGAGGCACTCAGAACCTCTGCCAGGATGCAGGAAGGGAGGGATGAATTGGTAGAGAAGTTGTGAAGAATCTCTGAAACAGAGGGAGGATGTCACATAGGGAGCTTGTGGGTGGAGAGACAGAAATATGCAAGAAGCCTCTGATGTGATCAATAAGCTCAGCCTTCACAGACTTCCAAGTATATGACATCCAAATATGTACCTTTATTATAAAGATATTCACGATCAGTTCCTTCCTCTAACGTATGAATGATGAAAGTTAGTCTAAATGGGAATAACCCATACACTTTTCATGCACCAATGATTGAGTAGAACTTCAGTGACCAAAATTTTCAAAAACAAGTTGCCCAAAATTAGATTCTCAAGCCCATATGACTGTACCTGAACAAGTGGCCCAATTCACACAAGTGCTGAGTATCTAGTAGCTCTTATTGAAGTTATTGAGGACCCAAACTTTAGGTTTTAGCATCCAGTTTTGGAAACCCTGACCAATCTTTTTTAGAGGTTCCTCCAAACCCCAGTTCACCCTATTCTTTGGCAGAGACTACCCACATCCCAAGTATGATCCACACTTGTAACAAAAAAGCGAAACACATGGGCGACTTAAACTCACCCGAGAAACTTGAGAAGAGTCTACAGAATGGAGAAAACCTATTACGGTGAAGCCACTGCTGGACATCTTGAATAGAAGCAGAGGGAAGGAGGTGCTACATTGCAAAAAGAATAAGAGGGTCTTGAAATGAACTGTTCAGCAGTGTCCTAAAAAAAGAAAAGCACCACATTAACATGATCTCAAATACTTACATCGTTGTTGGGAGGCAGGAGCTCCACTTGGTGGGTTGGAGAAGTGTTGCTAAAAAAATTGTACAAAGCAGGGAGAGAAAAAAAATGTTATTTTAAAATTGACATTGAAAATTGTTGGCTGTCCTTCCCCACCCCCCCTTGTCTTGAGTATTGAGAATTTTATATCAACTTGACATTTTTTCTCTGATTGGATCAGTTATTTTTTAAATGAGCTGGGCAAAGTTCTGCCACTAAACTCCCATTAAGAACTTCTCCCTTTGCTGTTGCTTTTCAAATCCATCTGGATGGGAAGGAGAGGCACTGGTTTGGAGCAGTTACTGCCTTCTAATCCCCATCCCAAAGATCTTGCATTAACTCATTTAGAGGAACATATGCCAAGGAAAAGGGCGAGGGAGGGAAAAGAAAGGTCCATCAGATTTAATAATCCTACTTCCATGGAATTAATCTGCATCACATTGCGGAAAGCCATCATGTTTCCTCTTAACAGCATGTTCATAGACTAAAGATAACCTTGAATGTTTCAGATGTACACATGCAACAGGCCAATCTCTATCCTAAAACCATTCTAAGACGGTGACTGCCAATGCACAACCTTTTACCAATCTTTGGCCAAATCCCAAGGGCCTGATTCCATCAAACCCCCAGTGAAGTTCACAGGAGTTTGACCATGCAAAAATGGAGGAAACACTGAGTCCAGTGTTGTTATTTTTAAAGAGGGCAAATTGGATCTGAACAGTGTTCGCTCAAACTGGTTTAAACCATGTTTCTAACAAATGTGGCTTTATCCTCCTGTGTGGACTGGACCTTAAGACCAAAGATTTGCCTGGAGAGCTAATTATTTACCTTTCAATAAAAGTGAGCCCTCAGAAGAGCTAGCATGCTAGTGTCTGTTTCTACAATCTGAATTTTTCCCTTCCCTCACAAGCTTAAATCTGTCTGTGCCTGCATTGTGCAGGAGGTCAGATGATCACACTGGTCCCTTCTGATCTTAATGTCTCTGCTGTCATAGACTCTGTCAAGCCTGTTTCCATACTCTGAATTTTAATGAAGGCTCGCTGCGCTAGATATTCAATATAAACATGTAAGACTTAATCCTTCCCTTGCAGTCGTACAGAGGTGAGCTCCCACTGACCACTCTGTTCAGTGCAAATTATTATTCCCTTCCCTGCTCAGTTCAGCAAATAGCTCAGAAATGTGTAATCAGACAAGGAGATGGGGAAGACAGATAGCTCCCTCTGGGAACTCTTTCTTGGGACAAGAGTGGACTTTAAAGCTAGATTCAGTGCAGAGCTCCAGCACAAGTGCCCGACTAAATAGCTTCTCGGTCTATTATACAGTATCAAGGCAATGTAATGCTGCATGCCAGCCGAGGAGAAGGAAAAGCATTTATTACATACCCATCTCCAAGGCTGAAGCTGTTTGGAGAACTGTTGTAACTCGGAGAAGGAACGTTGCTCACTTGATAAGGCAGATCCGGCCATGGAGAACACTGTAAACAAAGCCAGTGGGGACACTGAGCACAACAGACTTCCATCACATTGGAAAGAGGGGCCCAGTTCATCTCTCTCACCACCTATGGCACCGTCACACCACTAAACCCAGCAAATTTATCCCTGCTAACTGAGAGGAGGTGCAGGCCTAGAGAGGTTGTGGAATCTCCATCGTTGGAAGTTTTTAAGAGCAGGTTAGATAAGCACCTGTCAGGGATGTCTTACGAGGGGACCTGGTCCTGCTATAGGTGCAGGGGACTGGACTTGATGACCTCTCGTGGTCCCTTCCAGTTTCTATGACTCTATGGCCTGTACTCTGCCTTCCAAGAGGACTGAGGCAGTCCCAGATTAGAATGAATTGTGCTTTCTCCACATCTTCCTTTTCACAACGCCTGTCGCAAACTAACACTGAGCCAAACTGTGCTCTTGCTTCCATCTAGGCAACGTCGATAAATCAGTTCTCACTGAAGGCAGGAGTTGGCCCATGACACAAATTTCCCAGCTGCCAAATTCCAGCCTAGAATGACTAATTAGATGAGCCAGGGGGCGGAGCATGAGAGCAGAATTTGGCCTGGGCCATTCAAAATTATCAGCCAAGGATGTCAAGTTATAATTTAAGTGCTATAGGAAAACCTAGGGCAGACAGACACAAGACTATCAAACCATTGCAAACATAGGCCAGATTCTGTACTCTGCTGTAAATCCAAAGTAATTTTACTGAAACCAGTAGAGTTGTTCTGGATTTACAGCCATGTAACCAACTATAGACTCTGGCCCTGTAGAGTTAGCCTGTTAAAAGCCCATGAATATACTATGCAGTATCCTGTTTGCAGTGATAACGAAGGAGACAATCTGGGGCATTCCTGGACTTTTATCACCTCCACAAATACAACTTTAGCAAATGTTTAACTCTATAACAAGCAGGGATAGAGGATTTCCTGATTCGATGTGCTGAAGCGTACTGATGTCTGCCCATGCTCTATGATATGTCTCTGCACAGCAGGGTCTTACGAGCAAAGGTTACAAGATTATAGGACAAAATTCTATGACTGATGATTGTTTCAATGAACTATAGATCAAAAACAGTTGTCTCAGGGAACAGGAAGAGTTTGTTTAAAACAAGCAAAAAAAAAATGAAATCATTTTTAAAGATTTCCAATGTGTCCCTGCTCAGATCAAAAACTAGATCTTCCCATCAAGGGCAATCCTGGAACCAAACCGCCAGCCGGCAGAACATTCCTGTAAGGGAAATGGTAGCTGACTCCTAAGCAGTTTATACAGGTCCTCATGGTTGGTGCATCTGCAGCCCAATACGGGTTCACACACAAGCTTTATTACCCAGTTGCAAGGGGAAAAAATGGACATTACATGACCCATTCTACATGCAAAGCATTCTTCAAACATGGGCCCGTTGTGGAGCAAAGCTAGCAAAGGCCAACCTCACTGTAATGGCTTGTTCTAAAGGATATCCATGAAGAAATGGAAATTGCCGGTTGGATGTAGTCCAGCACCCTGTTTTTGATACTAGCCAGTACAAGAGGGTTCAGAGGAAAGTGTAAGCCACCTATACTGGATAGCTATATGGAGGGGACAGCTCATGGATGGCGAGTCTCTCCCTAAGCCAACCAATGGCCGGTTTATGCCCTGAAGCAAAAGGATTCCATAGCCCTTATAAAAATGTAATTCCATACAATATAGCTTTCAATGAAGTTTAATCCTTTTTATTGTCTCATTAAGCTCCCAGCCTCAATGAGACCTTGCAGAGTAGAGCCCCATGAACTAATGCAGCTCTGTGTAAAAGGAATCCCTTCCATCGTTTGATGCCCAGCATACTAAACCAGCGTGCCGTATGCAAGTGACATATCTTACCTCTGTGAGAATGGTCGTATCGTAGGAGGGCTGGTATTTCTCCTTCTCTTGGGCAGTCTTCTTCTCCATTTTCTCTCTGTCAGTTTTCTGCTTTCTGTCAGCTCCCTTAGGCTATAAGCAAAGAGCACAAGCTTTTCCTTATGCCTAGCGATCCAGGGTGGGTAACAGGGGGCCATAAGTTTCATCTGATCTGTGCACAAAAGCCCCATTGACATCAGTGTGGGCATTCAACACATGAAACAAGGGCAGGACAAGGCCTCTATTTTCCAAGCAGCAGTTCACATCAAAATCTCTACTGTTATCTAGAACAGCCTTTGGTAATATTGCCACATCTAGGGCATTTCCTAAACATTAGCTGCTATACAATCCATTTTTTCACAGTGCAACCCCTCCGATCGGATACTACTTTGGAGCCTGAATCTATGATGGAATTACACATGTTAATGAGCACCTGTGTTATTTCCCTGGGATCTGTGGACACTAAAGAGGGGTCAGAGTGGATCACTAAACCCAGCCTCCTCTCTCGCAAATTCGTGGGGAAGTTTAGATTCAGATCTAACTGAACCAGGTTTGCCCAAATCTCTCAGTGTGAACAGTGAACTAGGTTCCCCCACTCCATTGTGCAGCATGGAAGGGAAGTACTGGCAAGATTTAAGGACTTTCTCGAATGCTTATCGGAGAACAAACAAGGAGCGTGGCGACACTTTTAAAGACTAACAAATTTATTTATCGCCTGAGCTTTCGTGGGAGAAAAGCCCACTACTGAAGAACAGTCACACTTTTCGAAAGGGCTCCCTAAGAACAAACTGAGTTAAAGAAAGAGCCACATTCTGCTCTCAGCAATATGGGTGTAAATCCAGAGTATATCACTGAGGCCAGTGGAAACACTCTGGATTTATACAGTGCAGTGGAGCAAACGTTGGCCGTGGTATCTGAGCGGGCGGTTACAGACGATACCATGGGCCTGGACTGTAATACACATCATCTTCATAGTCAACTCTTTTCCCCCATTTGCATCTTAACGAGTGACATCTTTTGTCATTGTAGAGACTCTGATAGGAGAGCTCCAGTGTGTTTCTTGGTGCCTTCCCCCCCGGAAGAGCAGACTGTTTAAAAATCCAGATAACAGAAAGGACTGATATCTAGGCTATGTTCAATGGGCGGTGGGCTGATCTCATCTAGGCACGCTGGGTATACTAAAGCACTGTGCCTCTTTCCATTGGAGATACTATTGAGTTGAGTTTGAGGGGAACCAGCTTAACGCCTTTATTCTCTGGCTTTACTGTAATGCTTGAAATACTAATACAAATCTTAAACACAGCAAGATCAACGCTCTGCACATCACGTAGGCCACAGAGAATTTGGGAAAACCAAATTAGCCCATACCTTGAATACTTTGATCTGGCAGCTTGCAGAATGCAAGTGTTCGGTATATTCACCGTTCTCATTCTGTTTAAAAGTGTCGATTTGTATCCGGAAGGGCACTCCTTTCTCTCCACCATGTTTCCTGGGGGTAAATTCTGTGCTGATACAGTGTACCTGGCAAAACAGAAGCTGCGTTTATAACGAGAGTTGGCTCCATGCTGCTGTCAATGGACTGTGGCTTCAAGTTTAATTCCAGCACATCTCTATTTTGTGGAGGAACAAGAGGAAGAGTTCATAACTAAATATTCAGAGTGACAACAGAATGGAGAAAAACCGCTCATTTAGAAAAGCGAGCTTTGGCCATGCTTCAGATGCACACAGATTTTAAAAATACACAAACATGTGATATTAAGGGTGGGTAAGCCCCATGAAATCTGAGATTCTGTAAACACTGTGAGCCATTTGAGGTGTCTGTAAAACTAGAGCTCCTGGCCTTTCCCCCCCATAAATGAAACCCATCTTTAAAAGGAGAGTGGTTATTTAAAGAGACATACAGATCATTCTGTCTAAAACAAAGTCCATGCTATGTGCCAAGAATAGAAAACACAACCCCACCCCAAAAAAGCCAGACTGACACATGTGAATATCCTATAAATAGGATATCAATGCACACACATCGATAGAGCACCGGTATTTTCATTAAACTATTTCTTTCTCACACCTCAACTACTTTTTCAGTCTCTGTGTATCCCTACTAGGCTTCAGACAATTCCATTTATTGTAGGTAAATCCATTCCTTACCTGAATGAAGGCAGATGCTCTTTTGGATGGATCCCACAGAAATTCAACAGTGTTTAGCTGGGTCGGACTGGCCCTGGGATCTAAGATACCGACCGACAGTGGGATATCTGTAGAAGAAAACCCCTAAAATTTTAAAAATATTAAATTGAAGATGACATACCAAGTTTTCAGACAGTCACCAGACTCATTTGAAAAGCCAACACAACACACAACATATCCAGCTTAAACCAGTGCTGCTGTGGTTTCTTCCACCCCGCCCCAGACACACACACCTGCTCCATTACCATTTTTTCCTAAGACAGCAGACTCTGAAGACTACTTCGCACAGCTCATAGCTGGCTTCCAAACACTGCCTGGGAACCACAATGAAATAGTCTCACCTATATCAAGGATGCGGTCCCCAGGCCGACTCCATCTCCAGCCTTCCAGCTGCTGGTGCTCAGTGTACTGCAGACGCCGGTCATGGAAAACCACACGAATGATGCTCTGTTAAGAGAGGAGGGCAGGATGAATTAGGTAAGCCAGAGTCCCGTTTCCTGAGATGATTTTGGTTTTCCAGTGTTTGAGAGATGGGAATCTGGTCTGTTCCTCCTCCATGTCTCTAACTCCCATCGAGGAGGAGAGCAGAGTGTCCCAATGAAAGCTACCCATCTCCATTTATGTCATATTCCTAATGGGACCATGAGAGATGGTTCATTAAGGCAATGTTCTCTTTGCACTTCAAAGGCTGTGTCAGTGGGTATTTGCCTTGATTCCAGCAATCGATGGTCAAACCACTGATGCCAGATTTGCACCAGGGTAGCATTCCAGGCATAGACTAGGAAAACCTCTGTCTGTACCAGCAGAGCTCACGCCACTTTCATTTCAGGTTTGGACGGGTGCATCTGCATCAATAGCAGAGACCAATGGCCAGAATCAGGGCAAATGCCCAGTGCAGGCAAAGCCAAAGAGACATAGCACTAATGGATCACTTTGCATATGCATATGCGAAGTGCCGCACTATCACGCTAGTTACCCCTCACCTCCCAGTTTCCAAAGGAAGTCCATTGTCCTGCTGTCGCCATCCATTCAGAATGGTAGTGAAAAATTAATTTTGCACATTAATTAGAGAAAGGCCCAAACCAAAACCTAGATCCAAGCACACACTTGCTCTCCTAGCAAGAGAGCGTGTGGGCAAATCTAAATCCAGAGCCACATTTTGTAAATCCTTCCTGTAATGGACAGAATAAAATCATTGATTCCAAATCTGCCTGAACTTTGGACATGGTCTAAATCCAGATCCGCCCCTCTCTCTCTAACGAGAATCCCTGGCTCAGAAACACAAGAATTTGGGCAAGGCAGGCTTGAAATCAGAACCAAGATCTGGATCCAAATTTTGCAAAATCCCTGTATTTGTGAAATAGTCAAACAACCCAGAACTCAGGCTGAAGTTCTGTATGTTGTGAACTGTGTCCACCACTAACGGAAACATGAGCTCTGTAAAACCTGTGTGCCAAAGGTCTGTGAAAGGCTGGGGTCCTCCTTCTGAACGTGTACCTGAGCCCAGGTGCATCGAACCTGGGGTCGGTTTTACACTTTGCATGGGTTAGCTGGCGACAAAGTGATGATGCTCAATGGTTTCAGCCCAGGTTAGCTTTGAATTTTGGGATTCATCTGAACCCAAAACTCAGAGTAAAACTCTGAGGGCGTGATTGTAACCAAAGCAACGGGTTAGAGGAAATGCTGCAAAACAAAACTACAGTGTCGTCTGCAGCTCTAACCAACTCAAGAATCAGGCCCTCAGTCTGCTCCCATTAAAGTCAATGGCAAAATATCTCCCATTGTCCTCCATGACAAGCAAGTTCAGGGCTTTTGACTGTATCTGTATGTAGTAGCAGGAAGAAAAGAAATCTATATTTCTCCTTACCTTTACATATTTTGTGTTTAAATCTTGAAACTCTCCCAATTTCCTATTCTCAAGTAGACGGATTTCATAAGACTGACCTAGAGTTTAAGGAAACATTTCCAAGGTGTTTAACATGTTGTAGCAATGAGAGAGTCACGCTGGCATTTATGTTGCTAATAAAGCACAAGACTGATCAGGGAAGGCTCATTCTTGGCAACAGAACTCGTTTGTCCCATTACTGAGTGGGCTTTAACTCTGAGCAGAAATTTGAGGGGAAGGATGGCCCTAGACTGGCCAGGAGGAGATTTGGGATCTGCCACAGACTTCCTGTTTGACTCTGGGAAAGTCACTTAATCTTTGAGCTGTCATCCCCCACGTAAAACGGGGACAATGGGACTTCTCTCTTGGTCTGTCTTGTCTACTTGATCTAAATCCTGAAGTCTCTTGCTACATGTATGTACAGTGCCTAACACAATAGGACTAGAAGTCAAGGGATAATAATTTGGGGCTGATCTTGATCTCCTCATCAGGAGCTTCAATCAGAGTTTTGAGTGCACAGGGATCACAAGATTAGGCTTGATGGTGGCCTTCCAACACACAGAAAGTAGCTTTGACGCTTGTTCGCGTTGGACCAGAGGTGGTGGTTTCCTGCCACTGTGAGGGATTCAAATCCAAGTATTTGTTTCTCCCACATAACAAAATGTGCTTATAGTCCTATACGCTGACACTATTTTCTGGACCTGATAAGTCACCTGGACGCAAGAGACAAGAATCCAGACAGTGCAATGAATCTTTTGTGCAGAACCCACTCTGTGTAGTAAGTGCCTGAACCAGGGCAGGGCCCAATCAATACAATAAATAAAGGGAGTAGATACACAATAGCTGGTTTTTCCAGTTCATCTCCCTCCCCCCCACCCCCAGCCCCTTTTAGTGAAGAATGCAGACCATCGTATTGCATGGCAATCTAAAATGGTGATTGGTTCAGATTTTCTAGCTTAAGCAAAGTCATCTTTGCACCGATCTCCCAAAAGACGCCCAGCGATACATCTGCCCCTACGCAGCGGCCACTGGTAAAGGAAAAATGCTACATTTCTGGACCCCAATCTGAAAAGAGCAGGAGATTTATGACAGCAGAACTAACAGAAAGGTATTTTGTTAGCGCTGGGTTCCTCTTGGGAATCACAGCATGGCTGGTTGGCAATATGAGTAAAGGTGAGTCGCTGCAGAGCAGAGACAGTCCAGGCTTATTTCGCTGGCTGGAAAAATAGACCAGAAAGGCCATGTTCTAACTTCAGTGTTTGCACACCATTCCCACAAAGGTCGATGGGAGTTCCACAGGCAGGCTATGACCCTTGAATCCAACAACTGGTTAAAGGAGAAAAGGAAACCACATGTTGCTACAGATTAATTACACGGTGCTAGAAACATATTCACAACCTGCATTTTGCAAAACCAGCCATTTTTACTTCCAAGAAGAACTATATTATGTGGCAAAACTGAGGTCATGAAAGAAAATGGGGTCTGTAACCAATAATTCCAGCACACGATGCCACGGGGGCATCCTACGCTTGCCCCATTGAAATTACGTCGCTGATAAAGATGCATATGCATTCACATGACAATTTCAGAGAGATTTAGTTCACTGAAACACAACAGAAATGCCAGGCTTCTTGCACAGATTTCATAACAAAACTGCATAGGGATATGCTTGACTTTCAACATGTGAGTAACGCCACTTATTTCACTGGAACTTAAACAAGTGAAGCACATGCTTAGTGATTTGTACAACTGAGACCTCACATTCCTCAGATCTCTACAAGCATTCCTGGAGTTCCTGCCAGACAAAAAAGGCCCCCAGGTACATTTACAGAATATTCAGTCATTAACTGGAAGGTACAGACAAGAGATTACCACTTGGGAGGGAGATGGACCATGTGACCATAAACGAGAAGGGAGATTTATCTAGATAACCCTTCGATTAAGGTGAATATTATGGGAGAGTGTGAAAACCCCTGGTTTAAGTGCCCTACATCACCTATCAAGTGTGGCCTGAGTAATCCAAAGCGATGCACAGGAAGACAGTGGAAAGTCACCTCATCCCCACATTGCCCTATTCAGATCCCACTTACACTGCTTTAACTCAGAGGCATCCCACCAAAGTGTAAGTGAGAACAGACCCATGCGCTTGGCAACATTATTTGTCACGCCACACCCTGCCTGTTCCCATAGTGTCGTCCTAATGAAAGAGCAGCAGTTTCCCAAAGCCAAAGGGAATCACTTGGCCAAATGAAGAGGGCTCACTGTGGATCTAGCTTTCATTGGCAGCAGGACTTCACACACCTCCTTGCCTCAATGGATTTAGGTCCTCTCTTGCTCCGACAGAGCTTTCCTGTGCAAATATTAACCCAATTAATCATCACACTTTCTGATTGGAGAGACACATACTTCTCTTTTAGCCTCTCATTTGACAGATGTGAACTGAAATAGAGAGGCTACGGGACTTGCTCAAGACCACAGAACCTGCCCTAGAACTCAGGACTTAGACTCATAGACTTTAAGGTCAGAAGGGACCAGTACGATCATCTAGTCTGACCTCCTGCAAAATGCAGACCTCAAAACCTCACCCACCCACTCCAGCAATGACTTGCTGGTTCCCAGTCAAATGCTCAGGGCACCAAACAGCTTGACACTTGGCTTGCTACAGATGTTTTCATCAGCCTCTATGGGCCAGACTTGGCTTGCTACAGTTGTTTTCATCAGCCTCTATGGGCCAGACTTGGCTTGCCATTAGGGGTTCAAAGCAAACAAGAGCTTACCGGGCACCAGCACCTTTACTCACACCAGTAACATGTTGGTTTACCTAGTGAATCCATAAATTTGTGCACCATGGGCTTTCCTATCAACAACAAACAAAATATTCATATTCTACATACAAAATGGAAGCCTGAACGAGCAAATGTTCCATGCCTGAAATTGCCACTGAAGTTAGTAGAATTTCTGCTTGGCTCAGAGCTCCAACTGGCCAGAAACAGCGGAAGGGCTCTTTAATAAATGTTGCCTCCAAGAAGGCCTCAATTATTTTAATAGTATGGAAGCCAAAAGATACAAAATGTTCTGGTGCAAAATATTGAGGTCACCTGAAGGAAACTTAACATAGACTCCCCGAAAAACATAATTCAAGATGTCATTCATGAACTAGCTGATTCCTTTTCAACCTGAGTGATCAATACAGATTTCTCCATCTGACGAAGTGGGATTTTCTCCCACGAAAGCCCATGCGATAAATAAATCTGTTAGTCTTTAAAAGTGCCACAGGACTCTGTTTGTTTTACCTAAAGGACATGATCATACGTGAGGAGGGGACACAGACTGACCTGTAAACCGAGAGCTTTGTCCATAAGCTCAGCCATCACGGGTCAGTACAGCTCCCACATTACTGCAACCACCATGCCAATCTGCCGGCCAGTCTCATACTCTCCTCACTATGAACAAGACCCTTAGATACTTAAACTCTTCCACTAAAGGCAGCTGCTCCCTCTTCACCTGGAGGGAACAGTCCACTTTCTTCCAGAAAAGAGCATGTTGATACAGAAATGAATGCATTCACTCTGCTTCTATGCAAAACCTTCCCCTGGAGTCACGGCAAACCCACTGCGTGAGAAGGATTTGGTGATAGACAACCTCTTCCATGGAGAGTACTTCAGCACTGAAAATACTTCAGGTATTCACATACTAAAATGTATACCCTCCATATGATTTAGTCCACTGCATTAACTTGGAGGGGAATTTCTTTGGTTCATGGCTGATGCTAGACTAGGTAAAACTTAGCCCATCCTTCACTGCTGTTGATAGAAAATGCAGCATCAACAGAGCTGAGGCCTTCATCCATTTTTACCATAGTGTTATCTAGACTTGCTCTGGCGGGGTTAGATAATATAGGAGTAAAGACACCCGAGCCCTAGCCGCACTACAGCTTCCACCAATGGAGAATTTCATATGGTCCCACTGTAGACATCCTGTTGAGGCTCTTCCACTGTGTATATATAATTGTAGAGTCATTAGACTTGTTCTCCCTCTCTGGACTAGAGTCCAATGGCTGGGGCACTGACCTGGGAGATGGGAGACCCAGAATCTAGTCTCCTCCCCTCCCACCCCTATTCCTGTGACTCTATATTTATACCCCACTGGAACAACCTCAACAGGAGAGACTGAAGAACCCCCACATCAGAAATCTTTCATAGATCCATGGGGAAAGCACGTTCCTCAGAGGTGTGGAAGACCACTGATCTAATCAGGCAGAGGCAAGAATAGGCGTTCAGCTGGCCAGAGCTTCGCAGCAGCGGGAACGCTCAGAGGTAGAAACTTGGGCACCATGAGAACTTTCACCTTCAGAGTTGAAGCGAATAACAGTGCTGTGGACTGCAGCAGAGCCTAAAACTGGGAGTTGGCACCTATTTGGGTATGTCTACACTGCAATTAAAAATTTGCAGCTTTATTACGGCTAGTCTTTAAGGAGGATATTGTATGGAAGCCTGTATTTTAAAAGGTACTTCCTGAACACCAGGCATTTACACAATCCCATTACTAGGCTGGAGTGCATACAATGTTGCTCTACAAACAAGAGTAGGATATGAGAGTAGTAAACCACCCAAGCACACAATGTTCCTAACTTGTACTTCATGAAGCAACTCCACCTGTCTTAAAAGAGATTTATAGGCAGGTTAATTTTGTTACTTTTATTGTCCCTGACAACTAATGTAGCATAAAATGTAATTGTTGCTATCATTAGCAAACTTCTGGCATCCACGTCCTTTTGTCCCAAAGGTAAGGAAGACAAAGAGGAGATTTAAGAGGTCACTAGACTAGTTCACCTACAAAAAAAAGGGTAAAAGCACAACGCTTAATCCCATTGAGCTAGTCAAGAGCGAACTCAGGAGTTTTCTGATTGGAAGAAAAACTGTTATCTTAAAACCAGAGGTTACGTTTGGTAGAAACACTGAACTCTTTCCTACACTACTTCAAATCCTATGGCACTTACCAGTTTGGCTTTACATTTCTAATGCCATTTATGCTGCAATGTGTCGCTTGGAAAACAGAAACGTTAGCAGGTTATGCTGATTGCCAGTGATCATTTCAGTAGCCCAAAACCAAATGGCAGTGGTTCTGTTCAGAAAAGTAATTGGCTAATGTAGCCGCTTCCTGGTGGCTTCTTTCAGCGGCAGCTGGGACAGCGCTCCCGAGGCACACCGTGGAAAGAAGTCGCCTGAAGCAGCTCCTTTCAGCGCCGTGCCTGGGGACCCCTGCCCCAACCGCTGCTGAAAGGAGCCACTCTGAACATCTTCTCTCCATGGCATGCCTAGGGACAACCCTGCCCCAGGACCAGCTTTCGGCAGAAGGAGCGGCAATTTTAGCAATGCCATGGAGGATACCGTGTGCCACACCGAATGGGCTCGCGTGCCACTCCTGGAATATGTGCCTGAGCTAGATTGTAAGATTAGGTTTCCTGTAAAATGTGGTTGTCAAAATCAGTGGAAGCCAGAGACGGAAAAACATCCCCTCTTTCTTAAGATGAGATTCTAATGACAAAAAGAGGTCTAATCACACTGAAAATTGTTTGAGGATTAAGCTAAACTATGGGCCACACTCATAAAAATTCCATTTAGCAACTTAACAAGGACATGCAAGATGCAGCATTGATAAAGGTGAAAGAATGCACCCAACTGAATGCAGATGGGAGGGGAAGGAAGGGAAAAGCCACTGCTCCCAAACTCCCACACGGGACTAGGCAGGGCAGGCAGAACACCTAATGAAACCATTCAGAGGGATGGCTTGCAGCGGGTTTCTCAATAAATCCTCTGGCGAAAGCAGCAAGGTATTTTCAGGGCATAGGGCCAGTAGATTGTGCACCCTTTACACCATACACCTACTTCAGAGAGAGACAAGCAGAAGTGAAAGCCTGAATCCTGCCCGCAATGCAGCCTCCGAAGTTTAGAAGGGGATGGTGCCGATCGACTCACTACGTGAGAGGCCACTCTCAAATCTCCATCTGCGCTAAAAGGATAGAACCCCAGGAAGAAAAAAAATATCTGCGTGGGTGCCAGCGAATACAGCTCCCACGTGGCTCCACTATTCCCACTCTGTTCAAGGGTCTTCCACAGTCCTTCCTTGGCCCAGAGGCTCATGCTCAGTCAGTTTCTGCCCTGCTTTCATTACAGCCAGTGGGGGGGGGGGGGGGAAGAATGTAATGGAGAGCAGTTCAGATCATCTAATATTAATTTACATAGCCACCCTTCCAGCAGTTCTCTTGTCCTGAATGTCTCCTCTTCTGGCTTCTTCTCTCCTCTTTACAGCCCTTCATCCCCCTTCCTCCTTTCCATACTGTTTTGCCCTCCGGTAGCTCTTAACTCACACTCATGAATCACGTTTCTTGGGGAGAAGACCCACCATTTTATTTACTACACCAGCACTCAGCTCAGGCTGAGTCTGCTCAGACTCCTGCAAACGAACTAGTTCACACCGGGCATGCTCAGAGGCTTACAGGTATTAACATATCTCATTTGCACAGTCCCTGCGTGCCAATTAACTGCCCTGATCTAAGGCAACACTTCCACTTTTGAACTAAGAGCATCTCATCAGCCACCAGGGTCCGAAATACTTTCCAGTTCCTAAATGAGTCATCTGAATTCTGTGTCTAGCCGGTTCCTTTCCGTGGGTGATAGCAGACATCGCTTATTCTGGGTTATAGAATAGCGGCTGTTACTTGACCTTTGGCTGATGCCTATAACAATTTCACTAGCAGGCGAATGAGACGGTCCTATCTCTTCCTTGAGGAAAAGTTCTCCTGTATCACTAAGGATCTAGCATGTTTCAAGTGTCTTGAATCTGGACCGGCTTCTCGTGGGCCTGGCCAAGGGCAGCTGCCCGAGATGCTCCAGTCACTACGTAACAAGTGCAGCTGTGGGAGGAAGAGGGAGGGGGAGAGGAAGCGTGATGAGGCCCGCCTGCCACAGTGCGAATTTCATCATGGCAACTGTGGGGCCAGCCCCCAGCCGGCAGCTACAGCCGTGGGCAGAGGCAGCTCTGCTCCGCTTGCAGCCGCAGTCTCCGGCTGCTGGGAGGTCCCACAGCCGTTACAGTGAAGATCACGCCACCGCCAGGCGCCGTGACGGGTGGGCCTCATCTCGAAGTGGGTGGGCCACTGGCTACACCAGTCGTGAGGACATCTCAAATTACGTGTTCAGGACCTTTGACTGTAATGTAATTACACACACTGCCACTGGGATAAAGGCCCTTGCTGGCTTCCTGCTATGCAGCTGACGCCATTTGCTGCACAAGTTTCCTCGCTGCACATTTTGAGAGTGGGATCTTTGTGTGTGTCATGGCAAGATCGGTTTCTTTGGTCTCTTTTGCAAATCTAGTATTTACTTAGGTTCCCCAGGTACTCAAAAGGAAGGAGGAGTCTTGTGGTTGGGGTGCTGCAGTGGGACTCAAAAGAGCTGGGGTCCAATTCCCAGCTGCACCACAGGCTTCCGTGATGTCAGGCAAATCACTTAATCTTTCTCTGCCTCAGTTCTCAATCTGTAAAATGGGGACAATGCATCGCCTCCCAAATTTGTCTGTCTTGTCTATTTAGACAAGCTATTGGGGGCAGGGAATGTTGTATAGTATCTTGCTCCATGAGCTTGGTTGAGGTCTATATGCAACTGCAATACAAACAAACACTAGTAAGGTCTAGTGGAAAGAAGAGTCCCTATTTGTCTGCTCATTAGTACCTGTGCCAGAGAAGCCAATTTAATACAAAAGATGGAGCATGTCATTGCAATGTTACAAGCAATTGCCAGTCTCGTATTTCCAGGGAGAATACTGTTTTGTATGCAAGCACAGAACAGGTGCAACCTTTCCTGCATTGCTGTATCAGAGCTCCTTAATCCTGACCTGGAGGCTTCTCCCCCTAGGGATGAGGATGTATTTCAGGGCCCCAGCTTTGTCATTCCCTCTGTGCTCTCTCTGCTAAAAATAACCAGCCAAGAGTGCTAGTCAGTACCAGATATGCTGTGTGAAGGGACGGACTGTGTGGTGAAGAGCTGCTACTGGGAAATAGCCTGAGAGACACTTAGCTCCTAGTGCATGGAGCACGTATAACCCATAGGCACTAAGCTACAGTACCCGACATCTCCCAGTGTTTCCTGAAACACCCAACCTAACAAATGCAGGGTACTTGCAGTAAACAAATGAAGTCACCCTAAGAAGGTGGCAATTGCGAAGACCTCTACAGCATACAGATCAGATATTGGCCCCTCCCTCGAGGATCTACAGAGCCATACAACCAGCATAGCCCGCTTGCTCAGAACAAGGATTCGCAGTGCCCCCTGACTTGCTCATGCATAAGTTTGACCTGAAGTGCAGCTTTTGAAGACACTTCAAGGTAGAAACAGCTAATCTGGAAAACTATCCTATCCTCTTGGATTGACAGATTTCATTCAGAAGCAAACGCTGCAGAAATGCCGGACAAACTTCAGTTCCAAAGTTATGAACACCCAAAACTAGAGATGAAAGGTACCTCGAGCAAGCAAATGAAGGTTCATGTCATGTTCCAGCCGGCTTGCTAATTGTGAAACAGAGCCCACCTCAGTCTACACTCACTCAGTCTTGAGCCTGGTCCCACCTCAGCACAAATCCACAGACTTCAATAGTTACTGCAGTTTTGCGTTGTGTGAGTGCAGAACCAGATCCAGTGGCTTCAGCAGAAGTTTGACCTGACTAAGGACCGTAAATAAACTGACTTCAATTTACTCCAGATGGGAGCAAAAAAAAAAAAAAAAGAGAGGATAGCAGGAAGGAGAGAAAACAATCTCCGACATTAAAGGGCTGCCATGAGACTGTTGCTTCTGATGGAGTATTATGCTCTGATGCTCTGCTTATTCCAAGTCCCCTGTCAACTGAAGCAAGATTGACGGTGACCCCAGGGATGGTATGGTTTGGAGATAGCACTGTACGTCTTGTGCTGCCATGGTGAGGTAAAGCTGCAAAACATACGGGAGAGGCAAGAAAATGCTGTTGGACAAATGAGGGGGCTGGGGTTTGACATCAAGAACCTATTCAGACTTGCTTGTAATGGAAGTAAGAAGGCCAATTCCATCCCCTGAGCTTGAGAAGTGCCAAGAGAAGGACAAAAGAGTCTTGTGGCACTTTTAAAGACTAACAGATTTATTAATCGCATGAGCTTTCGTGGGAGAAAATCCCACTTCGTCAGACGCTTTGAAGATAGGAAAGTTACAGAGTGGGAGGAAATTAAATGCAGGGGAGTGTATGACATAGCATCAGGTCAGGCTGTAACAGCAAATCAAAGTAGGTGTTAGGATTCAAAACACTGGGGAACAGCACTATAGACTAACACGGCTACCCCTTTGGAATAAGAGAAGGACAGAAAGAGAGTCGCAACAGCTGGTCATGAAAGTGAAGAAAAAGAACCACCAACTTCACAAACAATTCTTAGAAATGATGGGAAGCCAGGGACAGCCCAGCAATGTGTCAAAGATGAGGGATTCTGAGGCATTGGCAGAGCTCATGTTAGCTAAGGGCAAGCCAGAAGGGAACTTAATCCTTGGACGGGACCCTGAGCCTTCCAATAATTACAGTGACAATTAGAAAAACAGCCAATTTCTCAGGGTGATGCAAAACAAAAACAGTCTTCTTGCAAATGAAGCTATAATTAAGCAAGAACCACACCCAGTCAGAGCTGGTCTCCCAGCTTTCTATTCACTTGGTTTAGGCAAATAAAAGACTGTTCCAGGAAACACACGAACATTCAAGCACAGTCATGACCCTATAAAAACTCTGTTCCGTGAGAGTTAATGTCAATACAAAACAACGTTCTTCATTTCCATAAATCTCCAAGTACAATCTCAAATTCTCCAGGTGCAGAATTATCTTGTGGCCAGATTTGGAGACTTAAAATATAACCAAAGCAATGGATTTCTTTCTACTTCCTCCTCTAGATAGCTCCAACTCCTCCCCAGGTAATTAAGATTTCAGGATATCTTCTTCAATCACCTCTCATTTTCTTGTACTTCCCACTGCTTTTCTCTATAGGAATACATAGCACATGACGTCTACTGGCTACAGCACAGCAATTGGCAGCTGATTTTTAAATTCAGCTGTCTGAGTGCACATTTGCACACCTGAGCCAGAAAATCAGGATTCTTGGGTTCCATGCCAGGATCTGCCACTGGCTCCCTACATGACCTTGGTCACAGCAGCTACTTACACTTGACCAACATGCTTTGAACTTTTTAGATGGAAAACTCTATAGAGGACAATTATTATTAATTATCATTACTATCCTCACTCAGATCTGCGGTCAGCGCCTGCCCTACCTCCTGCTGGGGCAGAATTCCATGTGGTAACCATATCGAAAAAATATTTCCAACCCGTTATAGCCAAACTCTGCTGTCGGATGTCTTGCATCCACACACCACAAACCATGGAAAACACAACTGCTCCAAGACACCATGCCAATGGGGGTAATTTATAGTAGGGTTGCTGCTAGAGAAGGCTTTTTAGACAATCCACAATAAGCAATAAAAGAAAACAAACAAAAAACAGGCTAGTTCCAACAGTGCAAAAAAACCAGTTGGCCCCAAATGGTTCCATTTCATAACAGTGGCATCTCGCAGGGTGTTCTGGCTCCAGTTTCACACCGAGCGCAGGAAGGAGGCTGCAAGAGACACGGATACGGAGTCAGTCGCTGGAGCTCAGACTGGGTGGATCAGACTATTCGGTTATTTCAGCTGTAGGCTGGACCTCTAATTGCAGCCAACAAGAATCTAGGGTTTCAACCTTTTGCAAATGAGCGTGTCCTCTTGTCAACTTAATCAAACAGTTAGTCTAAATGCTTCGTCCTTCAAACCCTCACCACTGACCACACACTGTCCTCTCATAACCCAAGAGTACTCTTCAGCTCCTCCCTCACCGCTCCTCTCCAGGGGAATCCAGCCCCAATCTTTCCCTCCACATTTGACCTTTTCTCTGCCTGCACAGCTAAAAACAATTCCAGACCCTAGTCGTCCGTCCTACAGCCTGTGGACTCCTTGACACACATCTGGGCCCCTCCCGGCTCTGCGGCCACTACAAAGATCTTCTACCTAACCAGTTGGTCAGACCACATCAACCCCCCTAATTCTCTGCTTGCTCTTTCTCCATCACACTTAAGTTCAAGGTTCTTGCCACAACCTTCAAGACAATATATAGTTCTCCCCAACCACCCTTACTCCTCCTCCTCGTTTTTTCACTCCGTTAATACTGCCAGCCATGTCGGGTTCCTGAGCTTTCTTACAAGCTTGCCCCTATATATGGAACATCTTTCCTGAGCTGGTCCACAAACCTCCACCCACCCACACACTCCCTACCCATCCCCTTTACTGGAATTGGTTTGTAAGCTCCTTAGGGAGCAATCAGGCCTTTTGATGACAAAATGGAAGTTTTCCATCGCTCTAGACTCAGGAACAGTTCCATCGGGAGGAAAAAAAAAAAGTTTTCCTCAAAGCAAAATGGGATTAGTCTAAAAGACTTTAATTTTTGGTTTTAAATTAACCAACGCACAGCCAACTTTTCTACTCCAGAGAAATCAATGCTCCCACAAGAATTCAGACAGAAAAGTAGTGGGAAGGAGACCTTTATAAATACGTCTCTTTACGAACGCACAAACACAAGTGCCCATTTCAAATCAGACCTTGCCATCTACCAAGTCAAAAGGACTCTTTGTGGTGGGATTACAGAGCATGTTATGATTTACTTTTAACTTAGCGCAAAATTGTTGTTTAGACACTCACCAGAGAAATGTAGCACGTCTGGATGGAAGGCGGAATTTAAAATTGCTTTTCTCCACCCCACAAGAGATTACTCCAGAAATATTATTGTAAAACGATCCCTAGATCAATACACGCTTTGGCTTTGGCTCAGAAAAGGCTATGTCTGCATCAAGGCTAGAAATAAGCTAACATGACTCTGGCGCCTTTCCCTTAACCAGCCAGGACAAAGGATTTCAGTCTGGGGGATATAGTATAGACAGAGCCAAGCCCTAAGGAGCAGCATAGGGCTATAGCCTATCCTTCCTATTGGGAGGGGAACTGTGTGGAGCACAGAACAGAGCTGGCTGCAGATATATGCTGAGATTCAACCCAGTGCGGTGGAGCAAGGTAGCATCGAGGAGATGCACACCTTGAGCATGGGTGAAATTCATCCGCGTACACAAAGCCAACCACTTGCAGATCTGAATTTCAAGGGAGAGTTCTAGTCACTTAGGACACATTGGGTGCGTCTACACTAGTAATTTAAGCAGGCTTAAGTTGACTTAATTTACTCTGCGTCTACACTACAGTTTCCTTAAGTCGACTTAATAAGACCTAGTTTTAAGTTGACTTACTGGTTAAGTCAACTTAAGCCAGTGTAGACGCAGGTTAGCCCCAAGTCGACCTAAAGGGCCCCCAGGGCTCCCCCACTGACCTCCCTCCCAGGGTGCCTGGCACAGCCAGAGCCTGGTGTGCCCACCCACAGGGCAGGACACAGCCCTGCCCACCCCGCTCCCGTACCCTGCCCCTGCCCCTGTCCTGCTCAGCCCCCATGTACCCAAGTACAATGGGGAAGATGCTGAGCTCCCTGGCACTTTGGAAGGGGTGCCCAGGAAAGGTGGGTGCCCCCCTTCCCACCATGCACCATTCCCAGGTCCACCTAGCCCCTGCAAGTCGACTTAGATGTCCAGTGTGGACGCTCTAAGTTGATTTGGCAAGGTCGACTTTAAGTTGACCTAAATTTACAGTGTAGACATGCTAAGTCGACTTAACAAGGTTGACTTATTTGAACAAGTGTAGACATAGCCCTAGACACTTCAGACACCCATGGCTGGCACGTGCCAGATGACTCAGGCTAACAGGCTGTTTATCTGCGGAGTAGACCAGGAGTGGGGAATAATTTTCACAGGTGGGCCACTCTCTGAACTCTGGTATGTCATCGCAGGCCTCACATTTCCACTATAATGAAATTACCTCACCATCTATTTTATAAAAACCCAATTATGTTTTTATTAATAACAATTAATAAATATGAAAATTACATCTTTATCCAAATATTAGGAAGCCATTCAAATGGCAAGCCCTTTTGTGAACATTTGTAACAGCTGTAATAATAATGCCAAAGTTCAAGCTTTTACTACAACATTATACTACAGCTACAACTTTTTTTTTTTATTAGTAGGGGGAAGGGGAGGAGCCCAGGGGTGGGGGCGATGCTGGATGCCACTGGGCCCTGGACCTTGGACAAATGGCTGCTGCTCTCCGGCCAGGACCCTACTGGGCACTGGGGGGAGCGGCCACCTTACTCCGGCAGGGTGCCCCTGCAGAAGGAAAGAGTGGAACCAGAGCGGCCGCCGCGCACCAACCCGGGTGCCACTCGGCCAGCCCCGAGGAGAAAGGTGTGGAAAGGCGGGTGGCTGGAAGGGGGGAGCGGCTGTGACAGCCGTAGTCCGGGCCATTGACCCATTGCAGTTGGCGGGCCCAAGGAAGGGCACTCGTGGAGCATATCTCACCCGTGAGCCATAGTTTGCCCACGTCTGGTGTAGATGTTCAGCTTGGGAGCTCTGGGTCCCTCCCACCCCATGGGGTCTAGATAGAGGCAGGGGAGGGTTCAAATTCCTTCCACCTCTGCCTCCCCAACTCACATGCTCCCCACAGAGCAGGTTTCAGCACTGACCACATGGTTTGCCTAGCAGGGGTCTCAATAAACCCAAATGCCCATTCACATTCTATGCTAGTCACGACAAGTGGGTCATGACCACAGGGAAGACAGGGCCAAAACCGGACCTGAACAAATCCCATCTCGGTGGGATTGTCAGAAACGCTGAACACTGGCCTAACTCTGCTCCCACTGAACCCATGGCTCAGAGTCCCCTCAGTTTCCACGGGAGCAGAATTAGACCAAAGCAGAGCACTTCTGAAGACCCCAGTGTGTGCACCTGTGAAATGGGGCAAGCCTCTTGACTTCCCTGGAGTTACAGCGTTAGCCCAAGGATGGAAGTTGGCTCCTCGGCCAGTTTTACAGGAGGACACACAGCAGAGTTAAGGCAAATCAATGAATGGTGTGAAATCAATACACACATATTAAAGTGTATTCAACACTCCATGTGGATACTCTCTGTAATTTACTCCTCCACACACCTGTGTATCTGGCTTTGTTTTGAAAAATACCCCAGGAAGATACAGCAACCTAAGGTCACTTCACTGCTGAGTAAAAGCAGGCGTGCACGGACTCCATAGCTCTTTAATTGATTTACCTTTGACTTCCGTCCTCATGTAGCCACGCCCCCTGTCTTACAAATATGGAGCAGGAGATACCCCCACTTTCAAAGCCGTTGAGGGAACAGAGCCCAAAAAGGGATTTATCAGGAGCCATTCAATTACCATCAGTCTCACTTTACAGTCTCACCTGACATAGGAAACCATAAACTGCCCCATTCGTGGAAATCTGATAGTCATAGAACTCCACAGCCTCCGTATGCAGAGCCAAGGGGAGAACTGCAAATTAGCATCTCTGCTCTTCTCTGGGGCCAAGGTTGGCTGGAGGAGAGAGCAGCTTGAAATGGGCCTGGGTATTTTGCAGAGAGAGTGAGAGTTATTGTGCTGCGGGTTGCTTTTAATCGTAAAGGACCCATGCTCTCCAGGACTAGAAGATCTTTTCACAGAAAGATTCACCAGTCCTTTAACCTTCCCTTTGATCAGTTCAGATACTGAGCAGGTTTGTTCTACATGGATAATATTAGGTACCCTGTAATTTGGGGATAAGCCATGCATGTATGGAAGCAGAAAGCGGTAACAGCAAAACCACATGGAGAAGTCTTTTGGCAGGTCATCAGGCAAAAACCTTTGCTTATGACCTGGCAGAAGAGAAATATAGTTTACATTTTGATTCGTATCCAGAGAAATGCAGCTATAGCGCCATGCACTGCAGCACCCATATCTTGGGGATGCTCAAAATGACTGCTCAGGCAAAGAGCCAAATTCTACCCACAGACATGTGTGCAAATCCTGTTAAAGTCACTAGTGGTGCACACACGTGCTCAACTGGGGGCAGAAGTTAGCCTGTAACGTAGGTCAAATGTAACTTTGCTAAACAGCAGCTCAGTACATTGCAAAATTAGATGCTCAGCTTTGCGGGGCTTCAGAAGCCTGAAGCAATGACATTCCACCACGGTGCTGGGATAGGGCCAGGACCAGTGACATCACACACTGGGATAGGGCCAGGACCAGTGACATCACACACTGGGATAGGGCCAGGACCAGTGACATCACACACTTCATGGAACAATGTGGGAGCATTCTGTAGCTTCCTGGCCCACCCACCAGGAATTCCTGGAACTAGAGGTAGGTTGCTCATAACCAGCTTATAACAGTGCTATTCCTAATGCAGACTAGTCTGACAATTTTACCCATCAGCACCCCCTCACCCTTCTACTGAGATACTAATACACGTCAAAAAGCCACATTTCAAACTGAGTACAATCCAGCACTACTACATGGACACATGTGGGCCAAATCCCCAACTGGCATAAATCAGCTATCCATTCAGGAGTGCTTCACCAATTGACACCAGGTGAAAACCTGGCTCGTATACGTACAAAATTCAAAGATTTCCCCACTCGTGCAAAACAGAGGAGTGCAGTTCCGTTGTTTCACCACGAGCCATTTCCAAGGGACATTCATTCCTTTAGCTCCTTACCTTGGTTGAGATAGGTCAGGGTTTCTTCATGCAACTTTACAGCAGGAGATGTGGCTGTGCAGAGAACATATTGAAATGGAGGCAGTTTGGTGTCATTCTCAGGAGACAGCTGGGGCTCCTCCTGTTTGAAGATCGGCAGTGCAAGGACATCACTGAAACACACAATTAACACACGTTTACTTACAGCAACTTCGAGGAATACAAGGCAAGAATCCAAATGTGAAATTCTCTCCCTCTGGACTTCTGGGTGACGATCCAACCGAACGGAAGAGACAGAGATCGCTTCCCACGCCCAGTGAGTTACACACCCTACGGGCATGTCTACACTAGAGCTGGAAGATGTCATGCCCAGCTCAAGGAGCATAACCACACTAGCTCTGATCACACGTGTGCACTAAAAATAGAAGCAGAAGTGTGAACCGCATGGGGGGAGGAGCTAGAAATCCCCACCACATACCTAGGACCAGAGTGACTACTCCCACCCCACCACTGTGGCTACACATCCACTTTTATAGCATTAGCTAATCAGAGCTAGCACAGGTATGTCTCCTCTCGCTGGAATTGCCACCTTCCCACTCAAGTGCAGACATACAGTAAAAGGAAATAGAAAATTTGATTTGTGCAGACTCAGAGCGTGCAGTCCCCGGTCAGTAATTTAGCACCAGGCACATTTTAGCACAAAGCATCAGTACAGTCCTCAAGAATTACATGATTTACTAAAAACCAGAACTGAGAAGTGGGTTTTGCCCTGCGGAGCTCAGGGGAAAACGATTAAAACTAATTCGTCTACAAAAATGAAAAGCTTTTTGAAGAATGTTTTCATCCAAAAGGCAAAAGCCTGAGAAAAGCTCTAGTAAGAACACTGGGAAATGATCACTTTTTAAAAAAAGGAGAATTGGCTAAACAGCCATCAAGGATTGCTTGATTAATTCTGTGCAACAAAGCAACATCCCCTTCTTCTCAGAAGTCTGACGGCCTTCCTTGTGCCTACTAACCCATGAGTTTGCTCCTCCTCCAAAACAGCCTTCTCCACAGGATAGGTCCTTCCTCTACCTAACCCTTCCCATTCGCCCCACAAAACCATACCTCTCTTCCTACAACCTGTACACACTCCCCATAAACTGATCCCATCCTCCCAAAGCCAATAAGTTCACCTGGTCACGCACTCCAAATTCAGCCCCCACACAACAGTTGGTCACACCCTCCACACAACAGTTGGCCACACCCTCCAAATTCAGCCCCCACACAACAGTTGGTGTGATTGCCTGGATGAACCACTTGGTGATTGATTACCTGTTCTGAATCCCCTGGCATTGGCCACTGTTGGAAGACAGGACACTGGGCTAGATGGACCATTGGTCTAACCTAGCATGGCCATTCTTAAGTTCTTATGACTGGTTAAAAACTATAGGTCTGGTCAGGGCACCTCAGGATAAAGTGTGGGGAGCTGGGGGAAGCCTGACCAGAGTTAAGTGATAGCAGGGTTAACACCACAAGATGCTGGGAACAGGCCTTCTTCCACAACAATCCACAGTCAGTCTGTTGTGCAGCCAGTTTACGTGCCTCGTTGGGATGTGTACACTTCCTTCTACATGTTAAACAGCTTCAGGATTTGGCCCATGGTGAATAACATGCTTTTGTATAAACATTTTGCTCCAGGAAATAGAGTCCAGCCTTGGAGTTCAGCTCAAACCATTGGGGCTCAGTCCAGAGTTCATTCTGGCCCACTACAGAGTAGCCGGCCACCAGGTGGGATCCAGATCTCACAGCTTCTCCAAAATGGTTGAGATCCAGTCTTTTGGCCTAGGCCTCTCTCCACTTCTAATTTAAAAGCCTTGAGAACTTGAACTCAAAGGCATCTTCACAGCTCCCATGGACCCAATTCTGATCTCATTTACAACAGTTTCATGCTGGCATAACTCTACCGACTTCAATTAAACCAGTCTTGACACCAGGTGAAGAACAAAATGATGTGCACACATGTTAAGAGCACCAAAGTGTGGCCAAGAAATGTGGCCGATAAAGGCATGCCTACTCTACAGCTGGAAGAATGTTTCCCAGCACAGGTACACAGACTCACCCAACCTTTGCTTGAGCTAGCGCCCTAAGAACAGCCAGGTGGACACTTCCAGGTACAGGCTAGTCACCCAAGCTCAGACGGCTTTGGACTCAGGCAGCTAACCCATATTGCAGCATCCACAGTGCTATTTTTAGCATGCAAGCTCAAGTCTGTCCACCCAGACTGAGAGGTTCTCTCCCGGCTGCCATGTAGACAAACCTGAAGAAAACAGATGCCAATGTTAGCAACTTCATCTTACTATGCCACAGTATAAATAAAGAGCCACGTTAGCCTTCCCAACTTTTCAAATACCGAACCCAACTTCTGTTCATACTGCACTACTTGCAGCCTCCTGGCTCAGAATAAACACCTCTTGGTCCACTAGCCACACAAAACCTCTTGACTTCCAGTTTACTGAGGAAGCGGCTCCATCCATTGCATTAATTCTTTATGCTTATTTATGCACAGAAAAAGATAACTGTCCAGGCACTTGGAAACATGCATTGGCATGCTGGAGAAGTTAAGATCTTTAAAGGCGTTTGCTCCTCCCATGCACATTAATGATCCACTTGTTGTTAGCTCCGAACTCTCAGCACCTGCAACCTTGGGGAGCACTCTGGAGGCCATTAAATAAAACGGTGCTATGCAGTTTGTAATAGAGACTTCGAAGTTCCTGGTTCAAAAACAGTCACGGCTATTCATGGAGAAATAAAGCCATGGAGCAGATGGAGAAAAGTGTGGGGAAAGGCAGGAGGAATATATTACTTAAGGTTTTTCCATCTACCGCCAACATGAAAACATCCAGCACGTATCATTTCACTGGTATTAGATGCAATCACAATCCTTGCCCAACTGAAACACCGGTTTTCCCTAGATGAAGACTTATGACAGTAACAAACATCCAAATGCCTACAGATAAATTTCTAAAAGAGACAAGGAGTCTTGTGGCACTTTTAAAGACCAACAAATTTCCACAAGACTCCTTGTTTGTTTTGCAGACCTAGACTGACATGGCTACCTACCCTTTTGGAACTTTTCTAAAAGAGAAGATTTCTTCTACAAGAACCCCATAATACTTTCCAAACTCATCTATAGGATTCCTTCATTATCCACTCTGGTGCACAGTAACACTTGTTAATAATGCACTGTCTGCCCAACACCAGGATGCAAGTTGCTTTACAGCGTACAGTCCCTGTTCAACGGCTCTACAATTTAAGAGCCAGTTCGGCAAATGAAAACAAATAGCCGGTGTTTGCAAGACTGGGCCCATCATTAACAGCTTTGGGCAAGTGATGTATTTCTGGCTGAAATTACATGGAGAAATTTAGGGAGGAAGAAGTCAAAGCGCCAAATAGCGTATTCCAATGTAATTCCTCTAAACTTGCAAAAAGGGCTATAAGATGGTTAATAACCACAAGCATTCAAGGACTCAAATTTCATCTGAAAGGTTAGTGGAAATCATTAAAAAATAATTGTGAAACTGCACAAAAAAGTGCTACCATATAGAAAGAAACAGATTTTGTTTCCATGGGGCTTAATCCAAAGCCTGCTAACTAGAATGGGCGTTAGCTCTGGTCCATAGAGAACATTTTGCTTTACTGGTGTTCGGAGCATAATGTTTCAAGAGTCTGGCAAAAAAAGACAAGAAGTAAGCAAGTATTCAAGGATTGAGATCATATACACTGCAGGAATATACACAGACACAGCGAATAGAACTGAAGACAGATTACAATGTGTTACCCAACCTACTGTTTTGGAAAGCAGTTTTTCCTACCGTTGAGGGTCCGTAATAGTTCCCTTTCTATGTCACATAGAATGGATTTTTAAAGTTTCACTATTAGGCTAAAGCTTCAAGCATCTGACGAAGTAGGATTTTCTCCCACAAAAGCTCATGTGATAAATAAATGTGTTAGTCTTTAAAAGTGCCACAGGACTCCTCCTTTGCTTTGCTGAACTAGACTAACATGGGAACCGGTATAATATTCTCAGACCACTAAAGCACTGTGCCTCTTAGTGCAGAGTAGCCTCAAGCCCTGCTTGTTCTGGGGTTTTGGCAGTGGTATAAATTACCGCAACACACCCCTCTCTCACCCCCGTGTAGATGTCCACCACTGGGATAAAACAGGGATTCCGTAAACGTACACTGGTAGCCTACCTAGGTGCATCACACGCAAGCCCCTTTTGCACAGCTGCAGTGTGTCTACCTTAAGGATTGAACTGGCAGAAATACATCAAATGTAGTGGTCTGTGCCCCTTCTCCTAGGCTACACAAGCCTCCAAAAGTTCAAGTTCAGCAGAAAAGTTGCCCTCGCCCAGAAAAGGGATCTTCATATGTTCCAGCACAAAACAAGGGTTATTTGATAGAATTAGGAGGCACCAGCAATCTTTGGGCTGCACTGTCCCCTACTACACCCTCCACAATCCCTACCAGCTAAGCCAGCACACACATTCTACCAGCACTTGGGATAAAGCAGCCCACTACCAACGGGAATTTTCCCCTCTTTTAACAGTCTCACCTGCTCATCTATTGTTCCACACTCTTGGAATCAAAACAACTTGCTTGGTTTGCTGAAAAAGACTGAACTGACCTTGTGACTTACCCTTCTCTGCATGCATACATTCACTTAACATACTGCAGTTTCCATTTCATGCGTCTGACGAAGTGGGATTACACCCACGGAAGCTCAGGCGATAAATTAATTTGTTAGTCTTTAGAAGTGTCACAGGACTCTGTGTTTGTTTTGCTGGACCCATCTAAGTTATTAAAATATAGATTTGGAGCATAGGGGGGACAGAACACGTCATGTAAATATACACAGGACCTTCCTGGGAGTGAAAAAATAGCATCTATGTAAGATAAGGGGGTGAAGGTATTCCGTTCTAATATCTTACTGCTGGAGAACAGCAAAGGATTTTGTACTTAACGCCATACAGGGGTAGAGTTTAAGATTGCGTGTCTCAAGGGCGATATTGCCAGGCTTTTGAGTGCCTAACTGGGCAAGCTGAATGGGTGTTATACAAAGATAATGAACCAAACCCTCTGTGGATGTAAATTAGCACATCTCCTGGTCAACTGACTTATGCCATGCCTCTTTCCCCTTGTCTCTTATATATCTGAAACGATTTTCATACACATTCAGTAGAGTCAAAAAGAAAATTCCTGGCTGCATACAGTGCTGTCTATTAGAGGGGAGCAATTCAGGGCTGTTTTACACAATATTGTCATGCAACACTCTATTAAACCCCTAGCTTAAAGTAGACATTTAATAAAATGTGACTGGTGTAAAAACCAAACTGGGATTGAACTAGGACAGGCTCACGAAATGAAGTTAGAACCAGTTACCCATCCGCCAAAAAGGGGGGAAGGGAATGAAATAGCCTACCCTGAGAACATTTGATGCCTTCCTAAAATAAAAAGCCTAAGGAGGTCTGTGGCACTTTTAAAGACTAACAAATTTATCTATTTATTTGCTGTCTTCCTAATTTGCAAGAGAGCCTTTTCTACAACCATTTGACAGCACTTTGCAAAGTGTTAAACAAACACCACATTTATTTATCACATGAGCTTTGGAGGGTGGGAGAAAATCCCACTTCTTCAGCCGCTTGAAGGAGAACTTGCATAAGGGAAAGGAGTTCTCCACCTTCAAGGGTCTGGTAGAGTGGGGATTTCTCCCACGGAAGCTCATGCGACAAACAAATGTTAGTCTTTAAAAGTGCGCCAGGACCCGTTTGTTTGGCTGAACTAGACTAACACGGCCACCCAGAGAAGTTGCAACTTCTCCCTTTGAAGGGCTCTAGTTAAATCTCTCCAGCAGGCAGCTACCAAGGGCGCAAACCAAGCCAGAGCCGGCAGCCTCCCCGGGACCTGATCTCACTGCCATCACCCCGGGACTCAAAGCCGAGCCCTGAACCCTGTTCCCAGCGGCCCCCAGGAGCCGGCTTGCTGGGCAGTGACTGTCACCTGCAAGCAGCAGGGACCGTTCACACGAATAACCCCTCTGGATTCGGATCACACAGGTTTTGACGCCAGTGCCCCAAGCAGAGCGAGTCACTCCGGCGCTACGGCAGCAGATCCAGGCTGCCCGCTCCAGCGCGGCGCCACCCGTGCGCCCCAAGGCAGCAAGCCGGGGGCTGCACCCCCTGGGGGCGGGGGACTCACCGCAGGTAGCTGCCCGTGGGGTGCTGGTTGTAGTGCTCGGGCTGCGTGTGCCAGAAGAGCATCTTGGAGCCGAGCCCCGCTCCGCGCCGTCCCCGACCCGGACCCGAACCCGCAACGCGGCCGCCCGCGCTGGCCGCCACCTGCGCTTTTATCGCCCAGCCCCGCCGCCGCCTGCTTGGGTCAGAGCCGAGCCCGCCCCGCGCTGCTCCGCCCCGCCCCGCCGCGGCTCCACCTTGGCCCTGCAGGCGGGCCGGCCAACCCCATCGCCGCTGGGGAGCCGCGGCTCCTTCCCTGGGAAGGGAGAGGGCGGGATGGCTGCCCCATAGGGGCTCCAGGCAATGGGGGAGGGAGGGACATCAGTCCCATGGGTGCCCCAGAGAAGGGGGGACAGGAACCCAGTCCTATAGGTGCCCCAGAGAAGGGGGGACAGGAACCCAGTCCCATAGGTGCCCCAGAGAAGGGGGGACAGGAACCCAGTCCCAT